>OY725339.1:29511567-30711567 GCA_963243735.1 Neocrepidodera transversa
AGTTGAAGAATGTATATAATTCTTCAAGTATTATTAAATAGTCGTGGAGAAATTAATTTTAACATCTTGTGCCTATTTTATAGTGTCGCAAAAAATCCCCAGATTTAGAGAAATTTTCGGAAATTTTCCAATGACTTTAAAATTCTCTCAGTAATAATAATTTTTCTCAATACTTTAACAGTCACGCACGTTTAGGAATTCAGACAAAAAAATGCGAACTCAGGAAAAAAAATTGAGATCAACATTGGCGATGGTTTATGAAACATCTACCAATCAAAAAATCGGAGTTTGAGGCGGACCTACGAATAGAATTGCGCGCGGGATTTGGCGTCACCGCGCGGAGGTGCAAAAAAATAAAAAATAAGGACATGCAACTTTCATATTGGAGCAGAAGTGAACTACTATCAAACAAGATAAGAATAAATTAAAAAGTACTTACTGCAATTGAAGCGTTACTTCTACTCTTCGGTCTAGGTACTTGGAAATTCCTTCCCAAAAGATCAGCCTTGTCTTCCTCTTCGCTCGAACTGACGTTGTCCAAATGCCTAGCGCTAGCAATACTAGCGGCCCTAGCAGCCATTTGCGCTTGAAGAGTCAACCGCGGTAAAGGTACTGGCGGAAGAGTACCGCCGTGACCATGCATAGACATGGTTCCTGTCATCGGTAGACTGGGATACCCGAATAAAGCTGAAGACGGTCTAGTCGGTCCGGCTAGACCAGGTTCAGGCTAAAGAATAAAATGATTAGAAAACAATTATTAACGTATCGAATTATCGATTTACCGCATAGTGGTTAGCTTGAGCCATAACGTCGGCGATTTGAGCCCATCTGAGTCGGTCTTCTAGGGTTAGTTGGTATGGGGGTGCTCCGACTACCGGAGTTTTTGCTGTATTGCTGGCAGTGGCCATGTAACCGAATACTGGGCTTCCAACTGCTGCTTTGTGTTCTCTACTCCAGCGGCGACTAAAGCAAAAAAAAAATATGGAAAAATATCAAAAATAAGATAAATATACAACATTTTCGAAACAAAGTTAAAAATATGATGTGACCAGGACATTACCTCTCGCCATCTTTAAATCAAAAAATTAACACGTTAACACAACTAATCTGATGTGGATAGCACATGAACTCTCGCCATTTTTAAATAAAAAATTGACTTTTTTGTAAATCTGCCAATAATTGCAATCGTTATGACAGTTTTAATAATACGAAAATGAACTATAGTGTATACAAAATTGTATTCTGGGGACCTTAAAACATGTTAATCTATTGAAAACTCACTACCCAAATTTACGTAAAATCATTTTAAATGATCATAAGAGTGTGTGTGATTTTTTCGAAATTTTTAACTTTTAAGGGATAACCGAAATTGGAAAAAAATTGCAACAAAGAAATTTTTGTTTTCTAATAAACTCTTTTTTTTGGAGTATTTTGGTATAAAAGACCAAAACAGCAATCTAAATTCGCAATATCTGGTGAAATTACGATGAATTATTAGTGTTAATTTTATTCTCACCGATAAAAAAAAATAATAATAAATATTATAAAGTGTGACTCTTTTTTCATCGGAAAATTTTGTTTTACCGCAGATATTAAAACGAGAATTATGCCATTCAAAAGACGATAAAAAATGTAAATGTGGTATTTTTTCAGATATTTGGGTTATTTTATTAAATTTTATCACTTTTTGTCTTGTTTAGTCAACTTTTGTCATGTTTTGTTTTGGTTAAAATAAGTTTCTGGTAAAATTTCGTGTTTGATAAATTTTCGTCATATTTATCATGTTTAAGTTAACTTTTATTATGTTTGGTCAACTTTTGTCATGTTTTTAATATATTTCGCCAAATATTTTCATGTTCGGTCAAGTTCTGTCATATTTTTTAAATTTTGTCTGTTTTGTTATATTTTGGATTTATTGTGTCAAATTTTATCAAACTTGGTCAACTTCTCTCTTATTTTAAAAATTTTATCACGATTGGTCAATTTTTGTCACTTTTTAATTTGTTTTATTGCCTTTGGTCGATTTATTTAATTTTTTGTTATGTTGGGTCAACTTTTGTCACCTTTTATTATATTTAGTCAACTTTCATTATGTTTGGTTAACTTTTGTCACTTTTGGTCAACTTTCATTATGTTAAGTCAAATTTTATTACGTTTGCTGAACTTTTCTCATGGTTGGTCAATTTTAGTCCCCTTTTGGTCAATTTTTGTTACTTTTGGTCAAATTTTTGCCATGTTTGTTCAACTTTTGTCATTTTTTGAATTATTTCGTTTGTTTTATCGTGTTTGGTAAATTTTCGTTGTATTTTATGTTTATTTAGATTTTTTGAATTATTTCATCAAATTTTATCACGTTTATTCAATTTTTGTTGTTTTTGTTAAATTTTTTGTCATAATTGGCTGCTTTTTGTTATTTTTGATCAACCTTTTGAGATGTTTGTTTAAATTTTGTAACTTTTTGAATTATTTCGTGAAATTTTATCGCGTTGGGTCAATTTTCATCATATTTTAATTAATTTAAGTTAATTCTTTGTTACGTTTGGTCAACTTTTGTAACTTTTATTTAACTTTATATTCGGTCAACTTATTTCATGGTTGGTCAATTTTTGTAATATTTTTAATTTATTTTATCATTTTTTTTATATTTTTTAAAATTTCATCAGGTTTGGTCAACTGTTGCCATGTTTAGTCAATCTTTGCTATTTTTGCTCAACTTTTTCTATGTTTGGTTAGCTTTTGTTAGTTTTGAATTATTTTGTTAAATTTTATTGCGTTTGGTCAATTTGTCAATTTTGTTATATTTCCCCAAGTTTTGTCATGTTTGATTTCGGTTGGTTAAAATGAGTTAATAATTTTTGTAATATTTTATTAACTTCTGTTATTTGTGATCAGATTTTGTCATGTTTTATCAACTTTTATCATGTTTGATTTGGTTTGGCTAAAATCAGTCACCGATTTTTGTCATATACAACTTCTGCTATTTATATTTAGGTTTTGGTCAACTTCAACTTGAATTGGAAACTTTTTGTTATTTTTGATTTATTTTGTCAAATATTATCAAGTTTGGTCAATTATTGGTAAATGTTTATCGTGTTTGGTCAACTTTTGTAAACTATTTTTATACTGTAGGACTTTTTTCATTTCTGGTAATACTAGTGTCACATTTTGGAAATATTTTATCTACTGTGATAATCTTCTTGCATTGTTTTTTTAGATTTTAAAAATAATTTGTGTAAAATTTGGTCATACTCTTAAGATATTTTGTTACATTTTGTCATGTTCAAGTCGAGGATACATAATTAAAACCAGCTCTTAGCAGCTTTAATAAGAAATTACACACTTACCTCCACATCACCAAACAAACTAAAGTCAATCCAATAATAATCACAGCTGCCACACTTGCACCAATAGCAACGCCCAAAACTTCTCCATCAAGTTCGCATTGAGCTCCATAGTAATTTCCAGTACATCTGAAATTATTGCAATATTTAACTAAGTTATAGTGGATAAAAATAGAAAGAAAAAGACCAAGTAAAAATAGATGGGATAAGAAGTTGTTTCAACTACCGTAAGTAATAAAAACATAAATGGAAAAACAGGTTTAAAGATGTACAGAGTAGCAGAAATAATGTACCTTACTTGTAAAGAACCCGTAAATTAAAAAACAAAATAAAATAATAACATTATGGATATTTTTGACCACTATAATGGTCTACTTACTTGCAAGTTTCCTGGCCATTTTGATAAAAACATTCTCCTCTATTGTTGCAATGTTGCGGAGAACATTGCTCGCATAATCTTCCAGAACGATGTTTGCTATCCAACCAAGGATCGCGGTATCCTTCCAAGCATTCACATTTAAATCCTCCGAAGATATTAACGCATTTGGCTAAAGAATGACAGTCGTGTAGGTCTGGTGATGAACATTCGTCAACATCTAAATAGATATAAAATGAATAAAATAGATAAAATAGTTTAAAAAATTACAAAAATTAGTTTGTCAAGAAATAAATGGGGTCACGATTTTAGTTCGTTAAGAAATAAGTGAACAAGAATTTAAGGAAAAATAAAAATTGTAAAATTCCAACCAAATAAAAAATCAATAAATTTAAAATATTCGAATAGTTCGTCAAAAGATAAATGACTTTATTGACGAATGAATTATTGATTAAAAATATATAGTTCATCTAAAAATAAATGGGCAAACTATAATATAAATAGTAGTAAGAGAATTCAATAAATTTATAGATTACCCAGAAATCCAGGAATAAATGGCCAAAATCTCAAAACATTGAAAACAATTTGGTCAAAATCTCTATATAACGCTAAAACTTAGTAAAGATATCTAGAATTTGGCTAAATTTCTGAATATTGGAAAAACAAGGTAAAAATAGTTATAATTTGGACTAAATTTCTAAATATTAGTAAAAATCGCTAGAATTTATTCGTAATCTCAGAATATCGATAAAATACTATGAATGGTCAAAATTTCTAAATGATGGTAAAAATCCCTAAGAGCGTTACAGAAAATTAAAAAAAAAATTGTAAAATAGAATTAAGAAGTTAGTAAAAACCGCGACAGTTTGTCTAAAATCTCTAAAGAAAAACTCTCTTTTATGAAACAATCGCTAGGTAAAAATCTATGAAAATTAAAAAAACAGTTAATATTTAGAAAAAGTCTCTAAATATTGGTAAAAACCGCTAGATTTTGTTCGAAATTTCTAATTATTGTTAAAAGAGATAGAATTTGGCCAATATCTCTCTATATTGATAAAACTAGCTAGAATTTGGTTAAAATCTATAATTGTCAATAAAAAGTAAACCTTGGTAGTACATAAATAAAAAATGTGTTAAGCGTTGATAAAAGAATCAATTCTATTACTGCATTTATGGGCATCATATACTTCTGTCAGATTTAATATTCTCATGTTATAATTACATTCTGAGTAAAGCAATTTTTTTTAATCTTTATAGAAAACCTAACCTTGTCATTATCAAAAAGAATCCAACTCTCAAAAATCTCACCTTGCAAATTGGAAATGGATCCAGGCGGACTATCGACCCACAGTGCACTTTCCCCAACATTATTACTCCTTCTCTGTATAACTCCCAAAAGATGACGTTGTATATCGCCTCTAACCGTAGGTCTAGCCGTATCCGCATTTTCGTCTAGTTGCAACGTCAAGTTAACAAAAACTCCAGCTTGACCTTGAGATCTATCTCCCCGGTATATGCTGTTCACTTTAGCTGCAAGAAATTCGTCGCTGAACGGTGTCATGGACATGGCGGATTCCAACTAAAAATAAAAAAAAATAAATTCCTACTCGTATAAAAATATTCCACAATAATAAAATTTTTAGATTTAGGTCTTACCGCTCTTTCAGCTTCAAACGACAATTGTTGATAACTGTCACTATTTTCGTCACTAAGTTCGCTAGCCCACACTACTTTCCTGTCATAAATCTTGTCGACTCTTAACGATAGTAAAATCGAGACGATTTTACGACAAGGATCTCTGTGCTTCCGTCTAGCAGTTCCAGGTCTACAATGACAAGCGCTTACTCCAGATTCCGTTTTACAAATTTCATGCTGGGATCCATCACACGTTGAATCGTCTCCGACTATACAAGTATCAATCCTAGATTTTAAAAAACAAATTAATGAGATAAGTAGTAGGTTTTTACATTTACTTACCTAACAGGTGGTGGAGTAGGTCTAGGTCTACCGAAAATGGGTCTTCTCTGAAGCGTAGGCTTCGTAACTGAACCTTGCCTGTGAATTTTTTCAGTTTCAGCGACTGCGTAACCAGTACCAGAAACTTGATTGTTCGGGGCTGCCGTTCCCGTTGGTTTAATTGCATCCCCCGTGGACGTCGATTCTCCAAAAAGATTAAGGTACGTTCTTTTACCATCGATGCTGACGAAACCTTCTGATCCGGAAGATGACGTAATGACGTCGCCGGAATGAATGTTCTCGATGTCAACTGTAAAAAAAATAACTTGTAATCTGACAACTAACACTTCAATTAAAAATAGTTATAGATAATTTAAATATTATTAAACGAAAAAATAAATGAGGTCACATCAGTTCGCTTGTGTGATGAACAACTTTAGGTTCCATTTTAGGTAAATTGTAAAAATAAAAATACTAATAATGAAAAAAAATTTAACTTACCTGGTATGACATATGGTTTCCCTTGACCTCCAGAAGATCCTCCTGGTCCTTGAATAGCCGAAACCGTTATATCAAAAATATCTCCAATTTGTCCAATTGGCGGTCTAGTAATGATGGGTTGCCTGTGACTACCACCAGGTTTAAATTCCGTGTCATCCAAGACAATACCAGGTCTGGGTTTATAAGCATGATAAGGAAAATCTGTTGATGTCGATTGTTGGTTAACATTTGTAGATTCTATGCAAAAAACATAAACGATAAAGTTATTCAAGTTTATTTGACCAAGATATTTTTGTAGGTTGTAATATTGATATCTAGTTGAAAATTTACTCAATCGAGTTGTCCACCTTGTTGAGGTGATAAGGCTTAGGTCGCTGTCAGAAGACTATAAGAGGCATAAGCATTTAATATTTTATACAATTTTTTAGTAATCCTTAAAAACCTGTAATGTTCCTTAAAATGTCGTGTCATTCCTAAAAATTGAGTAGAATATGATAAAAACTTTTTTACTGTATAACCTAAAACCTTGTAGTATTTAAAAATCTATAGTAATCACTAAAAACCATGAAATATTCCTTTAGTGTTCGCTAAAATCAATGAAGTATTTCTTAAAAACCCATTTCCTAAAATCCGGCTGTGTTCTCTAAAAATCCTAATAAACGTTGTATTATTTCTTAAAAGTTCCGCAGTATATCCTAATATCTCGTAGTATATCCAACACCCGTAAAATGTACCAAAATAAAAAATATTTCAAAGAATAATATTGTAAAAACCCACGTTATTCGCATAATATTCTTTTAAACTATATTTTCCCATATAATTCCCGAAACTCCCATATTTCGTGAAATTCCTTAAAATTTCAGGATATTCCCTAAATTTTCTTAAACTCCACAATTTTCGTTGAAATTCCCTAAAGGCCCCTAATATTGCCCGAAATTTTCTTAAATCCAATAATAATCCCTAAATTACCTAAATTCCTATAATATTTACCAAAATTCCATAACATTCCCTAAAATTCTTTAAAATATAATAGTCCCTGAATTATCTATAATTTTCTTTGAAATTGTAGGAATAAAACTAAGTCGCGTACCCCAAATATTATTAAAGTTGAAAAAGAAGGGGTTGGCAACGAGGTAGGCCTAGAATACAAAGTTCTAGGCCTGATGATGGCAGTTCGTGGAAACTAGTTTTTCAACTTTAATAAAAATTGTGGTACTCGACTAGTTTTATTACTTCATCAGTAGACCACTTTTGAGATAATGAACCTTTTGGATTTTCTTTGAAATTCCCTAAAGTCTCACAATATTCCCAGAAATTTTCCAAAAACCCAAAAACCCATAATATTCACTGAAATTCCCTAAAGTCCCATAGTAATCCCTAAAATACCTAAATTCCCATAATGTTTTCCAAAATTCCATAACATTCCTTAAAATCGCATAATATTGCTTGAATTATCTTAAACTCCATAATTTTCTTTGAAATTCCCTAAAGTTCTACAAGAGTCCCAGAAATTTCTTTAAATCCCATAAAGTTCACAAAAATCGTATAATATTCACGGAATTTCCCTAAAATCCCATAATAATCCGAAAATTTCATAAAATCCCATAATATTTCCTAAAATCCCATAAAATTCTCGGAAATTCCTTAAATTCCCATAATATCCCTTGACTTATCTTAAACTCCTAATTTCCTTTCAAATTCTCATTATAGCCCCCAAATTTTAGCAAATAAATGTCCTAAAATCGCGTGTAATTCACTGAAATTACCTAAAATCCCATAACTCCTGAATTTCCTAAAGTCTCATATTTTTTGAAAAATACAAAAAAGGGCTTTAAATCTAAAAGGCAGAAGTCGGAGAAAACTAACACCATTTTCCAAGCAAATGAAGAAACCGAATTAATAGGCCAGGATCTTCAGAAGCTCAGGGACAAGAGGCCGACGAGGACGATTACCTTATGTCAGACGAAATATATTCTAAATAAGATAAAAAGTTGATAAAAGAACGTTTTGCCATAATCAAGGGCAATTTTGCCACGGTCACTTAAAGATACAAGAAAGCCGCACAAGAGCAAAATAAACAAAAAATGTGCCTTCACCAACAAAAAGCTCAGGATAGGGGGAAAGTAAAAAACAGCATAGAAAAAATAGAGGTCTGGTGAGTTCTAAAGGAGCAAGAAACCGGCCACGCCAACACGGAGGTTTAACCTTCAAAGAAGCCACCAAATCGGTCGGATTTTTTACAGTTGCAAGCTAGACAGTGAAAAAAGCTATCATGAACATACAGGAACAAATCCCGATCCAAGGACGGTTTGCGAAATATCCAGGTCGCGTACTTGTAATATGCGAGGACAATCGGTCTCGGTGGCACAGATCGTTGGCTATCGATAATATTCATTTATGGCTGTTCAGAGCCAACGTGGGTTCGTGCCTGGTATCTTGTAGTGAAATTTAATTAAAAAATTTTAGTGTTGGACTTGACTCGAATAGGTAAACCGCATTGAATATTAATTTAATTAATGTTTAATGCGGAGCATAGATTTTCAATCCCCCTGTGTCACTGTGCCGATGAAGGTGGTGAGGTTTTCCGGATTTATTATTATTTGTTCAAGCGTACAAAGGCTGATATAAGTCCAAACCAACTTTGAAGCCATGAAAGGGTGCATTCCTCGAGCCACTGGCTAACGAAATCCCCGAGCCGTGACAAAATTGGAGACCGAAAGGATTATAAATCGATTTTGAGTCGATTCAAAACCAACCTTTGGATAAGACACCAGAAAGAACAGAGGCAGAAAAGGAACCACCTAAATCTGCAAGTTACAGACAAAGTTAAAAGTAAAAGATCCAGCCAAAGGCCCAAGACAGCATCATCTTCACAAGGCTAGCTTTTGTGATTTACCGCTTTATAAAAATGTAGAACTTTATAATTACCTGAAGCAGAAACATCCACTTTATCAACAGTACTATTAACACCAATCACCGGTAATTTATCAGTGGCAGTACTTGACAAACTAGTACTTTCTCCTAGTAAATCAACTTTTGTAGATTGGGCTACATCGCTGATAGAAGATTCTATTAATTGAACATCATCAGTAGCATTACTAGTTAGAGCATTGGAATTGCTCTCGTTAATTCCGTGCGTCATAAAAATGTTAAAAGACGTACTAGTTGGATCAATTGAAGATGATGAGATATTATTGGATGTTGTTGATAATACTGATGATGAACTAGAAGTTTTTGAAACTGGTATTTGTTCTTGTATAGTCTTGGTTTCTTCTGATCTTTTATCTGGATTATAAGTTGGTGTTACTATAGTTGTTTTGCTGGTGTATTTGTCGGGCTTTGTGATCTGAAAAAATTGAAAGAAGATAAAAGAATCATCTTTTCAATTATATGTGCTGATTTCTTGGCGTAACTAATAAACTTACATTTTTTATCTTCTCCTTATTTTTCTCAAACTCCGCTATCTCCTTATCAACCTCAATCGATACCGGTGAAGCAACATCAGTATCGACTTCAGTTAATTCCGTAGAATTCCTTAAATCTTCCTCTTCCGGGTAATAACCACCTTCGTCTGCACTAGAGGACAAGTGTGAGCCCAAATCTAAGGTTAAAATATCTTCAGCTGGTTTTTCAGATGTTAAGCTAATCATTTCGGAGGAGAACGGCGGCATGGGTTTGTATTGAGGAACGGGTGGACGTCTGTTGGGTGGTGGTCTACGTCTTTTCCATGGCGGAATTGTAGCTGGACGATAAAGACCAGGGCGTTTGTTGTTTATGATTGATTGGTCGGAAATTGGTATGCTGGTTCCACTTCCAGTCATTGGACGTACTGGTGACATGTTAGGATGAGGGACGTCGAATGGATACGGCGTTGGGAGTCTTGTTGTTGACATTGGCGGTGGTAATTGACCTAAAATTAAAAAATACAAGGAATTGAGAAAGATAATAGAGAAAATCATAAAAAGTTAAACAATGATGAAAGTCCAGAATAACATGGAATAACTGCAGAAAAGTTAAATATTACTAAATAATACTAAAATCAACAGAATTATACTGGTGCGGTACATAAGTTACATAGAACATTTACGAGACTGGAAATGAAAATTAATAGAAGGATAGTGTGTAAAAAGAAACCTGAATCAGGATATCTAAGAAGAACAAATGAAGAGATATGATATTAACAAGGAGCCGAAAATCAATAATATAATTAAGTCAAAAAGATTACAGAATAATAATGGTAAATACAATAGCTTAGAGACTACCAGACCATAAAAAAGAAAGAATGAAAATGTAGGCATATGGTTGACTTATAATAAAAATATGTACTGGAAGAGCAAAGTTGAACAAAAATTGGAAACAGAACAACCGGTTGGTTTCGCTTCAACAACATTGACAATTAGTCTATAATTAATAAAGAAACATTTTCTATTTACTAGGGTGTAAAGAAACATTTAATATTTACTAGGTACTTTCATTCTATCTTCTGACTATAAGCCAGCATTGGTGATATTCGGTGTAAATAAAATAGGCACCTACCACAAATGGCAGTTGGGAGGCTACAGCGATGGGCATTTTTCTTAAGTAATTTTATTATCAACTTCAACATATCAAGAGAGAGCATTGTAGTTTTCCTCTCAAGGCTAGATTTTGTTGTTATTTTACGAAAGTAGGCATTTTGAATTGAGCATTGAAAATGAAGTTCTAATGTGGGATTTTTGAGTTATAATTAGAAATAAATTTACGAGTTCAAAAATTAGAAAAGAGGATCGAAACTGTATGGTGGAATTGAGACCTTTCCAAAAAAAGAGCAGAAGTCACAAAAATCTTAAACCTAGTAAAGAATTTTCGCAACTATAGAGAATATGGTTATGCCATCAAGAAAGCTAAAGTAAACTCCTGGAGGAAATTCTGTGAAGCCATTGAAAGTCTTCCAGACTAAGGAAAACTTAGACAATCAACATAGGATCTTTAAAAAATCAACATGGAGAAATCATAAACACAGAGAAGGAGACTCTAGAATTGCTTCTACAATCACACTTCTCTGATTGTGAAATAATCCTTAGTAAAGAGAACAGAAGTAGTAAGACACTACTTGTCAGGGCCTCATAAATAAAATGGTTTCTTGCAAACGAAATAGTAAATGGAACGAAACTTGTATGATACAATGCCTGCACTTTTACAGGTCAGGAAGAACTGCGACAACTATCTAAACTATTCCGAACTAGCGGAGACCAAATCTTTCAGACCAATCAGCTTAAAATCATTTCTCCTAAAAACCTTGAAGAAATTGATAGATAGTTATATATGGGAAGATGTTTACGGGATAACCCGATACATCGATACAAACAGTCATACATGGGCTTACTTAAAAGGCTGAACTATCATTGGGAGGCAAATAAATAGCTCTTTGGGGGCTCTAAAGAGCCTTCGATTCGGCTTCTTACAATTCAATACTGGAATCTATGCAAAGTTCTGGAATTTTGACCTTCTTAAATTTACGCGAAGAGTCCACTTAGTCACTATTTTAGCTCAGAAATAAGTCTATATACACCATATACAATAAAATAATAATGTACACTTAATGTATAATTAGAAATAAATCAAATTTAAATGTCTAATTAAAGTAGAAGAAATTTTAAAGTACCATGCAATAAATTTATTTTAATAGTATTAAATTAATATATTTGAAAAAAAATTAAAGTCGACGCAAAATTACTTTGATACGGCAATGGATAAATTAATCGTATACAAGTAAATTATCAAGCACAAATATATACAGCAAGCGCCAATTAGGAATAGATTGCGCAGATCCTGAAATTTGTCGTACTTCGCTCAATACTGTGCGACTTAATCTCTTCCTAGTTTGCGAATACAGTACTCAATTGTTTATGAGCTTAAGACCCAAACAAATAAAATTAAATTACTACCTAATATTTAAACTATAATACATAACACATGTTTGTAAATAAAAACCTTCAGTTTATTAAAGTTTATTGGAATCTTAGACCCTTGGGGTAGGTAATCTGTTGCCCGCCAGGTAGCCTCCCGAAGTGATAAACGGCGAATTTTTAAATACCGTATAACGTTGCCGCGCCGGCGTAGTCTTGAAGAACAGAAAGAACAAGAACAAAAAAAAACAATTTTGTTTTGTTTTTTAATTAGAGTTTAATTGAATTTTGCAGCAAAAATCCGGCTTGAAGCACCAAATGTTTAGGGACCTCGTCTAGCAGCGGAAATCCACTAACACGTGTGGAGTCTTTCTCTAACTCTCCGGTGTACTGATTTCAATAGGATGCTGGTTCGTAAGTTTATTGTCTTGGATTTTGATGCGAAGAATAATACTTATCGAAGAAAAAATGCTTCACTTGTTAATTGTATTTATTCATCTGCGAATAACAAGCTAAGCGGAATATTTACATATATTTACAATTGGCAGTAAACTGGTGGACCAAGCTCGATTAATTTTATAAATGGTACGGTAACAACTAATTTACACTATGAACATGACTTAATCGTCAAGAAGAAGAATATGGAACAGAGATAAGGTATAGACAGATATTCCGTCATCCCTACCAAACTTACGGTTTACACTCTCTGCCGATGGAGTCGCCCCTGTTGGTGCGCATAAAGCATGATTCCAAAATTTTGTACTAGAAGTGTCACTCTTCTCTTAGTTTCTCTATGATATGGAATGAATATTTATAGGGTTTCTAAAAGGGTCCAAGTCGGTGGTAAAAAATATATTTTCCTGACCGTTACAGAGTAGTGAAAGCAACAAACCAATAACAAGGTACTTTCAACAGATACTATGCAATGATCTTAGACAAATTAAAACAAAATAATGCTATTAGATAAAATACCTCTATTATTCATCACATTATGAAACTTTTCGGTATCAAAATTCCGGAAAACGCCAAAAGACGGGAAGATAGAAAAATACAAAACAAAGTAGTATGTTATACAGATGGTTCCAAGCACAAGTTCTGCTAAGACCATTAGTCTACACAGGAAAGCTGAAGTAACAGCAATAAATATCCGTGCTCAGATCATGAGTCTTTATTTATTATGATAAACAGTCCTTAAGACACAAGTACAGTCCAAACTAATACCGAATTGCCATGAATCTCTCCGGACGCTCGCAGAATACAACCAGATCACTCTTGAATAGGTGCCGGGACATATTATTAAATAAGAACTCCTAGCCAGAAGCTGAGAAAAATCTAACTTTACCAGAATCCGTAAGTGGTATTTCGTATCAACATGCTAAAGGGGTTCTTACGGAACAGACAAATAGAGAACACGAAAGGCTCTGGTTGGAATTTCCTGGACTAAATCTTATAGGAGTATCAGGCAATTTCCTACGTAGAAAATGTAAAGAGGAGAACGAAACTCTTGTTCACCACTGTAGAACATTAAATGTGAACGGGAATAATACTTCATTGTACAATTTCCAAAACTTGATTAAATCTTGAAAGTACTTATCAGATATATGCATGAATACATCACGAATATTAAACTAAGAAGGGTACAATAAGCTTCAAGTAGTTTCAGTATGAATCTTACCGTATCCAGATAGTTAGATACCTCCTCGTGAATTAATACTAACGTTTTTTTATTCCTTTGGGTTTTTTGGTTAAATGTTTGACAATTAAAAATGGGTAAATTAACATAGTATTTGCTTACCTAGGGGAGGTGGCGGTAAAGGAGCTGGTACGTCAAAATCTGGCGGTAAAGCCGGAACATCCGTTATCCTGGGGGGTCCTCTGTTATTAATTCTAGTAGAAAGAGGACGTAATGGTCTTCCCATTACTGGTCCATTGTTAGCTTGAACATTAACATTTCCTGTAAATAAATATTTTTTTCTGTAAATTCCTCCTACATAACTGCATTTTTTTAAAATTTCTTTAGATGGTATTGACTTACCATTTAAAAGTTTAACAATACCAGTAATAATATCTTGAATGTCAGGGTTGGCTTGTCGACCTTGGTTCGATGGTAGGGGCGACTTTGTAGCAAAACTCGTCGTCATTAAAGTGACACTGGGGTTGATTTCTTGGGACTCCTGCAGAGGCAGTGCTCGTGCCTGATGCGGAGTCCCTGTCGATTCCCCCGACAATTCTTTGGTTTTTTGGTAGGCATCAGTCGGAGGGTAGTCTTTTTCCTAAAAAAATAAATCTTCATTACCTCAACTCATTTCTTGTCAGTACTTTATGAGGAAATTTCAGTAATCGTAATACTAAAAAAAATATTTTGTTATCTATGAGATCTACATAATTATACGCTTGAGATAATACTCTTTCCGTAGTCATTATAAGAGCGAAGTTAATTTAGGGTGACCTAGAGAAATTTTGACCTTCACTTAATTTATTTTATAATCCATCATAATGTGCAATAGAAGAACTAATATAATACCCACTTACCGTTTTTGATGGTTGAATATACCCGGCTAATCTTCCAGTTAATTCAACATCGTTACTTTCTAACGCTTCTTCGATATTTTTAAATACATTGAAGTCATCCACGACTACAGTTTTCGATAAAATTGGTTCGGCGGATCGAACCATTCTAGAAGCAGGTGGAAATAAGCCATCTTTATTTTTAGCTGTGATCAAAGTGCCCTTATCGATGACGTTTTCTGTAATTGAGTTGGGTTTTAAATTTCGAGGTCCGGATGTCCGTATAGCTACTTGAAGATTGTCTTTGGCTTTGTCTACTTTTGCGGAGTTTGGAGAAATAAATGAGTTTGAATAAACGTCACTTATTGCTGAAACAAAATAAAAATAACTTTGTTTAATTTAAAAGTAACTTCGTTTGTTATATTAATAAAAAAATATGGATCGGTTTCAGGGTTTTTCAAAAAAAATATTATTTCAATTTTCAATATTTATTTAGAGTAAACTTCTTTCTTGCATAATTTAGCAACAATTTAGTACCTACATTCAATTTTTTTCTACGAATTTTTTAAAAAGCGTAACAAATAGGCAATAATGAATCTTTTGTTTGCTGAAGAAAACAACAAAACCTCTGGTGATGTATGTTACGTTATCGATTGTATTTATATACTTAATAACGCTACGTTAAATACGTTTGAAGGAATTTCAAGAGAGATCAGATTCTTATCTTTGATGGATACCCAAGTGACATCGCATGCAAGAGTACAAAAACTTCTGAACAGTTGAGGCGTGTAAGAAAATTTACCTCATAAGACAACTTATTTGATTTTACACCATGTTTGGTACAAGACAAATTTTTAGGACAAAAAATAAATCACGTCTCATCGACTGATCAAAACGACCTCGGGGTTGAAGGTCAAGCAACATGATCAATTTGTCGATGTACTCACCATTCAAACTCCTTTCGACAGAAGATTAAAAATCCGTCGATATTGTCCGAAAAGACTACGATGAACTCATATTTTTTTCAGGAATCACAGAGAGAAGAAACAAACATGTATATTTCATGAAGCCTGATAGATGAAAATCAAAAACACAGCTGTTTCCGTAGACGAGTATGAAATAACCTCAGTCACGCTGAATACATTTTCGTTTACCATGCCATAACTGGATGCGACACAACTTATGCGATATTCAGCTATGGAAATGTCAAGATTGCATATTTAATCGACAAAAACGAAGACTTGGAGCATGCATTTTGGTCATACTATATACCGATCGACACTCTTTGTTATGCTGGTTGCACGCACCACCTAAAGTGAAAATTTAATCAGCATGATAGCATTCCATTCATTTCGAGTTTACTGTTAAGTCCAGCAATGGATGGATCCAGTGGAATCATGGAAGTGTAAACAATGACTTATGGATTTACAACTTAATACAACGTTGAAGCAGCACTAGTCAAACTCAAGATTTGTTTCCTGTAGGTGTGAAAAGAGCTGTAGAGGACTATGTGACTGTCGGAAAAGCTGGGTTGAAATCCACCAACATCTGTTCAAACAGATTCCACCAATAGAAGAAAAAGCGATATGGATGACGACAATGATGATTGCGATTTGACAGTAGAGCTGGAATAGCAACGAGAACGAAGATGAACCGGATCTTGACCACTCAAATCTTTCAGTCACTTCGACAAGCTCAACATAAAGAAACGTTTATTCAAAAATTTATAATTCAATAAAAACTTCAAAAACAATTTCCTTATTCAAATGGTTGAAATTCCGATTATAGTGGTTTAAAGAAATGAAAACTATCAAACGTATATTACAAACATTTTGAAATTAAAATTTAAAAATCCAGAAATTTTTTGGAATCCAACGTTTGAATTCAATGATTGTAAATTTTTGATTCTTGAATTTGAAATTTGTATTAAAATAGTCACAAAATATAACAAAAATATTTTACAAATTTGTTGTCTTGATTTCAGACTTTAATTTACACTGATGTTTAATGAATGGCATATTTGGTTATTAATATATTTCCGTGGTAAAAAATCATACCAACTTGATACCAGGTTGGAATGGTTAATCGGTGCATTTTTATATGAAAGTATCTGTTTGTTCAAAATTATATTTTGTTGGTAGATATTCAAATATAAATAATTCACCCGGTATATTTTAAAATATTAGGATAGTAATTGAAATACTTGAGATATAATTATAGTGGAAAAACATAAAGTAATAAATAAAGCACTGGCTTAAAAAATAATAGGTACAGCACAACGAAAGCGTATACTGTGAACAAATTACCACGTAATCATTATATTTATTTAAAATATAAAATGTAAAAAATTAAGTTAGCAGTTACAATGAAGACTGATCCGCAAGAGAAGTTTTTTATAAGAATCTTTCGATAACGAAATCTGTAAAGGAAGTAAAAACAGTAAAAACAAAATTTTTCTTTTTAATATTATCTGCTTCCACTATGAAATACGCGTTGATTTTAAAATGTACGTCATTTACAAACAAACTGTGGTTGCTTTATTTTAAGAAAATCGGTGCGCACCGAGGGTTCCGTACAAACTTGTATGATACAATTACAAATTATCAATTTTTGGATTTGTTTCTTTACTTGTGCTGTGAGACCTTGCTTATTGCCAAATTTCATGATTCTAGCTCAACGAGAAGTACCCTATAGGTTTTGATTTATTTGTGAGTGCCAAAATATGCGGCATAAATGGGGCCATAATTTTTTACAGCGTTAACTTAAAGGTTTGATTTTTTACAGCTCCAAGGGACCAGGGACATTAATAATTGATATGCAAATTGAAATGATTGCAGATCTGAACGTAGTTTCAATTCTGATCAAATTTTCCTTATAACAATTTTCGATATTGAGAAAAATAAGTGTAGTTTACTAGTACATTTCAGATTCATAACTAAAAAATTGTATTTTAGGTTTTAGACTATGCATAATTTTTTATGAAGAATAACTTTTGTGCATAAAATTAATAATAAAAAAGTTTCCCATTTAG
Organism: Neocrepidodera transversa; assembly: GCA_963243735.1. Taxonomy (NCBI): domain Eukaryota; kingdom Metazoa; phylum Arthropoda; class Insecta; order Coleoptera; family Chrysomelidae; genus Neocrepidodera; species Neocrepidodera transversa. The sequence goes on from OY725339.1 coordinate 29,529,169, forward strand.
TTCAAACTTAAAGCAGATACAATGTATATATAAAATTTTGGGTTATTTCTGAGAAAAACTTAACACAGAGGGATTTTAGATAATTAAATTCTCTACAAGTTTTGTATTAAACTTTTTTTCGAATTATGTATAGTTTAGCCGCTATAGAGCGTGAAAGGAATGTATATGTAGACTATTCGGACTTTTTTGTAGATTTTTAGTACAAATAATGCATTTTAGAAAAAAACTAAAATCAGATAAAGTTGTAGAGCATACAATTCTCTACATCTTTTGTATTTAATATTTTTTCGGATTCCATACCTACACATGTATACATTTTTTGAAAACAAACAATGCAAAATGTGAATGAATTCCGCGTAGTTTCGCCGTTGGAGGACCCGAATGTTAATTTCTTTCGCCACTTTAGCGGAGATATTACGGGAAATTCTGGAAAAAGTTTTAACAAAAAAGTAGCGAATTTGATGTTCTACAACTTTGCACTCGAACATTTGTCACTAAAGTGTATTTTTTATCCCCAAAATCTGGAAAAATTGGGGAATACCTACATGCATATTTTTTCGCGTCTTCTAGCGTCGAAGCAATGGGTAATTCTTGACACAAAAGTTGTAGGGAATTTTATGCTCTACAGCTTTGCAATAGAACATTTTGTTTCTTAAGTGCATTGTTTGCCCTTAACATTCCCTTAGCATTCCTCTAGCAGAAGTACCCCAAGGTTCTGTACCCCGCCCTCTATGTCAAATACAACCATGACATCCCATCTCCTCCCTCACCTAGCCAAGACCTTCAGCTTTATGCTGATTATATCCTAATCTTCGCCTCAGCCCCATCCAACAGAGTTCTAAACACCAATAACTAGCAACTCCCCAATAGCTTCGTCAAGGGTGTAGCAATTGGTGGATTACCCTGAATCCACAAAAACCAAATTCATCATATTCAAACATCCCCACCTATCCGGAAAAGCTAACCAAAACCCCAATGACATCAACCAACGGCTCTGGGGAGACAGGTTCGTCCCTCTGGATGAGGTTACCTACTTGGTAGTATGCTTCACGCGTACTTTTAACTGGGCGACCGAAGTATGCTTCACACGTACTCTTAACTGGGCGACCGAAGTCCAAAAAACTCTGGACAGAGTCAGGAAACTAGCCTCCCTCATCGGGCCCTAGTGGAACGATTTAGCAGATGTAATCCCCAAACGCTACTCCACACCTACAAAACCTATATTCGTCCAGTAATGGACAATAGAGCTCTGAACTTCTCCACACTTCCCCCTTTCGTCCTGCACGCGTTACGGAGACCGAGAGAAGAATCCTGCGAAGAGCATCCTACCTTCCCTGGCATTTCCTCTCTAACCAGATATATGAACAAACCAATATACCTCCTATTATTTCCAGATTCCAAAATCTACAAAGAGGATACGTCAGGAGAAAATTGGACAGCACCAACACGCACGCTCAAGAAAGTCTAAAGATCAAATGGACAGTTGAAAGGTACAGACGATCATTCCATAAAATGCCCATCAGAAAATTCATTCAGCCCAGCGTTAAGATCCTCGGTAAAGACGAGCTCCTCGATCTATTGGAGGAGGCGCCACTCAGCATTAGATGAGGTGGACCGACCACTCACGTCTACACTGCTCGGAGACTCCCCTACCCGGGAGGTTGTAAGTATCAATTCATGCCCACTTACGTTGCAATATCTTAAGCTAATAATTTATACTTTTCAGATTAACAAATATCCACTGTATCCCTGAAAAGGAGAAACTATCTCCTGTAGCAATGTACAAGGAAACATCACAAATTACCGAGGAGGGTTTAGCAGGCATGCCCCTGACTCTGCTTGCAGAGCGATCAGGAGAGAGTCCGGCACTACCTCAAGCATAGAACCAAGCGTGAGGTGTCTTCAAAAGATGCCCTCCTCCACAAATTAGGACAATAGTTGTAATACAAAAAAAAGCACTCAAAATAAAAAAAGGCTAAAAATCGTATGTATATTTTTCTTCGCCGTCCTTTTGCGAAGAAACTATGAAGAATTCGAAAACAAGTTAAGTACAAAAGTTGTAGGGAATTTTATGCTCTACAACTTTAAATGGTAATATTTTCTTCGAAAGTGCATTATTTGTACCGAAAATCTACAGAAAAAGGCCGAGTAGCCTATACATGTATATTCATTTCGCGCCCTCTAGAGGCTAAACTATGCGTAATTCGAAAAAAAGTTTAATACAAATGTAGAGAATTTAATTATCTAAAATCGCCTTCTATTACGTTTTTCTTGAAAATGTATAATTTTTCCGGAAAACTAGTAAAACGGCGAAACCCCAAAAAAATGTATGTACAATGTGTCCCCTTAAGTTCGTAGCATATGGGAAACTTTTTTATTATTATTTTTTGAAAAAAAATTATTCTTCATATAAAGGTTTGAATGGTGTAAAACCTAAGATGCATCCATCAGATAATACATTTTATGGGCTGTATACGTGGTGCTTCAAAAAATGTAAATTTTGCCCAAGAGTAACTTATTTTAAAAATATAGAAAAATGTTATTTGGAAAAATCACAGCCTCCTATCTCAAAACAATATTTTTTTTCTTGTATCAACGTGCGAAGTGAACTAATAATTTTTTTTAACTTTAAGCACAAAATAAATTCAACATAGAAAATATTACAGATTATTAAAATATTCATGAATAAGCAGCGTACAATTTTTTTTAAATATTTATTACATTTTTTCGATTTTCTGAAAGAATTATAATTGATTATTAAATTAAATATGAATAAATATTATGTGATGCCGTTCCGAACAAAATCAGAATAAAAAATTGTTAATAATAAAAAAACCAGTTTCAATTCTAATCTAAAACCAAGTCGTTGTTGGTTCTTTAAATAACGGACATCGAATTTATAATTTGGGCTGTTGTTTATTATGAATACTTGTGTATGGGCACACCTATGGCTACCAAGTAACGGTACTAACGGTACTAAAAATAGTTTCCACCCAAATCAACAGGCAAAATTTTTTATGACCTTATATTAATGGTTTTTATGTATTCATTATTTGTTCTCAGATATGCGTAATTGATGATTCTTTAAAGTATTTTATAATTAAAAAACTTACCGTTTACACTTTGTTTTTAATTTGTTGAAAAAGGTTTTAAAATGGTTGGGTGAAATTTTATAATAATATGTTAAAATGTAGCGTTTAAAATTTTATATTTTATCAATTAATTACTAATTTTCAATATTTTTTTTTTATTTAAAATCTAATCGAAAAAAATAATTTCCTGTAAATAAAAATTATTAAATTATTTAACACTCTTGAACCAAATAAGCTTTTTATCTTATGTTCTTTGTCTAATTCCTAAAGTAAAGTTCATTGTCGAAACCTAATAAAAATTAAAAGTTCTACATGTTTGGATAGAGAAAAAATGGGGATGTCATAGTTGAAATAAAAACTACACGTTCGTATTTAAAAAAATAGTTAAGGGTGGGCATTCAAAGACGAAACGTTGTTTTAAAAAATTGAATGCGCTATGACATTTGGCCTTCATTAAACAAGTTTTATAAAGTTTCTTTTATCTTGTATACTAAAATTGGTGCATACTTAAAAGGGCGAATAGTTTCAAGAAATAAAATTAATTTTATGGAAATAATTTTTTTGAAAATTTTATGCAATCAAATTTCAGTTTTACATATAGTAATTTCTTATTGGCGAAACTTGATGTTGTGTCTTAATAATTGAAAATTTAAATCCAATAAAGAAAAAATAAGATCAATTTTTATCAATAATATTGTTTGGAGCGAAAGGGCGTAAAAAAAGGAAAAAAGAAAATTTTTAGAAAAAGGATTTTAATGAAAATTTCACACCTAACATTTTCGACCAATTAAAATCCTGTATTTTGTATATCGTTACTATAGCAACTAAAGAAATTTCCGGAATTTTTTCTCCGACTAAGGAGTATGAAATTACACTGGAAATTTTTTGACGTTTATAGTAAAATGACATTTACATTTACCATCAAAAATCGTCATTGTAATAGTATTTTTTTAATAATATTTAGCTGTGAAATTTTCTTACCGAATACCACTCTAGCTTCAATTAAAAACAGAAAATTATGTCGTCAAACACGAATATTTAGAAAATTCGTGATCTTGAAATAATGTCCAGTAATAATTGAAGCCTCTAGTGGTCTATTGAAAATTTCACGCCAACAATATTCAACCAATAAAATACACGTTGCCATTGCAGCCTGCGTATTTTTTCAGAAATTTTTCTTGTTTTGGTGCCCGCAGGATGGTATTACAGTGGAAATTTTATGACATAATAACAAGTGAACACGAAATTTTTAAAACGTCAACTGTCAACAATTAACCAATTTATTTTATTAAACTTTATATATTTATCATTAAAATAAAAAAAAACCTTAACAAAACAGAATTATTCACTTTTTAAAAACATAATTTTCAGCTATAAATTTCAAATGTAAGTTTAATTTTTTTATTCTCAGCAATAGCGAGTAATCTATTGAACAAATTCTATTCAATAAATAACTGTGTTTGAAATAGTACAAATAATACTTGGACACGATTTTGTTCAGTTGTTTAGCTTCAAATGTTAGTGGCGTAACAAATAGGAGGAGAAAGGTGACATATTCTTCCAAATGCATACCGCTGGATAATTGGACGATTTTAGGCCATTTATTTTGAACAATTCTCTGATCAATTTAGGTAACTTTAGACCATTTTACTAATATTTTAAACCGTGTTTGGACAATTTGAGACTATTTGGACAATTTTAGACCATTTTAGATTATATTGAACTATTTTCTGATCAATTTATGTAACTTTAGACCATTTTATTATTATTTTAATCCATTTTAAGACAATTCTAGACCATTTTGGATAATTTTAGATTATTTAAAAAAATTCTCTGATCAATTAAGGTAACTTTGGTTCATTTTTGGGGAATTTTAGACCATTTTGGACAATTTTAGGCCATGTTAGATTATTTTGGACAATTTTAGGTACTTTTAGATTATTTTTAACAATTCTTTGATCAATTTACTTAACTTTAGACCATTGTTGGACAATTTTAGACCATTTAGGAAAATTTTAGACTATTTTCCACAATTTAGGTAATTTTCAATAATTCTTTAAGTAATTATAGACCGTTTTATTATTATTTTAGTCTGTTTTTGGACAACTTTAGACCATTTTAGATTATTTTGAACGATTCTTTGATCAATTTGGGCAACTTTAGGCCGTTTTATTACTATTTTAGATAATTTTTAGATCATTTTAGACAATTTTAGACCATAATTTTGAACAATTATCTGATCAATTTAAGTAACTTCAGACCGTTTTAGACAATTTTTAGAAGATTTTCTACAATTTTAGATTATTTTGAACAAATCTCTGATCCATTTTAGATAACTATATACCGTTTTATTATTAATTTCGACAATTTTTAGATTTTGGATAATTTTAGACCATTTTAGATTATTTTGAACAATCTCCCATCAATTTACGTAACTTTAGACCGTTTTTTATTATTTTAGACAATTTTTATAAGATGTTGGACAATTTTAGAGCATTTTAGATTATTTTGAAAAATTCTTTAATTAAGTTAAGTAACTTTAGAAGTTTTTATTATTAATTTAGAAAATTTTAGAGCTTTTCGGATTATTTTGAACAATGCAATTGATAGACAATTTGTAGAAGATTTTGGACAATTTCAGATTAGTTTGAACAATCCTCAGATCCATTTTAGGTAACTTAGACCGTTTTATTATTATTTTAGACGATTTTAGATTATTTTGAACAATTTAAGTAAGTTTAAACCGTTCTATAATATTAATTTAGACAATTTTTAGAAGATTTTGGACAATTTAAGATTATTTTGAGCACCGATAATTCACACGAAAATGCAAATGCATATGTTCACAGTGGAACCGACATATTTGACCTTGTTCTTGTCTATTTTTCGAGATGATTTAAAATACGACTTTCATGATATCGTTCTTAATTTTTATATAAAAATAATTTCACCGCCGGTATTGGTAGATAATTTTTTGGTTTTATGTAAATGCGCCTTTAAGGCGTTGGCGCCGTCGTGCGCCGCACGACCTTGCCCATATGGACGGCGTGTCCCTGCCACGTAGTCTGTATTTTCTCGATTCTTCTAAAAGATGTTGCTGGACGATCGAGAACGAATTATCATCCTTTAAATAACTACCACATTCTTCAATGAGATCTTCAAAAAAAAAACATACAGAGCCTTCAGAAAAGATTGTCTCTCACTTGACCAAGATGAAATTTCACCAATTGGTAGAACATAAAAAAAATATCCCTAGACATCATCCAGTATCGGAGACAATTTTAGTTTATTTTTAATATGTATAAAAATAATAAATGCTCATTAAAATTATTTTCTAAAATCTACCTGTTTGTGCTGCTAAAACTAACATGGATTTGTTAGTAATGTAGGTCTTCCACTATACGTGCCTTTGCAAATGGAATTTTATCTTCAAAACGGCGAATAATATGTTGTTTATGTCGACGAAAAACATCATAATGAAATTTGATATCTGGAAAATTTTCTATAAATTGGTTTATACAAATCTACTTCACGAGTTTCACACAAAAGCGTCTTGCTCAGATAAAAACATCTTGACACCTTCACTGTATAACAAATTAACAAACTGCCTGATATTTGTACATTAACTGGAAAGTTTGATTATTCATCACTATGATACGGTGTGGTCTAATGGAAGCGTGTGTGCGTTACATACAGAAGTTCCTGGTTTGATTCCTGATTATATTTTTTTAATTTTTGTTACGAAATAAATGGAAGTTATTTCTTTTTTTTAATACACAGGCTAGATTTAGGTAGTCAAGACTTTCCTTAATAAAATAAATTAAAATATACAGGTTATATTTAGATAGTCAAGACTTCTTTTAATAAAATAAATTAAAATACACAGGTTAATTACGCTGGCTCTCTAGACTCTTGTTTCATTTTTTTATCTTTTCTTATATTTATTTCAAACTAAATCCTAACAGCCGAATGAAGGACCTCTTTTAATTAGACATGATATCCGTCAAGACGGACCTATTGGGTTTTCACCGCGTCCGACTAGATGGACCTCTAGACACTCTCTTAATTAAATAAATTATTGCTAAGTAAACTATAAAACAAGTAATAAGCGAAAAGTGGTCCAAAATACGCATGTGACGCTTATAAAGTTTGACATTGACAATGTCAGTAAATCAGGCCATTTTGATTTTCGGCATTTTTTAGAGATTGACTGAGTTCGCTATTTTTTACATTTTTATGATTTGACAGTTAACTTATGACTAAATGAAATTAAAAAGTTTGACAGTTTTGATGTGTATATTATTTGACCGGTATAATTAAATTAAAATGATAGAAAAAATTGATATTTAATCAAAATAAATAACTTTTGAATGAAAAAAATGTTACATACAATTTTCAAATTTTGACGTTTCTATGATTTTACAGTTGACTGATGACAAGAAGAACAAATAATAATGACATTTGTATGATTTGACAGTTGTCATTATAGCTATTTAGAATTTACTATACTAAGTAATTTTATTCAACAATTTTTTATTATATTTATTTTTAGCTATATAGTAAGATAAGTGTCTTATGAATTTAGTTTTTTATTTTATTTTTAATTACTAATATTTTATTACACATACTTATGTTTTTTTACTTTTTTTATGAATATGAAACATATACGGTGAAAACATCATGCTATTTTCAATTTTTTATATCTCACGTACAATCTAGAAATACATCAATTTCGTCAGCTTGGCTTATAAATATCTACAATAAAAATGTGAATAATAGAATACCATTCCACTCGATGAACACCATCAAAATAATTGCAAGAAAGTGTATAGCAACATAAAATTTCCAATTATACATTAAACCCACGTCCACGAATCCTATTTAAAGAATAAAAAAAAACAAAGAGAGAGTTGTTTTGCATTTTTTGTCGAAATAAAAAATGACAATTGGATTGGCGTACGTCCGTTTCTTATTCTTTTCCATTTTAAATGTTTAAATCTTAGTTTGTTGAATTTTCTAATTTTAACATTATAAAAACTTCAAAATTGTTTATTGTCTCCTTCCAATAATCAAATTATAGAAACTTCAAATTTGTCAAAATTTTCTGTCTTTAACTTAAATCATATATGCTGCGCTATGGCATCATGTAGTATTTGTTGGGTAGATGAGGGGTAATGTTTAGAGCGTTTCTATGAGTCGGATACTGATTGCTCATCGGTTAAACTACATCAAAATTTGAAAACGACCAAGCACTGACATAGTACGCTAGTATCCCCCGAATCTACAAAACAAATAACCTGCATGGAGTATCTAGCATAGCGTATATGATCTAAGGTCTTTAATATCATCTGTCAACTGTCACAATTCTTGAGTTTAATAACACCTAGAAAGTATAAACAATTTTAATAAACGTCAGATTATTTAACTTCGTTATCATTTTATCGTTCTTTGTCAACTATCAAATGATAAACACATCAAAATGTCAAATTCTCTATGTTAATGAATATTTAAGACTTTTCACTATGTCTTTTTAACGTCATTTTTCAACTATTTTTTTTATAAATGTCAAAGTTTTTAGCTGTCGAAACCAAAATATTGTGTTAAATGTCAAATTATGTCACGGTAAGTATAATTTTAACGTTTAACTTAAGGCTGCGATTAACAGCATGGTTCTGCCATAGATTCATAGATAACGCTAGCATACTAATGTAATGGTTTAAAATGTTCTACAGCGGTCCAACTAAAAAGTCGACACCACCTCGTATATTTCGGCACAAAAATGTTCTGACCCACTCTCCGATGATTTGGCAAACTTGCATCTCTGCAGATTTTTAGTAAATTTTAATATTTGTGTGTACTGAACTTCGTCTCCTATGCAACATTGCCAAATTTAATAAATGAAATAATATTGGCATTAATTAGAAATAAATTATGAACCAAAAAATATATAACGTATTTTATAACATAAATGGAATAGAAAAATATTTTAATCCGGGATATAATTAGTTTATTTTTTTTTAAACAATGACACAGAAAATGAAAAACCTAAAAATAATTTTATGTGAAGTATGGGAACTCTTTTTTTTCGGCAGAACCGGCAGCGTCGCTTCGATGACCGAGGGTGTCAATTGTCATTATGAATTTTGAAATCATTTTCATTTCGCCCCGTGATTGTTTAGTTGGGTGCTTTTTTTGTTGGATTTTGTTTATTTTATTGTGTTTGAACTGTTTTTTGTACTTCTGTTGTGAAACTTGTGTTTTCTTGATAAAAAAAAACATTATAAATTGAATTCTTGCTTATAGTATAATTTGGTAAGTATATATTTTCGGTAAAATAAATATTTCAACTCCTAACTCTTGTTTGTAAAATATAAATGCCTATGTTCTGTAAGTTATCATGTACTTACTTATTTTCTATATTTTAGATTAATTTTGGTAATTGTATACAATAATATCTATTGATCATGGGTATAAATACAAACGTCAACCCAGAATTACAGAAATTTATGTTATTACTTTTTTTATTAAAATATTATATTAAATGGTAAATTTTATAATATAAATGTCATTTTAACATTAATTGTTTAATTATATAATCGTCCAATTTTTTTTCGACTTTAATGCCTTCTGTCAATTGTTAAGTCATGGAAACGTCAAAATTGTCAATTTTTCTGACTTAAATGTAAGATGTCTAAAAACCCTGGTGTATGCACTGATTAGATTTTGTTTCGAAGTTTTTGGGAGTATCACCTGTTGCGTTCAATAGAACTTACCAGAATTTTGTAAGATGGCGCTGTTTAGAAATGTTCGTGTCCTAGCTTATTTTGTCACAGACCACTTAAAGCAGATGAGATGTCAAATAAATTATTTTCTGTCAATGTCAATGCGGATATTTTTATGTATATAGTATTAGTATTAGTTCATAAGGAATAGTTCTAAATAGTGTATAAGTATGGATACTTTTAGTCAAATGGGGCCGTACTGTATTTTGTGTGGACAGTGTAAAGCTGCAGATCCGAGCATTCGCCTGTATTCAGTACCAGATTATAAAAACACCCTGTGTGATCTGTGATTACAGTTTACTATGAGCGATGTATGCGTCATTTAAAATTTTTAATCTGAAACTGTAGTAATCTCTCAAAAATCAGTCAAAATCAAGTAGGTAGAGATCTCCCAGTTTTGACCCAAACTTTTACAGGTATAAGTGGAAACACCATGATTTTTAGACATCTTACTTAAATGTTATCTGTTAACCGTAAAGTCACAAAACTGTTGAAATTTTCAAATTTTTTAAGTTTATTGACATACATCATTTGTAAAGTACCAAAAACGTCAAAAATGTTAAAATTGAATAAACATGGATATACAAAATATTTTACTCTTCATATAATTCATTAACGAATTATAGGGCTCCAAAGTTAAAAATTAAAAATTGTTTTTTATTTATAATTATTAAACTCCCTATTTAAAATAACTCAAAAATTAAACGTTTATAAACACCATAAATGCGCACTTAATAACGTTATAAACAAATCTGCACTACTCTTGTGAAGTCAGGTACGGACTAAGTTCAATGGTTAATGAGGCACATTTTTTTATCTATCATTTTTTCACTTTTAAATATGACAGTCAAATTCCACAAACATCTTTAAAAGAAAAACATCCTCTTGTGACAACTCGATAAAATTAACGGTTTAAGAGATATGTGCAATTTTATGTGGCACTGCACATCAATTGCGCATTCACCATTTTTTTAAAAAATACACACGATTAAAGGAAACATCTCGTATTACTATTAAATTAATAATAAATCAGGTCAGTCTACATTAAGGGCCGGTTGTATAAAACAATTTTGATCTTGAGTTCAACGGAACGCCGATCAAGCCGTGAACTACGTTCATTCGTTATTACGTTGTTCAATGTAAACTGAACTGTAGATCAGTTGAACTGTGTTTAGCTTATGTTGGCACTAGCGATATTTAGTTACTTTTCGTTTTTTCCGATTTTTGATAGATAGCAGAACCTAAATTTTTGACTTTTGGTTTTGGCAGGATCTGAGTTTATCTTTTATTTGTGTTTGTTTATAAAATATTATATATTTTTTGATAGTAAAAGTAGGAAGGTAAGTACAAACAAATTGTTATTTTTGGTAGCTGCAAAATCAATATTAGTAATGTATGTTAAATTTATGTACAATGTACAATTGTTTAGCTTGTACATTAAATAATACAATACATTTATAAAATTTTTATTAAAATTTTACACTACTCTGGTGCTACATTATCTAACAAAGGCTGAAAATACTCAGATATCAAAGCTTGTCGTACAATATTGTTTAAAGCTACATTTTCAACACCAGGCTGTACCACAGGTATAGCAATATTTCCTAATTCAATAGCAGCCTCAACTTCTTCATCTACAAGAGGAACAGTATCTCTCAATATGCATGCAATATTATGAAGCACTGCACATGAAACAACAAGTGCTTCCACTTTTTGCACATTTAATTTAATTCCCAATGCTAATATTGGGAATCGACGTTTTATTATACCAAAACATCTCATCTCTATAGGATTTCTGGTTCTTATTTATGATTCATTAAATAAATGCTCTACAGAGGTTCTTGGATTAGAAAGTGGTGTAATGAGGTATGGCTTATTACCATATCCACTGTCACCCACCAATAAATTCTCACCAAATTCTCTATTTTCAAAACGAGCTCGCACTGTTGAATTCCTAAATATATTTGCATCATGAGCAGATCCTGGCTATCTACAGCCAATATCCCAAATTTTTAATTGAGAGTCGCATATTGCCTGTACATTAAAAGAAAAATAACCTTTTCTATTCCTAAAATTTTCTGGTTCTTCTCCACCAGGAGATTAAATTTTCACATGGGTACAATCCAAAGCCCCAATGCATCTAGGAAATCTGCTAATATTAAAAAATCCCTGTCGAACATTATTTATTTCCTCATCGGGTAATGATATATAAGTTTCATGCTGTAGATTTGTCTACACCAGAAAAATCTCCAGCTACTTGCAAAATACATCCTGTCGCGAGAAACCTTAGGGTGAGGAGTACCATAGAGCTTGATTCCTTTAAAAAATATATATTATAATATAATAATAATAATAATATAATAAAAACAAACTAATTTACCTTCTGCTAATGGAAGAGATTTGCTGGAGAAACACTTTCAATAATGTAAATTACAGTGCAAGACCCAAAAAATCTTCATCATCAGTTATGTTTTCGTCAATTTCATACATTTTAATACAACAATCGAAATGTCAAATACGGTAAACAACAGAAAAGAAATTTTGTGAGGTTACAAAGTTACTTTGATCGACAGTTCGACTTCCTGAACGTCCGTAAATGGGCGTTCACTTGAACTACCGATTTGAACTGAGATCAGTGTAAAATACTGTTGATGCAACAACTTTTTTAATTTAAACTGCAGTTCGGCTGTGAACTACAGTTCAAAACGTTTATACAACCGGCCCTTAGAATAATAAACTTCCACACTTTTTATAAATTTTATTTATTTACTACTTTTATTTACAATAGTGATGTGTAAGAAAAATTGAATGAAAACGAATAGGAACATCTTAATTCAACAAAAGTAAAAATACGAAAACAACAATAAAAACCTTAAAAAAGATATTCGATGTAAGAATGAAATTTCACATTTTCTAGTTTTCCAACAAATACTAGTCATTTACAGCAAGTCAGCAGTAATAAAAACTTACTAAAATAATAAGTTTTTAATGTGAATCGTATTTGTACTATTTTAATAAAAAAAACATTATTCTAAGTAGGCGACTGTCAATTCACTTTTAATTCATTTCAATATTTGTTGTATGTATGTCGACACTTTAGAGGGTGGAAAAGAAAAAAATAATTTGTTGTCACATTATTTATTTTAATTTCAAAAGTGGAAGAATTTACTTTTAATGAGTATGCTGATATGTACATGACGTTTGGAATGGCGAACGGTAATTCCACCCTTGCTAGAAGGCTTTATTCGGAACGTTATTCAAATCGAAGGTTACCAAATAGAGAACTTTTCAACGCGTAGATCGGAGTTTAAGAGAAACAGGTACATTTAGCTTAATTTGGCAATTTTATAAACGGGTTCTTGAAACGGGTAATTACATTTTAGGATTATTTTTACAAAAGAGAGGTGGTGAAGGAAGTATAAGAAACGTACGCACTCCACTAATTGAAGAAAACGTACTAGATGCTGTTGATAATGAACCTACAACTAGTGTCAGGAAACTTTCGGCACAATTTAGTGTTTCAAAATCAAGCGTACATTGAATTCTTAAAGAACAACTGTTGCATCCTTTTCATATTCAAAAAGTTCATGCTATGTCACCAGATGACGATCCCCCTAGGCTTAATTATGCCAATTGGTTTTTGGATAGACAACGGGAAGACCGACATTTCATACAAAATGTATTATTTACAGATGAATCAAGTCTGGGCAGGTATTATAGGCAACTACTTAATTGGCCCGTATATCCTCAATGATCGTTTAAATGGACAGTCTTATTTACAATTTTAGCAATCTGCAAATTTTATTAGAAGATGTACCTATACAAACGCACCAACGTATGTGGTTTATGCACGATAAGGCACCCCATCACTTCAGTCTTGTTGTACGTGCCCATCTAAACAATATTTTTCCAAATAAGTGGATAGGAAGGGATGGGCCATTTCAATGGCTAGCTCGTTCCTCAGATATCAACCCATGCGATTTTCATTTATGGGGCTATCTTAAAAGTTTAGTTTACAGAACACCTGTAAACACAAGAAACGAATTAATTGATAGGATACGTTTTCACTGCGAAAACATACGACATAATCCTGGAATGTTATTCCAAAAGCAAAGATCTAATCTTAGAATACTTAGAAAATGTGTGGAATTAAGGAGAGCCCATATTGAACCTTTTTTGTAATTTCATTTTACTGTTTGGCATTTTTTATTCTCGTTAATTCTTTCGTTACTTCTTACTTTGATGTGTTGTAATGAAATTCTGTAACTTTGTTAAAATTTGTGAATATTTGTTGTAAAACTAGAAAATGTGAAATTTCATTCTTACATCGAATATCTTTTTTAAGGTTTTTATTGTTGTTTTCATATTTTTACTTTTGTTGAATTAAGATGATCCTATTCGTTTTCATTCAATTTTTCTTACATCACTATTGTAAATAAAACTAGTAAATAAATAAAATTTATAAAAAGTGTAGAAGATTATTATTCTAAATGTAGACTGTCCTGATTTATTAATAATTTAATAGTAATAAAAGATGTTTCCTTTAATCGTAAGTATTTTTTAAAAAATGGTGAACGCGCAATTGATGTGCAGTGCCACATAAAATTGCACATATCTCTTAAACTGTTAATTTTATCGAGTTGTCACAAAAGGATGTTTTTCTTTTAAAGATGTTTGTGGAATTTAACTGTCATATTTAAAAGTGAAAAAAATGATAGATAAAAAAATATGCCTCATTAACCATTGAACTTAGTCCGTACCTGACTTCACAAGGGTAGTGCTGATTTGTTTATAACGTTATTAAATGCACATTTATGGTGTTTATACATGGTTAAGTTTTGATTTATTTCAAGTAGGTAGTTTGATAATTATAAATAAAAAACTATTTTTAATTTTTAACTTTGGAGCCCTATAATTCGTTAATGAAGGGCGTAAGGGACAAATTGTATATGAAGTACCATCATTAATTTTAGCCCCTCTATCATCTACCAAGTTTTGGGTACGAACTCCTGGGACATCCTGTATAATTTTGTAACGTAATGTCATAATTTTCATCCTCATGTCAACTTGTTAAAAATTTTAAGGTAAGTGTTATTTAATTATCATATGTCAATTTTTAAGTCATGAAAACGTCAAAATTTGACAACGTGGCATTATATAACTTAAATTGTGTTACTCCCATGAAGTTACATAAACGTCAATCTTATATAATAACAGTTTTTCGCTAAAATGTGAATTTCTAGCAGAGTGAAATTAAAAATATTTGACTAAATATCACATTTATACAAATATTAAAATTGTCATGTTTCCTAAGATAAATGTTAATACTAAATATCATCTGTCAACTGGCAAGTTATAGAAACGTCAAAAATGTAAAATTTAATATAACTACATATTTTGTTACTTAACCGCACACCATGTGACTTTTGTCGTTGCCGGTTAGAGAATTACCTAAGGAAAATGTGCTTGTATTCAAATAAATAGGGTGTAAAAATTATTTTTTTAGTATTTTCCGGTTAATGTTAAGTAGTCCTACCCTGTAGTCCATTTTTTCTGAGCAGAACATTATTATTCGGTTTTAGACGAGAACTTGCCTAATATAGCAACTAAAAATATGCGGGTTTTTTCATGATATATAAAATATTTATGAGAAGAGCGCGTCTGTGCTAATTTTTTCGAATTTATCTAGAGAAAAAAGTTGATAGTCATATCACTTTTACTAAAATTAACTACAGAATCGATTGGTGAAAACCGCAGCTTCCTATCTTTAATATTAACGGAGCGCTCGTCCAAAAACGATTTCAGACAAGATAACATATGGTATTGACGCCTCAGTCCTTGAATTTTATGTCGTAAATGACATTTTAATGTTATTAGTCAAATGTCAACTCATACAAGTTGCTGAGAGCAAGACCAGAGTATTCCCATAGTTTACACTGGGTAAATTGATCTATAGATCATAGCCCAATAAAAGAGAAGAAGAAGAACTCATACAAGCGAATAATGTAAAACGTTTCGAATTTAATTTTATACATGCGAAAAAAAAAACAAATTTATACAACTTTTTCTTCAACCGGTGTTAATGATAATAAAGACAAAATCAGACTGAATAACCAGAATAAAAACGAAATTAAAGTTCTCATTGTCAACTTCATTCTTGTTTCCAGAAATTTAGGGCTAGGTCAGAGTTCTTAGGTACATAACTAGAGTTAAAATTTAAAAAATTTCTAAAGTAAATATCTTCTTAACTCCATTTAAAATAATTCTCATAATTGACACATGACATTCATAGCCCAATAAAGGAAAAAGAAGAAGAAGACACATGACATAACCTAAAATGCAGAAAAACGCAATTGGTTTGCTAAAACTCCATTTTTTACAATCCGTTATTCTATACGGTAACCAAATTTAGCGTTAACGTTAGCGTTAGCGGCTGAGGTGCTAAAACTCGCTATTTTAGTTTCAACATCAACTGTCTAATAACACAGCCCCACAAAAAAAGTCCATACACAAGAGAGTGACATATGTATTCCCATTGGGGTCGGAAAATCATATTTCGGACATACAAGTTGCAACAGTGGTATTTTCGTGTGTTTTTCAATTCTGGACCTGAGGGACCCGAACAGGGAATTTCACATGGCCATAAACCTGTCAACCACAGTCTAAGCTATAGGAATTAGTACGTAAAAATCCCACTGTTGTGATTGGTACGTCCGAAATATGATTTTTCGGCCCCAATGGGCCATTTTCCCGGACCCAAACTGGGAATTTCAGCTGACCAAACACTTTTTACACCCAGTCTCAGCTCCAGAATTGGAAAGTCCATGAAAATAACACAGTCGCGACCGGGACGTCCAAAACAGGATTTTCCCGCTCCAAGGGGTCATTTTCCCGGACCGAAACCCGGAATTTCAGTTGGCCATAAACTTTTCGAGCACAAATCCGGCTTTAGCTCCAAAATTCAGCGTCGACTTTGCCTTATCCCGGGAACCGCATTTCAGGCCGTTTGCGGCCCCTGGGGCCAATTCCAGACGTGTGGGCCCAATTCTGAGCTCGGAATCGGATTCAGCGTCGAAAAATACATGGGAAAATACTATGAACTTTTTTTGTGGGGCTGTGTAATGTAATTGGCTAAATGTAATGTATTAATAGTTAATAGAAACTTCAAAATTGTAAAATTTTTAAGTTTAATGTCTTCTGTCAACTATCAAATTATGGAAGCTTTAAATTTGTAATTTTTTTCTGACTTTAATGCCATCTGTCAACGCAAAAGTCGTAGAAACGTCAAATTGATAAAAATTTTTGCCTTTGGTGTTAACTAAGGAAGTTTAATTCGTTGATTGAGTGAACCGGGTTCAATATTTAACTATAGATTAGAGCATCATGCATTTTTCAATCGAATGTTAATCAAGGATCACTTAATTCATTGTTTTCATATGTTGGTAATACGTTCGCAGCTTTCGGATTATATTCGGACTCATTCGGAATGTTCCGTGCGGAAAGTTGAAACATAATTTTAACTTTTTAATTCAATATAAATTTTGAATTCTGATATTCTTCATGAATGAGGCCCTCTCTAAATAAAAAAAGAACTGATAAGTGGGATAAAATCGTAACCATTTTTTCTGGAAGGGAATCATTACTAAAAAAACATTCAAATCTGTATGGAAAATTAAAAACAGAATAAATATTACTGATTTGTCTGGTTACCAATATCTTTGTCTATTTCCAAAAAACTTCATCATGAGTTATATCTTCCATAATTTATGTAGTACCTAAGTAATAAAAAAGTTTATAATATTCCGATATCAAAATGTTCCACAATAATATAATGTTTATCAAACAATGACATAGTAGAATTTATAGGTTGGAATCAGTCAATTATCTCTTTTAAACCACCGAATTCCTGAGATTAGTTTAAACCACGGTTAAACTAGGTTTATCTAATAAACCTTTATTGAAAAACTGAAACAGAATTGTTAACCTTGGTTCAGTCAATATTGCTGGATCATCTCCGATTGAACAACCGGCCCTAAGAAATCAATAAATAAACCATCAAAATTTTTTAACTCAAATGTCATAGGCTTGTCTAATAAAATTGTACCCAATTGATTAGGAGTAATTAGGTACTTACCAACTAATGCACGTTGATAATCAGACTCATTTAAAAACAGTCTATGGTTGACTCCTGTTTCTGTATCAGTTATGATCAATTCTTCTATACTTTTAGCTAAACTTCAATAAAATAAAATAACAAAATACAATTAATTACTTAACCTCGCTTCTCAGTTTGACATTTAGAGTGTTTAGAGGGAGAAGAAAATAAAAAATAACAAAGATAGCAACAAAAATCTCTGTGAATATTCGCATAAAGTTCAAATTTATTTAACTTGTTTTTTCGCCGCAAAAAGTTAAAACCGCAATATTTTCGCGCCCTTTTAAAATTAAATATTTTTGACAGAAACTTATTCGCAAAATAAAAAATCGCAATTCGCAGTTATGAGGACTGGGCTTTAGGATTTACATCTGTCACATTCGAGCTGCAAATTTGAATTAAATGAATTTAATGTAATTTTTGACAATCACTTTCGAAAAGCTAAATAAAAATAATAAAAACATTTTCAAAACAAAATAGAAATAAAACCAGCGGTAAGTTTGAATTTGACGTTGACAAATATAGCACAAAGACGTGATAAAAATATGACAGGTAATACTTGTTAATAATCAACCTGTATATTCATCATTAATAAGTAGGTAGTGCTCAAAATTATAATTCCAATTCATTTATTAAGTAAAACATGATTAGACTTTTTTATAGTTAAATTATAAAATACAATAGATTTTCTATATAATTAATATTGTGTCATAATTTAAAGTAAAAGTTAAAAATGGACAATAGAAGTTGTTAGACGTTGGCGACAAATAGAAATTATAGAGAGTTATGTTTATTCGAATGGATATATCAACATTCACAAGAATAATAATGTTAACAATGTTGCCGTAACTTGGTTGTTCTAAATATTATTATTCAATCGATACCCTCATGTTACAAATATGTTTAACGAGTGTAGAAATTTTATATACAGGGTAATTTTCAAACCAACTTAGAGAAATTATTTAAATATTGACGAATTAAATAAAAAAATACCTGAATATTTTTTTTTTATCATAAGTGATCTCCGATATTTTGATGAATCCTTATTAAAAAATGTAATTCTTTAGGCCAGTCTTAAATAAAATTCAAATTTTAAAACTGATTTTTCTATACTCTGTATATTTCAATTCAAATAGGTGGATAATTAGATTTAGAATAAATTTACTATCTCTTGTATGATTAAATTTGGTTTATTGAGAGTAATATTTATTTATTTATTTATTTAATGTCATGTTACCTAAATTTATTAGGCTGATATCATAATAAAAAGTGTAATAAAATAGAAAGTGGTTTCTTATTTTTAACGATATTAATATGACTCATTCTATTGTGAACCGTACGACAAGAGTTGCAAGTGGGTTTCCAAAAAGATTTGCACAATCCAAATCCGTCGTTTGATTCATAAACGGATATATGTACAGACGACACTGAAAAAAAAAATGAAAGTGTGTTTGTTTTATGTTTTACGAAAGTTTATTCACATCTGAATTTAAATTTTAGTTATTACGTTAAATTAATTAAAATATACCTAAAAAATTAAACAAATATATATATATAAGTAATTTTATCTACTGTCAAATAAGTTTATAATACGTGACATGACAATCCTTCCCGGAAAATTCGTTCCTAGATAATCCTTCCCGGACATTCCTTTCTCAGACTTAATCCAATCAAGAAAACAGATATAATATTTTCACATTAGTTGTCAAGATATTTCATTTAAAAAAATACATAAAAATAGCGACTGGCTTGCAATGCTCAGTCTAGTTTTTTTTTAATTCTTAAAATTAGTGACAGTATTGCCAATAATGTAGAGAGAGATAGTGCAAGATTGAGGACATTATCTGTATTTTAAATAAACCCAGCAAGCTAACAGTATCTAAGTAGCTCAGCTACGGACCGACGGACAGATAGACGGTATTAGTTGAGTAAAGTCACTGAAAATAATAAAATTCCAAACCGTTCTATTGATTGCTGAAAACAGAAATCCAAAATTCGAAGCAGTTCTCGAGTAATCGCTGAGATAGAGGGAAAGACGCACGCACAAACAGACAGACAGACGGTTGCAGTTGACTTAGGTTATTGAAAACAACAGATGGACGAGCTAAGGTAACCAGCTATCGCGAGTTATCGCTGTAAGAGACGGACAGACAGACAGACAGAGAGACAGACATACAGAAGGACGGACCTAGTCAATAAGTACCTTCTCTTTGCTTCGCTACTTAATAATTATGAAAAATTTAGTACATAATATTTCAATATGATGGTGGTTAGGTTTCTCTATACCTTTATGCCAAATGGCGCCGCCATTTATCAGTAAGACGCTTCGGAATGGAAAAGTAATTTTTATTTACGAATAAATATTATTTTTGCATTTTTTGTGTTTAAATATACACGAGGTTATCAATGTCTCAAATGTGGTCAAGTGTTCAATAAATGAAATAAAACTCAAAATCATGTACCTACCACAATATTTAATCAAAAACTAGTTGCCGTTTTTAAATTAACATTGTGGTATATGATTTTGAGTTTCATTTCATTTTTTTTTGATTTATGTTTACCTGTCACCAATCTCTAAAAAAACTGTTAAAAACTGGCGAAAACTGTTAAAAAGCAAAAATCTTCAAAAACCTGCAAAAATTTGCTAAAAAATTGATACATTCTGGATATCTATCTATTTTTGGATAAATCCGCAAAAATTAGGAAAAGTAGACTTAAAATTGGCTAAAATTTACTAGAATCTGTTAAAAACTACCAAAATCTGCTAAAAATCTATATAAAAAAAGAAAAAATGTAAAAAATTGTCCAAAAATCTATAAAAATAAAAAACACCTAAAAAAATCGATAAAAATTTGCTAAAAAATGGTATTTTTTTATATAAATTGCTATAGTTTGCTATAATCTAAAAAAATGAGCAAAATTTATGAAAATAAAAAAACTAAAAAAATAGGAAAAAAATTGAAAAAATTGGGTAAAAAATTTGCAAAAAAAAAACTGATAGAAAATTGATAAAAAAATTGGGGTTGTCCGTTTGTCTCTATCTTTCACCGTCCTCGAGTTGAATCAGGCTAACAGACGGACGGACTGAACCGTTTTATAAGTGTTTTTTTTCTTCAAATACTAAAACGCTAAAAAATTACTAAAAACTGGTAAAAAAATTGCTATAAATTGCTAAACTTTGCCAAAATCTACAAAAAATCGAAGTACGCAGAAATGTTAGAAATCTTCAAAAATCTATAAAAATAAAAAATCTGAAAACCTCTGCTAAAATGTGAAAGTCTGCAAAAATATGAAGAAATTAGCAAAAATAGACTAAAAGAATGTTAAGAAATTGACGATGGAAGTTAATGAAAATTTGATATCAAAAACAAAAGATTATCCATTCTCAAAAGTGGTAAAATTATTCAAAGAATAATAATAAACTCAAAGTCATACCACATCTTGTAAATTAGTTGAACAATTGGGCATGGGCAATATGTTTCGGCCAAACAATGGCCGTCATCAGGCCCACAATATAAATTATAAAATATGTTAAATTACAATAATAGATCACAAAAATAGAGTTACTTACAAAAAAAGCTTCCGCTCGTACAAATGATTTACAAATAGTATGACATTAAATGAGCATAATCAAAAATTGAAAAACCGAAAAATATTTTTTTTTAAATATATAAAAACATTTGATACCTCCATACTGGAGGATTCTTTCTACAAGTTTAGGTCGAAGTGCATCCTACGATGCAATTAAAGTTGAAAATAAGTTTTGAAATTAAATCGCGTCTTATTTCACCATGCGGCAACTAAATTTAAATTACGACATTAATAAGTGACAGCTCAAAGACAGTTGAATTTGACGTGACAGACAATAACCAGGAAAGGAAAAAGTAACAGACCACTAGTAGAATGTTATTAAGTTCGTTCGGGTATTACTTTTAACACTCTGTAAGGCCTAAACCAGTCATAACAGAAAATTTAAACTTTACCATTTTTTTACTTTTGGTAACAACATTTAAAATTTTCATTAACTTCCATTGAGAGAAAATTTCTTAACATTCTTTGCTAAAACCGTGCAAGAATTTACAAAAATAAAAAAATCTAAAAAATGTGCGAAAAGGTATAAAAAATTAGAAAAAATCTGAAAACCTTTTCTAAAAACTGCTAAAAATCTGGAAATCTCAAAAATCTGGAGAAATCTGCAAATATTAGAAAAAATAGGCTTAAATCCGATAAAATCTGCAAAGATCTACATAAATAAAAAATATGAAAACTTCTGTAAAAATAGCTAAAAATTGTTAGAATTTAAAATAATACAAAAAATCTGAATTGTTAGATAAGGGTTATAAATTTTGCCCCTATTTTTATTTTGTAATTTTTTGAAAGTCGAAATTTAAATTATGTTTTTCTACTACCACGCTAAGGAGTGCGGAAATTTTTACCTTTTTTCACTAGTGCGTAAAGTATAATAAAATTTTCAAAATAACTTTTTTACATATGAAAAATATTTTTTGCAATATTCTTATGTTTCTTATGTTGCCAAGGTTCTATGTGCCAGAAATCAACTGGTTAAATTCAAGATTTTGGAAAATAGCTTGTTAACCTCTTGCATGCGAAATCTATTTTTGTACATAAAAATTATGGTAGTAGAAAAAATATTGTATACAACTAGTGTGTAAAGTGCCTTTTTTCACTCATATGATTGTCGCACTCGCCTTCACTTTCGTGGAAAAAGTATCACTTTACGCACGTGTTGTATAAATAACTATTTTAATATGGAGTTGCATTTGTTGCTGAAGGAAATAACTTTTAGGTAATATAGTTACATATTATACAGATATTTTGATGTCACTAGGAGAGGTTTATTGGGTTTATACTCAATTCTAATGTCATCAAAATCTATTTAATTATTTTTATTTTTGTATGTTTTTGCAGATTTTTGTATATTTTTGCTAATTTCTTCATATTTTTTGTAGATTGCACATTTTAGCAGAGGTTTTTAGATTTTTTCATGTTTACAGATTTTTGCAGATTTTTAGTAACATTTTAGCAGATTTTTGTAGATTTTAACAGATTCTATTAAATATTAGCCAACTTTTAGCAGATTTTAATATATTTAATTTTTTCCATAAATTTTAAGAATCTATTAAAATGTTTGTACATTTCCAGATTTTAGAACATTTTAAGCAAAGTTTTTTAGGTTTTAAAGATTTTAGCTGCTTTTTATCAAGTTTTACCAGATTTTTAGCAGATTTTAATATCTTTTAGTAGATGTTTTTTTTAGTCTATTTTACCTATTTTTTTCTCGATTTCTGCGGACTTCTGCCGATTTTTAACAAATCATAGCGATTTTTTAGCATTTTATTAGCAATTTCTTTGCATTTTTAACCAATTTTTTAGCAATTTTTTGCAATTATTCTGCAATTTGTTTGCAATTATTTTTCAATTTTGTTGCAATTTTTTGCAATTCTTATCAATTTTTATAATTTTTTTAGCATTTTTTAGCTATTTTTTAGCAGATTGTTTTTATTTTTATAGATATTTATTTCTATATTAGTTTTTATATTATTAAATTATAGCGATGCATAGTAGTAAATTATACCAAACTATAGTTTGATATTAAATGATAGCAAATTAGATCAAATTATAGCAAGTTGTAGCAAATTATAGCAAATCATATCAAAATGTAGCAAATTATACCAAATTATAGCAAATGACAGCAAATTATAGGAAATTATAGCAAACTGTAGCAAATTAAAGCAAATTATAGCAAATTACATCAAATTAAAGCAAATTATAACAAAATATAGCAAATTATGGCCAATTATAACAAAATATAGCAAATTATAGCAAATTATAGTAAATTATATCAAATTATAGCAAATCAAGCTGAAATTTGGTATGAAGGGCTAGTGTATGCCTAGAATGCGACCATAAGTTTTTGGTTTAAATTGGTGCAGTAGAAAGTCCTCAAGTACGACAATGATTCTTATTTTTACATATAACTTTTTAAATATTATAGATTCAGGAAGTTTGGGTGCGATATTCAAAGTAAAAACGGAGAAATTGAGAAATTATTGCTGAATGGATTCAATATTCATCATTTCCATCTCTGTTTATCTTTATTAACGAATAACCTTGGAAATCAGCTGTTATTCCAAAGTCATTCACCTGACGTTGGACTGGCCCAGCATTAGCTGTTGTGAGTGTGGATATGCTTCCTAAGGTCAGTAGGAGTAGGAGGTTGTGTTGAGACGACTTTGGGGTCAGAATCCGCACTTACCTACATGTGGCAAAGTGGTGCAGCTTCCACCATGAGGCCAAAACCGACCCCAAGGGCCATCTCTTCGTCTTCGGTATTATAGACGAAGACATGGAAATCCTATGGGGCTGAGTTATGTATTCACCTCTTTGACCTTAAGGACAAAGATAGAAAAAGAAGCTGAAGTGGGACATAGCGAAGAGACCTCCCCAGAGGACCCTCTTCCCCTCACGAGCATCCACTGAAGGCGGCCGTCGAGCCAGGTAAGAAGGTATTCGACGACCTTCCATCCATCAACAATGTGGTCACCCTAAAGATCAAAGGCGGCCATGCCACATCAAAAGGTAATCGTCTCGCTGACTCACTGGTCAAAAAGACAGCCAACCAAAAACTATTTGGACCTGGCTCTTTCACTGGACAAACAACATCGGTCGTGACGAACCTAATTAAGGATCACTCCCTTGTAAAATTCAAGGAAAGACGGGATGAAACAAGAAGCTGCATAGATGCTAGGGACCTCGTAAGTTACCCTGACAAGTCAACAGCCAACAAATACTTGTCCATGACTAGGCTGAATCTCTGCCTTTTAACAGGTATTCTGACTAGTCACTGTCCAGTACGACACCTTAACAACATGGGGCTGTCAGGTACCGCACTCTGCAGGGGGTGTGAACAACAAGAGAAGACAATCGAGCACACCCTCTATGATTGCCCGACACTCTCGTCAATTAGGAAAACTATGTTCGGAGACTATTGGCTAACACCGGCCAACATAAGAGAGGCATCTCTTAGCGACGATGTCAACTACATAAAAACTGTAGGCTAGATTGAAATTTCGAATCAACATTTGATTTGTACAAATTCAAGAAATTTAAACCTATAAATAAATATGAAAATCACATTTGAATTCGATTATTTTTTAAATGAAACTATGGTAATATTCATCATCAGCTCGCTATTCTTATTGTATTGTTTAATATAAGTATTCTATTCTCCACAGCCGAGCCGGGAAAGTTCTGGGATGACACAGCCGATTTTTTTTTGCAGTAGTGGGACCCTTTTTTATATGGAAATTTAGACAATTATTATCAACCTCTCATCTTTGAATGTTTTGAATATTATAAAGACACAAAATGGTCTTTGTGTAAAAAAAATATTACAATTATATACCATGGCTGGATATTCACAGCTGTAATAAAAGGCTACGAAATTATTAAACCCTATCGTAATCCAAGGTTTTTTCTTTTTCATTCCTTTGCATTAAATTAATTTAGTTGATTTTTGTAAAATGTTATTATACTGCTCGAAGAACAACTTTGGAATCTTGGTAATTTAGAATTTTGGATTTTATGTCTTCTAATAATTTACTGTAGTTTAGGCCTAGGGTAGGTTGACTTTGGTAAGTTTTATGGTACGTCTATTACAATTCCTTCTTTGGCCTTTAAAAGAAAAATTACCATAGCAATTTAGAATAAAAGGATAATCTCTAGTGAATAACACTGATAGGGTAAAAAAATATCTGTCAAATTATGTTGTCGTTTATATTTAATATTTACTGTAGTTTTGTTAATTATTTCGAGTATTTTTTATTTTTTTAGAGATTTTTTTTATATTCTAATAGGTTTTTTTTTGTTTCTATATATAATCAATAATTTTACTCAAATATTAATATTAGAAAGTTACAATAATTAACTCAACTCAAGATATATTTAATGAATAACTTACCAGATACATTTGTACACATGTGTACAATCACCGCATATTTAATCCATATTGAACATAATAATGCCATATTGGACCAGGTCAGTCACATAAAACGCATCAAAAATATCACACCAACATACATAATTGTCTAAATCACTTCACACGCGAAAATTGTCCGCGAAAATGCAATTCAATTAAACCAACAATGACCTACCTCACGGTAAAGTTTCAAGATCAAAAAAAAATTCTTACATGATCAAGATCAATCTAAAAAAACAGTAACTAACTGTTAATTACATCAATAATTAACTCGAAATCATCGACTGGTGAGATATTTTCCGGAATTACAGTACTTTAAAAAAAATTTAGGTCATCCTCCGGTCGAACGTATCACGGAGTCACTTCTTTAAAGGAATTTTTGTAACTCACATTTTGAACTGCAACGCATTGATTGTATCACAAAAATAGTCTATAATTTTTTTATGGGAATTTGGAAGATTTCACCACGAATTATTTGATGAGATGGATGACGCAGCGTTTGGCTTCTTAGTTAGACTGGCCAGGTAACGGAACCGTGAGGATGTACAAGAAGTACGCAACCATGCCGGTGATAGGAGTAAACGGGGCAGAAATTTTATTGTAACTAGAAGTGTTGTATTAGTTCATTTGTTTCCTAAATAAACGTGGAATTAATCGTTTTAAATATTTTTAACCAGATATTTTTTTAAATCAATTGAAAAATCCATTTTTTTATAAAAAAACACTGTTGCTTTGAAATATCTACTTTTTATATTTAAAATATTTGATAAAATATAAAAATTGAACAAATTTCAAGAGGTTTTTGCATCAATTATGGAGAATATTTGACAAGATAATTGATGACATTCCGATTAAATTCCAATCTTAAATTCCACTTTACGCATTAGTGCATAAAATGAAATACTAGTGCTTAAAGTATTTTACGCACTAGTACGTAAAGTAGATTGCTTATTTTTTACTTAATACCTACAGATTTTTCGGTAGTAGAAAAAATATTGTACGTAACAGGTGTGTAAAGTGCCTTTTTTCACTCATGTGATTGTCGCACTTGCCTCGCCTTTGGCTCGTGCGACAACATTCAGATTCGTGAAAAAAGTTTGCATAAATAACTATTTTAGGTCGATTTTTAAGATATTATTTTAAATCGATTTATTTAAATTACTCAATGGAAAACTTCTTTATTATTAATAATAGAATGTAAACATTCTCGCTCTAGAGCTAGAACATTTATTTTGACACACATATGTTTCTTATGTGTTTTGCATGTATCAAGGTATAGAATGAATATTCCGTAATCGAACTAAACGACTTAGATTGCTGCGGATTTAAAAACTGTCAGTGTCAGATAAGTGTTAATTTAAACAAAATAATGAGTAAAAAATCAAGTGAAGTAGATATAGAATTTAACAATACTCCAACTGAAATTGAAAATTATGAAAAAACACCAATGCACCAATTTTTAATTTCGGTAAGTATACCAACAATATAAATATTAATACAATGTAAGACGAATATGTCAACAAATAACTTGTTTTGTTCAGATTTAATTTAATTTCGATTCATACTTTCTGATCGTGGAGATCGTTTACTCGTGGTTCCTCGCGCTCGCATTCGAAATTTTCCACTCGTATCCAATTTTTTATAGAATATACTATTACTAGACAGCAATAATGCCCGCGCGGGCATTAAGTGCAAAATACGCAATATATAATATTTTTTTTGAAATAACGGTACACAGCTCTATAATATACTTATCCTCCAATAATTACCCAATGATGTGCAAAATACCCAAAAATAGGAAATTCCCCACAAATCGGCATCATTGTTGATTACAAAATACCCAAAAATGGGAAATTCCCCACAAATCGGCATCACTGTTGATTACAAAATACGAAAAATAGGAAATTCCCCACAAATCAGCATCACTGTTGGATTACTGACTCAGCTACACGTCTAGCATATTATAAAGGTATTCCAAGAGTCCCCTGAAAGTAAATTCAAGTTTGAGAGACGGGGCGATTCAGCCGCCATATTGAAAAACGCGTTTGGTGAAATATCTCGCAAACCGTACGTCGTACGAGATAAATAGCAGGGATCATTTTTATTGACAAAAACATTCTCTACAACTCTTGTTTTAAACTTTTTTCTATATAATCCATAGGTTTTTATTTATAGCATTTCAAACTCAGACTTGCGCAATGAAATAAAGTGCGACGTTTATAAATTAATAAATGTTTGATTTCGTTTTTTATTTTAAAACCTTAATTTGCATTAATTGAGCTCTTTTATGCCCTTCTATACCTTTTCCTTCTCATTATTCCCCTTATATTATCTTATCATTATTATTATTATGCGTTTGATGCATTATGAAATGTTGTCTGTGTCCCGCGAGTCACATTTCCACTAATAATTTACGAGGAATTTGGAGTGCTATAAATAATAATTTGTGCATTATACAGAAAATACTTTTAGATAAAAGTTGTAGATAATGTTTTCATCTAGAAAAATGATTTCTTTTATTTTTCTCGTACGATATCACAAAACGTCTTTTTCAAGATGGCGGCTGAATTTACTTTCAGGGGATACCCCTGAACATGTTCCAATAATATCGCTCTTGTAAAAGATTGTAGTAAAAAAGTACCTGGCTCTTGGACTATATTGATTCCGGCAGAAATGAAAATTTTTTCTGAATGTTAGAAATCTATTTTTACGATATATTAGAACTACTTAAGGCTAAATCAAAATATTAATTTTTGCGATTTTAAATAAAAAATATTACACGGGGTTAAAAACACATGATGTTTTTAGTACTTCGGCCCGATTAATTCACTTTAATTAAAGACAAGAACTATACACACGACAAAATTTATTGACATAACGCTATGTTGACTGTTGAAGTTTTGGTCTTTTAAACACACGTAATTAGAATGACATTTTTCATGCTATCTTTTTCCAAACCGGGGTATGGTGAAACTGCACAAAATAGTTTTTCTTTTTATACAGTAGGATTAAACAGTAGGATTCCTATCCTAGACACGGGAAAACGATTTTGAAATCGGACGACTGGTTCTTATCGTCTCCACATACATCGATCCAGACCGACGGACATAAAATGTTTTTCACTTAATGGAGTTGTGGGTGGCTTAAAACGTCGAAAAAAGACATTTTAAGCAAAACAAAATTTCTAAATTCTTATATGATTTTAATACTTCCGGTGTAGACCGAATTCAAATCCGGTACAGTTGAGATCAATCAAATCAACGAACATTTTTTTTCAATTTTTCCCCTTATTTTACCATTTCCCCCCCTTCTTTTTTCCCTACGTTTTTAGTAATTTCCTTCTTTAAAACTTTTTTCCCATTCCTTTTTATAATTACAGTTACGTTTTTATTATTACAGTCAACAGCTTTTTTTTGTTCCAATGTTTTTTCCCACTGTTTTTACCATTTTTCCCAATTCTTTTTTCCCCTAGTTTTTTACTAATTTCTTTGTTTTAAATTTTTTTCCCACTGTTTTTTTTTTCATTTTTGGCCCCACTGTATTTTGCCCTACTTTTTTATTATTACTTGAGAAGTGATAATAAAAAAGTAGGGGAAAAATAGAGTGGGGGAAAGTATTAAAATCATAAAAAAATTTAGAAACTTTGTTATGCCTAATATTTTGTGCAGTTTCACCACACATATATCAAGTCACCTATGTGAACTATGAAAAATGTCATTCTGATTAAAAGACCAAAACGTCAATATAGCGTTATGTCCATGAATTTCGTGGTGCGTATAGTTCTTGTGTTTAATGTTAAAGTGAATTTATCGGGTCGAAGTACTAATTTTTATTTTCCTCCATTCTTTTTTTCCCTAGTTTTTTACTAATTTCTTTGTTTTAAATTTGTTTTCCCACTCTTTTTTATTAATCAATCAACAATTTTTTTTGTTCCGATTTTTCCACTATTTTTACCACTTTTGCAAACCCTTTTTTA
Organism: Neocrepidodera transversa; assembly: GCA_963243735.1. Classification (NCBI taxonomy): domain Eukaryota; kingdom Metazoa; phylum Arthropoda; class Insecta; order Coleoptera; family Chrysomelidae; genus Neocrepidodera; species Neocrepidodera transversa. The sequence continues at coordinate 29,559,173 of OY725339.1, forward strand.
CTAAATTCTTTGTTGTAATTTTTTTTCCTACTCTTTTTTTTCCGTTTTACCCTCTCTCTATTTTCACCTACTTTTTTATTATTACTTCTCCCACCATATTCTCTTAACCGAGCAAAGCGAGGTTCGGAGCAATCAAATCAATCAACATTTTATTTTCTAATTTTTTTTATCACTTTTTTACCATTTTCCCCATTTTCTCACACTCTTTTTTCTCATTTTCATTAATATTTCCCTCACCATTTTAATCGCCATGAATTAAATAATTGATTTACATATTTATTTATCAACACGGGCAAACGCATTTTTAAATTTTTGTTATGTCACGCAGACAACGTGTTAAAAAAATTAATTTGCCTACCAAAAATACCCTTTCTTTAGAAGCCCCATGTTGAGCACTATTTGTTATACTAAATTGTTTATGTTGTTACAAAAAAAACTTTTATAAATTATTATTATTTTTAGTAATCTATTTAACAAAATTTTGATCTACTTTTGCGTAGTTAATTATTCTCTAGGATATACAGGGTGATTCACGACCGATGCCAGGGAGTTTTATGGCGAAATGGCATATATTCGTTAACTTTTATTACACTGGTATTATGTAAGTCAATAAGGACTACATTTTAAGAATATTTTAAAATCTACAGGGTGCTCCAAAAAAGTATCATATCAAAGTTATGTTTTTTTAAAGGAAACACCCCGTATATAATTACACTTTTAAATTGTATATAAAAAATAAGCTATACTTTCATAAAGGTTCCCTATAACTAAATATAGAGTGTTTTAAGTTATCTCCATTTTACTTATACAGTGGGACCAATTTTAATTGAAACCATACCTGTATATTTTCTAGTTATACACTGATTTGAACAATTCTTTAGAAATAAAAATAACAAAATTGTATTGGCTATTTTTTCATTAAAAAACTGAGAACGCCACTGGATTTGTGCATGTAAAAACACTTTTAGCAAAATTTCGTAAAAAATATTTCTTATAGCAAGTTTAAAATTTTAATCTGAATTAAGTTTTAGGAAAATTTTAGACAAAGTCTGAAAACTGGCAACAATGAAAATAATTATTTTGTACTTTTTAAGTTTACATATAGGAGTCTAATTTTATTTTACACTAAAACTATATTTTTACAATGTTTAAATATCATCGCCTCTTTCTTTTTTGAAGAACAAATATTATATACCGTATGTTAAAAATTTTGAAAAATGGCCTTAGTGAGGGAAAGAGTAACAATAATTGAAAATAAAAATAACAATAAAAAGAAAAAGAGTGCATGGGAAGACATTTTCACAACAGGTGAATTTATACAAATAATTTACTAAATTTTGTTTGTAGTTATTATATTAGGTTTTTGAATTACACAATTTGTGCCTTATTTTCAGTTTTAATTCATTTACGGGAACAAAGCGCACAATTGCCCAACTAAAAACATAATAGGGTATGCAAAAAATGCAGGTGAAGAAGGAGAAAGCGGTGCAACAGTGTGAAATTTTTCGGACTGGAGGAGGCGCTCAACCAGCTCTACCGACCATGTAGATCCCCAGTATTGTCTTGTACCTTAAATTGTAAATTATTACATACTGAAAGCTATTTAAATTTTTTATTACCTCTTTTTTGCTCCAAGCGTAATGCAGTGATCCCTTGCAATTCTGGTGAAGTTCCACGACCCCTACTACGAACAACTAGATCTTCACTCACCAATTCCATGATATATGCCTTATCGGGTCTTTATTGAATCTATACTTCTTTTTAAATTCAATGTCTCACAGCAAAATACAGTTAAAGTAGTAAACAGCCTGTTGTAAATTTTACAAAGTTACAAAGCCTTTATAAGAGGTTTGTAACGCTAATATACGTTTACGAATAATAATTTTTGGTGACGGCGCTATAAGTCTGTTATGAGGGGTTTGTAAGTTTTTATGAATATGGCTTACTGTTTATTCGATCTTTATAAAATTTTCTGTACGGTTATAATGTACGTGTATGCTTATTTTAGACTTGTAAACAGATTCACAGTATTGCCTTAAAGACAGGGACGTGCTAGTCGTAATAGTTAAGGATCCAAAATTTTTGTATCCTTGGCACACCCTGTATAAAAATTTTACAATGGCTTCCTCACACCTTATAAGCTAACGAAAAGATAATTTTGTTGGAATTCGATAAGATTAGCCGTTTGGTTGATATTTGCATTTTATTAATGCACTACGTACCAATTTGCGCATTCGCCATTTCTTGTAAGGATAATCGCAGAGAACGAAGTAAAACTAATTTAACTAATTTAATAATCCGGGATTGCCTTTTCAGGTGCAAAAAAACAACATTTGTAGACTTGGAAAGTGAGTGGACTTGGGAGGAGCTCATATTTAACATTTATTATAATAATTTTACTTTTTTGTTGATTAGAAATTAGTTTTAGGTTTATAACTTGTATTTTTTGACGTTTTAATTGATTTTGATTGAAAGCAACTAATTACGTTGTTTGCATATCTGTTTAACTTGCATTAAATACAGTATTAATGTTGTTACTTTTTACTATCGCTAAATTGTTTCTGGAATTATCCTTACAAAAAATGGCGAATGCGCAAATTGATATGTAGTGCATTAATAAAATGCAAATATCAGCCAAACGGCTAATTTTATCGAATTCCAACAAGAGTATCTCTTCGTTAGCTTAAGGTATGACGAATCAATTTTTTATACAGGGTGTGTTATCTATACAAAAATTTTGGATCCTTAACTATTACGACTAGTACGTCCCTGTCTTTAAGGCAATATTGTGAATCTGTTTACACGTTTAAAATAAGCATACATGTACAGGGTGTCCTTAATTGGTGTGTTTTGCAGGGCATCTCGTAAACTAGCAGATATCGAAAAAAAGCAGTTAAGATGTTATGACTTCTTTTTTTATTAAAGTAACGCTAGCCTAATTAAATCTTTAGTAGGTTCCTGCATTTGGAAGATACAATCCGATTAGTGGAAACTGTCGAAAACTGCAAGGTTCTATAAATTCTTAATTAAGACAAATATGCAATAGCTTTATAACAACTTTTCATAGATATTTTATTAAAGAGTTCACTGGCGCACAAGAATTTTTTTAGAGGGTCTCACTAAGGAAATATAATGCAATCTTATATTTTTTTTATATGGGACACCCTATATATTTTGACGTTTTTTGTTTCGTTTTTAATTTCTCATTCACCTGATATGACATATTACACATTTATTTTCAGTGGTTGGAGCTACAGTGCAAATAAACCATATATATCAATGTTATCAGGTGAAATACCTTTAAAAAATTGAACACTCCGTAACGAAATTTAACAGTTCATTATAAGGTTACCGATGTGTGAAAATTTTATTTATCAAAATTATAATTAATAAAAAAATCAGATTAAAAAAATTAAAACAATAAACTTATGAAATAACAATAAACCTTGTAATAACTATAATCTACCTCTAACTAATTAAATATTAAAAATGCCCTCCATTTTGTTGTAATAATAATTGACACCTTTTCTTGCTGATCTAATTTTTACTGTACTTATAAAAAAATATTAAATTTCGTTACTGAGTGTTCAATTTTTAAGAGTCTTTCACCTGATAACATTGATAAATGGTTTATTTGCACTGTAGCTCCAACCACTGAAAATAAATATATAATATGTCATATCAGGCGAATGAGAATTAAAAAACGAAACAAAAAACGTCGAAATATACAGGGTGTCCCATTTAAAAAAATATAAGTTTACATTATATTTCCTTAGTGAGACCCCCTAAAAAAAATTCTTGTGCGCTAGTGAACTCTTTAATAATATATCTATCAAAAGTTTTTATAAAGTTATTTTATATTTTTCTTAATTAAGAAGTTATAGAACTTTATTGCAGTTTTCGACAGTTTCTAATAATCGCCCTGTATCTTCCAAATGCAGGGAGTTATTAAAGATTTAATTAGGCTATCGTTACTTTCGCAAAAAAAGAAGTCATAACATCTTAACTGCTTTTTTTCTATCTCTTCTAGTTTACGAGATACCCTGCAAAACACACTAATTTGGGACACCCTGTACATTGAAATTTTCGATTATATCTAAACATTGTAAAAATATAATTTTAGTGTAAAATAAAATTAGACTCCGATATGTAAACTTAAAAAGGACACAATAATTATTTTCATTGTTGCCAGCTTTCAGAATTTGTCTAAAATTTTCGTAAAACTTAAAATTTTAAAATTTCTATAAGAACTATTTTTTACGAAATTTTGGTAAAAGTGGTTTTACATACTTACAAATCCAGTGGCGTTTTCAGTTTTTTAATAAAAAAATAGCTAATGCTTTGTTATTTTTATAACTAAAGAATTGTTCAAATCGGTGTATAAATAGAAAATATTGAGATATGGTTCCAATTAAAATTGGTCACACTGTATAAATAATTTATTTAAAAAAATCTGTTTTGTATCAATATTGCGTCGCTTCCTCCTAATAAAAACAACTTTAAAACAGGTGAGGTATTCACCTAACAGCGTATATGTTCGTAGGTATATCGTACATACCACCACTGACTATAGTTGAAAACACAAGCGTCACTATTTATAAAAAAACGCAGGGTTGTCGCAAAAAAATCATTAATCATATAATCACAATCAATATTTAAACAAGAAGAAAAAGTTTTAAAAATGTGCGGCAAAATCACTGTTTAAACAAGACTAATAGTTACCAATTAACACTTGTGTTGAATAAATTATTTTCTTGAGTTCTCATAGTCACTAAATTTCATGGAGTATATGATTATCCAGAAATGAATAGAAATCTGGACTATTTTATGTTAAGGAATTTAAAAATTATTTTAACATAAGACAATTTTTGTAACTTTTTTTTTCAAATAAAAAAAGAAACAATAAAATAACTTTTTTTAATAAAATGGTAATAATGTATTCCAAAAAATGATTAAATATCCAGTTCCGTATTTGAAACATGAATATTGAAGGTGGCCTTATAAGTACAAAACGTCGAATTATAATTTTATTACAACTAAAGTATGCCAAACTTAATTTTTTAGTGAATTTGGCAACAATGGCAAAAATGATAATGATAAAAACAAGTGTGCACATCATTAAAAAAAAAAAAATAACTAAGCACAAGTGAGCTCAAGATGAAAAAATCAGAAAGGTAGGTTAATAAGTAAAAATATCAATTTCCTTCGATTTTTTTATTTTTTAAATTTTTAATTTTTTTAGATTTTCTGTATTCTTTGTTTTTTTTTTCAATTTCTTTGGGGATTTCTGCAAATATTAATTAGATTTTTTAGATGTTTTTGCTTTTTTTTATTTTTGAAATTTTATTTATTATTTTTTTTTTCGATTTTTTGTTTTCAAAATTTTTAATATTGATACAATTGGACCTTTAGAATATAAACCTGTCCATATATCCCATCAAAAAGTTTAATGATACTAAATTATATTATTACGAGAAGTGTAAAAAAATCGATTAAAAAATTCGTTAAAAAAATCGACCAAAAAATCGATTTAAAAAAAATTGAAATAAAATTCAATGGGGGAGTTCCCTCAATGTTGCCAACCTTGAAAAAGGTCTACCAACGGGGAAGGATTATTTTTGGTCAAAATCTACTTCATTATTTTCGCAATGATAAAATATGTGTACAAAATTCTATTGATCTTTCCAGAATATATCGTTAGCAAAATATAATAATTTTAATAAAATCTTATTTCTGATTGGTTGAAATTTCGTTGTCAAATGTCATTCCTCATAGAGTAATCATAACAGAGCGACATGTTTCATTTTCAGATTATAGAATATTCAAACTACTCGCCAAATTCAGTTTAGTTCCACCAGTCCTCCAAAGCTGTATGTCAGTCGCTGAAAAATGAAACAAGTCGCTCTGTTTTACTTACTCTATGACGAATGACATTTGACAACGAAATTTCAACCAATCAGAAGTAAGATTTTATTAAAATCATTATATTTTGCTAACGATATATTCTGGAAAGCTCAATTGAATTTTGTACACATATTTCATCATTGCGAAAATAATGAAGTAGATTTTTACCAAAAATAATCCTTCCCCATTGGTAGACCTTTTTCTAGGTTGGCAACATTGAGGGAACTCCCCCATTAAAAAAAAATCGTATATCAATCGATTAAAAAATCAATTAAAGAAACGATTAAAGAAAACGATTTAAAAATTGATTAAAAAACCTTTAAAAAAATCGATCAAAACCAATTCTATCTCTCTCAAAATAGTATCTTAGAATATTAGAGATATCGCTAGTCCCAAATGACTCCATCTTCCTCACCCTTTCGACCAAAAAAATGATTACGAAGATATACAGATGTCCGTGAGTAAATGTCGATCAGAGATCATCAAAGTTGAGGGTGGCGAAACTTCGAATTAAAATTTTAATAAGAGTAGTCGGGTTATGGCGAAAAAAATCAATCGGTATATGTACAAAATTTCATCTTTATTGATTAAATCATTGAAATCCGGGTATCGAAATTTCAATATACATCTTTCTATACAACTTTGTTGTGTTCGTTCGGAATATAAAATATATGCAAAATAATTTATTAATAAATAGTAGCGCATGCAATATAAACCAAGTGTGATGTTTTTTAAGTTTATTTATTTTAGTTTTGACTTGAAATTTTTTTGGTAACGCTAATGTTCGCAACATTTTGAACTGGGTCATAGTTGTGAGATAGACCCCTTGTGGTTTTTCTAATAGCTAACAAATAATCGTTCTCTTAAGGCCATAAAAAAACGAAGAAGAAAATGACAGTTATAATTTTTGGTTATATTTGTTTATAAATATTATGGACGGCTTGAAAATAAAAAATGAAAATATTTCTCTTATTTGTAGGGCTTGTTTAAGTATTGATAACTTAAATTCTTCGCTTGCTTTACATCTACACATTATATACGAAAAAATAACAGAGATAAGGGTAAATATTATTTAAAAATTTATATAATTTAATAAGATACTTATTTGACTTTTTAGATTGAAACTAATGATAAATTACCTCAAAATATATGTATAAACTGTTCCAATAAGTTAGAAGATATTTCTAAATTCATTGAAACCTGTAAACTAAACGATAAATATTTAAATCACCTTTTAGAAGACAATCAGGTTAATGAAGAAGAAGACGAATGTTCGGTTGAAAATGATGCATTATCTGATGCCTCAAAAGAAGATGTATTATCAGAGGAAAATGAAAAAGAAATTGTACCTACCAAAAATACTTTGCAAGGAGTTTATAAAAAACAATCTTGTGAAACCTGCGGAAAAAGTTTTTTAACTTGCAGCGCGCTAGAACGCCACAAAAAAGTGCATTCAGGTATTAAATTGTTTGAATGTAAGGGTTGTGATAAGAAATTTAGTCAAAAGTCGGTTTTATGGAGGCATTTTTTGACACATACAGGTAAACATTCATTCTTAATTATTAATACATTATAATAATTATAAATTGAATTTAGTTTATTATGATTCTGTTTCAAGTTTTCTCCCTTGGTTCAAAAGTTATTATTTCTGTAATATACACAATATTTATAGTTCAAATTTGGTCAACAATATTTATTATGCAGGTGACAAACCTTTCGAGTGCAATCTGTGTGGTAAACAATCAAAAAGGAAAAATCAAATACTAGATCATATTCAAAAGCAGCACCCAAATGTACCTCAGACTGAATACAATATCGTTATTACTAGACGAGAAGTAACATTATTTGATCAGGCAACAATTCCTTCTGTAGAAAATAAAACTGAAATAGAATTTAAGGAAATTAAATCCGACACTAATTCGACAAAATTAGAATTAATTGATAATCAATCAAAAAAACTGAAATCAAATCAAATTGAAATTGTTGAAGAAGTTGAAGAAATAGAAGAAAACGATCGACCAACAAAAAAGAAAAGGTATATTACACATTATATTGTCCTGGAGCTAAGAGTAAATTTATTTTTAAATATTTCACGTTTGATATATAAATTATATTATGTATTTTACCCTTATGTGTATTTCATAATCATAATAATCTTTATTTAAAAAAGTAATGTTCTAACAATGTCCACGAACATAAATAACATTATAGTGAGATGACGTCACAAATTTGCAGCCTAATAATAACTAATTAAAATTATAATTTAAGTATTGTGAAATGCTATAAGATTCCATTTCAATCACTAATTTTTTGACACGTTTTTTAAAATATTTAATACTTTTAATGCAATCTGGCAGTACATTAAACAATTTTATGCACATATAATAACAATTTTTTCGATAATGTAAGTCAGTGATATGGATACATGATATCCATATTTCTTGTATTGTAAACTCGTGTTAAATGGGAAATTTGTTTTTATTTTTAAATACAAACAATAAACATTTATAAATGTATGGTCCATATATTGTCATTATTCCATTCTCTTTAAAAATTGTTCTGAATGATTCTCTAAAACTCAATTTATGGATAGTTCTTACCACTACTTGTTTTAACGGGAATAGATAATTTCCAGATATGTGCAGTAGGGGTTAAGGATCCTTTTTCCACCCCTGAATTACTCGCCACTCATTAAAATGTTGAAATAATTTTTGAATTCTTTCAACTTTCCTTGGTAAAAAAGTAATAACATTTTACTATATAAAACATCCACATTTTTCACTGACTGATAGTTCTGTTATTCTTTAAATTGTAATCCCCTTTTGCAATAAATTACTGCCCTGCATGTTTATTTTCCCCCCGACTGAGAAAGCAGCTGCTAAATCATAATTTTTTATACCTCTTTCCTTTAATTGTTCCATAGATTTCCAATGCTCTATAGTTGCATTGCTAAGAATTTACATTCATTTTCCTCCAAGAAAACTCCAATTTTATCAATGGCGTTTCCCAAAGAATAATTGGTGAATAATTATCATTTCCCCCCTTTATTTTTTTTGACATTTTTGCACCTTGTACTTAGGTTTAGTCTAAATGATTCTTAAAATTAAATCCTTTAAACGCAACAATTTTTTTCCATGACGTTGGTTTGTATATTTCTTCCTTAAAACTGAAATCGATTTCAAACATGAAGCATTATGTTTGGTTCTCCTTAGTTGGTAATTTCTTATTGTAATGTGTTCCGTAATATTTCTCTTAATTCTAAATAAATATAGCCATACCTTTTTTCCTATTACGAAGTCTTTGCTTTCTGATTGTCCTTCTTCAGCCAATTTTTTTTTCATTTCGTCTTTAAACTTCCTAAATTTATTATTTCATTTACCTTTCTCCTTTGTTCCTCTTCTAAGTTTGATTTTCTTTCAAGGTTCGCTTTCACTATTGGAGGAATCTATTGAATTACCCTGCAGGTTGGCTTTATTTTGTTAATAAAATGTTTCTTTTGTATACCTTTCTTTACAAAAGAAAAGAATCTGATCAAAGACATAGCTGCTATTAACGGTTTTGAAAGACATTTAGTAGATAAGTTAATTAATCGCCATACGTTTAAGAAAAACTTTTTCCAACATGAGAGACAAGCGGAAAAGTTTGTTTCTCTACCATATAACCCATACCACACTAAAGCGTTACAAACGATTTACCACAAATCAGGCCCGAGAGTAGTTTTGCAATCAAACAACACTTTTTGATTGTGACAAAAAGTATGTTGGATAGACTAGAAGATGAACAAACTAGGTTTAAAGAGCACGTGGCTCATTTGAAATACAGAGAAATCTTGTGTTGCTGAACATGCTTTTCAGCATAATCATAACATTTGTGTAGATAATGTAAAATTACTTTAAAATGTACCCAACAAAAGATTGTTGGTTTCATTTAAAAGTATAGAAACAATCAAATGTAAAAATAGTTTAAATAAAGACTAAAGGACCTATTCCTTTACACCTTGGCGGGCTTTTTCCATCTGATTGTAGGTTTAATATTGTTTTATCATCAACTCCTGATGATGACATAGTTAGGGAAACGTACGTAAAGTTAAAAAAGTGTAATTTTGGTTAGTGGTGAAGATATTCTTCAACGTAATAATTGTTTGTTCTCCTATTATTATTTTCTTTGTTTGCTTTCTGCATCGTGTAGTAATTTTTTTAGCATATATTATTTTCCCATATTATTTTTTGGATATTTAATAATTCATTTGGTGTTAAGTTACCTTGATTTGAAAGATCTAATGCTGAGACTTAACAAATCCTGTATTTCATCGTTTACCTCCACTAACACTTGATTTTCACAGCATGTTTTCCGTAAGAACAACAGTTATGAAAAACAGCATCACATAAGGTACATTTTGTTACTTTAGTTACTCTTCCACAATAATTGCACAATTTATGCGGAGCTTTTAACGATTCGCCCGACTCGGACATAGCCGATACTATTTTACCCTTAGCTCCTGGTATATTATATTTATCCAGTAACTGGTAAAAGTACTGATTATTTTAGGTTAGAACTGTGTTTATGCAGTTTATGTGGTAAACAGTTTAAACGAAATGAATATCTCAGAAACCACATGGCTACTCATATGAACGTTAAACCTTATACTTGCAGTATTTGTGGCACGGGATTCACACAGAGACAGGCGTTGAGCAGACACAATCTAGTGCACACTAAAGAAAGACCCCATAAGGTATTACAACCATTATTTTAAGCACAAAAATATTTCTCTGTCTTTATTCTACTACCGTTTTTAGTGTACTCACTGCGAGAAGACGTTTACTAGAAAGGAAAAATTAACGGATCACATTAGATGTCACGAAGAAGGCGTTCCGCCGCATTTGTGTTTTCATTGTGGAAGGAGGTTTAAAGACAGAGAGTATCTTCGGAAGCATTTACATTATCACCTGAAGGGAGGAAAAAATCGCTGGCGGCCAGAATCAAAAAGGTAAATAATATAATAAGCAAGGAACACATTTTAACTAATTAAACTTAGTCAGAGACAAATAATCAAAGATACCTTCATTCTAATACCACGTATGTAGGGAAATTTTAACGTTATGTGAATATTACCTAGCTCTACTTGGTATTTCCAATATCTCGTAAAAGAAAAATGTATTTGACAAAATTATATGGCCCTATTATGCAAGATAATAACACTGAGTACCACAAATAGCACAAAAAGCAAACAGTTTGGAAAATTTTGTTTTTTTCAGATATGTGTTATTTACTCAACTTTTTTTAGTTATTGCTAATCAAAAAAATCTATCATTAATAAATGATAACATGCGTTTTTTTTCTCGGTAGATGTTTATGCCCGGACTGCGGTAAGGAGTTCCATTCCGAATCATATTTGAAGAAACATCTAAATATTCATACTGGGGAAAAGCCGTTCACGTGTGAAATTTGCAATAAATCATTTTCCGTCAGCGCTGGACTTGATTATCACATGAAGATTCACAAGTAAGAACAGAAAAATAATGTCTTTTATTCCTTTCCTTTTCTTTAAGTATCGTTATGTATTTGAGACAAATCTATTGTCTGTTTCATCTACTTGAGGAGTAAAAGGCAGACAATATTTTTTACCAGTTTTTCTATTCACCTCTATTCTGAAATGCATTCTAAACTATCTTAGTAATATGATTATTTAATCATATACAAATGTTACCATAAGCCCTTAGAACAATAGACCATTAACAGTGCAACGACTTGACGACCCACGCTACTTCGCCCAGAACCGATGACATAAATAGCCGAAGCAGCCTTTCGATATTGTTCACTTTATTTCCTGTCTTCGATAAATAAATATTATTAAATACTTGTAAATACCTATAGGTATTATACGAATATTTCTTACTTATAAACATTGTAATGAATTCAATAATAAATAACAAATTGTGAACTTTAGTAAATAAAATCATTTTTTAAAACGTGAGTGAGTGAAAACTTAATTGGCGCTGCGCACAGGATCCACTACACAGAATAATCTTCATTCCTGGTCAACTTCAGTTGTTAGTTAGAGGTTCACACTACGAACTGGAGAGAATGCTTCAGAAGAAATCAATATCGCTGATCATCCTGTAAGTAATTTTTCCTTATTCCTTTCACTAAATGAGCACATTTTCGATTTCCACTGAAGAAGAATTTAATTTAATTATTTCATAAAATTCTAATTTCCGTAATAGAAACCCTCTTAATAGAAAATCGATTAGTTCGATAAATTTAAATCTTTATTCCTGAAACTATGATTAGCAACTGCGATATTTCAAGTCTTTGTTCCACACTTCCAGAATATTTTACGGATTTAAACCTATCAACATTCATAAAATCTGTAGATAATCTATTAAACTTTTTGGAAGGACAAAATTGAATTTCCCGCAATTATTTATTTTAAATGCAAACATATTATCGCGAATTAAAGTAAACCACGCGATTTTTTAAATTTTTCTATTAAAACTTCATGGACAGTTGTTCGTCCAGCATTATTTGAAAAATACGGTGATTTTAGATCCGAAGGAATCTTAGTCATGCAATTAAACGCGATCAAAAACCGTCGGAAAATTATGATTTTCATCAAAGAATACCTACGAATTTAAACGATTTCGCTAAACTGCAATTCTGATTCTGTCCAATTCAAGGCTTCTTATTTTAGAGAATTAGCATTAGAGTTATTTTCTACAGGAGTAGGTTATCCCTATAACAAACATATCTCGAATTTTACGATTCTTTAGAAAGCGCATTACAACGATAACCGTGAAGCGCAAATTTCCTATAAAAATTATTTAAGAAATAAAACGACAAAAACTAAACTATAAAAAAAATGATTATAAAAATAATTCAACGGTTAGAAACCCCCAAAATAATTTGTCACCTCGAAATAAATTCCCTAATACCAATTTTGCATGTAATATTCCTGCAACTTATAATAATTCATCAAATAATCAACCAAACCAATTTAGAAGCTATATGTCGCAAAATTATTATAATCCACCTCAATTTAATTCTACCCCTAAACCAATGAGTGGTGTAAACAATATGCACTTCTCAGTCCATGAGCATGTCAACAAGACACACTCATAATTTCAATGTTCAATCTCAAAATAATTACCATAAGGAAAATTACGAATCTCTGAATGATTATCCTAATAATAACGAACCTAATTATGTTGAAAATCCTCCAACTGAGACAAATTTTTATTATCCTTCCTTAGAAAAATGTCCGCCTTCTCAATTATGATAAATAACATTAAAAGTCAGTCACCCCCGTCTACCCTCTTTTATCCTACCTCAAAGTCCCATGCATAATATTAATTTAATCATTCTCATATTTACGAAAAAGATTTCACTTTAACTTCAATGCACAAAACGACTAAACACTCATACGACTTAAAAACAGCTTTATTCAATGACATTGGTATTTATGAAACAATTGATTCACGCATTCCAAATTGGAACCAAGATTTTGATATTTTATTAGGAAATCGACGACTTCGAAAAATTCGCAGCAATATTAAATTATAAGACAAATATTTTAACATTACAACGATTTTATCTAGATATCCCTTTTCAAAACCTCTTTAATAAAATCACAGTCAATATTAAAAACGGAGAAACACAAATAAATAATATATTTTCCTCAAATCAATTAACAATGTATAAAACGGTTACATAGACGACATTATTCTAGATGAACCAATGCAATTAGATCAAATATAAGTAGAACCATTAGATAATTATGATACTGATAAAACCCCTTCCAATTTTGATCCAAAAATTGTACGAACATTTAAACCCGGAGGAAAAAGCCAAAATCCTACAACTTTACTATAACTTTTAAGACATATTTTACGATGAAAAAAAAAAGACTTATCTTTCACCTCAGCTATTAAACTTGAAATTAGAATAAGGGACGAAAATCCTATATACGCTCGTAGCTTTAGACACCCCAAAAGTATGCAAGAAGTTATCACTAAACAAATAAATAAAATATTAGACGATGAAATCATTCAACCATCTATCCCCGTATAGTGCACCCGTATCGATTGTACCCAAGAAGCTTGATTTTTCCGGTAAGAGGAATTTAGGATGGTTATCAATTATAGAAAACGACGAAATAACAGTCAAAGACAAATATCTCCTTCCTCAAATGGACGAGATTTTAGACAATCTAGGAAAAGTCACATATTTCACTACCGTCGATTACCCCAAGGTTTTACATCAAGTAGAAGTAGACCCAATTACTGTCCTCCATGGACACTTTGAATTCGTTAGAATGCCCAATAATAATAATAATTTAGTTCTTAGCAATACTGTTGATAATATATCCCAACAATTAGCTATAGTTAATGAAAAATTTGAAATACAAAGTATTAATTAATGTATAAAAAAATTAACTAGGACTATAACATTTTCACAATTAATTTTAACAAATATTGAACTGTTCTAGTTTTAAATAATGGGCACCCTTACGAATCAGTAGAATTTTCACATTCTGTTGTGTGCGTTAATTAAAAGAAAATGCTCATAATCCTTAAAATACCTATCCTACATGTACGTTCTTACCCAGCATTTAAAATTTACCTTATACCTAACCAAGATCACGTGATGATAATCCCACCTGGCAGATATTATTCAAACAATATATGGTATAAAGATTGCACACGAAAAACAGCTTGTGTTATATGCCAAAACAAAATTAATTCCAGATGCCAAATCCCAAATGTAAAGACTTCCACCACAGCCCACATTAATGAAAATTTAATACATGAAACCGACGTAGGAATAGTCGAGCCAACGACTATAGCAGATAAAACAGTTTCTCAATCAAGTGCAATAGTTTCGAAATTTTAGGATACATAACTTACACCCTCACTCAAGACTTTAGAAAAAATGCAGATTCGAAATATCATTAAACTTAAAACTGGGAACCACAAAACACATTAAAACTAGAAAAATTAGAAATTCCCAAAACACATGGTCAGATTCAAGCCATAGAAGCATTAAATTTACAATCTCAAATTTCAACTGGACTTCCACATTACTAATAATTTTACTTTCAATTTTATGTTATAATTAGGAAAAGCAACCGAATCCGAAAATTGTTGTTTGGACCAAGAATCCAACCAAAACAAGCCTACAGGAGCTATTGGAATTTTCGATGACGAAGTTTCATTCCAAGCAGGGATGAGAAATGTTACCATAAGCCCTTAGAACAATAGACCATTAACAGTTCAACGACTATACGACCGACGTTAAACGATGACATAAATAGCTGAAGCAGACTTTCGATATCGTTCACAATGTTCCTGTCTTCATCAATCAAAGACTTATTAAAATTAATACTTGTAAATACCTATTTCATTTCAATAACAATTTTTGTAATAGGTATTTTGTAATAAATCATTTTTTTCAAACGTGCTTCGAGTAAGTGAATACTTAATTATATGAATTTTAAATAAATAATTATCTACATATAATAGAAATTATTAATCTATACTTTTTTACTTGAATAGGTAGTTAATTTTTATGAATTAAAATACAAATATACAATAAATAAATGTTTATTAAACGTTATATGCCCTATTGAATATAATTAAAAATACGATCAAAATTTCAGATTTTAATCTTTTAATTACTCCTTAAATTGCATTTACAAAAGTTTTGGAAAAATTATTAGGTTCGTTTCAAAATAACCGTGGGCGAAGACTTGTTATCTGTCATTTTCAGTTTATAACTTAACATAGTTTATATTTTTTCTTTCGTTTTTGTGTCATATTGAAATCTAGTTTTGAAATTAAATCCTGGGTTTTCGAAAAATTTCACAATTCTACAAAACTCAGATAATAATCAATTACAACTGGAACCAAAAAAAACAATAACGAACCACTGAAACTATCTAAGTAGTACGCACTACGAGAAGAAAATAAAAGTGTTTAAAAAATGCCTTTGATAGGAATAAATACAATCTGTATTTGGCAACGTTGTAACCATTTGTAATAATTTTATTGGTTACTTTTGAGCGTGAATAATAAACGATAATATTATTTTAATATCAATGCCTAATTAAATGGATGAAAGGATTTTTTCTTAGAAAACTAAAAACCTTTATTGATTGTTTCTACATGAATAAGATTACACTATACCTCATGATTTCCTAAAAAAACAATACATAAATTCTATATACGGCTCCAATATGTTTATCAATAAACAAATCAGTGAACTGGTTTTCTTTAAGTATTGACTACTGCGAGCAACAATTTTGTTGAAAGTTTTGTTTTAAAAGAATTTTTTTTAATAATTCAACACTTCTCTCCAAGATAGGTTTTAAAGGTTCTTTTCCAGATATTAAAATTATTAGTCTGGGTAACTTTGAATTAGTTTTGCCCTATTATGAACTCTAATTGTCACATACTTGTTTCTTCCTATTTCTATTTAACAATTACTTCAAACATAAAACAAACAAAGAAATTTTTTGAGTATTCAATGTTACCTAAAATCTAAACCACTAATATAAATTGTCATTAATTTTCGTGTTAATTCACTTTTTAATATTCTGGGGAACATTAATAGCTTAAATATATAATTTTAAGGCGTTCCCACAAGTTTCATATGCATGGATTTGAGTTTATAATAATTTTTGAACTTTAACTTTGACTGTTTCAAGTGTTACCTCAGTATAATTTGTTTTACAATTATATTTTCATGTGCACAATTGATTTTATCCACCACTAATCAGTTCTTTGTTCATAATATCCATTATTCACTAGTGAATAATGATAAGTTGCGTCAACTGGTTTTATATACACCTCATGCTCCCCTCCCTTAACAAATTTAACTGTCGTATGTGTTCGTATTTGCCGAGTACAGGGTCAAGGTTATATCAAGGCCATGTCAATGGCATACCAAGGTCGTGTCAAGGTCATGGCCAAGGTCAATGTCAATTTCCTGACAAGGAGTAGAAAAAGTATTTTATTAAAATATAGAGGGATATTGAAAATGGCATGTCTTGTATACCTCCAGATATACAAGAAATATTACTATTAGTGTTAATAAATAAAATTATGTTTTTTTCGATTATTTAGTTATACAGAAATACAATATTTTGTGTCAATATAACTTATTTAAAAATAAATGTTTATAGTAGTTTTAGTCAAAATTATTTAATAGTCGTATAAAGTGTAGTATTCTACTCGCATATATAATGACTATTATATACGCGAAGCGAGTGACGTAAACGCCACTCTGGTGAATAATAGCCATCATTATATGCTCGTTGAATAATATACTATTTTACAATTTTAGATCAAAATAATATCTCAACATATTCAACGTTACCCTATAACTTGGGTAACAATGAATATTCAAAGTCACCCAGAAAACTTATTTTTTACACACTTGTTACTTATGTAGCTTTTAATTGTCTTTTGATATCTTACCTTAATTCTAACATTCTTTTTTTATCAGCATACAGCTCTTGGTTTTGCTATTTCTTTCTTATCTTGTATTTCTGTTTAATTTTGTCTTGTACGTATATGTATTTTGAATTTAGTAATTCTGTATTTTTTAGGGGCATGAAACCTTTCAAGTGTACTCACTCGCAGTGCAACAAGGCATTTAGAACTAAGTACGCGCTTAAAATCCATGAAAAAATGCACGGCACTGAACGTCCTTTTAAATGTACTGTTTGCAGTAAGGGATTCGTCAGGAACAGTCACTTGAAGAGACACGTCAAACTTCACGAAGATAATTCGGAATCACAGCCGGTTAATACTTGATAAAAGCGTAAATAAATGGAATTCCAACGTGAAAATAAATTATTGAATAATTGTTTATGCTGTAAGTGTAAATGTGCAATAAATACTTAATAAATCAATTTTGGGTATTGTTATTTTTGAAAATTGTGTAGCATTGGGGGTTGGAAATCCTGTACAAAACAACTCGACCGGGTGAATCTCGTAGTTATATGGGCCGGCATGGGCACTTCACGCACACTTATTATTGCTCTCGATGTGGACTGGTACCAAGTAAAAATGGGACTGTGTGTCCTTTTACACTTGAATATAGCCAATCTGAGCTGCTTCGCGTTCAATGTATGAAATTAAAATTAAGAGGCAATCCATTCTGCAACAAATTGGAATAAAAAAATTATGAAAGTGTCTTAAATATTCATATACTGGAGGCCCCTAGTTCCTGTCGATAAATACATTTTTTTGCGAAAATCAAATAATAATTACTGCCTTTAAATATATAATTCTTATTGGCTTTTAGGTAGTTTTTCTCTTAAGGCGAGGGTTTAGGAGGGAAAACCAGCACTTCGATATTCAAAAAAAAATAATCTATATATATATATATATATGCTGTATGTTAGTGAATGTCCAAACTGATATCAGTATAGTTTCCGCCTTCCCAAGCAGCCCTGTTTTATTTAGATTAATTTGTCAATTTATACTTAACATCGCACAGAACTTTCATATTACTTTATTAATCGACAAGTTTGTCGAGCGAAACTAAAGGAATATTGATATTCTATGCCTTGTCTATATCAGAACTTAAATTTTTTAGTTTATTTTAATAAAAATTGAGATACAAAATAGTAAGATAATTTACACGATTTTTAAAATTTATTTGTGATTTTATTTGTTAAAGAATTTAATTAAAAACCTGCTATTGGCAAAGAATTAACCTTTATAAACACGTTTTAATTTAACTTTCAATATAATTGCTTTTGTTTGTTTAATCTGCATAGTAAGGTGAACGTGTTTTACACTATATTTTAAATATGTCATTTCCCGCCTAAAACCCCCCTTAAAGAAAAAAAAACCACTAATGATACGGCTTATGTTTGTCTGTCCGCATGTATTTCTCATGAACTATAACAAATAGCGATAAACGGTCGACGGCTATAAATTCGGCACATCTTAAGTACATAGTCGAGTTTCAGTTTTCTACGACTTTCGGTTTACAAACCTTTACCGGAAAGATACACTTCCGGTTGTAAAAATAGCCATTTGAACGTTAAATTGGATGCTGAATCCATGGAGGTATTCAGATTTGCGCTATCGCTTATAACTTTTGAGATAATCGTAAATGTTATGGTTCAAAAGTTGCCTACTTTTTGGTTGGGAGTCTATATGGGAGTAAGTGAGTGAGCAAACAGGTGATTAGTAAGAAAAACCACCCCATGATCGGGACTTCCCATATAAACGTGACATTCGGTCGGCCGGGATTCCCTTGTCACGTGCACTTAACCGCACTTTCTTTTCGACTGGGACTGAAAATTAAATCATTCATATTTTCAGTGTAAGAAAATAATTAATACTGAATTCAAATATAAAATTCGAAACGATCATATCCTAGTGGCTCATAAAAAAGGAAAAAAAGTTGCACATCAGAAAGAAGTAATTGAAAAATTAGCATCATATTTTACACCAGAAACTTCTGTAAGTAGCAAATGAAATAATAAACCTTCCACATGATAAGTCAACAAATTGCAGAAACTTCACAATCCTCTTTTGTTCTTTGTAACAACTTCCCTGATGATTTTACAGAAAAAAAAACGCTAAATTTGTAAACGGCTTGCATATTTCCAAAATAAGAAGCAATGGGCTACATTCACAGGTCAGAATTTTAGCATAAACCCATATAAAACTCGTTAAATGAAGAGCATATTTACTAATAATTATTCCCGTTACTGCTAATAATAAGCATATTTCAAAATAATGCCTTTTAGACTTCTAAACAATAAAGGAGAAGTCTTATATATGGCTATGTCTGTCTGTCTCAATTTGGAACACAAAAAAAATATTTTTTTCACCAAAGTGATATTATATAGCCTTAAATTTTATCTCAGTTCTCAATACTATTTTATTCCTTTCTTTCCATTTGTTTTATTGAGCGAATAAAAATAATTTTTCACATTTTTTTTTAAATGTTAATAACCCAGATAGCACATGTTCGTCCTATGGATGTCTGATGAATATCTGTAACAGATATTCCAGATATCCTTAAGATATATATCCCGTACGGATATTCGATATTCTATGGACATCCATAAGATATATGTTACCGACATCAATAAGATATCTGTTACTCACATCCATAAGATATCCACAAAATATCCATTACGGATATCGATAAAATAGTTTTAGCGGGATCTATGAGATATATTTTGTGAATAAAACTTTGATATTATTTAACTAATTCAGATCTTTTTATCAAAAAAATATATAATGTTTAAAAGAAATTATTTTTCACTTGTACAATGAAAATTGAATATACAGTGTGTCCACGGATGGGGTGAAAAATTTTTAAATTTTAGTTTTAGCGAAAAATGTCATTCTTGGTAAAGTTTTGCTTGTTCTGAAATCAAAAATACAATCATCTGATATCAAAAACAGAAGATTATCCACAACTCAAATGTGGTAAAATTATTCAATGAATAATTAAAACTCCAAGTCATACCACAAAATTTATTAAAAGGTTTAAAAGTGAATTAAATTGGCGACATGTTTCGGCCAAACGATGGCCATCATCAGGCCTACAATACAAAAAATAAAATTGGATTACAATAAAAAACATACTCAAAAAGTGGTTACTTACAAACATAACGAAGAAGTTGTACATGGTATTAAAATTTGGTATGAAAATTAAACAGTCAAATTTTTTTTTAGATGTTGATAGGTATTATTTAAAGTTTCAAAAATTTTTAAGAGTAAAAGTACCTTTAAATTTAACAACATCGAAAAATGTTATTAAAAAAGTTGATCAGAACTAAAAACTAAGTTCAAATATGCAATTACATCTATTTACATTGAAAAAATGTATTTATTTTTGAAATGTATTTCTATTTACAATAACATTGCAAATTTTACTGTAGTTACGTGTTTAAATTGCAAAATTGTTAGAAAATATTAAGAAACGAGGAGGTTATCATGACTTTTATAATCGCAAGAGATAAATGTTCGGTACATAAAGTTCTCCCACCACTTTTTCCGCACCGTAGGGAATTAGTAACTTTGAAAGCAAGTAAGCCGTGTCTATTTCTATACTGTTCATAGTGATCGTAGAAAAATAAACTTAAAAATATGTAATTTGTTATTATATTTGTTTTAAAATAAATTTAGGTAACGACGGCACCAAAGCCTTAAAGGCGCATTTACATAAAACCAAAAAATTATCTACCAATACCGGCGGTGAAATTATTTTTATATAAAAATTAGGATCGGTATCATGAAACCCGTATTTTAAATCATCTTGAAAAATAGACAAGAACAAGGTCAAAAAATGTCGGTTCCAATGTGAACATATGCGTTTGCATTTTCGTGTGAATTATCAGTTCTCAAAATAATCTTAAATTGTCCAAAATCTTCTAAAAATTGTCTAAATTAATAATAAAATGGTTTAAAGTTTAAAGTTAAAGTTAAATTGTTCAAAATAATCTAAAATGGTCTAAAATTGTTCAAAATCGTTTAAAATAATAATAAAACGGTCTAAAGTTACCTAAAATGGATCTGAGGATTGTTCAAACTAATCTAAAATTGTCCAAAATCTTCTACAAATTGTCTAAAACAGCCTGAAATTACTCAAACTCAAATTGATCAATTGTATTGTTCAAAATAATCTGAAATGCTCTAAAATTTTCTAAATTAATAATAAAAACTTCTAAAGTTACTTAACTTGATTAAAGAATTTTTGAAAATAATCTAAAACTGTCCAAGATCTTATAAAAATTATCTAAAATAATTAAAAACGGTCTAAAGTTACGTAAATTGATCGGAGAATTGTTCAAAAAATCTAAAATGGTCTAAAATTGACCAAAATCTAAAAATTGTCGAAATTAATAATAAAACGGTACATAGTTACCTAAAATGGATCAGAGAATTATTCAAAATAATCTAAAATTATCCAAAATCTTCTAAAAATTGTCTAAAACGGTCTGAAGTTACTTATATTGATCAGATAATTGTTCAAAATTATCTATAATGGTCTAAAACTGTCCAAAATGGTCTAAAAATTATCTAAAATAGTAATAAAACGGCCTAAAGTTACCTAAATTGATCAAAGAATAGTTCAAAATAATCTAAAATGGTCTAAAGTTGTCCAAAAACAGACTAAAATAATAATAAAACACTCTTACTTAAATTGGTCAAAGAATTATTGAAAATTACCTAAATTGTGGAAAATAGTCTAAAATTGTCCTAAATGGTCTAAAATTGTCCAACAATGGTCTAAAATGGTAATAAAACGGTCTAAAGTTACCTAAATTGATCAAAGAATTGTTCAAAATAGTCTAAAATTACCTAAAATTGTCCAAAATAATCTAAAATGGCCTAAAATTTTCCAAAATGGTCTAAAATTCCCCAAAACTGAACCAAAGTTACCTAAATTGATCAGAGAATTTTTTTAAATAATCTAAAATTATCCAAAATGGTCTAGAATTGTCTTAAAATTGATTAAAATAATAATAAAACGATCTAAAGTTACATAAATTGATCAGAAAATAGTTCAATATAATCTAAAATGGTCTAAAATTGTCCAAATAGTCTCAAATTGTCCAAACATGTTCTAAAATATTAGTAAAACGGTCTAAAGTTACCTAAATTGATCAGAGAATTGTTCAAAATAAATGGCCTAAAATTGTCCATTTGTCCAGCGGTATGCATTTGGAAGAATACGTCACCTTTCTCCTCCTATTTGTTACGCCACTGACATTTGAAGCTGTTTTAATTTTTTTTTGTATTGCTCAATGATTTTCACGTAAAATCCGCACAAATTGAACTGTGTGAGATTGGGTGGTAATTTTCGCTCGATACATATAAAGGCGCCTATCATTATTTGGCACGACAGCGCTGAAAAGTACTTGGCGCGTCCCTGCCTAAAGTCAAATTATAAATTGTGTGCTATATATTTTAACTAAAGCAGATCATAAACTACTTTTACTACCAGCGATTTTTTTTCAAAGTATTAATTTTAAAAGTTGTAGTATTTAAAATTCCAGTGAGTTGCGACGTTAGAGTGGGTCCGCAAATTTCTTGTTTTGTAGATTTTAAAAAATACAAAAAAATTCGATTAAAGTTGCGAAAAATACTTTTATCTTTTAAGTTGTACTATATGCTCCACTTAAAACCAAATTATAAATATATCCCATAGATTTTAACTAAAGCAGACCATAAACTACTACTACTACTTTTTTCTGCAAAATCATAATTTTAAAGTTTTAATATACGGACTGCTTTAGATATTAACTAAAGCAGACCATACACTGCTTTTTTTGCGTGTAGGAACTGCGCGGTAACTAAAATTCCAGCGAGTTGCGACATTAGTTGGTCCTCAAGTTTCTTGTTTTGTATTATTAATATATGCTATACTTAGATTTTAACTAAAACAGACCATAAACTACTTTTTTCGACTCCAATTTGTTATGTACGCCTTGTATATTGACGATGGTACACCTTGTACTAATTAATACTTCGTATTAAACTTCAAAACTGTTTAATAATATGAATGTAACACAAATAAATTAAGATGAGGTCTTAACCGTTGACATATATTATAACTTAGATCATATGTAGCATATAAATTAGTTTGTTTGATAATGAATTGGGATTAAGGTGTCCGAAGATCTCAATTATTGGTTGATTTAATTACGCTAATTACATTTGACAGAATTGACAGATCTTTTTCCACATGAAAATATACATAGGCGTGTCTCATAAATGGCTAACAGGATATACAAACTGTTTATTGCTAAAGAACTAATATAACGACTAAATAGACAGAAGTAACCTAATGAAAGCTAAGGATACATTATTAAATAACGAAATGTAAGTTCGTTGAAAATTTTTAAACATTTAAACATTTATCTAGTGTAACCTCACACCCCCTGGCCTCTTTATCTCATGAAAAAGGCGAGTAAAAAGTAACAAACCGATGGTCATTTCGGTAAGAAACTTTCATACTCAAATTTATCACAAAATATAGCTGATCGTCTAGTATTGTTAAGTTAGGACCCACGTTGTGTTTAATAATCGTAGTAATAATAATAGCATTATTATTATTAATTGTAATAACTCCAGAAATTCTTTTAAAGTTTGGTGGCAAGTGAACATAAATCAAAACACAAAAATCTCAAGAAATTATTTATTCATTAAGAAAATTTACTGATGAATGATGGCGCCATTTGGCATAAAAGGTATAGGGAAACCAGACAACTGGAAAACCTAACCACCATCATAATGAATAAATTAACCAATTGTGTTGACAATAAATAAAGGACATTTATGTACAAAAAGTTCTTAATAACTTTAAATACCGTAAATGTCATCAGATGTGCACTGTCTCTCTCTGCATTATTGTCAATTATTGCTCTTTTGTGGTATCAGAAATACTTCTTTTTAGTATTATATTGTTTGTATGGACAACCCTATTGAGTTACGGCCAGATCAGTACCAGCGATGTAACCCATATTTCAGGCTGAATACTCGTTGAACCATAATGTAGAAATATATAATGCGATTGACACAGTACGCCTCTGCGTAACATTGACAATATATTTTAGAAAAATATATTATAGAAGTTGTTGTTTAGGGATGGTATAAACGTCACCCCCTCGTGAACAACGAAAGATGGAAATTTTATCAGCTGTTTCAGTGGATACGTATTTAACCTTTGGCTCAGGGACTATAAGTTGGCGATTAAAATGTGAAAATACTTATTCCGACTTATTTTTACGAAGATAGAATAAGTCCAACGAAGTGAAGAATTTGTCGTTTATTGCGATGAGAGATGTAAAAATGGGTAGACGCCGAAATCTTTAGCGTCGGGACGTAGAGCGTCGTCGAGGAATGGCGTCGAATATTGTAGCTTCAATTGATGGTGTTCGTAGTTAATTTGTGAAAATATACTGGGTGTTGAAGAATTAAAACCCAACTGGTTGTCGATAAACTATAGGCGTCGGCGTCGCGACGCCAGATACAAGATTTTCGGTGACGATGTTGGTAGTTTGAAATGTGATTTTTGACTAGCCCTTCCTCCCGCTTTCACTCACGTTTTTATGTCGAGTTTGACTAAACATTCCTCGTCATAATGTTCTCTGGTACCGTGTACTATTTGTTTTTCTGTAAATACAGACATCTAAAGTATCTTGGGAAAAATGCAAACGAAGACGAAATAAAATATAATAAAAAATAACGACTTTTGACAATCTACACTCAGACAGATCAAGTGGTTAGAGAAAATATCGAATGGCTTAAAAAAATCAACAAAGTCGAAGGGAATCAAAACACATTAAATATAATGGGTTTTGGTTATCTCTTGAAAGTTTCTTAAAATAATAATTCAATAAGACGAAACAAAATACCATTAAATTTCTGAAAAAATAATAATATGATATACCGGGGGTTGGTTGGTTACACTAGATGTAAACAATGACTAAAACAAAAAATTAAAACCTTTTTAAAACGATACGTTACTGATTCAGAGGCTGGCGGGTCTCACTTCACTTGGTCTTTCCCCACGTGAACCAAACAAAATGTACAGAATGCTACGTCTAGAAGAAAAAAAATTCTTATAAAACGGTTTTGGTCGTCTGTCCGTCCGTCTGTTAGCCTGATTCAACTCAATAACGCTGAGAGATATAGACAAACGGACAACGGCAATCGATTCAGCATTGTTAAAAACCCCAAAAATGATATTGATCTTTGACCTATTTTTACTTTCCTGCTATTTATACCATATATACTGTAGTATATAAGATATATACCTATATAGAAATTTATTTTCGTAACTTTAAATTTTCGAAAACTGTAAATTACGGCAAAAATATTGCCGATTTTTACTTGTTCTTTTTCTGTGATAGAGAAATTGTCACTAGTCAGTTCGAAGTTAAAGATATCACAATTACTTACCACTTTTTTGCATGCAAAATATTATTTTAAAAGTTGCTTCAAAAGTAAAACAAAGCAAAGATTGCAAAAAATTTAAAAAAAAATATTATAAGAGAAGCAAAAAATCATAAATGCAACTGAAATTAATAAAGGATTAGCTCGGCCCAAACAATAAGTAGTAATGACCGAATCTTTATGCCCACTATCCGGAAAGACTCTTATATTCTTCTACCTATATTTGCCACATCTTCTGGTTCCATCAATTTTTGTTCTCCGTCTTTTCTTTTTTTATATATTCGTAATTCCATACTTCTTACTAGATTGTTCCAAGATTTTAGCGTATTTTCCTCCATATTGATTCAAATGTGGCTATCCAGTGCTTGACCCACCGGAACTCCAGCCTCCTCTTTCGGCCCACCTCCCGTTTGAATTTTTCTTATCAACTCGAAAACGACTCAACCGATTGCAAAGGATTTATTGCATCTTCACGATACAAGGAAAATATCAAGAGCAATTTACATTTTAAAAAATGATAATGTAAACAAACTTTACTACTACTACTTTAATTTTCAGTAAAAAAGTTTAAAGAGAAAATAAAAGGTACATTATAATCTTAATTAATCTTTTCTTCTAATAATAAAATACACAAATTATTTTAAAAATATAACTTTTGGTAAAACATCTTTAAATTTTAATTGTTTTGTTTAGACTATTATAACCTTTATTATTTGTATCCACATCCTAATTTAAAATAATAACTCCGTTTAGTTACTAACGAGAAAATATTATGCTGGCAATAAAATTTATCTTGTCAAAAGAAAGTAAACTAATTGGAAAACGTAATTTAGATATGCAATTAGATTAATTATCAATTAAAAATTCACCCAAATACACCGTTAAGCAGACAAAATGTCTGTATACTGAAATCCACTAACCTACTAATTTTCATTGAAAATTATATAAAGAAAAACGACAAACTTTAATACTTAGTCTAAAGTATGTTCATTTAAGATATTAATATGCAGTTTTTCTCTTTATTTTTAATTGTTTTTCTTATTAATATATTTGTGCAAGCATCAGAAGATCAATACGTTTTAGAAAATTACCAAAAGTGCAACAACTCAAGCATTCCATTCTATTGCGTCAAATATTATTTTGTTAAATTTTTAAGCGATTTAAGTTTTGGACCTATAAAAGACGCTCCTGTTACTTTAGAAAATTCTAAAATAACACAAAATGAATATTATTCGTTGAGATACGATCAAAATGATGGTGAATTTATAAAATTTTACAAGTTTTTACGTAGAAAAATCGAAGATTTTTTTGACGATGAAGGCTGGAATTACGTTTTTCCTGACGAAGCTTTTTCTTCTAGATCGTTAGTTGGGATTACGGATAGTTATGAGACAGGTAATTATTATAAAAACAATTTAATTAATTAGATACTGGGTGAGTCAAAAATAATTCAAAACAAACTATTATAAAACTACCATAAAAATATACAGAGAGTACGAAAAAAAACATTATAATACAGGGTGATGGATTTTAAAAATTACATACTGAACTTATTGACAACATTTTTCTCACCAATACAGAATGTTTGATTAAATTTCGTCAAAGTAAAGTAAAAATATCTGTATTATTTTTAAGAAATATATAGTGTAATACTTTTTATTTTTTTATAAAACATTAGATTTTCCAAATTAAAATAACATTAAAATGATCGTTGTAAGTTGAATTATTGGTGGAATACATCAACTTACTATTTTCTTTTTTGTGTTAGTTGTAGAAAAAATATCATTCAGCATACGTATTTTGCATCTTACTTGTATATTAAGTAAATATGTATTTGGGTAAATTTTATACCAGGAATTTCGTTTAAATTAAGCGCGCAATTTTTCCGCTCCTTTTAAATATCTTAGCCCAGGGACAATTCGACTTTTTTGGGGTCAAAACACCGAAAAATTCTCTAAAGGATAGCGATAACGCGAATCGTTGCTAAAAATGATTAAAAAAATTGGAAAAAAGGCACCCCTGTACATATAGCGGTTCGAAGGGGGTGAATTTTAAGGGTTGAAAATCGTTTTTTACAATTTCCGTCGAAATGTGACTTCCAATCAAAAAAATGGTCTACTGTAAAGTTGTAGATAATAAATAAATTTACAATTTTCTTTTTAACCATTTTCAACAAAACCTCAAATTTTCCGAGATAATGGCGAAAAACCGTTTTTTTTTTTTAATTTTTGAGTGGGGGTGGAAAAATATTGAAGATGTACTTACGCTACAATTCACAGACGGTGATTTAATACCTCTTAATATATTAAGAAGTATAAGCTGTAATTGAAAAACTGACTGCTACAATAAAAAATACAGCTGCCGAAAATATGACTTAAATGCACAAATTTGTGCGTTCATTATCATGGTTCAGAAACTTACACAAATGCAAGATTCAGAGGATATCGTTAACGAAGAATCGATGAAGGTCGGTCTTCGAAGAGAAAATGAAGATACAGAAGGGAATAAAGAAGAAGACAGCTCCTTCTGTAAAATTAATACTCCGTTGTAATTGAACTTTCTCTTATTTTTTTAACGATATTTAAAATATATGATTTTACAATTTATTATCGAAAAATTATTTGTTTACAGCATTCTATTTTTTATTGAATTTCAGCACATTGCGTTTTCTACAAATCTCTATTTTTGGTTTTTCTCATTTTTCAGAGTTATTAAACGTAAAGGTATTTATTTTTATTTTTCATCTTAAAGTTTGATTCAAAATGAAAAAAATAACCCCTGAAAAATTGAAAACTCAAAGATATCTAGCATCAATTTTTTGAATGAAAAAATTTCTTTTTTTTTTAGAAAAACGGTAATATTTCATGAACTATTTAATTCTAAAATTCTGGTCAAATCGCTAAGTTTAAACGACTTCATAATATACATTTCATCAAAATTTCAACTATATTAAAAAATTTTTAGATATAAAAAACTTAAAAATAAAATAAAACGGTTTTTCGACAGTATCTCGGAAAATATGAGGTTATTTTGAAAATTTGTATGAAACAAAATTGTAGATTTATTTATTACCTACAACTTTTCTGTAGACCATTTTTTGATTGGAAGTCACACTTCGGGCGAAATTGGAAAAAACGATATTCACCCTTTTCGAAACACCTATATGTGCAAAGGTACATTTCTTTTCTTTTTTTTTGTAATAATTTTTAGCATCGATTCCCGCTATCGCTATCCTGTAGTGATTTTTTTTCTCCAAAAAGACTTTGGCCATGGGCTATCTGTACGAATCATTTTACTGAAAATGAATTAATATAATTTAAATGATATATTTTTAAATATTAATTACGAATTAGGCAAATGTATTTAGTTCTGATCAATCAAAAACTAAATTCACTACAAAAATCTTTCCTATATATTCATAACAGTTTGTAAAATAATTATTCCACAATAGCTCATAAAATAAATAATATATTAAAGTTCGTTAAATAATATTAAATTTTTCTACAAGCACTAAGCAAAACACGCTTTTCTAGACAAATTTTTATAGGCAAAGCAGGCTTATTCTTAATTTCTTTTATATCCGTTGGAAAAGTAATAATTTAGAGTGCGAAAAGTACACGCTATGGCACTTTTCCCCACGGAAATGTCAAACACACCTATGACCTGTCAACTTTTTTTGACAAGTTACTATTTTTATTTCACTTATAAATGTGGTTGTAGAAAAAAATATTGTGTAAAACTTGTATGTAAAGCACTTTTCCACTCGCTAGATTTGCAAACTTCTGAGCTCGTGAGAAAAGTGACGCTTTGCGCACTTGTTATACAAACTACTATTTCCTACTATTAAGGCCAGCAGAAGATGGCCAACAGAATTGTTTTTGATATAGTAATTATCAAACAGATTTATTGGCTTACAGATCCCCTGAACTCGGATCGGCAGAAATCCAGAAGTAAATAAGATCTTACGTAATAAAATCATCCGGTATACAAAAAAACTTTGATTTGCCTCTGTCTCCTACTCAAGTACTGTAAAAAATCCAGTTTCCTTTGGAAAATGTCCGATTTGAATAAGCTCCCGTAATACATTACGATTCAGAAATAACAACTATAACTACAATAACTGTTCCTGAAAATAATTTTGCGGATGATACAAATGAAAGCAACATCTTCATTAATTGCTTGTGCTTTGGGTCTTAATACTTATTATGTTACTAGCCACTTCTACAGATTTTTTCTAGAAAATGCCTTCTGTGGGTTTTCTGACTCCAGGAAGCTGTACCTTCAGTGTGTGAGTATTTAGAACTCTAGTATAATGTAATGGGCTCTTTCGGCCTCTTCATTACATAATATAAAAATGGTTTCGTCTTGGTAGACGCCCATTTTTTGTAAGTGTTCTATAAGGTTAGTGTCCGGTTATTTTCCCATATTATTAATATTTTAAACATTAATGATAACAAGTTTAGCATCGTTGAATTTGTTTTTGAGAGATGTACTCAAAAATATCATAATACTAGCTGAATACCAGTGCTTGGACTACGGAGGAGCCTTTTTAAGTAACAGTAAATTGTTTATTTGTAGTAAAAAAAATTCAGGGTATTTCTATTGTCTATGGACGTGACTAAAAAGTAATTTTTCTACAACCCTTTACAAAAAGACGTCATTTTGTAATAGAATACCTTCAGCGAGAACTTGATTTCCGTCACAAGTGAGAGAAATTTCCATAACGTTAACTTTCGTCTCTAGTGACGAAAGTTAAATTTATATTTTCAATAATTTCCCGCCCTCGTATCTACTGTTTTGATGAATTTAAATTATTAGTAAACAAAGACAGGAATCATTTCTATAATTAGAATGCATCTTTTTTAGTTTTGTTTAATTAAAAAGTAAAATAATACCGTAAAAATATCGTGAAATTTAAAAACAATTTATATCTAGTTGCCTGGTTCCATTATAGTTTGACGTTCCTTAAATATTTAGACTTGTCAGTTTCGACTAAAAAAAAATTGTTAGTTTTTTATTTATCATGATTTGTGATTCAGAAAGTGATAGTAATTTTCCAAATACACCACCAGAAATATATATAATATATTATTATGACATAAACAGGGTTGTAGAAAAAATATAGTGTTTCA
This sequence comes from Neocrepidodera transversa, assembly GCA_963243735.1. NCBI lineage: Eukaryota > Metazoa > Arthropoda > Insecta > Coleoptera > Chrysomelidae > Neocrepidodera > Neocrepidodera transversa. The sequence continues at coordinate 29,590,146 of OY725339.1, forward strand.
CTCGGCGAAAGTATTTTTTGAAGCGAGAGAACAATTTACCAGCCGAGGCGCTTCAAAGCTTCAAAAAATGTTACTTTCGTCACTCGTAAAACAATATACTATTCTGGATATTTCGATTATTTATTCATAATGATGGTGTAAAACCGTTTGGCTATAATAGTGAGGCCTTGAAAATGCTTTGGAAATGGAAAAAGGGGCGCACTCGAATTGCACAAAAATTAAGAAGGGTCAATTTTATTTCACAGGTATCTATATAATCCCTTACCCGAATTGCACGACTTTCGATTCTCGGCACTAAATCCTCACCTGAACTGCACAAGTTTATATTCCTCCAAATTATGGAATTTTATTATATTTATAGTTCTTAATTTCTTAATTAATTAAGTTTAAATACTACAAGTCAGTTTAATTTAAAACAAATATTTTATTTAAGCTAGATATTTAGTAACATCAAAAAATAAATACCATTACTTAATTCAGTTATTAAATTTATATGACATACATTTTTCTACTTATTCTACCTAACCTATAGTCCTCTATTTTATTTTCAACAAATTTTTGCTTCTGCAAGATTTCTTTTCTGACAGCTCTTTTTTGGTTTAAATTTACAGAATTCACTTTTATATTATGTATCTTTTTGCATGTTTTTTAGAGTATCCAAAACTACATAAATATTCGGATTCGGAGAAGAGCATTCATTTTTTATCTCTTTAATTGTTTAATTCCACAACAATTAAAAATATGGAAGTAGTGCAATTCTAGCCAGGGATTAAATACAAAATATTTACCCAGAAATATTTTAGTTCAATTCAGGTAGGGGATTAGTAATCTAATGAGTTTTTGGGGCAATTCGGGTGCACCGGGAAAAAGTGTGCAAGGCATTTACGTATTTGTCAAGAGCGCCAAAAACATTCCTACAGCTCTGGTTTTACATTTTCCAGGGTGAAATATATGGAGGTAGGTTTACATTTCATCTCAGAACAGAAAATGTAAAAAAAATAAGGAATGTTGGGAAAAGAATAATAAATTGAACAAAAAGGAAAAAAAATAATAATCTTTCTTTTACTTTTCTCCCAAATTCTAAACGGGAAAATGTGCATATTTATTTTTAAAGAATGGCTTGAATACCAATGTTCCATGTATGATATGTACCTAAGTAGACACATAGAAAGGCTTCCCACCCTCCCCCTATAACTTAATTTTCGAAAAATGGTAAAAAAATATTTCATTTTTTAAGAATATCTTAAATTCTAAGTTTTAAATTTTAAACATGTCCGGTGTGTGAAATAACAAAACTCTTTTCCCCCCGGTTTTCGCCCTGACTAATTGGATTTTGGTAAAATTTTGAAACACATGTTTTTTATTTCTAAAGAATATCTTTAATACCAGTTTTCAAGTCTGTAACATGTATGGTGTATGAAATACAAGCACCTTCATAAAAAACACTTTCCCGTTTTCGTCCCCCTAACTGGATTTTCGGAGAATGGTGAAATAGGTATTTCTATTTTTTTAAGAATAACTTAATTACTAATTTTCTAGTATTTAAGCCTCCCTTCAACATTTCTCAATTTGCAAAGGTCAAGATATTATAGAAGATTGAAGAAAGCACCCCACACTTTTTTATATCAAAGTTTACTCAAAATTTATTTTTTTGGTTTTTAGTTCACATTGCTAGATTTTACTCCTTTACAACACCAGTTATTTTTTCAAGAACGTCGTAGACTATCCAAGGATCAACTTGGTCACAACGCACATGTTCAATAAACCAATCTTGCCCAGGTCTTTGATTTTTAAATCTAGTTGAAGGTGGTTGTATAAAATAAAGCGTTCAACAAGATCCATAACTTCCTACCTGAAAAGGCCAAAATCATTTTTTTTCATCTTTCTGATGGATTCTGCCAGTTCAATTTCTTTTTGTTCGGTAAGGTAAGATTTAATACACTCCCTTTCCTTTGATTTCTCTAATCTAGTGTACCAGGAACGCTATACGTCTTAGATGGCCGTCTTATTATTTTATTACCATTTCTGGCATCTTCGATTGCCTACTGCAGAGTTTCTTCACTATATCGATAACCAACTACCTTCTGGGCCTTTTTTTTGTATGTGCGTATCATGGTTTCTGAAAAAAAAAACATATTCAAATATATTTTTGGGGTTCTGAAGGGGAAAATAGGTCATGGTTGGTCTAATTTATCTAGAGGCATCTGGATCATGCCTCTTGCCTAGTAACGATGAAAAGGAACCTATGATTCAAAACATCCGAAATTGAAGAAAATGGATGTTAACTAGCTGAGAAAAATTTCTATAATATTAAATTACTTACCACTATTGCACCAGGTATTAACAAAATTGCTACTACATCACGTTGTGTCACAAAAAATATCTCAAAATTTTTTGGCATCTTCCTGCTGCAAAACTGAAATGAAACTACTAGTACCAGAGCCCACGACCAAAATTTTTGCTCCATAGCAATACGGTCAAAGCCATATAAAATCGATTGATTCCATCACCCTGTAGCTGGCCTGATATGTACATAAAAAAATGATAAAATGCGAATATATTATTTAAATTAAATCTTCAGAGGTTCGTTATGAGTCCTAATGTAATTTAGGGTTTATGTTGGATATAACTTCTCTCTCTCTCTCTCTCTCTCTGATGCTACATCTACCTTACCATACGTCTGGTATTAACCGTAAAACGATCATGCGTCGTTTTGGTCGTGGGCTTTCGTACTATACATCAACACGTGTTGTTTATGAAAGACATATATGTAATACTCCTATATCGCCAACGTCCTATCTTTGCCTGTAGAAACAAAGCGTTCCGAGAGAAGGAGATGCAAGATCGGAATTGGGTGCCAACGCGCATGCCCATATACATAAATTGCATTGGCGTCGTGTCCCGTGGGCAAACTTAGGCGCTTTACAGCTGTGACACCTATGACTATCCGAGGCTGCGTGAGAGAGAAACGATCGTCTACACTCTACTATCGGCGACACACTTCTCTCTCAAGCTGGCGATATAGGAGTATTACATATATGATGAAGGTATACCATGAAAATGGTTGTTGCCAATTGCCACAAACATAAAATTCATAACAGCAAAAACACAGCGAGCCTATGGCCCAGTAACCCCCAAACAAAGTTACCACAACTGAACCTATCTTTAGAATGAATAACAGATTATTTTGAAATTTGTGGTGATTATTATAAATCTAATTTCGAATTATATAACAGAAAAATCCAAAATCGCGTACTTACAATTTCTTTTTAAATTAGCATAATTAAATTTGTAAATGGAATAACCACTATATTTTTACATATTTAGATTACACATAATCCATATATCAAATGTAACTAAAAAATATTATTTTTACAAAAATTTAAAGTTTTCATTTTATTAGTATATAAATTGTTCCACAGCGGTTTTATAGAACAATTATTTTTTTAATTGATAATAATGATTTGTAAATAATATATTAAAAATCGTCTTATGATCCTTTAAATAACAAGTTTTTAACTTAGTTTTAACCGGTAAATTGAACGTTATATTAAATCTAATCAAAACATTCTTACTGCTATGCAAAATAAAACAATTATCACATTATCAATTACATTCGGTTAATGAGCGTTCTATCTACCGGTTATTAGGCTAGTCACGCACTGGCAACAATTCAATAGTTTGCGCGAATGTCAATCTCAGTGTCAGTGCTAAGTGAAAATGAAGTAATGGAACACCTGCAGTTTCAGTTAAGTTAAAAAGTTGTTATTATAATTATACTAAATTTTTATTATAAATCAGAATAAGTTATTTGACAATTTTTTTTATTGTTTTAGAATCTAGAGATCACAAACTGGCGCTAAAAGACAAAGAAATTTTGAAAAAAATTAAGAAAATTATATTCTTTAAATTATTTAAGATTAAAGTGACCTTAGGTTTGATATTTTTCGTTGGAATGAATACTATTAAAATAGTGATATGGTCTGCGTTAATATGGCCTACTATTTATCACAGTACGATGGTTAGCTGTGAGAATTCTGGTACTAAAAGTAGTTTGATTTCTAGAATACTTGGCTTTATAGGGTAAGTCTTCTTTAATTCTTATTAGATAATCAATTATAATAACACCTTTTTAATTTATATGCCTATCAGTATAGTATTTCCATTCTAAATTACAGGTTGTTCCAAAAATTAAGTTTTGTACCGCAGGGACTAAAATATGCAATTTACTCCTCATTTTAGGTACTAAAGTAAGCACATTTATTCCTTTGGAACTAAATATATATAAAGAGACTAAAGTGCCATGTTCACTTCCTTAAAACTAAAATATTTACTAATATCTATATAGGGCCTAAAGTGTAACTTGTTTGTGGAGGAGGTAAAATATCTGGGGATTATCCTAGATAGAAAACTTATCTGGAACTCCCATCTGGAGAGAACAATCAATAAAACCAGGGCATCCCTCTGAATATTAGAAGGGTGTGCAGAAACTCGTGGGGAATGAACCCTAAGCAGATTTACTGGATTTATCAAACGGTGATAAAACCAATGGTCTCATATAGCGCAGTAACCTTGTGCACGAAAGGGCTCTACTCTATTGCGGCGGCTAAGTTATCTGGACTTCAGAGATTAGCTTGTGTGGCTATTACAGGCGTCAGGTCAACTACCCCGACAGCGAAACTCTGGGTCTTACTCCTGGGCATATATTATTGGATCTGAAGGCCAGAATGACCTCCTATACAGCCGTGTCTGTGGCTAGTCAAACTGATTGTTAGAGGCTATGGGACCACTCTGGACTGCTGCGAGAAATGTGTACTCACCACACTCTCGGAATGGTTTCAGATGTGCTCTCCTCCAGAACTAACGTCCTTCTTCCGAGAAGAGACGAATGGGAAAGGCACAGAGAGGGCTTATGTACTTGTACTTATGTATACAGATGGTTAAAAGACCCCAAGTGGTGCGAGAGTCGAAGTGTACAGCAGAAAACCGAGAGTTGACATCACAGTAAGCCTGTACCACCATCTTTCCGGCGGAGGTCTTCGTGATAGAATTGTGTGCAAGATAGTTGGCAAACCATCCGCTTGTCAACAAAAGTATTTACATTTTATCGAACAGCCAGGCAGCTTTAAAAGCATTGAGCTCCAACCGGCTGGACTCAAACCTGGTATGGAATCCTTGGATCGCATTGCTACCAGTAATACTGTAACCATGCTCTCGATACGTGTACACTAAGCGGTGGAGGGCAATGAGAAAGCAGACACTCTTGCGAGAAAAGGTGCAGAATCCGAGTTCATTGGACCGGTACCATTTTTCGGCATAGCCAAAAGCAGTGCCAAAGACACTATCTGGAAATGGGCCGAGAAGAAACTAGGTATGAGTCAAACGTCGGACTGTCGCTTCTGTGTGGATTGTATGGTGAATTGTAGCCCGTAGGGATGAGCCACAATAGGTCTCTGCTGCCCTCAGTAGAGGCGCGGACTAACGCTCCACTGACAGCAAACCTATCCTATTCTATCCTAAAGTGCCACTTTACAACCCTTGGAACTAAAATATTTAATAATCTCTATAAAGAAATTAAAGTGCCACTTTTAGTTCCATGAATCTAAAACTAATTACCTCTATATAGGGACTAACGTGCCACTTTTACTCCTCTGGGACTAAAATATTTATTAATCTATGCCAATGTAAACAAGTGGATACGTCGGTTTTTCGATTTTTTTTTTATACGATTAAGTAATAATGTTAAGTATTTCTTTTTACGTAATTATCGTATGAATTTCTAACTTTTCGTACCTGCGGTGCAAAAAATCTATCTCAATTATTAATACTTTTAATTTACTGTTGAAAATAGGATTTTCGTGGTAAGCGCAACGTCATAGCACTGCAACAAAACCGACCGTGGCAATTCCAATATTTTTTTGATTTTTTTTTTGTTTTTTTAGAATTTTTTATTATTATTTTTTGATTTTTATGTTTTTTAATTTTTCTGATTTTTTATAACCTTCTATAATTTTTCTGATTTTTTTTTTAAATCTAGTTTTTTTTCTATTTTTTTCTAATTTTTCATTATTTGTTGGAATTTTTTATTACTATTTAAAATTCATAGATTTTCCAAATTTTTTCTAGCTCTTAACTGTTTTTTCGTTTTTTCTTTTTTTAATTTTTCTCGATTTTTTTTATTATTTACCGATTTTTTTTTTAATATGTTTTAATTTTTTTTTGAATTTCCTGATTTTATTTGATACTTTCTGTTACTTTTCTAGACTTAATATTTTTCTGATATTTTTTAATGCTTTAGAATATTTTCTTTTTTTATTTGGTCCAATTTTTTCAATTTATTCTGGTTTTCTTAAAATGTTTAATTTTTTGTTTTTTTTCTGATAGTTTCTGATATAATCTTGAATTGTCGAAAATTTTCTGATATTTTTTTCAGATGTTTCTAAATTTTCTGATTTTTTCTGATTTTCTCCAATTTTTTTAAATTGATTCTGAGTTTTTATAAAATGTTTATATTATCTTTTATTTGTCAGATTTTACTAATTTTTTTTTAAAAATGGTCATTTTTTTTTTAATTTTCTGATTTTATTTGATACTTTCTAATCTTTTCTGTAGTTCTTCAATATTTTTTTCTAATTTTTTTCCGATTTTTTGGATTATTTTAATTTTGTTTTTTGATTCTTCTACTTTTCTTTCTAATTATTTCATATTTTGTATGATTTTTTTTTTAAACATTTTAATTTTTTCTCATTCTTTTCTGATTTTTTTTTGTTTTTTTTTTTCTATTTTTTTCCATTTTTGATTTTTCTGATTTTTTTATTATTCTCTAATTTTCTTTAATGTCTTTTTAATTTTCTATTTTTTTTTCAACTTTTTTCAATTTTCTATCTGATTATTCTGATTTTCCAATGTTTTTTGATATTTTTTATTACTTTATATTTTTCTCTTTTTTTTATTTTTTTTTATATTTTCTATTTTATTTTTTTTAATTTTTGTTTAAAAACTTTTTTTACCTTTGAATTTATTTCGGATTTTTTTTTATATTTCAAACAATTTTTGATTACGATTCTGTTTATTCTGATTTTCCAATATTTTCTGAAAATTTTTAATACTTTTAAGATGTTTAGTTTTTTCCAAACGTTTTCTAATTTGCTTTTTAATTTTGTCGGTTTTTTTCAGATTTTTTGTGATGTTTTCAAATTTTTTCCATTATTATTCTAAATTTTTTGACTATTTATTTTTTTTTCTGATTTTTTTTATAATATAATATAAACAGCTTTTGTTTAACAACTATCCGGCTTGGATATAAACAAAATGTTGTAAAAAAATTGAATTAACAAATATATGAGTTCATTTTAAAAAAATCAGTAAAAAAAATGTTTCTGCCATTTTTAGTTTTTAGTTATTTAATATTTTATACTATAAAAACAAATTGTACCGTTTGTGTTATATAAAGGTTGAATCTTATCTACATTTACAAAATTTTATGTGCTTAAAAAATTAACAAACTTGTTGAAAATTTTGGATTTTGTCATAATTTTCACAATTTTTTTAGAAAATACCAAACCAGAGTTTTTAAATTTGCGAGTGTAGATTTAAGCTGTGTCTCTACATGTATATTTTGTTGTTTTAAATATAAAAATGGAAACAATGTGGGACTGTTACTGCCTATAGAGCTTTCTGTTCATAAAGTGAATCATATTCTTAAAAAAAATTAACAACGATAGATTTCTAGGAATTAAAACTTTTTTTTTATAATTTTTTAATTATCGAGATATTTGCAAAAACTTATTTTTCTTTAATTTTTTTTGTTAATAACTTTTGCACTGGTTTATGTACGAATTTTTTCTAGAGTTTACTCCAAATCCAATAATTTTTCAATGATATTTTAATTCGCTCTAACTTTAATTAACAATAAATAAATATTTCAGGTAACCTATCAGCTGCCAGAGGACACAAGGAACGACTATTATATTTTATTCCTATTATATTAATAACGAAATTGTTGAAGATATCCGTATTGTTGGGGATGATCTATGCAACGATGTTTGTTGCAAAGAAAGTTTTGATAATAGCCGCACTTCTCATTCCAAGAGTAGCAAGGAATGTCGCGAGACTTTGCTTGCGTCGAAGACAACAAGGAGGTTTACTTGGTAGTTTATTCGGATAAATTATATAAACTGGTGAGAATAAATATTTATTATTATTTTTGCTGTTTTCTATAAAAAAATTATATTTTTCTTTGAAAAACCAAAATTAAAAATTTCGTAGAAACTTTGCGTTAATGCTAAAATTGCACGAGTATTTCCGGTTTCTTGAAAATATTTGCAAACCGTCCAGGATCCAATGAAACAGTTGAATACTAAGTTAATTGTCTCGTACAGCTTTAAAACTTTCCATTGGTCAAGTAGTCTTTGGATACGTAAATAAAAGGAAATAATCAATAATGTAAAATTACCATCTCGAATATATTAAAGAATTTTTGTAATTATAATTAAATATTTATGGTATTTTGGTAATAAACATTTGTATCATTGTTTTTACTATTTAATATTATTATAATTATTATTATTACTGTAATTAGATAATATGTATAAAATAGACCAACTCGGCCCGCTATAATCCCTTAATTCTATAACATTTCTTAATCGATATTTGAAAATGCCCATCTCGGCCTGAAGTAGGAAATTAGGTATTTCCCAAAATGCCTGCTATTTTCGAAGATTAGCTGGTCATTAAGGAGATGATGGAAAATTATTATTTTTATTCACTTTTAGATCCTTATATTAATATTAGTTATTGTCTAGAAACGAAACCGCAGATTTCAGTTTTAAAGAGTCTCTAAAAGTGTGTTGTGAAATTTCAAATAATGGCAAGTTTTAAAAGTATTAGTTCCGATGGTATTTCTGATTTAACAGAAATGTTCAGTTAAAGAGGAAAACTGTTATTGGTTTATAAGTGTTATAAATTTAAAGAACATAATCGGAAATTGGCTTCAGGAGAAACTAAGTGGAGGTGTTTCAAGGATACGTGTAAACCACATATAAATACACTCGGTAAAGTCAACTAGCCGTGTTATAACCAGTTTAGAGAACAATCACAATCTTGATCCAGAATCAAAAAGCGTATTACAAAGACATGCCTTAAGCCACAGTGTAAAACGAAAAGCTGTAGATCATGTATCAGAAAAGCCATAAAAAATTATCAGAAAAGAATTGTCTAAAGACCATACATTATCCAGTCTGACAAAAAATGATTTACGTTGTGCGAAAAAAAACGTTTATCAATTTTTGAAGTTCATGAAGCTTTAAACAAACTAAAACCAAAAACCAATAGAGAAGAGAACTTTTTAATAGTTAACGACGCAGTTCAAAACTTAGTGATATTTACGTGCGACAGTAATCTAAAGTGTTTGTGTGGCTCAAAAATTATTTATATGGATGGTACATTTTCATAATGTGCCAAATTTTTTAAACAAATGTTTACTATACATGGTTTTTTTAATGGTCATTACATACCATTAGTATTTTGTCTATTAAAATTAAAGAAAATTTGAAATTTGCCCCTCAAGAACAAGTGGTCGATTTTGAAGTGGCTATTCACAACGCTTTTATAAAATCCCGTGGGCCGAGTTGATATATCTAAAATACGTATGATTTAAACTCCGGGTCGACATTTTTAATTGGATTACCTGAATCTCTGGCCGAGTTGGTCACCGCCCATAAAATCTACTACAACAACAATTCCAAAAAAATAAAATGCAACTACATATTTTTACATAGACAAGCTAAGGGGTAAAGAAGCTAAATATACTAACATGCAGTCTAAGGTCGGGTCCGTTGACCAGTAATCTCTCCAATGTGATATTTTAGTTAGTCCCCTCAATATCAATAACTCGTGATTTGTAACTTCCATCCATGGTGAAGTTTTAGCAAAATTTTTATGAAATTGTTTCATTTGGAAGTGATATAAATTGGTTTGAGAAACAACTAAATGTAAAAAGTTGTTTTAAAAAAATAAATCCGATGAATCACTAAATTCTGCAATGTCACCAGAAATGTTTGAATAATCCTCCAAGGAAGGTGTAATGTCATTTTCAATCCAATCTTCAAATTCACTTTCACTATCAGATTCTAAAACATTTCTTTTTTGCTGTTTTGTTGGCATAATGTCAGCTTCATCAATTTCCGAATCACTTCAATTTATTTCGAAATCTCTTAATTTCTTATCGTTACATTTCGTCATGGTTGAAATTTTTGAATTACTAAAATTGTGATAAAAACCTAAATACCTTCAGGCCCATAGCTTTAGTAGTTTTTTCCATCTTATTCTGTGTTTAGCTTTGTGTTTCCAATCCTGGATTTATTTTTCATTCAAGTCCTCTTCCACTGCCTCTCTCCGTCTTCTTTTTGTCTTCCATTCTTTGCAGTTGTCCTATCCATTGTAATTCTCATGCTTTTACAAAGTTACTTATGGAAGTTTCATTAAATAGTTGGCATATCTCTATATAATTGTTTTCTCTCCCATTCTAATTCTATTTCACGACCACCAAAAATTCTTCTGAAGATTTTTCTTTCACATGTTTCCAATCGTTGTTTACTTTTGTTGGTCATTACACACGTCTCACATGCATAAGTCGGAGTAGGCCTTATCATGGACATATATTTTTACCATCTTTACATTTAGGTAGCTTTCTTAGGCCTTCTGTACAATTATTGCTTTTGGTAATGCGTAAGTCTATATATCTTCTTATTTTTTGGGCATGTTATCCAACAACACTAATAAGTACATAAAACTTCCCTAAACTCACTAACCGACCCCGCTTGACTGTATATCTGGAAATTGGATTTAATTCTTCTACCACATCTGTACTTTATTTCCATGTATTTGCCTAATTAAATATTCTATGGTCAGGGTAAAAAGTGTTGATAGTGGGTCGCAGACCTTGACGTACCTTAACGTTTTCACTGGTTCTTCCCTTATCTTTTACCCTATTCTATGTATCTTGCAACGTCATTCTTACAATATTAATTAATTTGCCTGGCACTTTTAATTGTTTTAAAACAATAATTAGTTTCTCCCTACTTATACTATCATAGGCTCTCTTGAAATACACGAAAAGAATGTGCATCGGTATCTCATATTCATAACACCCCAGCATTATTTATTTCAATATAAATAGCTGATCTGTTGTCCCTCTTCCTATCCTGAAGGCTCCTTGTTACTCACTACTCACCCTAGTTTTTCCGCGTGTACTCCTAATTTTCTTTTTATTTAACATGCTAGTATGTTGTAGGCCATGCTAATATCAAGTAGGGTAATTCCTCTGTAGTTATCGCAGAGCCTGCAATCTTTTTGTTATGAATTACGAAGATTAGTGACTTTCCATTGTTCAGGCATTTTTTATGTTTGTCACACTTGGCATACTAATTCGTATATTTGGTTTTATAATCCTGTTCCTCCTTTTATTAGTTATTCTTTGGTGATTCCATTCATTTCCAGGATTTATTATTTTTTATGAGGCTTATTATTTCTCGAATCTCTTCTTTTGTTGTTTTTAATATGACTTCATTCTCCAAGTCTTCCGAGACTGATACATCTTCTTCTTCGTCTAGGCTTTCATTTGTTTCCTCATTTAGTATTAATTCAAAATACTGTATCCATCTTTTAATTTTTTCTTCGTCGTCACTTATTAGGTTTGATTCTCTATCCTTTATAAACATTATTCTATCATAGTCTTTATTTTTTATATCTTTAATATCTTTATAAAACTGCCTAATTTCTTTTCTTTGGTATTGTTCTTCAATATCTTTTAACTGATGTTCTGTTTTCCTTTGTTTATTAAAACTTCGTACATTTGCTTCGATTCTATTCTGAAACATTTTAATTCTGATTATTTTCTTTTTTTTTCTGTTTCTTTATCACATTCTTGATCTATCCAATTTTTATTTTCTATTAGGGATTGTTTTATTTTTCCCATTTTTCTTGCACATCTCGTTCTGGAGTCGACTCTTGGTTTTTTTCGAGATTTTGCTCTATTTCTGTTGCATATTTTTTTTTGCTATATCTTCTTTTCGACGTTATGTAATATTGTACATTTTTTGCAGGTGGGTTTTCTGTGTAATTTTGGCTTTATTAGAATATTTTAATTTCGCTTCTGAAAAAAAATGCTCTCAGTCGATATCTACACCGTGATAAGGTCTGACTTTTTTTATCAAATTTGAATATTTCATTTCTATAAGTATGTGGTCTATTTGGTTGGTTTCTTCCGGAAATTTGCCATATTCCCTTATGAATGTCTTTCCTTTTGGAGTTTTACATTATCTTTCGAATGGTGTAAATCCCATTTTAATATCTTTAATATTTTAAAAGTTATTAGTTTAAAATGGTAATAAAATTCTAATGTTTATTATTTTTCAAAAAAACCACAATTTTTGTAATAGAATTTTGAAAAAATCACAATTATAAAGGTTTTTATTACAAATTTAATGGTATTTTTTAAAATTTTAAATAAAACTCAACAAAAAAAATTAATTTAATAAGATAAAAATTAGTTGAAATTAAAGTAAAACTAGCGGTGAAACTATTCGAAAAAAAAGTAAAGACAAAATTTGTAGGAAATTTTATGTTTTATAGTTTTGTTTTCTTTTAATTTTTTATAAAAATCAATAAGTTTGGCTCAAAATCTAAAAAAGGGCTCAAAAGAATATTTATTGTAGTGAAATATATTACAACCTGTGTATTATAGTTAAAGGTTAAATAAATAATTTTAAAATAAGATTGAAATTTTATAGAAAGCAATATTTTGTGATGTGATATATGACAATCGTAAATTTATTTCAAAATTATATAGGGAATATAAATTGGAAGGAAAAACATTATAAAAATTTTAAAGCAAAGTTAAATCATGAAAATTTATAAGTAAAAAGAAGTAACTAACTGTCAGTAGATAGAACGTTCTTTAACTTTAACGGTTCTGTAACTAATGACAATGACGTTTAGATTGTGACAATTGTATAAGAAATCAACTTGTAAAGTTTTATTCTAAACGTCATTGCCTTTACTTATTGAGTCTTTAAAGTTAAAGGACGTTCTATCTACTGACAGTATGTATAGTAAATATAGCTATAGGTTTTATTATTTATAAAAAATCTAGTGCTTACAAAAATTAAAAGGGAAGAAAAATAATTAACAAGTCAATTTTTTGATAATTATAAAATTATCACAGAAATGTTTTATGAAAATGTTTATTGAGTGGTATTAAGGTAAAAGAATGTAAAAAAAATACATACCAATTAAGTAAGAAATATACAGTTTTAATTAAATATAAAAGAAATAAAATAAGTTTTCAAGTTAATGAAGACTAGTATAATTTAGAATGGTAATCGTTGAAGAAATCAAATGTCATTAGTAAGTAAAATGGAGGAAGATTAAACTAAGAAAGAATGAAGTAAAAAGATATTTGGAAGAAGAAAAAATTATATTTTAGAAGTAATTATACATAAAAAAACACAAGAAGAGGAATATACGAGGATAAATATAAAATTTATATTTTTTTTGTGATAATTTTTGTAATGCTTATTATTATTTTTCTCTAGAACCCACCTAAAAATTGAGATTTTTCAATATAATACCATTACAATATATTTCTTTCACGCCCTCTAGCGGCGAAACTATGAGGAATTCAAAAAACAGTAATAACAAAATGTTTAGAAAATTTTATGTTCTACAACTTTGATATCTTGTAATTTGTCATAAAAATGCATAATTTTGGCAATTTAAAAAAATATGAAAAAATTAACTTTTTGATAAATCTAGCAACAATGGCAAAAGTTTTGAACATTTTAATCATTCAACATTAAACTATAATGTATACAAAATATATGTGTAAAACTTTATTGCCATCGTGTTTAGTAATGACGTCATCACTTATAGCAACTGTCACTCTGGTTGTCCTATTGACACCAAAATCTATTCAGGTCGTGTCTTTGCTACCTTAAATATGTATAAAAAGTCTACAATTTTTTTAATAAAATTTTGAAGAAAATCGCAATTATAAAATTTTTTGTTATAAATTTAACAGTATTTTTTTAAATTTTTAATATTAAAAAATAATGTAATAAGATAAAACTTATTAAAAAATTGAAATAAAAACTAGCGGCGAAACTATACGGAATTCGAAAAAAATATAAAGACAACATTTGTAGCAAATTTTATGTTTTACAATTTTTATTTTTTGTAATTTTTTATACAATTGCATAATTTTTACTCAAAATCCAAAAAAAAAATCTGATGTGACCAACACATGACCTCTCGCCAATTTTTAATCAAAAATTAGAACGTTAATACAAAAAGTATGAAAAAAAATTACTATTTTGCGAATCTGGCAACATTGGCAAAGGTTTTTGAAAATTTTAATGATACAAAAATAATCTCTAGTGTATTCAAACTATTTATTGCCATCTTGTTTAGTAATGACGTAATCACTTATAGCAACTGTCAGTTATGGTTGTCCGATTAACGCCAAAATCTATACAGGTCTTGTCCTTGCTACCCTAAATATGTATATAAAATTTCATCTAAATCGGTTCAGCTGTTAAGATGGGGTATGAAAAGTAAAAAGTAGCACAAGGTTTCCGAGGTCCAAAACTTGGAATACATATACTCCCGGTGATACCTTAAAAAGGATAAAATCATAATCTTGCTGTATACAGACTATACCTATCTCTTCATTTTTTAGGTCTTGTTTTTTACTGGGCCATTTCTTAAATTTCAACGTTTGGTCCAAATCTACAAAAAGTATTAATTTTATAGCTCATGACTATTCTTTAAGCAAAATAAAAAAGAAAAGACGTATTTCCAAGAATCAATATTCGTTTTTCTCTCAAAAATTTTACAATAATCTGCTATTTTTTATTTCAGATAATTCAAATGAAATTAATTCTCCAAGAATAATGTACAAACATAATAAAACTACAAATAATAACACAACCGAAAATACACCAACTTCTACCACGGGTTCTTCTGATATGCAAATGAGTACAAACGCAGTAAAGATGGGTTACTCTAATATGCAAATGGATACAACTCAGAAGATGAAGACCCAATTAATGATACCGATGGTGTTAATTTCAAAACTGTATATAGTGAAAATGACTGTTGGAATGTTATTATTAATGTATTTAATGCTGATGACAGTGAACAATATGTGAATGTGTAGTGAAATATAAAACATCTTAATTATTTTTTTTTTTTGAGAAAGGTTAAAATTTATAATATAATAAAATAATTTTTCTATTGCAGAAATCGAAGTAGACGATGACGACTACGATGAAACGTATTTAATAATAAAAAAAATTATAAGTTGGACTATAATAATATTTATTCTTACCAAATTGTATATAATTTGGAAATCAGTAACACTATTACTGATGCTGATGTTAATTTTACAAACTGTATTTTTAGCAGCGGCTGTATATGTACCTTACGTGTTGTATAATTTTGAAAATACTTGCTCACAAAATTCTTTAAATTCGCCGTTGACTATCATCGGATTAGGTGGATAAGAATAAATTATTTTTAAAATCAAAAACCGGATTTTTTTACCTTTTTGTTCAGGGTACCCCAAAACAAATAGCAATATTTTTTTTTTTTTGTTTAAATCATAAAATATGGACCCATATATTTTATAACTTTAAATTAGAAAAATTTCAGCAAATTTCATTGGATACTCTCAAAATAAAAACAATTATTTCATATATAAAGTTCATATACTGATAATATTTAGGTAAAAGGTTTCGCAGTACTAATTCTATCATGTAAATCAGTGTATTTTTATTCTGAAATAAATAGGAGTGATAGAAGCAACATAGACAAATTAATTTACATATTCATCAAATACTAGTTTTTAAGATGGATAATTAAAAGGAAAATTCTAGAGACGCTCAAACTGTGGTGCACCGTTTCTGGACTTCGGCCCATCGAGCGAAAACTTTCTATGCCGTGAAGCATTGGCGACATGTAAAAAAGTTTATCCCTTAAGAACTTGATTTTTATATATTGTTGTGGGGTGGGTACCGGAATGGCTTGTGCGATACTGGCCAAACTTTTCACATACATGTAGGGGAATATTATACATGATGTAAAGTAGAAAAAGTTCTAAAAATTTGAACTGGAAAATAGTTTTCCCATGCAAACCACTTTAAATTTGTACAGGAAGGGCCGGTCCGATCCTGTTCAAATTCAATAGGGTTCTTCCTTGGACAAAACTAACCAGGTAAAGTGAAAACCGAAACTAGACCAGAGCTTTCCTTCAAAATATACAATGTTTACATCCAGACAGACAGACATCCAGACGTACGGACAGGATTTTTTTGCATTTTCGGACTTGGGGAGTTCGGAAACGTCGAGAAAAGTGATAAAAAGTGGAGTTAAGAAATTTTTTTCGCCATCACGAAACTAATACTGAGAAAACTTGAGTAAACAGAAATTATTAGTATAATAAAATGCTAAATAGTCACGACATCTATCGTATGTTGATGGGTACTAGGATAAACTCCTCTGTAAAAGCGACTAACCAAGAACAACTTGGTGCCGGTACCAAATTGTACTTCGTTAGTCGCTTTTACAGAGAATTTTATCCCATAAGTGGCCATGTCCGGTTGATACCCATCAACCTACGATAGATGTCGTGAATATCTATCATTTTTTTAAGTACATATAAATAAACGATGAAATGAAACAATTTTATTTGTTTAAATCTTCATTATATATTTGAACTAAGTTCAATATACATTCGTGACGCGTTTCGCTAACACAGTAGTATGGATCTTCATCAAGTAAAAGCCTCATCTATTTAATTTTTACATAGAAAAACTTGGGGTAT
The DNA here is from genome assembly GCA_963243735.1 of Neocrepidodera transversa. Lineage (NCBI taxonomy): Eukaryota > Metazoa > Arthropoda > Insecta > Coleoptera > Chrysomelidae > Neocrepidodera > Neocrepidodera transversa. The sequence continues at coordinate 29,607,028 of OY725339.1, forward strand.
ACAGTGTAGGTTTTTTGAAACTGTGCATTCCGACAAAGTACCACTGATGATTCCTATAAGGATGAAACATGTATAGTAATGTTTTGAGAAATTATTAGATTATAATTATCTCAGAAAATCTAATTATATTTATTAAAAAAAAAAATAAAGATTGTTCTACTTAATATAATTGCTCAGCTATACTAACTCAGTAAAATTCTACAAGTCCTGCCTATATACAGGATGTCTAAAATTGGAAGTGACAACATTGCTATATCAGAAACCGTAGATACAGAGATACAGAGGCGGTTAAATTGAAAAAAAATTAACTATTTTGGAAAGTATTACATTTTCCAAAACAAATCTACAGGAACTTTCACCATTCTCGAGTCATACAGGGAAAACTAAAAATGTTATTTTTGGTTTTTTACTCATATAATTTTTATTTAAAAGATATCAAAAAATAGAAAAGGAATGTTTTTTTGTATCTTAAATTAGCTACAAAATTATACTAAAAACCTTTGATACGGCGTTTCGTGTCTTAATGGCTACCATGAAGTTATATTTTTTTAATACGGACCTATCTTTTTTATTACAAAAACTGATAAACCATTAAAATTCAAATTCAATGATATATCACACTTGTCATTTTAAAGATATTTTATCTAAAATAATTAACATCATTAGTGACAATAATTTTTAATTAGTGAAATAAAAAAAATATATTAAATTAGTAGAAATTAAACTAGCAGAAATTAATCGACCTGCGTTGTGATTAAAAAATATTGATAGAGAATTTAAAGAAAAGTCAGTTGCAAAACTAATTTAAGTATAATTAATTTTTAATAGATATGTACCTACTAAAACTAAATTTATTGGTTGAATATTTGTAGTTATTTCCTAAATTAAATTATTCGTTATTCTAATTATTTACACCTTTTTGTATGAGATAAGATCCAGGTCCGTATTAATAGATTATCGATAATGACGATTATTTGTCATACAAAACGTCGTAGAAAATGTAATAAATGATACATCACTACATTTTGATCTAAATTTCAATCAATGTACTGTCAAATTTAGCCACCATTTTGTAATACAAGGTTAAATTTTATCTACCGGTGCGCACACACTTATTAAAAAACCATGTTTCTTTCTTAATAAAATTTAATAATCTTGTAAGTTTACAATTACAATTTTCAATAAGCAATTTCAATACATTATAATTTAACCTTTGGTAAGTTTAACTTTGTTTTTCTCCCTCAGTTCCTTAGAACGTTGTATTCCAGGCCTGATGATGGCAGTTCGCCGAAACTAGTTTAATAAACATTTTTGTGGTACTCGACTTTGAGTTTTATTACTTTAATATTATTATATTTGTTTTGACGAAATTAAAACGAATTTACAAAAGAACTATGACAGGACCGTAATGAACAATTATTGTCACTGATGATGTTAGTTATTTTAGATAAAATGTAGTTAAAGTGACAAGTGTAATATATCACTGAATTTGAATTTTAACGGTCTATCAAGTAAAGATACGTCCGTATTAAAAAAAATAACCTGATGGGGAGCGTTAAGACATGAAACGTCGTATCAAAAATTTATTAGTACAGTTTCATAGCAAATTTAAGATACAATATAACTTTCCTTTTCTATTTTTTGATATTTTTTTAAATAAAAATTGTAGACCTAAAAAACCAAAAGCAGCATTTTTAGTTTTCCCTATATAACAGCTAAGGCTGTAGAAAAATTTTTCGAATGATTTTTTACCTCTGTCTCCCCTACCATTATTTCGACTTAAACAGTTTGTTTGAGCTGCCATTTTTTACTGAATTTTGTTTTTAAATCCAGAAATTTAAAATATTTTGATATAATTTTAATAGTGTGTTTGTTTATGTAAAAATGGCATGGTACAAGAAAATTACTGTAGAGGTACCGTTATTTTTTATTCATCTTAATTTTTGTTTAACAGGTAAGTTTATAATTTAACTAATAAACTAGATTTTTTTTTGAATTCAACCTGAATTTTCAACAAATATTTGTTTTAAATAAATAATGGAAATTATGTTTGGTATATAAAATGATTTTTTTTAACTTTTAAGTCTAATAAAATGTAAAAATGATACAAAAATATCAATTAAAACACTACAACAATAAAAACTTATAAAACTTAATTTAAATATTTTAAAAACTAAATATGACTCATCTTAAAAGATAATTTAAATTATTTAATTAATAATAAATGGTTTAATAACATCAAAGTTAATATTACTAGTGTATTATGCATTTAAGAATTACATTTAATTTAAAAATTTTGTAATTTGTAAGACCTGGGAAGTTGACGCTGGACGTTAAAATTAGAACTACGTCAAAAAAATTAACATTTGACATTTTTACAAATTAATCGTTGACAAATGATGTTAAGATATTTAATTTAAAAATTATAATAATCTTAATGCTGGTATTGGTTGACATTTGACTAATAACAATAAATGTCATTTACTAGACAAAATTCAAGGACGTGTGCCATTTAAGTAACAAAATATCATAAATGTAATAATTAAATTAAATTTCACATTTTTGACGTTTCTATAACTTGCCATTGGATTTGCTAATGACTCACAGTGCGAACAAAATCCAAAAACCTGGCCAGAACTCAAAAAATTTATTACTTAATTGATTTGAAACTTGGTACTCGAGGTTTGGGGTCGCTGATAGCGAATCTGGCATCAGAATTAGAAAATTCCAAGGTGGTAAGTTTAATATTGTGCATAGAGAAATAATAATAGTCAATTGGGTCCCGTAATCCCACCGGTCATTTGGTCTCAAGTTTTAAAATTAGGTGGGCTTTTGGACACACTGGTTATCAGCCATAAAGTAACTAATCCGATTAATTTAAAGTAATATTTTTAACCGGTGTGAAGTTAGTAGACAAAATCTGGTAGACAATTTTCCGAACATTGCAGAACAAACAGTGGCGCCTTAAAACGGGATATTTTATAATAGTAATTATATATTTATATTGCTCTGGATGTATCATATAACTGGTACTGGCAATAGTAAAAATATAATTTAAATCAAATTAAATAGTTTTAAAGGGTTCGTTTCTACTATAAATAATCAAAAATCCTTATTACTTACCGAACAACACAGTTGTATAGAAGGAAAGTATTGCGATCATGATATTTTGGCCATACCCAGATTTTAACGAATATTTACGTTTTGAGGTCACCTGAATCCATTTATACCATTTTTAGCATGATGTCTGTCTGTGTGTATGTGTGTCTGTGTGTGTGTGTCTGTGTGTGTGTCTGTGCGTGTGTCTGTGTGTGTGAACACCATAGCGTCTAAACGGCTTAACCGATTTAGATGAAATTTTATATACATATTTATGGTAGCAAGGAGACGACGTGTATAGATTTTGGAGTTAATCGGACAAGCGGAAGTGACAGTTGCTATAAGTGATGACGTCATTACTAAACAAGATGGCATTAATGTTTTACACATATATTTTTTATACGTTATAGTTTAATTTAGAATAATTAAAATTTTCAAAAACGTTTGCCATTGTTGCCAGATTTATCAAAAAGTAATTTTTTTTCATATTTTTCTTAAATAACCAAAATAATGCATTTCTATAAAAAATTACAGGTTATAAAAGTTGTAGAACATAAAATTTTCTACACATTTTGTCATTACCGTTTTTTTTGAATTCCTCATAGTTTCGCCGTTAGAGGGCGTGAAAAAAATTTATATAGACATTTGTGACTCTTTTAGATTTTGAGACAAAATTATTGATTTTTATGAAAAATTACATAAGACCAAATTGGAGAACATAAAATTTTCTACAAATTTTGTTTTTACTTTTTTGTCGAGTTCCGCATAGTTTCGCCGCTAGTTTTTATTTTAATTTTTAAGCAATTTTTATCCGTATTAAATTATTATTCTTTAGTTAAATTTTAATATTAAAAATTTAAAAAAAATAGTTTTAAATTTGTAATAATTAATTTTATTATTATAATTTTTTTCAAAATTTTATTACAAAAATGGTGATTTTTTTTTAAAAATTGTCCAAGAAACATTTAAAATTATATTATGATTTTAAACTAAATTGAATAACTTCTACAATATTAAAGTTATTGAACTGGGATTTGCACCATTCTAAAGATAATATAAAACTCTAAATTTAGAATGTATTTTAGTTTCTTAGAATTTAGAATTGTAATTATAACCAAAATAAAGATTTCTTTTTTTAATTTCGTTTTATCAATAACTATAAAATAAATGAAAAAAGTAAATAGCATATCCGAAAAGGATCCAAAATTACTATGTGTGTAAATAATTTCATTATATTAACATAGTATTTGTAAAAGTTATAGCGAAAAATGAAAAAAATTAAAACAATTCAATGGATCCCCATGAATTTTTGACAAAAAATTTGATTTTTTTTTAGTTTTTTAAACTAACTTTATTGATGCATTTTGATCCAGAAGAACTAAAAAAAAGGTCTGTTTCCCATTTTGAATAAAATTGAATGAGATATTGATTATTTATTGATTTTAAAATTATTCAACAAAGGTTTTATTTCTGTTTAAGGTTAATATTAATATTAAAAATTAAAAAAAATACCATTAAATTTGTAGTAAAAAACTCTATAATTGTGATTTTTTCCAAAAATTTTTAAAATTGTAGAATTTGTTTTTTGAAATTTAATATAATTTTAAAAAAAATTGAATAACTTTAAAAATATTGAAGATATTAAAATGGGATTTACACCATTCGATAGGTAATATAAAACTCTAAATTTAGAAAATAATTTAGTCTCTTCTAATTATTATAACCAAAATAAAACAAAAATTAAATTTTTTTGTCCTTTTGTTTTATCGAAAATGGTCAAACAAATGAAAAGATTAAATGGTACATCTGGAAGGGATCAAAAAGTGTATTATGTGTGAAATATTTCATAATTTTAAAATAATACTTGTAGAAATTATACAAAATTACAAAAAGTTATAAAATTTTTTTTTTAATTTTTGTAAACTAAAATTTTATTAATGTATTTTGATGCAGAAAAACGAAAATAATCGATTAAACAATTACTTTACTAGGAGTGTTCGGAAAGTTGGGTGGGATTACCCCTCATTTTTTTACAATGTTTTAAATTGAGGGATCAACTTGAGATTTTCACAGAGCCTTTAATTAAATACAATAAACAACTATGGAAAAGGAGAATCACTTGCTTAACCTCGAAGGGGTAGTTTCTACCCAGAGAAATAATAAATCTGAGGGTATTCAAACATCAAAGATGACAATGTTACAGGGTGCTATGTAAAACGATTTAAATTGTCAATACAAAATAATTTCTTTTAATACCGTAATTTTATAACAATGTAGTAATATCTACGTTCGTAATGTGATGACGTGCAACGGAAATTTCATTGCAACGGCTCTAAAATTGAAAAAAAGTAATCTTAAAATATATAAAATGGAAAACTAACAGAAAAATCATTTAAAAATCTAGTAAATATTTGCTAATTTATCATTTCGATTATTTAATTTTATTTCAACCTTAGACACGTGTTTTTTATTTAGTTTATAAAACAATATTTTTCAGACTTGACAATTAAAAACCGATCTAATAATATGTATAATTTTTAATAATCAATTAATATTGTAATTTGACTTTTACAAATTATTTAAGTTTCTGTTGCGCTTTTCTTTTTAAATCTAGTAGAGGAAAATTTAAAATTCAGTACCAAGATGTTTTAATTTTAATTAACTTTATATCATGAACTTCTGTTTCTTCTGTTTTATTTTTAAGCAATTTAAACTTAAACAAAAAATTAATACCAATTTTAGGAAAAAATCCAAAAAAATTAAGAAATGTAGAAATAGAAATTAAAAGAACACCCTTAATAGTTTTTGAAAAATCAACCACGAGAACAATCCAATGCTATCTCTGCCAGCATTTTCTGTTTGTAGATCCATTTTCCAATCCCAGTATTCTGAATTTATAAAACTTAAACCTTAACTATATATTTTTTTAGGTTCAGTTTTTACAAATTTGGTCGTTTACCGAACATGTCACGTATTATTGGATTACAACAAAAACGATTGTATACAGCTGGGCTACGTCTCCAATAATTTAACTGAAACTTTGGAAAAATTAGTTGAGCCCACAGCCAATATTATAATAATGGTTAAAACCTTTGTGGATTCGTTGCTTCCAATTATTGTTTGCTTGTTGGCAGGACAATGGTCCGATAAAAATGGAAGAAAACCTGTTTTAGTAATATCCGTCATGGGTTAGTTTAACTGAAATTTTTTTATTTTATTTTTTTAAATTTATTAAAGTGTATCATGTACAATTTTCCCAGGCTGACAGCCTCGTAGGACAATTTCACGTCGTGTGCAATAAACAATTACTTTTTGCACTTTTTGCATAAATGACTATTAAAAATTTTTCATTGTTTCTATATTAATTTTCGAAATTTGCATATTTACTAATTTTGCAATTTTTTTAATTGTTGCAGGAATCTTACAATTTAACTGACTTTTTTAAAAATTTTATGTTTTACAACTTTGTGAAACTTGGAAATGTGACTCGTGGTGCACAAAAAACATTTCATAATGCATCAAACGCGTAATAATAATAATAATGATAATAATAATAAGGGTAATCAAACGAAATCAAACATTTATTAATTTAATAAACCGTGGCACGTTATTTCACTGCCCAAGTCTGACTTTGGAGCGCTATAAATAAAAGCCTAGACATTATAAAGAAAAAAAGTGTTAAATAAAAGTTGTACGGAATGTTTTGGCTACAAAAATGATCTTTACCATTTTTCTTATACGTCGCACGGTTTGAGAGGTATTTAACAAAACGTGTTTTTCATTATGGCGGCTGAAGCTAGCGCCCCTCCGTTCCGCTAACTTGAATTTACTTTTAGGGGACACTCCTGAACATGTTTCGACAATAAAATTTATCTGTAGAAGATTGCATTATGAACCTACTTCTTGCTCTGGCTCTTGGAGTAAATTGGCGAAATTCTTTAAAATATTAACTCTTACATTTGCAGGAATTATTTAAATTTTTCTAGAAATGTAAATTTTTATACTTCGCAATTTTTTTATTTTATTTTTTTTGTAGCAGTTCTATAAAACATTTTACATTCGTTGAATTGTGTAATTTGTTTGCATGAATTTTTTCATATTTTCCAGGAATTCTGTAAAACGTTTAGGATTTTTTAAATATTTTCGTTAATTTGGAACTTTTTTTAATCATTTTATTTTTCTGAATTTATAGCAAAGAAATTCTTTAAAATATTAAATCTTACATTTGCAGGAATTATTTAAATTTTTGCAGAAATGTAATCTTATTATAAATTTATTCGTTGAATTGTGTAATTTTTTTATATTAATTTTTTTATATTTTCCAAGAATTTTGCAAAACTTGCAGGATTTTATTAAAATTTATATTGTGTTTTAGGCTATTTTTTACAACCTCTGTTTATGGCGGTATTAAGTTATTTAAAAAATATAAATCCTTGGTATTTTTTATTGTCGTCCATACCATTTATGATTTCTGGAGGCCTTACCACGTTTTACACAATTTGTTTGACCTATGTTACAGATATAACTAATCCAAAATATTTAGCTATGAGGTTAGTACTAGTACGTTAACATTTAGCTTGTACATCTTATAAGAATTTTCATTTTTGTGACATACTGTATACAATTTACAATAATTTTTATTTTTGGGACACACTTTGTAGACTTTTTCTCCAGAAACTATATAAGACAATTTAATCCTAAAAAACTTCACTTGAGATAAACTGTATACTCCTAAGATTTCTTTTCAAAAAATCATAATTTGAGACACATTTCTTCAAAAAAACTATAACTAATTTTAAAAATTATTTGATTTGTTTTGAATTAAAAATTGTATTTCAATTAATTGGTATTTTTTCATTCAACTCTGCGGAGTCCGACTGTATTCTTTAAATAACGTCTCCACAAACCGATCGGAAACGAGACTCTATGAACCTCAGCTAACGAAAGAATTATAGAATAAGTAGTAGGGATATTATTTGTCTTGTTTATAATTATTTCTAGAACAGAGCGATGTCTAGTATTTTAGTGATTACAACTTTATGTAAAATTGAATATTCAATTTGTTTTTTGCATTCTGTTAAGGAAAGATGAATCTATAGATTGCTCGAATTTTTTTTTAATAATGCATTTTTAATACAGTAATTGTAAGGTAATGTTTTTTTATTCTTAACAATTTTTGTAAATTGTAATTTCATCCTTTTTCTTTGTTACAAAAAAAGTAGTGAAATTTATTCAGTATTGTGTGTTCTCTGTGACTAAAACCAAATGCATGGAATTTGAACATTTGGATGGTATTGAAACGCGAATCAATTCTTCTTAAATGTCCTAAGCTTTTTTCATTAATTTTAGGATGGCAGTTTTTGAAGCAACTGCCGCCTGTGGTATCCTGGCAGGAAATCTCTTAAGTCCTTACATATTGTACGCTACTAATTATGAATCCATATTTTTAATAGCTGCCGGATGTGGTCTAGTAGGAGTTATTTATTCGATATTGTTTATACCCGAATCGTTAAAAAGTAAAAAAAACATTGAAGACCATTCAAATGAAAGTTTTAATAAACTCATTGTTAAGGTAAGTTTACACAACTATTGTAATAGTACATTATGTTTAAAAAAACACTGTGACTAGCCACACGTTAACCTGTGGATAATTTTAGAAATTACCCAAATTCGCTTAAATAATAAGTTTGAACATATGTATGAATGAGCTCTGGTAGCCGAATGGACATAGTGCCCGCTAGTGGTGCAGTGGATCCGGGGATCGAATCCCACATGGCCCTTTTATTTTTTTTTAAACGCAGGTTAGATTTAGATAGTAAGACTTCTTTTAATATATTTTTTTTAAATATATAGGCTAGATTTAGATAGTAAAGACTTCTTTTAATAAAATACATATTTTTTTAAGTCAGATAACCAAATTTATTATTTTAACGTGTGGGGAATTTCTGAAATTATTCACAGGTTAACGTGTGTGTAGTCTCTGCCTTAAAAAAAATTGGGACAATTCTTGTTATAAAAAATGTAATAATTTAACTAATTCAATATTAAAAAAAAGAAACTTCTTTCTTGTATAATTTATAAAAGTCAATCCAATATTCTGTCTCTGATTGTATATTTTTCATGTTATGAAGAAAACGTTTCTTTTAAGAGTGTACAGCCGAGACAGTAGCCAAAACGTCAGCGTCCATCTAATTTTTTTAATCGAACCCATTTTTTACCCTACTCGACTAATAACCTCTAACAAGTCAAACCTAAAATCTCGTCTAACATATGGTTTAAGTAGTATGCGTTTTTCTCCATGGACAATGTTCGGCTCTATTAGAATACTAAAAGGATTAGAGTAATATAAACTACAAATTTTAAAATTGGACATTTTAATTCTAAATTTATTTATTTAGAAATATTTATTATAAGAGCGTGTCTGTGCTACTTTTTTCAAATTTATCTAGAAAAAAAGTTAATGGTCGTATCACTTTTACTAAAAATAATTTAAAAAAAGTGCCACAGGCGCGCATACAGAGTCGATTATTGGAAACTGCAGCTTCCTATCTATAATATTAACGGAGCGCTCGTCCAAAAACCATTCCAGGCAAGATAACATATAATATTGGCGCCTCTTATACTATTTTTTTAAATTTGACTTATAAACTATAAAATTGGACCAATAAATTCCCAAATTGAAGTTACAACTTTTAAAATTATAAGTTCTAAAATTAAACTTACAAGTCTCAAATTAAAATTAAAAATTTTAAATTTATAACTTCTCCAATTAAAGTTTTAAAATTTGACTTATGAATTATAAAATTGGAGTTGGGTTCTTAAATTAAACATTAATTGGACTTAATTTTCTAAATTGGACTTACCAACCAATTCTCAAATTTAATTTATTTTTAAAATTTGATTTAATGATTTCTAAAATTGGACTCATACATTCTCAAATTTTAAAATTGAACTTTTGAATTCTAATTGATTATAATATTAGACTGACTTATTCTAAAATTGGACTTATGACTTCTAAAACTGGAACTTAGTTGGACATTTAAATTATAAATTGGACTTAAGTTCTTAAATTGGGCTCACCAATTCTCAAATTGTCACTTATGAATTATAAAATTGGATTTATTAACTCTTAAATTAAACATTAATTTTAAATTTGGACTTAAGTTCTTAAACTGGTACTTATTCATTTTAAAATTGGACTTATTAACTCTAAAATCGACAGTTTATTCCAAATTTGGACTTCTAAACTAGAACTTATATTGATTGATAAAAATTTACAAAAATTGTTAAAAAGTGATAAAAATTGATTAAAATTGATAAAAATTGATAAAAATTAATATAAATTGATAAAAATTGATCGAAATTGATAAAATTTGATAAAAACTGATTAAAATTGATAGAAATTGATAAAAATTGATAAAAATCGATAAAAATTGATAAAAAATTGATAAAAATCGAAAAATTTTTATAAAAATTGATAAAAATTGATAAAAATTGATAAAAATTGATAAAAATTGATAAAAATTGATAAAAATTGATAAAAATTGATAAAAATTGATAAAAAATAATTTACTATGCAGTTGTCTTGCTAACTTGATATCAAGTAAGAAAAATATTTAAATAAAAAACAGCGGCAAATTTTTTTTCCACAACTAATTAGCAGCAAAAAGCTTCAAATTCTCCTGCTTTTAGTTTATTGATATCGTCATTATTTACACAGTTGTCTCGATAAATTGTCGCTAACTTGATATCAAGTGAGCGAGATGTTTAATTTTAAATAAAAAAACAGGCAAATTTTTTTCCACACAACTAATTAAAAGCAAAAAAGTAGCAAATTCTCCAGCTTTTAGTTTTTTGATACAGTCATTATTTACGCACATGTTATTGCTAATGACGCACTTACTCGAGCGGGGTGTTGACGCACTGACTCGAGCGGGATGTTGACGCACTGACTCGAGCGGGATGTTGACGCACTGACTCGAGCGGGATGTTGACGCACTGACTCGAGCAGGATGTTAACGCACTTACTCGAGCGGGATGTTGACGCACTGACTCTAGCGGGATGTTGACGCACTGACTCGAGCGGGATGTTGACGCACTTACTCGAGCGGGATGTTGACGCACTTACTAACTTGATATCAAGTTAGCAAGATGTTTAATTTTTAATAAAAAAAAGAGCGGCAAAATTTCTTTTTCCACAACTAATTAACGGCAAAAAAGTAGCAAATCACTAATAAGATACGGTTATAATTTTCCGAAGTTGTCTTGCTAAGTTGATAGACGTCAAATACGACTTGTTCATTGGACTTCATTTTAAAACTAAGTTCTTAAATTTACATAATATTTATAAAATTGGACTTTGGAAGTCTAAAATTAAACATTACTTCTAAATTTGAACTTATAAGTTTGTAAAAATCACTCAATTTGTAAAATATGTAAAACCGTTCCTTATACATTTATTAAATGAGCTTCAATAGCTCTTACACATGTTAAGGAGTTCAATCACGTTCATAAAAGTGACTTGGTCCTTCGATTTTAATTATTGTGACTCCTGAATTGAGTTTACCTTTCCATTCGAAGTTATCAGTGTATCATAAGTAATTACTATTTCTTTCTTAGGATCAAAGCGACAAATCCATCCAACTGAAATACTTCGTTGATATGATTCAAACTACGATAAAAAAGCGAAAAAAGTACGACAGAGCCATCATCCTTCTTACAATGTTATCACTAATAATGTTTACGTTTCAAGGAATAGGCGATTCTGGCATGCAATTTATTTTTCTTAGACAAAAATTTAATTGGACTTTAACGAAATATTCTTTATATCTTACTGCTTATAACGTTTTATGGATTATTGGTACTATGGTCGCAACATTTGTTTTGCATAATAAATTAAAAATTAGAGAATCTGTATTAGCGATATTAGGATTGATATCTATATTATGGTGTGTTATCCTGCAAGCTTTGGCTACTAACGATTTTTATATTTATACAGGTAAGTCCTAGTTTCAATTTTATCATCAAAAAACTAATCCGAACACGAATTTAAAGTATACAAAGATGAGAGGTTGATAATAATTATATCTAGGCATAGGAATAAATAGAGCATGATTAATCCTCGATTTGAATTTAAAATAACTTGTTACGTAAGTCCTTAAAAATATTTTTTCTACTACCGTGCGTAAAGTACTTAGTTTAAGCACGCTAAGGAGTGCGTAAAGTACTTACTTTAAGCACCCTAAGGACTGCGTAAAGTTTGACTTTTTTCACTAGTGCGTAAAGTAAAATAAAATTTTCAAAATAACTGTTTTACATGTGCAACACATTTTTTTGCAATATCCTTATGTTTCTTATCTTGCCAAGGTTCTATGTGCCAGAAATCAACTGGTCAACTTCAAGATTTTGGAAAATAGCTTGTTAACATCTTGCATGCGAAATCTATTTTTGTAGATAAAATTATGGTAGTAGAAAAAATATTGTATTCAACTAGTGTGTAAAGTGCCTTTTTTACTCATGTTATTGTCGCACTCACCTTTGGCTCGTGCGACAACATTCACATTCGTGAAAAAAGTATCACTTTACACACACAAGTTATTTGTTGACATATTTGTATTACATTGTGGTAATATTTATAGTGTTATCGTACACTTATCGAAATTAAAATCTGGTGCATTGGTGTTTTTTCATAATTTGCAATTTCGGATATTATTAAACTCTATATCTACTCCACTTGATTTTTCACTCATTATTTTGTTTAAATTAAAACTTGTTTGAAAATAATTATTACCGTCGTCATTTTTTATATCTGACAGTGAGACTTTTGAAATGCATGGCAATCCCATATCTTTATTTCGATTACAGAAAATCCATTCTTTACCTTGATAAAGAATGAAAATACATGTAAAATACATAAGAAGCAAGTGTTTTAGAATAAATATTCAGACTCTAGAGTGTGAATGTTTACATTCTATTATTAAAAATGATTTCGGAATTCATATATTCACTAATGGTCGTGGAGAAATAACTATATTGTTTCCGTCTCTTTTCAAGTGATAACATTCATTAAGAATTATTTTTTTTAGCTGCTGTTGTTAGATGTTTAGGAGGATTGGTAGGACCTATGCTTAGATGTAAAATATCTAAAATAATACCTCAACATGAATTTGGGAAAATTTTTTCCATGATAGTAGCAGGAGCAGCGCTGATATCACTCGGGGCTTCACCTTTATATACAATGGTCTACAATACTACACTTAATACCAATTCAGCGACTTTTAATTTTCTGTCAACTGGTCTAGTGGGTCTAATACTGTTTGTAGTATTGTAAGTTTAACAATATACAATTTTTTTGCCTATTAATTATTTTATTTATTTTTAGAATTATCATGACATTGGAATATAAATCAAAATCTGAACGAGTAGAAAATGAAGAAGAGGGTCTTAGCCTCGTAGGATTTGTATAGATTAAACCATAGCAATTAAGAAATATTTATTAAAAAAATAATAGAATGGTTTGAAATCTAATAATTTGATAATTTTCACGATTGATATAACGAGAATAAATACAAATTTGTATTTGGCTGTAATAATTATCTCCACTTACCGGCACATTAAACGTAAGATATAATGTATGTATTCCTTATTTATATTAAATTTACAAAATATATGTTTAGTTAATGTTAAAAATCTTTATTCTATTTGAAAAGTGTGGGGCAAAATATGGGAAAAAGGGGAGCAAAAAGTAGGACAAAATAATACAAAAAAATCTGAAACAAAAAAAAATGGAATTCCAAGAGGTCATCCATATCTCCAATGTGGTCAAATTATTCAGTAGAAATAAAACTCCAAGACATGTACCACAATATAATTAAAACAAAAGGTTGAGTGGGCAACTAGTTTCGGGTTATGAGCCATCATCAGGCCATATTTTGTAAAAACGATTAATTTAATAAAAAATGTAAACAATTTACATGTTATTGAGGGTGAGGGGAGGGTGGGTAGTAGAGTAGGTACATGAAGATAATTTCTAACGAAAATTTGTGTGTAAATTTTAAATTAAATTGTTGCAGGACAATATTTTCAATTTAATTTTCATGTACTTCATGTACCTACTCTACTACCCACCCTCCCCTTACCCTCAATAAAATGTAAACTGTTTATATTTTTTATTAAATTAATCGTTTTTACAAAATATAGCCTGATGATGGCTCATAAGCCGAAACTAGTTGCCCACTAAACCTTTTTTTTTAATTGTACATGTCTTGGAGTTTTATTTCTACCAAAAAAATGGGACAAAAAGAAAAAAGTGACAAAAAAAGAGACAAGAACAAAGAAACAAACAAAAAAAGTTGGATAATAGAGGAAAAACCGAAAAATCAAAAGGAAAGTGTAGCGTCAAATAAAAGTGGGGAAAAATGGGTAATACCAAAAAAAAGTGAGGTAAAACAAAAAAAATCGACAAAAATAATGGGGCAAAAAAAAGAGGGACAAAAAAGGGAAATCAATAAAAGTGTGGCACAAAATAAAATTAGGGAAAAAGGCAAAAACAAAAAGAAAGTGGGACAAAAATAAAAAAAAAATGGGGTAAACAAAAAAGTAAAGAAAAACAAGGGGCAAAAACAAAAAATCGTTGGAAAAATGAAATAAAGTATAAAAAAAATGAGGAAAAACAAAAAAAAAGATTGTAACAGAGTGCAAAAACACTCAGTAAAATATATTGTGTAAATGTGACCATTTTTATGGGTAGCAACTCAACCAAAAAAAGAACAAGAATCTGTTGAGTGGAGCAAAAAAAAGCTGTAAAAAAGAGGGGGAGAAAATGGGACAAAAAATTATGGGGATAAAAAGGGATAAGATGTGAGGGAGAAAACAATAGTTGTAAAAAATGGAGGAAAGTGGAATAAAAACGATAGATGTAAATAAAGGGGGAGAAATGGGCCAAAATAAGTGTTAGAAAAAAAGTACGGTCAGTTGTTAGTGTCTCTCTGTAGGTTGATATAATTATGGGTGGGGAGTTTTTTTTTGGACTGGTCCTAAAAACCGATATTTGTGACAATTAAAATTCCCTGTTTGATGTGAATGGTAAAATATATAGGTTTGAATTGTATACCTGTTTCAAATGTACCCTTCGAAACACCGTAATTGTAAAAAAAAGTAACAAAAATAATAGTAACAAAAATAAGCAAAATAATGCAAAAAAAAACAAGTAGGAAAAAGTCGGCCAAACAACAATAGGCGTAAAATTAAGGATGGAAAAGTAGTCAAAAAACAATAATTGTGGAAAAGTAGAGGAAAACAATAGTTGTAAAAAAAGGGGAGAAAGTGGGGTAAAAACAAGTATGGGAGAAAAGTATGGAAAAAACAATGGTTGAATAAAAATGTGAAAAATGGGGCAAAAAACACAAGTAATGAAAAAAGGGTAAAGTGGTTCAATCATAAATAGTTGTAAAATTAAGGGGGTGATGTGGGCTAAAAAACAATAGTTGTAAAAAAAGTGGAGAAAATGGGGCAAAAAAACAGGTATAGGGAAAAAGTGGTCCAAAAAACAATAGTTGAAAAAAATGGGAGAATGGGGCAAAAAAACAAGTGGGGAAAAAGGAGAGAAAAATCGGCCATACAAAATTAGTTGTGAAATTAAGGAGGGATAGTGGGGCAAAAAACAATAGTTGTAAAAAAAGGCGAGAAAATGGGACAAATAACAAATGTGGGAAAAAAGGGGTGGAAAGTTGGAGAACTATCATAGCTCTTTAACTTCTCCTTTTTTAATATAAATGTCCATTAATTAAATGCATAAATATGTAATTTTAACAATGCGTTTTCTTAACAATTGCATTAGTATATTGCTCTGAAATAAGATTTTCTATAATTTTTTTAATCACTTCTTTATTTCTTGGTTAATTTATTTCTTCAGAAATAAGTGGATTTTTCAATTGAGTACCATTTTTTATAAATTTCGTTTATCTCTTGGTAAAGTTATATGCCCTTTTGTGTTGTTGGTTTTGGATTTTTCTTCAGATGTTAGATGTTAGGTTTTATTTTCCAATAATCTCCACGAGTTTAAATTAAACAAACCTAATGCTAATATTCATAATTCTCAATAATTTATACAGAAAATTTGGATTATTTGTTACAAATTAAAATCGAAAAGGTGTGTACAGGTAAGAATACTTGTTGAGAAAAAAGCCACAATTCATATGCTAAAGTGGATTTGGCGAACTTTCGTATTGAGATAAGAAAAATCATGTTAAAAATTTTTTTTAACAACATGCGGTTAGTAAAATTTTTGAGGTTGACAAGTGACATTGAACATTGAAGTATTAGACATTTGATTAAAGAAGAGAATTAAATTTTTTTTATAAAATTTCGAAAGCGCGCTACTAATTTTAATTTATTTTATTAAACTTTACAAACTTGAAAATACAAATTTCATTTCCCTCTTAATTTATTTGTATTTCTGAGCTGAAACAGCAAAAAAGAACTAAAACAAAATGAATAAATCCAATCTAGAAAATAAGTGTAACTAATAAAAACCGTTTAGTACAGGTTGTCTTATTTATTTGGAAAGAACAGATCACTTTTGACCTTCAAATATCGATATAAATACACCAACCCATATATTTAAAATGTGTTTAAAAATAGTAGTTTGTACATCAAATGAGCAAAGCGTCACTTTTCCTCGAGTGCAGAAGTTTGTGGCACCAGCCGTAGGCGAGTGCCGCAAATCTAGCGAGTGGGAAAAGTGCTTTGCGTACAAGTTGTACACAATATTTTTTCTACAGCCACATTTATTAATAAAAGAAAACAGTAACTTATATAGGTATTTTACTTAAACTTTGAAAAGAAATAATTAAGAAATGACTATTGAATTCAGAAAAATTAATTTGTTTATAAGTTATAAATTAAAATAAATAATCAAATAAATAGCTTACTTACTTTTAGTTTCACTTTCAAATTTGAACTCCCAGAAATTCACTTTAATGTTAAACTGCCAAAGAAAGTTGACAGGTCATAGCTGTCTGTGTTTGACATTTCCGTGGGGAAAAGTGCCATAGCGCGTACTTTTCGCACGCTAAATTATTACTTTTCCCACGGATATCAAAGAAATTAAGAAAAGGCCTGCTTTGCGTATAAAAATTTGTGTAGAAAAGCGTGTTTTGCATAGTGGTTGTAGAAAAATAATTATGTTAATCTCTATTTAATGAAATAATGAAATATACAGTGTAGCCTACCTTATACACGTTGGTCTTTATATGGAAAACGGTAATTTTGTGTAAAAAATATTTGCTGCAGAGATATACACGGCCTATATGAGTGCAATTTAAAATTATTTTCATTTATATGCCTTAATAAAAATATCTGCAGAATTGGCAGAAATCGTCACGTAACGAAAAAAGCGTTATGCTCCCTCCAGGCGATCTGTCTCTTTCTACAATATTTATTTTTTCTTATTTAGAATTTATTTTAATATCATTTGTAACTATTTTATAGAGAAAGAGATTGTTTTTATTTTTTTCTCATTATTTCTCACATTGCTGATTTTTTCAATGTTTTCCTTTTTTTCCGTTTTTTTTCTATTTAATACTTTTTTTGTTTTATAATTTTTTCTCATTTTTAGGGTTCCGTACCCCAAAGGGTCTAAACGGAACCCTATTGCTCTCACTCGTGTGTCCGTCCGTCTGTCACACCGGTCTAGAAGCTAAACCGTTGGAGCTACAGTCTTAAAATTTCACAGTATATGCGTCTTGTTGTCCCAAAGCGACATGATTTGTAACAAATATTTTTATTTTATTTTTTATAAATGTTTTCAAGTGGGGCTCACATACAGCTAAAGGGAGGCGCTGGAAAAAAATTAGGCCTACCCCATCGTGTAAGGTATCGTTGTTTAGAGCTCATTGGGTAGATAAAAGCTATATTTTTTGTTTTAAAAAATATTGCAAATCGTAGGCATGAGAAGCCGCCAAAGTCAGCATTTTTTACAAAATTTTGTTCCTAGGGATTTTTTAACTTACATATATTTTACCAACAAATACCAATATATTAATAGATATGATTTTTTCATAAACATTCCCTCATTTTTAGGGTCCGTACTTTCGCATTTTTCGTCTCATAATTTTTTTTCTTCGTCGAACACACATCCGCCAGGTTATTTTTCTTTTCTAATCTTTAAATATTTTTACCAAGTATTTTTGAATTTTTAGTTCGATTAAAATTTTAAAGTCCTCCTGTAATAATCCTGCCTCTGCACAGCCGGCTTATATTCTACATTTGGTACGGAACCCTAAAAGTGCGAAGTACGACACGCACTTCACCGATTTTTATCCTAGCACCTAATACACAGTTACTCAACCCAGTAGTAAAGCCCGCCCTTCTGGCTGCCCAGACATCGGTCGATACCACAACGACTCCTGGAGTTATCGTTCTCCACTGACGCTGCCCGAGCAATGGCCTTCACACTACAAACGGAAGGTGGCGCCAGGCCGAAATCTGGACTTTGGCGCCAAAATACCGCTTGACGACGCAACCTATATTTATATTATGATGGAAGAAATAATTATAATCAATAAACCTTAAATTTAACAGATTTTTTTTTTGTTTATAAGGTATTTTAAATTAAGTAGGTGCTTAAAATCAGATAAAATATTGTTTAAATTGTAATTTATTATGTTACATTTGAAGATAATTTAAATTGTAAAATTATTATCATATAAGTGGATAAACTAGCAAAAAATGCAGGTAAAAGTCGTCTATTGATTTCGAAGGATCCCGCAGTTGTATATTTCGGTCGCAGATTTTTCGCCAAATTTGTCAATAAGATCGCATTTTTATCACTTGTTGATGTTTGAATGTAAGTACAGGTACGTATTAGCTTTTCGGAATTTCTTTCCACTTTATCCCATGATAGGATTATTGTTACGTAACATACCTACAAAAAATAACGCAATTAGAAATTATGAAAATATACAGGGTGCTAATAAAATTCTCAGGCCATATGTAATATCTACAATATAAAATCTTACTATATTTATATAAATTAAATGATTTTAACTATTAATTATATCTATTATAATTTTTTTATAGATCTTATTTTAATTACTATTGAAATAAAAACAAGGATGAAATGGTAAAATATTGAAAATTCAAATATTTTGATCTAGTTATTGGGGCGAAGGACTTGTGAGTTGAACAAACAAAATTTTTCACAAACGTTCATAAATCCGAGTTGGATTAATTTTGAGTCGGGGTAGATTTGATGTTTTTTAAGGGGGTGAGGCGAAGGCAATTTGTTAAAAATAATTTTAAATTGAAATATAAGAATTTGTTAGCACAAGATCACAATGCCCATTACCATTTTTTGCTCATTACCATTTTTTGCTCATTACAATGTTTGTCCATTTATAATTTTTTGCCGATTACAATTTTTTGCCGATTACTATTTTTTGTCCATTGTAATTTTTTAACACTCTGGTTACTATTTTTTTAAAAATTACAATTTTTTTAAAGTTTTTCCAGTGACAATTTTTTTCGGTTACAATGCCCATTACAATTTTTTACACAATACAATTTTTTGTACATTACAATTTTTTTAACATTTCTAGATCCTATTTTTTTGATACCATTTAAAATAACAATTTATTTGTCATTTTTTCTGTTATACTTTTTTGACACTGTTTTCAGTTTCAATTAGTTTGACAGTTACAACTTTTTGGATACTCCCAAAATTTTTACAATTTTATGAATATTATAATTTTTTTGTCAGTGTTAATTTTAACAATTACAATTTTTATTGTCGTTAAAACTTTTTAATAGTTATTCTAGAGATAATTTTTTTGAATTTTTTATAATTACAATTTTGACACTTTTTATTTTTTTTTGTTCGACCTTTCAGTTTTGTTTTCCATTGTTTAAATTTTTTTAGATGTTCAAGTTACATTTTTTCTGACAGCTTTTGTTCAGTTACAATTTTTTCCCAATTACAATTTTTTTAACACTTCTAGTTATTATTTTGATACCTTTTCCAGTCATAATTTTTTTGACACTTTTCAGTTTCAATTTATTTGACAGTTACAAGTTTTTTGATACTGCCAAATTTTTGGAAAATACAGTTATATTTTGTGAATATTATAATTTTATATTTTAATTTTTTTGACAATGTCAATTCTTTGACAATTACAATTTTGACAATTCTGGGTTAATTTTTTTAGTTATTTGTCTATCAATATTATATATATATATATATTTTGTTCCTATGGTTTTGTTTTACATTACACGTTTTTCGAGTTACAATTTTTTTGACAGTTTGTTTGACAGTTACAGTTTATTTAAGAGGTTTCTATTACAATTTTTTGCTTATTACAATTTTGTTAACACTTCTAGTTATCATTTATTTCCAATTTTTTAAGAATTTACAAATTTTTGAGGGTTTTTTGATAGTTCCATTTTTTTGGAAATTACAGTTTTTTGTCAGTTCCAATTTTTGATCAATACGATTTTAAAATTTTTTTGACCGTGCAAATTTTTTGGCAGATATTTTTCGATTCAGAATTTTTATTTAAGTTTCTATTATGCTTTTATATTTTTAATTTTTTTGTCCTTTTGGTTTTGTGTTCCATTCATTTTTTTCACGTTTTTGGAGTTATAATTTTTCTGACAATTTATTTGATAGTTACAATTTATTTAACTGGTTTTTCTTTTACAATTTTTTGCTTATAACAATTTTTTTAGTACTTATCATTTCTTTGATCCTTTTTCCGGTGACAATTGTTTTGATACTTTTTCATTTGCAATTTTTTAAAAATTTACAAATTTTTGACGGTTTTTTGATAGTGCCATTTTTTTCAAAATTACAGTTTTTTTCAGTTCCAATTTTTGATCATTACAATTTTAAAATTTTTTTGATGGTCCCAATTTTTTGGCAGATATTTTTTGATTCAGAATTTTTATTTAAAATTCTATCATGCTTTTATATTTTTTTGTCCTTTTGGTTTTATTTTCCATTATTTTTTTTCACGTTTTTGAAGTTACAATTTTTCTGACAATTTATTTGATAGTTACAATTTACTTAACTGGGATTTGTTTTACAATTTTTAGCTTATTAAAATTTTTTTAACACTTCTGGTTATCAATTGTTTGATCCTTTTTCCAGTGACAAAAGGTTTAACATTTTTCAGTTAATTTTTTTAAAAGATACAAATTTTTGATGCATTTTTTTTGTTGAAAATTACATTATTTCTTTAGTTTCGATATTTTTACCATTGCAATTTTTAATTTTTTTTTTGACGGAGTTAATTTTTAGGCAGATATTTTTGTACAATTTTTTTTCGTTATCAATTTTTCGGCTAATAAAATAAATATAAAGTACTACTACAGGGTGTGCCAAAATAAAGTTATGAATTGATATTAGAAGACGAAGTAGAAAAGTTCTAAAAGAGGTGGGAGAGACCTATAAAAAAAATAAAAAGCTAAAATTGTATTTTATTTCATATGCATTTTTTTAATTTATCGTAGGAATAAGACATATATCTACAGAGTGTTCTGTTAAATTTTTTATATTAAAACATTTGAGAAAAAAATAGTATACTTACAAAAAGCATGACATCCATGCTGATAAATCCAAGTCTATACATATAATCACTAAACTTTGTGTATTTATAAAAAGCTAATATTATATTAAAAACTGATAATATATTCATAAAAGCCAAAACCATCAACATAAATACAATTTTCCCAGTAGCTTTGTTAAATAAAGACACAGTTTGATGCAAAGTTAACAAATTGTTCCCAACATCCTGTATAATTTTAGAGAATTGTACCGGTCTATTTTTAAACGTTTTTTCTATTATACGAGAAAGTATAATATACTTTGAAGATAAAACGTTTGATGCGTATAAAAAAATAAGAGTTATAAATAATACTTGACAAGGCATTAGAGTCCATAAAATGTATATTATTGAATTAAAAATGAAATGTTTAAAATCTGATTTGAACGTCGATGTCCATATTGTCAAGAAAGCACAAATAAGATAAATACTTGAAAATAAAATTAATATAAAAAGATCCCATAGAAAATGAACAGATTTTTCAATTTTTTTATCTAAAATCTGGATATTATTTAAAAATGATCTCCATGATTTTCTATATTTATAAGCACTAAATACACAAACGAATTCATAAGACAAAAATAAAAAATAATCGATGAACATCATATACATATCTGTTAATTTTATCAGTGTAGTTTTCTTTTCACTAAAATCTAACCATATAAAAACCATACAACCAACAGATATGATAAAAATCGCTAACAAATGACATGTTAATAATATAGGATTAGAGCTCACGGGATATATTCCAAGAAAGCCACTAATTTTTAAAACTAATTTTAAAAAATACGTATCAGATTTTCGGAAACTTAAAACAGAGAACATCTTTCTTGTTAGATTAAAACTATTCTCCTAATAAGTAATATTGTTAATGGATGTATTGATTACTGAAACAATAACATAAAAGTTGTTAGATAAATTACTAAAATTATCAGTTTAACTAAAAGTAGTAATCAATACAGAAAGGAAAACTATTAGTGATATAAACATCAATTAGATAATTAATAAAACAATATTTATTTTAGTAATTAAATTGTCCGTATTAAAAAAATACTTTAGGGTGGACTTTCAAAGATGAAACGTTGTTTAATAAATTGGATAGATACTCTTTAGCCTTCAATAAAACGAAAATCGTCAATCTCGGTTTTCCACAAATATCTACGACACCGGTTGTGATATTTTAATTTAAAAAAGAATCGTTAAATTCGTCGTGAAAATATGCATATTTTTCCCATTTAATCAACTTTGTATCTATAACAGTTTAAGATATCCCATGTATATATAAAATTTTGGAGGTTTCCGCCATTTTTCCAGTTTTCCGGAAAAACTATGCATTTCCGAGAAAAATATAACGCTAGAGGGCGAAAAAAAATACACATGTAGGATTTTTGGCCTTATTTTATATTTTGATGCCAAACAATGCACTTTGATGCAAAAATTTTATTGCAAAATTGTAGAGTATTAAATTACCTACAACTTTTGTGTCAAAATTTTCCAGAATTCACCGTAGTTTCACCGCTAGAGGGCGCGAATGTTACTTTATTTCGCGCCAGCAAGCGGCGAAACTACGCGGAATTCTGGAAAAAGTTTGAACAACACTTGAAGGTAATTTGATGCTCTACAAATTTGCCCTAAAACATTTTGCACTAAAGTGCATAATTTGTCCTCAAATCAGGAATGAGTCGGGAAAACCTACATGCACATTTTTTTCTCTTTCTGTAGCAACGAATCTATTGGAAATTCTGGAAAAAGTTTACTACAAAAATTGTAGGAAACTTGATGTCCTACAACTTTTTAATAGAATATTTTGCACTTAGGTGCATTGCTTATCCTCAAAATTTGGAAAAAGTCGGGAAATCCAACATGCAAATTTTTTTCGCGTCCTCTAGTGGCGCTAGCATTCGGGAAAAGTTGATGCAAAATTTGTAGGAAATTTAATTTTCTACAATTTTGCAATAGATCATTTTGCACTCAAGTGCTTGGTTTCAAAATTTTAAAATTTACTACGAATTCTAAATGCGTATTTTTTTCGCCCTGTGGCGGCGAAACTATGGGGAATTCGGAAAAAGTTAAATACAAAAGTTTTAGGGAATTTTATGCTCTACAACTATGCCAAGATAATTTTGCATAAATACATACTTTTCCCCGAAAGATGAAAAAATTATCTCAAGATGAAAATTTCGGTATATCCCTGTACGAAGAGATAAACAAGTGAAAAACGAAAATATTTTTGCCGTAATTTTTCAAGTTTTCGAAAATTTAAAATGATCTTGAGGACATAGGTCAAAGATTAATATCAATTGAGGGGTTCTTAACGATTCTGAGTCGATTGCTCTTGTCTACTTGTTGCTATATATTACCGTTTCGGAGTAAAATATTGTCACAGACAAACAGACAGTGAAACGACACTTTAAGTTGTTAATAATAATTAATGTGATTAAGCTCAAATTATATTATGGGTTCGTTCCACTAATAGAATTTTAAATATATCAGAAGTAAAATATTAAATGAAAAAAATTTGTACGCCAGTCAGTTGATTTTTTTGATGTGATTAAAAACAATTGACAAAAAACTATGATATATTTCAAAATCCGTCCTTTCTTTTTTTTGGGATTAAGGAAATTAAAGTCAAATGAATAGTTATATTTGTTTATTTAACGATAAATCAGAGATCCTTCTTTTCTTTTCAATAAAAAATCTTAGCTTCTTTCCGGTAGAGGGACTTGTAGTTGTAAATGTAAGCTGTCCCGTCTCAGTTGTCTAGAAAAAACTTCTTGGAGCGGGCAAACTTGACCGTCAGACTTGAGAACCAGCAGAAAATCAAAAAATAATCAAATACTCCTATAAATAAAGGGGAGTCGAGAAAGAAAACACTGGCGATATAAAGATATACAAAGTCTACTATTGGTATTAAATAGATAAAGAAAATAGCAAGGTTCTTAGCATGGATAGGCATTTTTATAAGAATGCCAAGAGAAGAGGGGGGCGGGGCATGACGCGAAGAAATAAGAAAGGGAACATCAAGCGAATATGAAACTATAAAATATACGGAGTAGAGGAAGAATGAAAATACCGGGTGGCACAAAAAAAACGTAACAACAGACGTACGGACGGACAGAGCCGTTATATAAGTGTTTTGTTTTCGTTACTTTTAATTGAATATATTTAAGAATGCTACATACTAAATTTAAACTTAATTAAACTGTAATTAAGTAAAAACTAATAAATTTCAGAAAAAATTGTCAAAACCAAAATTTTTCCAGTGGCGTAAAATTAGGAAGTACACATCGAGGTACACATGTTGGACCCCTATCTACCGTACGTCCGTGGTTCAAGATACAGATAGTTAAATATTATTGTAATATTAGATTAATTGTTATAGACCGACACAAAAAATTTCATACAAAAATATAAAGCTGTTTAGAAAATGGGTTCATAAAAAATTTTGGTCTTAAAATGAAGTAAATATTCTACCGCAAAAGTTTATCCCCTTTATTCTTTGATACCCTGTATATGTGTAGTGTAGACATTCCGTTCCGGCACAATAGAGGTCGCAATTTTTGTCTAATCGACTCCAAATTTTGTACAAAAATTCTCTGGGGGAGTAATTCATTACGTATTGCAAATGTGCATTCTGCCTCTAAGGGGGTGAAAACTAGAGAGGGTTGAAATTTCAAAAAATTCATATCTCCGCCTTTTTCAAAATATTGAAAGTGGTTATCAAACTCTTTTTATGTCCTAAGTGTTATAAAATTAATTCGCTTAAAACTTTTTTCAATCTGACCTTGATGGGTGGAACTGGACTTGGTTGAATTTCAAAATATTCATATTTTCACCATTTTTGAAAATATTAAAACAGGTCATTAGACTTTTTTTATGTACTATTTATTATAAAATTAATTTTTCTGGAATTATTTTTCATCCGACCTACGGAGGTGGAACTAGATGGGATTGAAATTTCAAAAAATCATATCTCCGCCATTTTTAAAAACATTAAAACAGGTTATTAGACTTTTTTATCTCCTAATTTCCTAATTATTACAAAATTAATTTGCTCAAAACTTTTTTCAATCCGACCATATCGTGCGGTTGGGAAGGATCAATTCTCAAATTGAAACAGAAAGTTTGGTTCTATTTTTTTGTTACACCATATTTTTTTTATTATAAATCCATAATTATAAAGTAAGATACTTATATTTTTTATTATTATGATTGGTCGTAGAAAAAAATACTTTTGTTATTTAATATTTATTAATTATTACATGGTAACAAAATATTTATAATTATATTTGTCAAGTTCTCATTCTCATTATTTTTTAATTATTTTGAAGAGAATTTGAATTGTAAAATAATGATTAAATAAGTTGTCAAACTAGCAAAAAAAGCAGGTATAAGTTTTTGATTAATCTCAAAAAATCCAGCAGCTGAGTAGGTTGGTCGAAGGTCTTTAGCTAAATTTTTCAGAATAATAATATTTTCATCATTTGAAGCTGTATATAAACACATACATTTCCGTATTAGATCGTCAGCACTTTTTTCAACTTTGTCCCATGATAGCATAATTATTATTGAAAATACCTAGAAAAAAAAAGGTTACAAGAAATACCAAAAGTACATAGAACAAAAAAATTAAATAAGTAACATTAAATTTCACCCAGTAACTTCTATTTTATAATTTATACACAATCACCCAAAAATTCGAATGACAAATAAGGTTAAACCATTAAAAAATTTATATATCCATTTTAACATAAATATGTTCCTTTTAACTAAAATTAATGTCTTTTAACTTAAATCAGTTTTTTTTAATTTAATTTAAATCCTTGTAACTTAAAGTTTTACCCTTTTTAGTCTTAATTTAAATTTTGTTTTCTCAATTAAGTCTACTAAGTATTAAATTTTGTTGCTTTAACTAATATTTAGCTTTTTTAACCTAAATTAGATTTATGTAAATTAAAATTTAGTCAACAACTTAAATTTGGTCCATTTTAACTTAAATTTATTCCTTTTAACTAAAATTAGTTTATTTTAACGTAAATTAGTTCCTTTAAATTTTGCTCTTTTTAGTGTTAATTTATTTCCTGTTCTCTCACTTCAGCTCAACGCTTAAATATATTTACTTCTTTTTAACCTAAATTAGATTTTTCTAAACTAAAATTTAGCAGCAATTTAAACTTGGGTCTATTTGAACTTAAATTTATTCCATTTAAATTAAATTAGTTTCTTTGAACTTAATTTAGTTCCTTTTAACTTAAATTAGTTCCTTTTAACTTAAATTAGTTGCTTTTAAATTGAATTAGTTTATTGAACTTAATTCAGTTCGTTTTAATTTAAATTAGTTTCTTTTAATTTAATTCAACTCTTTAAATCAAATTTGACTCATTTTAACTTAAAATTTTCCCCTTTTTATTGTTAATTTAGTTCTTGCGCTCTTCTCTTAAATTTTATAACTGTAACTTATATTTAGCTCTTTTTTAACCTAAACTAGATGTTGTAAACTAAAATTTAGTCAGCAACTTATACTTGGTCCATTTTAACTTAAATTTGTTCGTTTTAATTTAAATTAGTTCCTTTTAAGTTAAATTGTTTTATTTATTTAAATTAACTTCCTTTAATTTAATTTAACTCTTTAAATTTAATTTGAGTCTTTTTAATTTACAATTTGGCACTTTTTAGTCTTAATTAAATCTTATTCTCTCAATTTAGCCCACCACTTAAAATTTTGCAATTATAACTTATATTTAGCTCTTTTTAACTTGAATTAGATTTTTGCAAACCAAAATTTAGTCGGCAACTTAAACTTGGTTCATTTTAACTTAAATTTGATCCCTTTAACTAAAATAAGTTTCTTTTAACTTAAATTAGTTTCTTTTGATCCTTATTATATATTTTTGTTGTTTGCTTTTTTGTTTGATTGTTTGTTAGGGTTATAACGATTTGTATTGGTATTGAAAAAATTTGAAAACATGAAAACGTTATGGTGTCTAGATGTGCAGGAAACCAATTTAGAATTTTAAATACAAGATGGCGGACGAGATTTATGATTATTTACCAATTTTATTTAAAATTGGTATGTGATGTGGGTGTTTTTGGGGTCGGAGATTATGAATTTTTTGTCAAAATAAACAAATTCAAAATGTCGACTCCAAGATGGCGGCGGACAAGAATTATGATTAAGGCCCGATTTTATTCAAAATTGGTATGTGGAGAGTTTTTGAGGTTGGAGATTATGAATTATTTGTTAAAAATAATAAATCCAAGATGGCGATTCGAAGATGGCGGACGAGATTCATGATTATGGACCGATTTTACTCAAAATTGGTATGTGGGGGTTTTTCGGCTAGGAGATTACGATTTTTTTTTTCAAAATTAATAAATTCAAGATGACGGCCGAGATTTATAATTATGGACTGATTCTTTTTTGTTTATTTGTGTGTTACGGTTGTTGCGATTTATATTGTTGACAATTTAATTCATGTATAAAAAATCCCATAAGCCGCGTGATTTTGTCATTATGATATGTCAATTTGTCTCAATCTTGTCAGAAGAGTTTTCATTTTCCGACTCAAGCTATTTTTAATAATTAATTGTGTTTTTAACAATTGTACTTTTCTGTTATATTAAATAAACTAATTTACATCTTATTTTTTAATTTATTTATTTATATATTCATTAAATTGTCTTACCGAATTACACTCTAGCTTTTTTTTTGAGTCGAAGTAAACTTGACATTTATAATTCGAATTTTGTTGCCATTAGGTAATTCAACTCAAAAAACTGCCAGAAAAAATTACTCGTCCTGCGGACTCGTATTTTTTTCAGAGGCAGTTTTTTTCGTTAAATTGCCAGGCAACAAAATTCTTATTGATACATGTCAAGTTTACTTCGACAAAAAAAACCTCTTATAAGTGAAAAAATTTGTTGTAAAGAAAAGATTATTTATTATAGTGTCTATCAATTAGAGCTAGTTCTCTCTAAAAGTATTTAAAAATAAAGTTTACTTACAAAAAGCAACAAATCTGTGCATATAAATCCAAACTCATTAGCATTTCTATTGAAAACTGAGTATTTAAAAATTGCCATTATTGTATTAAAAACTGACAATATATTCATAAACGCTAGAACTATTAATATAAAAATTAGTTTACCAGTTATTTTGTTAAATAAAGCCACAATTTTATGTAATATTAGCAAGTATTTAGCAGCATTTTGTATATTTTTATACCCGTTTAATGAATTTTCAAGAATTATTTTTTCTATGAGACCAGAAAGAGTAATATACTTTGCAGATAGAATGTTCGAAGTTTGCCAAAAAATTACAGTAATACATAATAGTTGGCAAGGCATTATTGTGTATAAGGATAAAATCATTGTTGGAAAAAAAGTTGTTTGTTCGCGTGTCCATATTGTGATAGAAACACACACAATGAACATAAAAAAATATAAAAATAATTTGATGAAGTTCCATATGAAATTAACAGATGTTTCCAAATTTTTATCCAAATTTTGTATTTTATGAATAAGTGATTCCCAAGATTTTCTTTCTTTATAAGCTTCAATTACACATACAAATTCGAAACATAGAAATAGGATATGATCTATAAACATGAAATATAGATCTGTTAGTTTAATGTTTAGTGTTACTCCATCATGGTAGAAAAATATAAAAACCATACAACCAAGAGAAATAATTAAAATTATTAACAAATGGGATATTAACAAAATAGGTTTAGAGCTTATTGGAAGCACCCCAAAAAATCTACCAAGTTTTATAACTATTTTAAACAAATAGTTGTCACTATTTCTGTAATTTGAAGTGGCGAACATCTTTCTTGGTATAATGAAATTACTCTAATAATCGTCATTATTCATATAATTATTAATTATTAATGATAGTGGTGTTTTAACTAATGAAAACTAAAGAAAATTAGTTTTAGAAATCAATAAATATATATATATATATCAAATTAAATTGCGTTGACCTGTAATATTAAATAAAAAAAAAATCAATAAACCATAAATATTGGAAAATATTTAGAACGAATTTTATATTTTATACCAAATCGATTTTTAAAAAAATATTTATTTTCCAAAACTACTAAATTCTATTTTATAATTCTAAAGTATGCTAAACTGCAACGAATCAAAAGATAATAATATAGTAGATAATTGTAGTTGTTTTTATGTATTCCCTTATTAACACGTTCGCTGCCAACGCAGTTATCTCGTAGGTCGAAGTTTCTATTGAGACGAGTTAATTCGTAGAACGTATTTTATAATTAATTAATTAAAATTTGTTGTCGTGGTGTAACCGTTTATGAAAATTTC
This sequence comes from Neocrepidodera transversa, assembly GCA_963243735.1. Classification (NCBI taxonomy): domain Eukaryota; kingdom Metazoa; phylum Arthropoda; class Insecta; order Coleoptera; family Chrysomelidae; genus Neocrepidodera; species Neocrepidodera transversa. The sequence continues at coordinate 29,637,054 of OY725339.1, forward strand.
GCTCGGCAGCGAACATGTTAAAATAAAAAAATCAAGGATTAATTTTTATTTAATTTATCAAGGTCAAATTCATTTTCAACTTATAGAAATGTCAAAATTATTAAACATTCATAGTTAATTGACGTTTGACAAATATCAAACCATGTAAACGACAAATTCAATTTTTCTAACATTAAGGCCATCAAAATGTCAAAATTGTCAAATTTTTTGACTTTTAATGTCTTATGAAATATAAAATAATAATACTTAAAAATTGTAAACATTTTTAACTGTACTGTCAACTCATAGAAATGTCTGTCAGTCGTTGAGTAGAAACGTCAGATTTGTCAAATTTTCCGAATTTAGCGTCAACTTAAATGATATAAATGACAAAATTATTAAATTTTCTGACAATATCTTTTGTGAAGTGTGAAATAATAAAACAAAAAAGTTGTAAAAAAAATTAACTAATAACTGTCAGCTCATAGAAATGTCAAAATTATTAAATATTTATAGTCAATTGACATTTGACATTTGACAAATACAACTCATCTAAACGTCAAATTCAATTTTTCTGACTTTAAAGGCCATCTGTCAACTGTTTAGTGTCAAGTTTCTCAAATTTTCCGAGTCGTCAACTATTCAATATAAAGGTCAAAATTATCAAAGTTTCTGCTTTATCTTTTTTGAAATAAGAAAGAATAAACATATAAAAATTATAAACGGTTTTAATTGTACTATCAACTCATAGAAATGTCAACTTTCCTGGGTTAATTCACATTCGTCAACTGTCAAGTTATGTAAATGTCAAATTTAATTTGGTATAATTTTTTAACTGTCAACTGTCAGCTCATAGAAATGTTACACTTATTAAATTTTCATAGTTAAATGACATGTATCAAATGTCAAGTAATCGAAACGTCAAATTATTTTTTTCTGATTTTTTAATTGTACAGTCATCTGTCAACTAACAAAAATGTTAAAATTGCCAAATTTTCATAGTTAAACTAGCTCTTGCCCGCGTTGATGTCGGAATAAATAAAAGTTTATTTTCTGTGCCAGTTTCCTTCCCAGATTTTTAAAATTTTGATCCCCATTTTTACCCCTCCAAGTGGAGTTACTATATCAAGTGTCATATCAAATGAAAGGTCATTGTTTGCAAATTTCAAATCATTTTATTTTTTTTTATAATTTTATATGACTTAATTTTAGACTTATGGCGAAGTTTTCAGATCGAAGTAATTAATTCGTACCGATAGATATTTATTTATATTTTATTTTATATAGGAAAAATAAAATTAGGTATCCAAATTTAATATTTGTGAAAAGAACAAAAATCTAAAATAATTCATACTGATAGACAATCATCAATATTTAACAGAAATAATAAAATTAAGTATCCAAATTTAAATAAAAATAGCTATTGAAGTTTCAGTTTTAGCTGTTTGTTTATTTATCAAAGGAAATCTACGTATCAATTTTTACGCGAATATTTTTTGTGAGGTTTTCTTGAAAGGAGGGGCCCCTCTTTCATTTTTAAAAATACATTTCTTTAGGTACCAATTTTCAAGCACCTATCAATATTTATAGTATTCAATGTTCAATCCAATATTAATACCAAAGTTTGAAAAGTAGGGGAAGGACACAGATATAAGAAAGAAACTTTTATTTATTCCAACATCAACGCGGGCGAATGCGGGGGTAAAAGTTATTTGCTATTTATGGGTATAGGACGATTGCGCCGATATTACCTGTGCTGTCCTAAGTCGGTGCTATGATTGCGCCGGTTGTTTCAGGTAGTCTACTCCCAAGGGACGATTGCGCCGCCAAAATATAGGTATTCCATTGAAAAAAAGAGGAATATTTTTTCGTTTTAAAATAAACTCAAGATTAATATATAAAAAAATATATTTTAACAAATTATACATACATACAAAATCTAAAATAAACTGTTATAATGATACGAGGATGCTTTTACAAAATTATACATTTTTATTCTGTTTTCTTTATAATTTTCAATTAATTCTTGTAAATATATTAACTTTTTTTTGTATTTTTTATTTGAAATTACTCTTTTTAAATGAGTACTATTTAATTTAACGTATACATTGGTTTGGTACTCATTTAAAATGTAAATAAATTGTAAAATATTTGGATGTGGTTGGTAAAAACATTTATTAAATGCCGAATGAAATGATTCGCAGCAGTTTGTGGATCTTTGCGAAGTGGCCGACTCACATGCCCAAATTTTAGGAGGAAAACGGGCGTTTTCATCAATATAATTTATCGTTAAATAATCAAAAAATTGAGTAAGTCGTGGATCACTAATATCTTCTGAACAGAAATTAAATGCAAAACAATCGCCTACATTCGATGGATCTAAAAATGTTAAGCCAAAAATCCAATGCAGTATTTGGGCTATTTGTGAATTTTGATTTTTATACTCTGTAATTGTTGAATTTTTCGCATCCAAGCTTGAGATAAGTGAAAACGACAGCCAATCAATGTTATCTGTAGCCAAATTTCTTTTACTGCACAATGGATACCATCTTCAAAATCGGCCACTATTTCACGAACTTGTAAACTGAAACCTTATTGCGTGATATTATTTTCAATGAGTTTAAATGCTGCTAAATATGACAATTTACGTTTATCTGGCAATAAACAAAAAACTAGAGGAACGTAATGTCCATTTTTTGGGCTATGTAAAGTAAATAACTGACAAAAATATTTACGGGCATAATCAAATGTACCATCTAAGTAAAGCACAGAACACGAACTTAAAAATTTTAAATTACTTAAACATGAAAATATTACAATATTATTTGTATAACTATTTTCTAATAAAAAATTAAATATTGTTATATACCGGCGCAATCATCCCATATGATTAAAGCACCCTTTGACCGTATCGGATTAAAACAGGTACTACCGGCGCAATCGTACCCTGCCCCTATTTATATCTTTAAATTCGTTTTCCCAAAAGTCTTACCCCATTAAGTTTGCGGTAAGAGTTGTAAAGAACTATTCAATCGACTTAACATTTTTTTGTAATTTTCAGAAAACATGTCGCTCTAGCTTGACCGAGTTTTTTTAAATAACGTTTGGTGTTTGGTTCAATTTTTACAGTTTCGAAAAGTTACAAAAACAGGTAACAAAAAAACGTTTTTAAAATAATGCTAACGTGATAAACATTTAAAAACTTTGTATATTTTTTGTGTCATGAGTTATATAGTTAAAATTCCTTCTTAATACTTATGTATGTACTCTAGAGACTGCTTTTACTATATGTTTTTTGTAACGCCGATAATGAAAATCGGAGTCCCGCGGCTCTAAAATGGTTGCGTTACCCCCAAAACCGCCAAAAACTACCAATTTTGGGGGAATTTTCGCAACAATTTTTATGAGACTCCAAAATAATACTCTGTAATGTGCTAATTGCGATGCAAATAAGCAAATTTAGAACGCCCATAAAAACTAAGCACGAAGTGTCTGTTAAGGGGTGACACCCACCTCTAAATTGACGTACAATTGAAAAATGTTGGAAATTTTTTATTTAACTTTTATGTAAGTTCAAATGAAGGGAGTCGTAAAATTAACAAAAATTGTTTTCTGTCTATCCATCTGTCTGTCTTTCCGTTTGTCCCAGCTATAGCTCAAGAATAATTTCGAATTTTGGAACTTTGTTTTCAGCAATCAGTGGCTAGTTATCTTAGATGGTCCCATCTATTTTCAGTGACCTAAGTCAACTAAAATCGTCTGTCTGTCAGTCTCTTCGTAGCTGAGCTACTTGGATACTGTTAATTTGCTGGGTTAATTATTTATTAAATGTGTAACGAAAAAGTTTCATATAAAATATTTGTTTTACTACTACCATTTGAAATCACCTTATTTAAATAATGATAATAAAAAAACACCCAGACTTGATATTTCGAAATATTTGAAAAATAAGTAGAAAATATCTTAAGCTAGGTTTATTAAAATCTAATCAAATCAAATATGGTAATATATCAGTGTTAGTAGTAAAAAAATTCTATATACACTTCGGTTGACCATTATAAACATCGCCCATTATATCCTTTGGCGCTATGCGCCTCAGGATATAAAAGTGATCGGTAAGTATAGCTCACTTCTCAGCTAAAATAATATTATGTTAGACTCAATTATATTTTATGACAGTCAATAAACTAATACTCTATTGGACTCTGTACATAATCATAAAATAGATTGGACTTATATATCATTATTTGTGATACCAAAAAATTTAACATATTTAATAGGATTTTCACTCTTTATTAGCCTCGCTCGGGCTTAAAAACATAGCTCGTATATTAACAACTAAATGGTCTACTTACAAAAATCAACAAATCTGTGAATATATATGCAACCTCATGGACATGTTTACTCAAATTTGTATATTTATAAAATGCTAATAGCGAATTAAAAACTGATAATGTATTTATAAGTGCTATAACCATTAATACAAATATCAGTTTTCCAGTAGTTTTGTTAAATAAAACCGCAATTTTACGTAAAATTAATAAATATTTAGAAATAATTTTTATATTTGATTCGTTTAATGATTTTTTTAAAATTATTTTTTCTATAAGACAAGAAAGAGTAACGTACTTTGCAGATAGAAAGTTTGAAGTTTGCCAAAAAATTACAGTAATACATAATACTTGACATGGAATTATTGTCCATAAGTAGTAAATCATTGTTATATAAAAAGGCCTGTTTTGGTTTTCTATTCCTATTAGGATAAAAACACAGACAATGAAAACTAAAACGTATAAAAACAATTGGAAAAAATTCCATACAAAATTTACAGATCCTTCCATTTTTGTATCCAAATTATTTATCCAGTGCAGAAAATTGTTATAAGCTTTTCTTTCTTTATAAGCATCAATTACACATACCAATTCGAAACATAGAAATAAAACATTTGATACGCGAATAAAACACAAATCAATTGATTTAAATTTCGAAATATTTGTTAACATACTAAAATCTAAATATATAAAAATCATGCCACCAATGGAAATAATAAAAACAGCTAACAAATGACATACTAATAAAATAGGTTTAGAGCTTATTGGAAACACTCCAAAAATTTCACCAAATTTTAAAACTAGTTTAAAAAAATAAATGTCACTTTTTTTCGAATTGAAAATAGAGAACATCTTTCTTGGTAGATTGAAATTACTTTAATAATCGTTAATATGGTATCGATTAATAATAAAGTGATCATACATTAATTAGCATGAAAAGCAAATATTAATTCAGGTTAATGTGTAGGGGAATCTCCCCTTAACCCCTACCCATGCTACTAAAAACAAACCGGAGGACCTTTAAATAAAATAATAATAAATTATCTACATGGCCAGTCAAAAAAAAACAAGAAAAACATTTTGACAAATTAAATATAATTTCGTTTTATCAAAAACTAGATAGTAAATAAACTATCAGAAAGGGATTAAAAAATTCTATATGTGTGAATTATTTCATAATTTTAAAATAATATTTGTAGAAGTTATAGCTAAAAATGTAAAAAGGTAAAAAAATAAAATTTTCTACACATTTTGTCGTTTGGTTTTTTACGAAATCCGCATAGTTTCGCCACTAGAGGGTGTGAATGAAGTATATAGAGTGGCGAAAATTTCATTGCAATGTATTGTAATATTGGAAACCGTAAGAGCTACGAAGTCGGTTAAATGGAACAAAAGTTTGTCAATTTGAAAGCTAATCGACTGGTGATTCGTATTCAAAGATATCAGGAACGGCTTCCATAATAATTGATAAAAATTAAAATTGCACAAAACTGTATTTAGTTTTTTTGTTTGAGAACAAGTCTGATACAAAATTAGATTTTGAATGTGGCCACTCCGGATTTTTTTTCAAGTACGAACCTGTACTTTTTATGTGATTTTTTTATAGTATTTCATCTCCTGAATTAATTCTTAATTATGAACTATTTGGTATAAAGGCTTTTAAGTACGGTCCTGTACATTGTCTGTTGTTTAAAATAAAAGCACTGGAGCAAAACATAGAAAATGAGCAATTTTGGTTTTTTCTCAATTATTATGAAAAGCGTCCCTGACATCTTTGATATAAAAATTCCATTTATAACCGACTTCGTATCTCTTACGATTTTCGAGATTACAATACATTGCAATGAAATTTTCTCCACTCTGTTTATGGATCGAGCTTATTTTTTATAGAAAATTGAAAATATCATTTTAAAAAAAAATAATACAAGTTTTTTATCAGAAGAATACATTGATTAAACAATTACTTTACTAGGAGTGTTCGGAAAGTTGGGTGGGATTACCCCCTCTTTATTTTATTTTGTGCAAAAATATTGATTACTTTACTAAAATTTTTATTTTTTCATTTTGTATCCACTTTCCACTTTTTTCCAGTTTTCCAACAACTGCACAAAAAAATTTTTAAAGATCTGTTTCTGTGTAATTAATAACAATTGAACCTTAATTTTAATTAAAATAAAAAGATGTACTCTATACCACACATGTTTATCTTTAAAAGTGGAACCAGATTAAAATTATTATAATATATGTAGGTATTTGATTTTTAGCAAAGTGTGGGAGTATGGATTTAAAATTTGATACTCTATAAAATAAGCAACATCAAAATATCATTTGTTGATTAAAACAATTAATAAATAATTGTTCTCCATAGGCGCCGGTCGTGTTTAAGCGAATTATTAAATAAACGGATTAAACATGACTTGGTACAATAAAATTACAGTTGAAGTTCCTTTATTTTTTACTTATATTAATTTTTTAATAACAGGTAAGTCAGATTATTTTTTAATCTACCGCTAATTTTTTACCCAAAGAGATACGTAAAATAACTTTTGAGACTTCAAAAATTTGTTTAAAAAAAAATTATTTTTGAAAGTTACAAAAAATCTACTAATTTATACCAAGTTTTATATTAATTGTTCTTTACTCTATGAATATAAAAATGTGAATGATAATTAACAAATAAAAGAGAAAAGAAGCGCTTTGCGGTTGATATTCAAGGTTTCACAATCAGCGTTCTTCTTAGATTTATTTGAATGGATACCATGAGATAATTCGCATGTATTTTTAATTGAAATTAATAATTAAATATATTATAAATGGAAAGTACATTTTTTTGAGGTATGCCCTAACTTTTATTTTTATCAACAAGCCCTCTAATCGTTTATTATTATCAACTTTTTATTATACATAAAAAAATGTATCCTCTTTTAACTAGTGAAAACCATTTTTCTATCTTGCTTACTTTTTCCAGAAAATGATTTTTAGTATAAATATGTCAAAAATGGAAAATACCACTTTTTGGAAGGCATGTCTTAACTATTTTCTTATCAGCTAGCTATCTATATCACTATTATCATTATATTTTTATCTTATATAAGAAATTTTATCTTCTTTCAACTAGTGAAGACTACGTTTTTCTATCTTGTGTACTTTTCCTAGTAAATGTTTTTTAGTATAAATAGGTCAAAAATGGAAAAAAATTTTGAGGAATGCCCTAAGTTTTATTTTCTTATCAGTTAGCTATCTAGATCACTATCTGTCTGTAAGGTGCGGAGGGTGGGTTGCTCCATAAGTGGGCTGTCCCACAGCACTTAGACCTCATTAGACCCATTGTGCATTCTCCTTAGTAAGTGAGGACTTAGCTCGTCAACCAGCCTACAGTTTTTATGTATATAGTTGTCAACGTCGCCTAGAGGTGCCTCTCTTATGTTGGCCGGTGTCAGCCAATACTCGCCGAACACAGTTTTCCTAATTGACGAGAGTGTGGGCAGGCATAAAGGATGTGCTCGATTGTCTCGTCTTCTTGTTCACACCCCCTGCAGAGTGCGGTGTCTGATAGTCCCATGCTGTTGAGGTGTTTTCGTAGTGGACAATGACCAGTCAGAATGCCGGTTAAAAGTCGCAGATTCAGCCTGGTCATGGACAACTATTTATTGGCTGGTGTATTTTCAGGAAATCTTACGAGGTCCCTAGCAACTCTGCAGCTTCTTCTTTCATTACATCTTTACTTGAATTTTACAATGAAATGATCCTTAATTATGTTCGCCAGGTCCAAATAGTTTTTGGTTGGCTACCTTCTTGGCCAATGAGTCAGCGAGACGGTTACCTTTTGATGTGGCATGACCTTTGATCCATTGTTGATGGATGCTTCGCTTGGTGAAATTCTAGTACTAACCTTGAACAAATTCGTGGCCTGTCCAGGATGACTAGTGTTTGTTTGCTATCTGTATATATGAGCATATTTATACTACTAATGTTATTTCTGCTGATTTCTTTTGCTGCTATTAGGATGCCAGTGAGCGCTGTCTCACCTCTCCGGATCCTACATCAAGTTCTATTCCAAACGAGCGAAGTCTTATCATAGTCGTCAACGCGACCCAACTGCTATAAATATCATGGCTCCAGTTATTTGTTCTAGTTTGCTTATCTGTTGTTGGATTTTTGGTCCCCAGACGACCGCACCATATATTAGCATAGGTCTTATGATGGCCGTGTACGTCCATGAGACGACTCTGGGAGAAAAACAGCAGGTGCGCCTCACAGTTCGACGGCATTGTTCATAAGGAACGTATGTTTTTTTGATTCTTGATTTCTAGGTGTGAGTTACAGGTTAACTTGCTGTCAAAGGTGAGACCTAGGTACTTCACCTCTGTTGAAAAGTTCTGGAGCTGTTAGTTCCAGTATCTTGCTCGTTTTGAGAGCATGTTATGGAGTTATTTAATTAATTTTAAGTTTCGTTTTTTATATAAATTTGTGATGTTATTAGTTTAATTTTTTCATACCTAATTTTAAATTCTATTGTTTGGATAAAATTTGTAATCAGTAAGTAATTTTGTAAATTCTTTTGTTATTGATATTTCTTCGCAATGTCTTTTTTACCTATAGGCCTGGTGATGGTCTTGTAAACCGAAACATGTCGCCTTTTTGACTGTATGTCTTTTATTAGCAAGGTAGCAATAGTTCGCAGCAGCAATTCTATTATCTTGAGTATATTCTCAGTATACCGAAAATTATTAGACCGAACGCTTTTTTCACTGAATTTTCCGAATAGATCGACCTACCAGTAGACCGAATACCAATAGACCAAATAATCAACGATCGATGGATACTATAGTAGTATTTCTTTTGTCTATCGGAGTAACTCTAAGCAGCACAGAACATTAAGCGCCTATTCCTTTTGCTTTAGTTCTTGGATCACTACGCACTTATGACTTCATTCTCCTTACCCCTCGAGCACTACCTATTTCGTTGGAGTATGAAGCACAACTTTGGTTTTATAGTTTTTTACTCGTAATGCAAAAAATATCCGAACTAGTTCAAATTATAGTTATAATTTTTAAAAAAAACATAAATACATAAGTTATTTTCACGTAACTTACATTCAAAATAAATTCGTCCTTATGATCCATTTTTACAAAAGAAACAAATTATTCAAATTGTGGCTCATCCGTAATCAGTATTATTTAGGAGATGCGCACACATATACAGGCTTGGAACATTCGTAAATCCTCAAGAAAATCGTTCCTTTCGGTTCAACTCCCAGCAACACGAGTTTAAAGCTCTTATCGCTTTGAACACGCAAAAAGGAATATGACTTATAGCTCCCCATTGTTTTCGTCTTCACCTAAAACAGTTAAAATATAAATCAAGTTATCTATTCGTTATTTTTAAATACACAGGTTAGATTTGGTCTGTCAAGACTTTTTTTTAGATAGATAAAACTAGTGATTTAACAGTTCGGTCTAATGGGAGGGTGTTGTAATGCTCTTTGCGTCGTCAAGCGGTATTTTGGCACCTTATTCCAGGATTCGGATTGTCTCGGGAGCCATCTTCCGTTTATAGTGTCAAAGCCACTTACAAGGGCAGCATTAGTGGAGAAAAAGATATTCCAAGGGTCGTTACGGTATCGACCAATCTTGTGTCGGCCAGTACGACATACTTTAATTACCCCCCTAGGCTAAGTTCCGGAGTATCTGCTACTACGATGTTATAACTCACAACCAAATAAAATCACCAAGTAAATAAGAAACTATTTATTTATTTAACAAATCCGGAAGTAGAAATGTGTGTAACTTAACTCGATTCTTACTATTAACTCGGCGGTCGGTCCTCTCTATTATCGGCTCGTTGGATTATGACGGGTGGACTTGCACTTGATCTGAATACAGTCCTCTGCTGGTTTAACTGACTGGCGGCTTACGATCCATCAAGCTCGTCTTTGCTCGCTTCAGCTCGGTTTATCTCTAAAGGTAGCTGAAGCGAACTGACTGCCACTGGAACTGGAAATCGGACTGCCACTGGAACTCCAATTGGGACTACCATAAGGTCGGCTGGGTATGCGAAACAAGTACGCAAGTGACTCCATCTTTCGGCGAGGGTTACAACTGTTACGACTTGCCTTATTTTCGAAGTTATTTCTAATCCACTGCCGTGCGCGATTGAAAATTAAAATTAAAAATTTTAATTATTACTGAAAATAAAGTAATTTCGTTACACAGTATGCGGTTTATTGATGTTCGGTATATTGGGAGATGGTCAGTGTAATGGTTTTCGGTGGTAGTCAGCCTGTCTAGATACTTCAACGAAAAAAATTGCGTTGAAAACTTTTCATTGATTTTTCACCATTATTAAGTAACGTTTTCTCATTTTACATTTTTTGACATTATCCATTTTTTCTTTATACATTTTGTGGTTATACTTTTTATCCATTATCCATTTTTATTTAATTTATTTTTAATGCGAGACGTTATTACTTTGCTTTCGCAAATTTTAATAATCTCCGTACAACATATCATTAAACACTATAATGATAAGACTGTCGCAATGTCTAAAAAACAAAATATATTGTGAAATTATTCAAATGTTTCTGGCCATATTTTCTTAATGTTTCAGATTAAATCTCCACATAGCAAGGTTGTTATTTGTTTATTTATATATTATGATATATTTTATTATTATTTAGAAACTAATTTTAATATTTAACAAAGAAAAAAATTGTACAAAATATTTTTCAGTGATAAACAAAAAAAATTCCGATTTTATCCGGTTTTTTCCGATTTTTTCCAATGCTTTCCGATATTATTATAATTGGGCCTGTTATCCCCTAAGCTCATGTGTCACATCTGAAATAATTGAGTTTGGTATTTGACTATGTCCAAAGTAATATGGCAGCTATATTGAAAATAGTATGGTAAAAGAACCGGCAACATTACTTTATCTGTTACATTCCTAGAAACTGGTAAGAAATTAGTGATTATTTACATTTTATACGGAACGTTTAAAATTTTTATTACATTGGCAAATACCATGCATGATATGTTTATCATGAAACTCGCGGTAATAATAAAGACTTTATGGTGAACGATATCCAGAACTGCGACAATCAAATGTACTAAGTTTCGTCAATTTTTATCAAAGATTATTAGAAGCTGGTTGTGCTATAAAAAAAAACATTAGGAAAATTTTTTAAGTACAGTTCATTGTCAAAATCTCATAAAAAAATTAACTATTCTACATGATTAGATAGAGAAAAAATAGGGATTTTAAGGGTCCGTATTAAAAAAATAGTTGAGGGTGGCCCTTCAAAGACGAAACGTTGTTTTAAAAAATTGGATTACGCCATGTTAAGCGATATTTGATATCTATAAAAATTCAGGTCCTAATTTAAAAAAAAAAAACGAATATCGTGAATTTCGGTTTTCCCCAAATATCTACAAAACAGGTCCTGATATTTTAATTTTGAAAAAACAATTCAATTCGTCTTGAAAATACACAAATTTCTTCTCAGAAGGATGTAATCAGTATACCTTCAGGACAGTTTTATTTACTTTATATAGAAAATGAACAAGGGGTAATTAAATATATAGAGAATAATTACCGGATTCCATAAGCAGAAATAATGTAAATGTATACAGTGCGGTGGAGTAAGTGTTACCCCCCCCCCCCCCCCTATTAACTACTCTATTTTTATATCTTAAGAAAAAAGCTCAAATAGGTCAATTTTTATATTAAACGTAGTATGTTATGACATAAAAGTTTGGAACCTGACATAATCCGTCTTCATGGGGGTGTCACCCCTTCGATTTTTTTTAAATGAGAAAGTGCATCATGCGACACCTCATTTGAAACCTATTGAAACACTGATTTCAAAAATGTATAACACTTTGGTTCAAAAATTAACGGAGTCTGAGTTATGTTGGTAACTGAATTTAATCATTTAATGTAATAAATTACAAGTAACGACTAAGGGTGTACTGAAAACTAAATAAATTTTAAACTTTAACAGTAACTGCAACTAAATAATTTTTTAACGTAAAAGGTGTTCAAAATGTTCCCCATTTACTTCTTGACAATAATACAGCCTATTTTCTGTTTCCTCTCTAACCCTTTGCAACATCTCTGGACCAATATTACCACATTCTGCAATAATTCTTTCGCGCAGTTGGTTAATTGTATCTACTTGGGTTTGAATCAGTGTTTCAACAGGTTTCAAATGAGGTGTCGCATGATGCACTTTCTCATTTAAAAAAATCGAAGGGGTGACACCCCCATGAAGTGGGATTATGTCAGGTTCGAATCTTTTATGTCATAACATACTACGTTTAATATAAAAATTGACCTTTTTGAGCTTTTTTCTTAAGATATAAAAATAGAGTAGTTAATAGGGGGGGGGGGTAACACTTATTCCACCGCACCGTATATATTCATCCTTTTCATTCTCATATTACTAAACAAATACGGCAATAATGAAAAACGCTGAAAAGAGCCAGTTTACGTAGTTGTATATTCAGAATTCAAAATTTGTTTGAAAAAAAATTGACAATGGAGTACGAAAAAACAAATTGAATACCGCCAGTTTTTTCATAGTATTCAACAAGAAAAATGAATAAAAAAAATCTCATTTCCCTCCCGCTTTTGTTTTATTCCCACTTTTGTTTTTCCCCACTTTTTCTTCTTACATTTTTCCCTTTTTTCCCACATTTTCCTCCTACACATTTTTCCCCCACTTTTTTTTACCACTTTCTCCTCCTCTTTTCTCCCACTTTTTTTGTCCCTTCTTTATTTCTACTTTTTTATTCTCCACTTTTTATTACGGTTGTCGAGGAAAAAAACGGTTTTGTCCGACCGTCCGTCTGTTAGCCTGATTCAACTAGAGAACGGTGAGAGATAAAGAAAACGGACGTAAATCGAATCAGTATCGTTAAAAACCCCAAAAATGATATTAATCTTTAACCTATTTTTACTTTTCCGCTACTTATACCATATACTGTAGTATATAGAAATTTATTTTCGTAACATTAAATTTTCGAAGACTCATAATTACGGCAATGATATTGCCGTTTTTAAAGAGTGGATAATTTTTTTCAACTTTGTTTCCCACTTTTTTTCTCTACTTTTTCTTCTTTTTTTCTCCCAACTTTTTTCCCACTATTTTTCTCCACTTTTTTCCCATTTTTTTTTCACTATTTTTTTTAACACTTTTCCCCACATTTTTCCCCGCTTTATTGTCAATTTTTTACCCATTTTCTCCCATTTTGTTTTAATATGACTTTTTTTCCCCACTCGTTTTTCCCCACTTTTTTCTACACCTTTTTTCTCACTTTTTTCTTTTTTTTCCACTTTTTTTCCATTTTTGTAGTCCACTTTTTTTCCTACTTTCTTTTGTTAACCACATTTTTTGCTATAAATTTTTTCCTAGCTTTTACCCCCACATTTTTTACCCCCACTTTTTTTACCATAATTATACAGTCAAAGTGTAATAAAGAGAGAGAGAACGCTCTGATAAAATATAATTTTAGGTTCCATATTTACGAATTTGGTGGTATACAGAAGTTGCTACGTATTACTTCAATACAACAAAACCGACTGCGCTCAATTAGGCTCTAACACGAATGAAGATACTCAAAATTTAGAAAAATTAGTCGAACCCACTGCTGACATCATCCTAATGGTAAAAAATTTTGTGGATTTTCTTTTTCCATGTTTTTATTGCATGTTAGCAGGACCTTGGTCGGATAAATATGGAAGGAAACCTGTTTTACTCCTGTCTTTGATTGGTAATTCGAAGAATGTTTATTAATTCTTTTAAAAGCTTTTAATAAAAAAATTTTTAGGTCTAGGTCTAAGTCCTTTATTAATGATAATCTTAAGTTATTTTGAAGATTTAAATCCATGGTATTTTTTGATAGCATTTATACCACCTACATTTACTGGTGGTACTACCACATATTTTGCAATGACTTTATCATATCTTTCTGATATATCTACAACAGAAACCAGAGGAATGAGGTTAGTTTATTAATTTAAAATAAGATCATTATTTTGTATTAATTTTATTGAACGAATAATATACAGGGAGTTCGTAAAAATAGTGCACTTATTAAAGGAATAGGTACAAGATATTATTTAAAACAACAAAAATATTTTTAATCGAATTTTTAAAAAAATCTAAGCCATTTTAGAAAATTGTCAACACCGCACATGTGAAATAAAATTTTAATATCTACGTTCTGGAATATAAATGTCCAACAAAAAAGTGCTACTTACATTTATCACATAAAATAATTTATTTTCTTTAGCACGAAACTTCTGGGTATAATTCACCATAAAGTCTTGTAGCTCATCTGTTATTACCGCAAGTTTGACCATACACCATCAATATAACATGGTATTCGCAATCTGAAAAGTAAATCATTACAATAAAAATTTTAACCGTACAATATAAATTTTGACTAGTTACTTATCAGTTTTTAGGAATGTAAGAGATAGAGCGATATTGCCGGTTATTTTATCATTACATTTTCTTTTCAAAATTAATGGATAACTTTAAGAAAACAATTGTATATTTTTTTTTAATTAAACAATGTTTTCTATCTATTCCTTTATAAAGTGCACTATTTTCGCGGACACCATATATAATTTAATTTTAGATTTCATAATATTATAATAGGTCCCAAATTTTAGAATGGCATTTTACGAAGTCGCTTTAGCTAGTGGCATATTGGTGGGAAGCACTTCAAGTTCTTATATATTTTACGCTTCGAACTACGAATCTATATTTGCCACAGGTACAGGGTGTATGCTTATCGGTATTCTCTATACGATCTTTTTAATTCCGGAATCTCTACAAATTAAGGAACAAACTACTAATGACTCTGATGGTTCTAAGGTGAGTCTTATCATTTTTTTAAATTAATTTAATCAATATCATATTGCTGGTAAGGAATATTAGACCAGGGAGAGGTGCGGTGAGGTGAAATTTGATACTTTCAGAAAAAGACAATGGGTATTTTGAACCAACCCTCAACAGCAATAAATTAAATGTCATCAGAATAGGGATATAAAGTTACAGGACTATTGATTTAAATGACAAATCAATTACTGTAGCAAAAGCTACTTGAAGTGATAAAATTGGAGTTTTCCACACCCTGCGTAACTTGCTCTTTTGACCCCAACGTATATAGTTTGTTAAATATAATAGTTGATGAAGAAGTTTCAAATGTCACTGAAAGAAGAATTTAGTGTAATTTTAAGTTATAATACTTTATTCTAATAAACCTAATCAGAATTGAACTAATTATTTCGTGTGAGAGGTTTAAAATGAGTATGTAACTTTTTAGGTTAGATTGCCACAGAATAACAAAAACTATATAACTTAGTATTGGCCAAAAGCCATGTAAATAAACCAAGTAAATATCATAGCTTAAAAAGCATATCAATTCAAATCACTATAACTCGAAACTGCGGTGCCAAAGTATGTTTTTGAATTAAACTTATCATTCTACTTAAAATTACCTTTCTAATGACATACAAATCATTGGTGTTGAGGGTGGGTCCAAAACCCCTATAATAATGAACATTCTTCTTTGGGAAAATTGCGTTTACTTTGGATTAATTTAATTAATTCTTAAGAGGCACCGATACCATATGTTTTCTTGCCTGAAATCGTTTTTGGCGCTCCGTTAATATTAATGATAGGAAGCTGCGGTTTTCACCAATCGATTCTGTAGTTAATTATTTAGAGCGCGTCTGTGGTACTTTTTTTAAAATAATTTTATTAAAAGCGATCAACTTTTTTCTCTAGACAAATTTGAAAAATATGGCATAGACGCGCTCTTCTCAGACATATTTTAAATATCATGAAAAAACCGCATATTTGTAGTTGCTATATTAGTCGAGTTCTCGTCCAAATACGAATAATTATGTTTTATGGCGCTCCACCCTGTTCTGCGCACAAAAATTGGACTAGAGGGTAGGACTACTTAACATTAACCGGAAAATAGTAAAAAAAAAAATTTACATCAAATTTATTAGAATACAAGCACATTTTCCTTTTGTAATTCTCTAACCGGCAAACACAAAAGTCATGTGGTGTGTGGGCCTCTTAAGCGTTCGGACTAAATTATTTCCTATGTGCAATGTATTAAAAATTCTATAAAAGTCAATTACAGACCAAAAATAAAATTGTAACAAGTAATTACTAGTAAATTTTATTAAATAATAATTTGACACGTTGGGTGCCTGTTTTGTAAAGCTAAAACTACGCTCTTAGTTGGGCATTAATTTTGTTATCCCAAAAAAGTCGAAAATAAAAGAAAATTGACCTTAACGCTGGGCTTTAGGCGGGAAATGTACATATGTAAACTATAGTGTAAAACATGTTCACCGTACTACGCACAGGTCAAACAAACAAAAGCAAATATATTGAAAGTTAAATTAAAAATGTGTTTATAAAGGTTAATTCTTTGCCATAGGCTAGTTTTTAATAAAATTCTTTTACGAATAAGATCACAAATAAATCTTAAAAATCGTGTAAATTATCGTACTATTTTGTATCTTAATTTTTATTAAAATTAACTAAAAAATTTAAATTCTGATATAGCCATTGCATAGAATATCAATTTTTCTTTAGTTTGGCTTATGAAACTTGTCGATTAATAAAGTAATATGAAAGTTGTGTGCGAAGTTAACTATAAATTAACAAATGAATCTTAATAAAACATGGCTGCTTGAGAAGGCGGAAACTTCTGATATTAGTTTGGATATTCACTAACATACAGCATGTATACAGAATATATATACAGAAAGGTATATATATTTTTTATTTGAAAATCTGAGTGATGGTTTTCCCGCCTAAACCCCCGCCTTAACAGAATTATTGAATTATTTTTGAGATTCTTAGGGGTGGTTTTAAGCTTTAATCGTTTTAATTATAAAGCTTCAGAAGGGTATGTTAAAGATTTATAGGGCGCCGGCATATTTTACTGATGCCCAAAAGCCTCAATATTCATTTCGTAATGGGAAAAAAATTACCCCTACTTTTTATTACTTTTTTCGACGTTTCCGAGCTCCCAGTCTGAAAATGAAAAAAAAATCCTGGACGGATGTGTAAAAATATTTTTAAATCAGGTTAATTTTAAAGCGCCATTGTCAAATTTCCGAAAATTTCCCTATATCTGTGGATTTTGTACGACACATAAATTTAGACTCAAGAATTACTTCTAAATTCACAAAAAAATTATTCCTCTTGTATTTTTATTAATCTCTAGCAAATGCAAAAAAAATCATTCCCTATTCCTAAATTTAAAGATTTTCTCTGATTTAAGAAAATATTTGAAATATTTTTCAGATTGAGGAAAATTAAATAAATAGAATGAATAACTTTAGCATCATGTATATATTTTTTGTGTAGTAAACAATTTCAGATTAAATAATTTTGTTCCTAAATTAGGCAACACTTTTTATTTATTTTTTACAAATCGCTGAAATTTCTAAAAAATTATTTTAAAATTTAAAAAAATATTAAGTTAATAAATTTATACTTATACCATACGGAAAACTTTCTTATTATACGATTTACGAAAAAAAGTCTCTGCTTTCGAAAACAATAATATTCAACAATATTTGACATCTAATATACAAATTGAAAAAGTTTGGTAGGATTTTTGACCACTTCAATTTTAAATTAAATTTTGCAAATCCTACTTTTAAAACACGTTATCTATTATCTTAATTAAACAGGAAACCTTTTATTTAGACTTTTTAAAAAATGAATTTTCTGAAAAACAACAGATATGATTCTAGCAGGATGATGCAACATTCACAGTATGCTCTATGTTAGAGAATATATTGAGAATATTTTTAATGGACGAGTCATACATAGATTCTGTGATTTTTTAGCCTGCTCGATCTCCCGACTTGACCGCACTAGATTTTTTCTTGTGGGGTTATTTAAAAGAGAAGGTATATCAACAAGGACCGTTTAGAAATGTATACCATAATAATTATATTTGTATGTTTAAAAAATAAATGTTCTGTATTAATTAGCTTGTTACATATTATTCATTAGCATGTATGTAAAACGTTACAAATCAGCAATTAATAATAGACAACGTGTTTTACAAGTAGGATTTGCAAAATTTAATTTAAATTGAATTAGTAAAAAAAATCGAATCTAACTTTTTCAATTTGTAGGTACATTAGACGCCAAATGTGAACAGTTGAATATTGTTTTCGAAAGCAGAGATTTTTATAAAGAATAACTTTTTTCGTATATCCTATAATAAGAAAATTTTTCATATGGCGCCAACTTAAGTAAAAAAAGTACAAAAATTTTTAACGAATTTTGACAATTCTGATATTTTTAAAACGATGTTAAATAATTTATAAAAATGTTTTTAAATCAGGAGAATTTTAAAGCGTCACGAGAAATTTAGGAAAGTTTCCCTAAATATGGGGATTTTTTATGAGACAAAAATATACACTTTTAAAATCGCCAAAAAAAATGATTCATCTTGCGTTTTTATTAATCTCTTTTTTATTAATCCCTAGAAGATGTAGAAAAATGTCTTTCTTTAATCACTAAATTTAAAGAGATTTTTAATAGAAAATCTTTAAATTTAGGGAGATTTTTGGGAAATTAGCCAACGTTTAAATACATTTTTTCCGATTTAAGAAAATATTTAAAACAAATTTCAGATTAAGGAAAATAAAAAAATGAATGATTTTAGCATCATGTATGTAAAGAATAAACAAAAAAAAGGACCTTCCAAAATTTAACAAATTAACAGAAATTTTATGGCAAAACGACATATATCAATTAAATTCCTCAAAGGTGTAAAGGACCATGCACTTTTCTTATGGCAGTTGGGACCTGGGAAGATTTTTTTTAAATTTGAACACATATTTTTTGAGTCATATGGATCATTTTTGATTATTGCAACATGACTCTAAAATACAGGGTGGACCAAAAAAATGACTTTCAATACAACGACTCTGCTTTACTCCCCTAATTTAAATAGTAATTTTCTATTTATTAATACTTATTATTATTTTTATTATTTTATGAAAAATGGTAAAGGATGCGTTAAAATTGAATTTCGTGAAACAAACATAGAGGTTCTCTTTATACAGAAGTCTTATGCTTATTTTATTTTAATCAATATTATTTAAACTTGTTTTCCTTTAGCCGATACTTAAATAGTCATTTTTTGATAAGAATTGTATCTTAATAAATATACAAGGTGTATAAAAAATATAGAAAAACTAATAATTATAAATTTTTTATTCGTCCCCATTCTGGGTAGTATTCAAAAAGTCTCTTAACCTTAACGGCTCTTAATATAGAAGGATAGTGAATGTTGAGTTACCACTCTCAAATTTTTTTCAATTTTTTTTATATTTACATTTTTCTTATCTAATTTTATATAATATTTTCACGTACCATATGTCTTTTAAATCTTCAATGGATCCCTCATTGTGTGGTTTTTTCAACTTCTTTACATAGTATAAAACAATGGCCTGATGATGGTGTATAACCGAAACTAGTTACTTATGAAATATATTCTTGTGATATCTGACTTTCTGCTTTGTGCTGCCTTTGAGACTACGTGGATGTTTATTTTCTACGAAATTCAATTTAAACGCATATTTCACTTTTTAAAATAAGTATTTATGAATAGAAAATTACTAATTACAATTACAATTTTTTGAGTCAAGGTGAATTTATCAAAAATGATCCATATGCCTCAAAAATATGTGTATCAAATTTTACAAAAATCGGCCCGGGACCCAACTGCCATAAGAAAAGTGCATGGTCGTTTAAGGAAAGAACTTTGTTAAATAATCACAAACAAATTATCTGCTTTTATACATTAAACCATTTAAATTTCACTGTTTCTCCAGTGACGTTACATGTGGGAAGATATATATGTAATAAAATCATTCACTATTATTACCAGCTTATATTAAATATTATTTGTTTTAGCGTCAAAATATCGACATAAAATATTTCGTCGACATGGTGTACACTTCTATAAAAAAACGCGAAAACTACGACAGACCAATCATCCTTCTAACAATATTATCAACAATAATATACATGTTTCAAAATGGTGGTGACTACGGAATCCTATTTATTTTTCTTAGAGCTAAACTTCAATGGACATTGAGAAAGTACACTCTGTATTTTGCAGCACACAACATTTTATGCGTTGTTGGTGCAATAATTGGAACATTTGTCCTTCATAAATTGTTAAAAATAAGGGAATCTATACTTAGTTTGGTTGGACTGGCATCTGTATTATGTTGTGTTATACTTCAAGCAGTGGGTACCACCGACATGTACATTTATATTGGTATGTATATATTTAAGCATATTTTATACTTCTTTTTGTTAATTCAATAATGATTAATAACAACTGATCTGTATCCTTATATTCTGCTCGTTTTTGCCTCTTAATCCTGCAGTTCTGGACTGGACTTTGTGGGCTTCCGATAGTGACTCGGTCAATTTCTTTATAGAATGTTTGGTCCACTGAAAATATGTTGTTGTGAGTGAGTGTAGAAAAATCTACCTAGCTGACTACTTCTTTAAATGTTCTATGAAGTGCATAGAATCTCGGATGTGTTGCCCACGTGTGTTTGCAGAATTTCCATCAGATGCTTGTCTAGATTGTAAGTTGGTGACA
The DNA here is from genome assembly GCA_963243735.1 of Neocrepidodera transversa. Lineage (NCBI taxonomy): Eukaryota > Metazoa > Arthropoda > Insecta > Coleoptera > Chrysomelidae > Neocrepidodera > Neocrepidodera transversa. The sequence goes on from OY725339.1 coordinate 29,658,049, forward strand.
TTATAGCACTTGATATTGGTCTTTGTGATTTTTGTGTAGTCCATATAGTCTAGGTGGTAGAGCTTCAGATCTGTAGGATCTTTCGGTAATTTTCGGTAAGTGTCTTGATTGACCAGATTATTAAGCTTGCTCTTGTAGTCCGAGTTGTTTATGACAACTGTTGCATTTCCTTTGTCTTCTAGAAGAATTAGAATATTTGCATCCTCATTAAGACTTCTCGCCTGTTGAAATTATACTTTTTGGTTGTTTGGATTTTCTTAAAATTCTTGCAGATTCACTTCGTACCTCTTCATTGACATCAGTAGGTAGTTTTCCCTTTCCGGCTTCTATATTGGCAATGATCTCTTTTGTAAGTATTGTCCGAGAAGGTATGCTGAAGTTTACTCATTTGGCTGGTAAACTCGTGTCATCATCCTTGAGTGATCGATTTGACAGTTTGTTTCAAAACTGTTTTTGGGGTCTCAAGTTGTTTTGTCTGGATTTTGTTGAATTTCCTTTTTTGTCTCTCATTGGATAGAGTTGTTTCCATAGAATTGAGTGTTATTCTATCGATCTTTTTTCCAATCTTCCCATTCTAGCAAATAACTCAGATTTAAATGTAGTTTGAACAGTTGTTCATCATTCATTGCTAATTCCTTTCTCGTTTGCTTTCTTCATCCGATTGAAAATTCTTTGGGCCAGTGGTGTCTTGATGATCCTTTTTGAACGTATAAATTTAGGTGTGGTTTATGTGTCTCGGCAACGTAGTAAAAATGTTAGAGAACTAAACATTTTTGCTTTCTTCTTGGGTGTGGCTTCTAGTCTCCTGATTGACTGATAAGTTTCCTCCCCGTGAGTCGACTAATGTAAGAATGTAAGCTTTCACGGCCGGCGTCAATGTAATTGTTTATTTAAGGGCTGTTATGACGTGGTCTTTGGCTAGTAACTGATTTGTTCAATTTTGCAATCGGAAAATTTATAAAACATTTTCGACAATTTCCTTCTGCCTTCTGTGATTAATTGATTACTGTTTTGGACTTGGGTGTCGATAAAAAATTGCTATTTTATAAAATTAAAAAATATTCAGACTTTTAATTTTTAATTTATATAATGTACTCGATTTTTTCCAACCTGGACTCGAAGACATTTTAAAATATTATTCGCGTCGATTTTCTCCCTCTAGTAATATTCTGGTCGCCTTTCCAAATATGGTAATAATTAGAAAAGCTTAAGAAGGAATTTACTTAAAACGGATCGATGCCCTTTTGCACTTAAGAAAAATTCGCCAAAAAGGGGATGTGATAAAAAATCTCAAATCTTGTCTCAACGCATGTAGTCAATTTTTTTCACCCTGGGTTTGGAGAAATTTAAAAACATTGTTAGGTCATTATTACCACTTTTGTGGTCTTTCAATTACAATTATTGAGCTCTTGACGACTAGGGAAGAAGAAAAATCAATGAGTAGATTTGCCTTTACCTTATCATTATACGTAGAAACGACACGTGAAAAAAATCATCATCCCCTCCTCCTCTCGGACTGAAACACATTTTTGGACATAGGACGTTTTCCAAAACTCATGACACTAAATGGCTTTATTATTCATACTATCCCTGTGTAGCCGAACTTCAATAACACGAAAAAATGCCCGTCACAATGCGTTGAAAGGCTAAAACCTCTGTAACCCGATTTCTTCTCGCCCAGTACCTCTAGGACGTTTGTAGCATAAAATTCCTTCCAGAGAGAGGGAAAACTCTACCACGAAATTCAATTTCCTTTATAATCCGAAATGGATCGGAGGTGGAGTATTCTTTACGATTTTTTTTTTGTGAATAACAGCACATGCACCATAGCAAATCCTTTACGCCGCTTCAAGAGTAGTGTGCACGTTGGATTTAAACCGCTGAAAATTGTGTTCTCTGGGAAACACGGTTTCAGGAAGGTCATTCCATAGTGATGACATTCTCCAGATAAAGGGAATTTTCACCTGATTTAAGACTTATCCGACAGACTTTTCAAATCTTTTCCGGAAAACTGTTTGTTACTTTAACAGGCTTAATAACCATCTGTGAGTTTTTTGCCCTCTGGAGGTTGTACTTCCAGTGTGTGAGTGCTTGGCACTCTATTATAATGTGAAATGCTCTTACATTATCTACAAATAAGTTAGTGTTAGTAAATATCATTAATTAGTGCTTTTGATGGTGTTTTGACTATGATTTCGTGACCCTTTAAGAGATTCTAGCGAGACTGATATTGTTTAACAGTCCACCTAGTCGAAATGCCAAACACCGGCTCAAAGCCAGTGAATTTGGTAGCTGAGGCTTTTCTTGCTTAAGCGTTTGCTTTCTCGCCTCCTGTATGTTTAAGTGTCCTGGAACCTGCAACGATACTTTATTTTGTTGATAATAAATAATTAATGTGATTAAGCACAAATCTTTATATTATTGGTTAGTTGCACGAATGGAATTTGAAATATATCAGAAGTAAAATATTAAATGAAAAAAAATTTTCTACGCCAGTCAAGTTGATTTTTTTTTATGTAATTAGAAACAATTGACAAAAACCACGATATATTTCAAAATCCGTCCTTTCTTTTTTTTTGTGGGTTTAAGGAAATTAAACTCAAATTAAACGTTATATTTGTTTATTTTACGATAATAAATTCCAGAGATTTTTTTTCTTTAAAAAAAAAACTTAGCTTTTCTTGCGGTTGAGGACAAAAAAACTTCTTGGCCCAAGCAAAACTAACTGTCCAGAGGAAAAACTTCTTGGCCCAGGTAAAACTAACTGTCCAGAGGAAAAACTTTCCAGAAGAAAAAATATATAAGAAATCTTTAGTAAGCGTCACAAACGGTATAAAGTCAGTTATTTTGACTGAGTAGGTAAAGAGAAGAACATTATTAACATGGGAAAGGCATTTTATAGGAATACCAAGAGAAGAGAGGGACATGACGCGAAAAAATAAGAAGGGGATATCAAGCGAGTATGAAACTATAATCTATGGAATAGATGAATAATGAAAATACAGGGTGGCACAAAAAAAAACGTAACAAACCCATCCAAGTGACACTTTGTTTTGGTTTTCCAAAACAAGTAGAGTTTATAGATAGTTCTCGACTAATTTGTTATATACTAGAGCCTGTAGGTTTACCTGACTGTCGGAGTGAATGAGGATTATTTTCTCTCTATAGCCTCTATCATTATTCTCCCTCAAGCATGAGTCTATATCATATACTTTTGCTTAGAATACTGTGACTGTCTTAGTGATTTTATGGGTTATTCAACAACTTCTTTACTAGAAGTATTCGGGAAGTTGCGTGGGATGACTCTGGATCTTCAATCATTCAAGACACATTCGAGAATAATAAAATTTCGTATTTGTTATTTTTATTTTATTGAATAGTATGAACAGGACCGGTTTGTACAGCTATAATTTAAAAAAAAAACTATCATTTGGTAATTATTAGGATAGTTCGCCTGGATGATTTTCTGAGTAGATCATTTCTTGATTATTCTAACTCATCAGACATTCCACTTTACTGATGCAGACAATCCACTTTACTGATGCAACTAGTGGAAATTTTGGTGATTGTACAAAATTCTTCATTTGATTTTTAGGCGGTGTTGTCAAATGCCTAGGAAGTCTAATAAGTCCTATGCTTAGATCTCAAGTATCCAGAATGGTACCTGCCAATGAGGTTGGTAAAATATTTGCCATGATAGTAGGCGTCGGATCTCTAATATCATTAGGAGCATCTCCAGCTTATACCTTGATTTATAATGCCACTCTTAATATAAATCCAGCAGCGTTTAATTTCCTTTCAATTGGTTTATTGGGCATGGCAATGCTATTAATAATGTAAGTATGAAATATTTTTATGTACGACTAATCTATAATGTTCATTATACATGAGTAATAAATAATAATAATAATATCCACTATAAAGGTTTATCGTAGTTTAGCCTAAATTATTTAATAGTCGTGGATAAAGTATAGTATTCTACTCGCAATGGGTGGTTTGCGTCACTCGCTTTCGCTCGTGACGTAAACGCCGCACACTCGTGAATAATAGCCATCTTTATATGCTCGTTGAATAATATACTATTAATATTGTTGATTTCATGCCTTCGTTGTTTTTTTGATTTTAGGGTAATCATGATATTAGAATATAAAACCAAATATCAGTCACTTACAATTATGGATGTAACTAGGCCAACCACTTAATAACTAAGAGGATAGGATAAGTACGTTCTCAGCGAATGTGATATTGTGTTTGTTATTAAAATTTTAGCAACAAAATAATTTTATAATTAATTTTAATAAAGTCTTAGATTATTTATATTTTAAAACCAATAAAGTAAATTAATTCAACTTTTCATATTTCTTAATTTTTATTTTACATAAATGCTACAAAGTTAAAAGCATAAATTGATGAAAACTAAATAACTAAAACAAAATGTTAATAGTAAAATCGCCTGCCCAAAAATAAGAATCACATCATTGAATTCAGTTTTTACCAAATATTGAAACGAATTTCAAAAACTTATATACATGATGTCTGTATAAAAGTGGAAGGGATAATATTGCTATATTAGCAACAGTAAAAGATACAGAGGCGGTTAAATGGGAATAAAGTTAACTAGTTTAGAGAGCATTATACGGTTGAAAAAATCTACAGGAATTTTCGCACTTCCCGAGTTATATAGGGAAAACTAAAAATGCTATTTTTACTCCCTATAATTTTTATTTAAAAAAATGTCAAAAAATAGTCTGAATTTTTGGTATGTTATAGACTTCGGCATTCTGAACAAAAGTCTCAATGGGCACTAAGCCCCAAATTCCATGGTTTGGCCGCTATCGAGCTCCGAAGGTCCGCGACTACACCATATTATAGAAACCTGTGAGACGCATATCACCTCTTTAAAAATCATATTTCCATTATTTGAACGTATGCCCTTTAGTTTTTGAGGATGCTGGATTCAAATGTGGTGTTGAATACATGGTATGGACAGTTGACAGCTGTCAAATAGCTGTCAAATGCTCTGAAAAGAAATAAATCCTACTTTGAGTAGTTCTCATTGCTCAAAGTAGGATTTATTTCTTTTCAGAGCATTTGACAGCTATTTGGCAGTTGTTTGACAGCTGTCAACTGTCAATATTCTCGATTTGGTATCACATTTGAATTCAGCGTCCCCAAACACATAAGTTCTCATTACTCTAAGTAGGATTTATTTCTTTTCAGAGCGTTTGACAGCTATTTGACAGCTGTCAACTGTCAATATTATTGATTTGATATCCCATTTGAATTCGGCGTTCCCAAAAACATAAGTTCTCATTCGTTAAAGTAGGATTTATTTCTTTTCAGAGCATTTGACAGCTATTTGGCAGTTGTTTGACAGCTGTCAACTGTCAATATTCTCGATTTGGTATCACATTTGAATTCAGCGGCCCCAAAACATAAGTTCTCATTACTCAAAGTAGGATTTATTTCTTTTCAGAGCATTTGACAGCTATTTGACAGCTGTCAACTGTCCATACCATGTATTCAACACCACATTTGAATCCAGCATCCTCAAAAACTCAAGGGCATACGTTCAAATAATGGAAATATGATTTTTAAAGAGGTGATATGCGTCTCACAGGTTTCTATAATATGGTGTAGTCGCGGACCTTCGGAGCTCGATAGCGGCCAAACCATGGAATTTGGGGCTTAGTGCCCATTGAGACTTTTGTTCAGAATGCCGAAATCTATAACATACCAAAAATTCAGACAATTTGACCGAGCGGCCATTTCCTATCTTTTTGTGCGGGGTTCTACGAAACTGTACTAATAAATTTTTGATACGGTCTCTATCAAGTTATTTTTTTTAATACGGACCTATCTTTTTTATTACAAAAATTATTAGACCGTTAAATTTCAAGTTTGGTGATATATCATACTTGTCACTTTAACAGAAATAAATTAACATCATTAGTGACAATAATTTTTAATTACGGCTCTGTCGTAGTTCTTTTATAAATTCGTTTTAATTTCGTCAAAACAAATATAACACTAACTAAAAATAGTCGAAATTAAACAAGCAGAAAAATAATCGACCTGCGTCGTGATTAAAAACTATTGGTAGAGAATGTAAAGACAAATTAATGATATATCATACATTACATTTTCTACGACGTTTTGTACGACAATTATCAATAATGTACGTAATGTTATTACGAACCTAGATCCTGTCTTACGTAAAATAGGGGAAAATGTATAGAATAATGAATAATTTAATTAAGAAAATAACTACAAATATTCAACCAAATAAATTTAAAGTATTACTAGGTACATATCTAATAAAAATTAATTATACTTAAATTATTTTTGCAACTGACTTTGTCTTTAAATTATCTATCAATATTTATTAATTACGACGCAGATCGGATTATTGTCTAGTTGTTTAATTTCTACTATTTTAATATATTTTTTTATTTCAATGATAATGCATCTTTTTATCGAAATTGCTATGTAATGTTAAAAATTAACAAAATTAAAACAAAACAAAAGTACTACGACAGGACCGTAATTAAAAATTATTGTCACTGATGATGTTAGTTATTTTAGATAAAACTTCGTATTAAAATGACAAATGTGATATATCACTGAATTTGAATTTTAACGGTTTATCAATTTTTGACAGATCGGTATTAAAAAAAATAACGTCATGGTGCCCGTTAAGACATGATACGCCATTATAAAAGTTTTTTGCTACAACCACTATGCAAAACACGCTTTTCTAAACAAATTTAAACAAATTTTTATACGCAAAGCAGGTCTTTTCTTAATTGCTTTGATATCCGTTGGAAAAGTAATAATTTAGAGTGCGAAAAGCCTTCGCTTCTTTATCTTTGAAATATTTTGATCAAACCAAATTACTGGAATTAATTAATACGCTTGCTCGAACTGTTCTTAAATTGGAACCAAAACAAAGATCCAAAATATTTGGTTATTTTATGTTTGGATTAATTTAATTTTCTTTTTAAGAGAGAAAAGGGAAAATCCCAAAAAAACTCTATAAGAAATGTGGAAAAGCCTAGGTAAATCCCTATAAAAGGGAGGCTTCCCCGACCAGCGCAATTGTGTTAAACAATCACGCCATCGATCCAAGCAATGAATATAGTTATTTACCGAGTTGTTACCATTTAGGTTTGTGTAAATATAGATTAATAGAATAAGGCGCTATCTACACAGTTCTTGTTAAACTAATTCATAACGGAGTAGTAGGTGAAATCCGAGAGATGCCGACTCCTGTACTGAATTAAAACGTACTCGGACAATACCTATTATCGGTCTTTTTGTGTAATTCTGGATTTTAAATATTTTAAACTACCTATATATTATGAGTATTTTATACAGTAAGTGTCAAAAATTCGGCACCATGTGGGTAAAAATTTATTCTCAGAAAATAGTTATTTATACAACAAGTGTGTAAAGTGATACTTTTTTCACGAATGTGAATGTTGTCGCACGAACCAAAGGCGAGTGCGACAATCACATGAGTGAAAAAATGCACTTTACACACTAGTTGCATACAATATTTTTTCTACTACCATAATTTTTTTGTACAAAAATAGATTTCGCATGCAAGAGGTTAACAAGCTATTTTCCAAAATCTTTAAGTTAACCATTTGAATTCTAGCACATAGAACCTTGGCAAGATAAGAAACATAAGGATATTGCAAAAAATGTGTTGCACATATAAAAAAGTTATTTTGAAAATTTTATTTTACTTTACGCACTAGTGAAAAAAGTTAAACTTTACGCACTAGTGAAAAAAGTTAAACTTTACACACTCCTTAACGTGCGTAAAGTAAGTACTTTACACACGGTAGTAGAAAAAAATTATTATTGATAAATATTGATGATCAAATTTCTCGATGAGGTATTATTACGACCTCTAGTGTTGGTATTATCGTTATTACTCGCGCTCAAAATAATTACAAATAGTTACAACGTTGCCAAATATACGTGGTAAAATGAAAAATGGGAATTTTCATCAAGAGTAAAAATATGTATTTTTGAATATAACATAAAATAAAACACCCTTTATAATTGTATTATGAACATTTTAATAAAAATATGAGCTGAATCGGTTCAGCCGTTTTCTAATTATATGGTCACCAACGAACACATTTTTATTAATCGATTGTATCTTAGAATATATTTACAAATATATTTACTTTATGTCCGTATTGTTCTGCCAGAAAATCAGCCATGTAAATTTTTGATGGTTTATTTCTAAAAAAAAATGTAATTGAGAAATTACAGACGAAACAGATTTCTTTTACTGAATGTGCAACAAGAAACAGAACTTCTACTTTAAACATAGCAATTGAAAATCTAATATTCTGATTTGTCAGCCACTCTTGTATTTTAATCTTTGTCCAGCTAGCGTTTGGTGTTTTATATAACAATATACTGTGATGAAGCATTGTCCATTATGATTAAGGATTCATTAAGTTTTTTCAGTAACTGTTCTTCAAACCATTTTAAAAAAATCTCATTATTCATTTCACCATGATAATCACTCAGCTTACTTTGTGACGCAAATATAGCCTCTGCTCCTTCAATGAACCCATTTTCATTTCCAGCATTGAGTATAAGGTATAATAAAAGTTTCAACTGAAGCATGTAGCTATATTCTAGTAATTACTTACGTACCTTTTACCATATTTGTGGTTTTCACACTTTTTTTATTTTTATCTTGCCAAGAACGGTTTATAGTCCCATTTTGAAAAATCCACGTCTCAGCAATAAAAACAAACTGAAATAAGCCTGTTTCCTTTCCTTTCATGTAATTTCTTAAAAATACAGCCCTCTGAAAAATACTTCAGATTGTAAGTGGGTAAAATGCGGGTATTTTGGAATTCCACGCGGGTAAGTGTTGCCAATCTGCGCGTAATTACCCTATTTTCGGGTATTTTCCTGCTTTGTGGGTTTTTTGCGGGTAAAATCGGGTATTTTGTGGCAAAGTTGCGGGTATTTTGGTGATTTTTCATTGGCAACACTGGAAGCCAAGTTCTATTGTACTTCGGTATAAATAAAAGTTTTCTTGTTTTATTCCAGCAGCTAATTATACCCAGGTACTCAACTCAGTAGGGCATGTGAAGACCGCCCTTCTGGCCTCTAAGGGTCTTGTCAATACTCTACGACCCCTGGAGTATTTCTTTCTCCACTGAAGTTGCCCGTGCAGTGGCCTTCTCACTATAAATGGAAGGTATTATATCGACATGAACAGGCCGATCAACTGGCCCATATTGGCCACTCTTTTAATATCCCAGCCAATTTAAAAATTAATTTTTCGAATTTTCTGTCACCTATTAAAGGCAACAAATTTCACGAAGATGGTCGCAACAATGAAATTCTACCAATTTAAACAAGAAGTCATATTATTATATAATGGAGACGGGTCATTGCTCAACACCTTTTTAGAACAGAGGCAAAAGATGACCCATTTTTTGAACGTGGACAAATTGGAACATTTAACCATATAAGAATTATCAGAGTCAAAGCTACCTCTACGCCTTTTGATATATGCATTATATACTAGCCAATTTAAATAACCCTAGACTTGAACATATATTAATCCAATTCCTTATCATATCTCAAATTATCCTTCAAATAATGTCACCTTCCTTTTATCAGTCCTATTGTTTATTATTTTTCCTAATGGAGGTTACTTATATTGCCAAGAGCAAGACCATAGTGGCATCCATGGTATGTGGCTGGGTAAATTGTCTCTACAATAAGGCCCCCCTAGAAGAAGAATCGAGAACTCACGAATACTGATAAGAACGAATTTATTGGTTTTATATTAATGAATGAATAGCTTAAAGAACCTAGTTGCTTGTGTTGATTTTCATTGTTCTTATAATATTCATTAATTAATAAAAATCATTAAAAAGTAATTAATATATTTTGAAAGTGGCGCTGCTTTTTGACCAATAATTAACGTTTTACTTTCTACAGCTTTGCCAAGATTGTAGCTTTGTTCGTTTGTAGAAAAATTTGACATACTTGTTTATTTTTGATAATCACAAATGAACGAGAGTTGCCAGTTTTATCGATATGACAACATAGGCCAATATAATCTGTTTCAATTGGGCCACGTCACAAGCCACTATAGCCCCGATATTCAAATTTTAAGAATTTATTACAGTCGCAGGATCGGTCTCAGAAGTGCTGGACCCGGTGCAATGTGTTATGGTAGGCCAAAATTATAAAATAAAAATATAAAAAAAAATCACTGGATGAGTCCATTGAGAACTCGACCGAGAACCGATAACCGAATATATTCAACTCAGTATTCGGATTAATTTGATTAGTAGTGTCAGTTCTCCGTAAGTGTCGTTCTCAGTGCTCGGATTTTCTTATTATCGACACTTGGGATTCTCAAATTATAAAGTTTAGGTTTTGTATTGCTAGTTTCGTTTTTTGTAGGTACTTTTTCTCTACATGACCCGTGCTATAATCGAAAATTGAGAACGAGAAGAGATATCGGAAACTCCTGAGCACCGACACCGATTCTCCATAACCGAGAACTTTCGAACATATGCTTCTCGAGAACTTTAAAGAATCGAATACTTTTTGTTTCTTGGTATTCGAGAACACCATCACTAAAAAAAAGTTATATTAGATTTGTTGTTGTTCCGATTATTTTAATGTAAATAACAAAAATAAGTATGAAATAATAGTAAATACTTTGTTTCGGTATTCGTTATGGATCTGTACCTCGTCATTGTAATAATTATTACTACTATATTGGGACTAGATATTTACTTTTATATCAACAAACCAGTAAAATAAGATTAGAGAAATAATTCTTTATCTTTATCTTTTTTATCTTGTAATAGGCGCTGGAGTATTATTTTTAATTACATTTATCTTTGTATATGCAATACAATGTAGTATTTATTATGGACTAAATTATTTTTCTTCTGCCATATTTAATACGTATTTACTTCTCTCCCGAATTTGAGTTTTGGATTATCAGAGCATTAATAAAAATAACTAATACTCATATTGCGGTTTTATTATAGAAAAATAAATAATCTTTGGTGTACCTTATCAAATAATACAAAATCAGCAATAATGATGAGAATTAAATAATATAAATAAGTTTATCACTTACATTGTTATAATAAACTTTACTAATTTATTCGTCACTTATTTAAATTATCACTTTTAATCATTTTGCAAGTATAACATCTATATTTTGGTGGTGCAGGCCCATCGATGTGAACAGGATCTCCAGGTCTATTATAATGCTCAAGACATGGTAATCGTTCTAGAACTTCTTTATCTTCTCTTAAATCCACTGGCACATCTTTCCAAAACTTGTGTAATTGCCTTGCTGGTAATTTAAGTAAATAATGTTTTGGCAAGATTTTTACAACATCAGAAGTTATATCTTCTGGAGAGAAGATTACAGTAGTAGTATCAGACATTTTTTATAATTTTAGCTAAATATTGATATAAAGTACAGCCAACAACTTTTGAGTATAACTAAGCAATTCAAGTTTGTTTTTAAGTAGATAAAATATTATCTACTAATACTGATAGTACGAGAGCTCATACATTTTTTCGCAATAAAAAATTATACTATTATCAAACTTACTCATATTTTCTTTATTTTTCATCGATTAGATATAATTTATTAAAAACCCAATACGTAAGTCGTAAATTTAAACTGTTTTTAATATAATTATTGTTGGTTATTTTCAGTGTTGCCGTTCGTAAAATGTAAAACACCCCAAAATGTAAACGAAAATATCCCAATTGGCAACATTTTACCCCCAAACTTGACCTTGAACTTGATAAAGGAAATTTTATATATAAAGATAAATCTTTATTCGAAATAAACATAAAATAAAACATGACACGTACCTATATACTCGTAACGGGGAAAAGATGAAGATTGCAACGCATCTGCTCAGAAATCAGTGATAGTAAATAATAATTAAGATTATAATGCGTAAGGGATAATTTATGATTAAAAAGTCTATATTCTAATACCCTATTTTACCCCCAAATATTTATATTCCCCAAAAATCACCACGAACCTTAAAATATACCCCCATTTGGGTTAAAAGCCCCCAAAACGGCAGCACTGGTTAGTTTATATATAAAAGTTGGCTGTGCCTACAGGCACACTGGCATACATTTATTATGCTAGTTTTACACTTAGACCATTTACTATTAGACAAGAAGTATCGACTTCAAAACATTGTATGCAAAAATGTAAACAAGGCATGTCTAATAATAAACAGTCTAAGATTTAAATAGTGACAAGACAACTTAAATACTGGGAGACATGATGAGAAGCGATGCGCCCTCTAGTGTTGGTATTAAGGTGCGTTTCCACCAAAAAACAATTACAAGTAAACATTTTGGCAAATATTTGTGAGCATATGAAAACGTTCGGAAATGTTTATTCGGTTTTGTTTGTCTAGTTAAAAACAAAACAATGCGAACACTTGTCAACGATCCATACTTATACAGCCAGATGGTTTGAGAAGTTGGTAAAGTATGACGTTATAGTTTGGAATACGCATCGAGGAAATTTGAATGGTAAACTTTTAATGTTAAACAAAAATTAAAATATGTTTTTTATATTTTAATTTCAAAATATTTCTACGCCCCTGAACCAACGACGCTAATGCATTTTTATGAGTTCTAATCAAAACAAAAGGTGCTTTTCGAGTCGAGATGTTAAGTACATTAGCTTTACATTGAATACCCATAAGTCTGTCTCTATCATGCTCTCTCTAACCTTTCCTATCTTTATGTCAGTAACCAAATAAAGTTGGGTCCAAAAAAATAAAGATCAATCTGTATCGTTTCTTGATAAGAAAAGCGTGGATAAATTACCTGCTCTCATTTTTTTTAAATTTTTCTCAAAGATAAGTACATATCGACAAACTGTTATAAAAATTCATTATCACTGAAACGATCTTTTTTGTTTTCAAAAGGTGCTTGAGAACATCGGCTTTACATTGAATCATTGTATATAGACTTCGGTCTATTACAATGATTGAATACCCATAAGTCTATCTCTTTCATGCTCTCTCTAACCTTTCCTATCTCTATGCTTGCTGCTATATGTAATGCCACCTTTAGAAAACCAAACAATCAATTAAACAAGTAAAAACGACAATATTTTTGCCGTAATTACGAGTTTTCGAAAATTTAAAGTTACGAAAATAAATTTCTATAGGGATATACCTTATATATGGTGTAAGAAGCGGGAAAGTAAAAATAGGTCAATGATTAATATCATTTTAGGGTTTTTTAACGATACTGAATCGGTTGCCGTTGTCCTTTTATGTCTCTATCTCACACCGTTCTCGCAGGCTAACAAACGGACGGACAGACGGAGCGACAAAACCATCTTATAAGAGTTGTTTTCTTCGAAAACTCTAAAATTGTAGTTTTTTATTTAGTTTATATTTGGAAAATTATTAAATTAAACAAGATTTGTGAAAACCTTTTGTACACGTCGATTTGCATTCTAAAATAACTAGAATACCCAAGTATTCTAATTTTCTGAATATAGATAAGAAACTACCTAACGATGTAGTAAATAATTCTCTATTTATTTTTATCAAATAATTTGAACCTATTTAGATATAAACTCAATAAGGCTAATATTGTGTCTAACAAAACAATTTTCTATAAACGTTAACCAATATGCAAATTAGCAATAAAACGAGTTTTAAAATAACTAACAAAGAGGTCAAAGACTTTAATTTGTCCGAAAAAATTAAATCTCAAATTTGAATTTAAATTTATCTCCTTTATCGTCGATCTCTCTCACCTTCAACTAACGAATAACAAAGAAAATATATTGCTGTGTATCCAGCGTTGCCAATATATGATCAATTTCAAATGATTAAGAAAGTTGTAAGATGATAATAAAATAATATTTATTTCGCCATTATTATTTCTATAAATATAAGAATTTTGCAATAAAATAATTTCATTTTCAGATAACTTTAATATCTTCAGTTGGTTCCGTGTAAATATATTTACCATCCTTTATATAGAATTATATTCGGAATTCTGGACATTCATAATATACATATGGTAAAAATATATAAAGCGAGAATTCTTTTATTTTGAGTGATGATCGCTGCCTTTTTATTTTTGTGTTTAGTTAGATGCTTGTTTACTTACGAATTTATTATTTTTTATTTTTGCGGATTCAAACTGCATTTTTCCGCCTTTATTAACAATAAAAAAACTAACGCAGAGGTCAAATTTCTATAACATCGATTATTTTCTAGGAATTAAAAAGTATTATTTTGCAAAAACGATAAGAAATAAATTAACATAAAGAATAGATTATAAAAGGTCAAATAATCGACGGAAGCCTGTGGGCGAGAATTATTATTTTAGTTTGGCAACGTTGTAAGCACCAGCTGACCGTGGCGGTAAATTATTGGTTAGAATAAATAGAATGATCGTCTCACTTTTTAATAACATCTTTGCGTGTAGCAGAAAGAAACGGATAGTTTAGTTCATATCGCAACTGATTTAATTCTATCTTTCTCTTAAAGGATGCCAATATATCTCTTTCATTGATGAATTTTTCTTTATTCGTTCGCCGGTTGACCAAGGAGAAGTTGTGCTCAACTAAAATGAAGTTTCTTTTAGTGGCTCTAGCATTTATTGGCATTTGGGCGTATGTCACCTGCGATGAAAAAAAAGGTCCAAAAGTAACCGATAAGGTACGTCAGAAATTCTATTTTTACTGAAAAACTCAAATTTATTACTTTTAGGTATGGTTTGACATCACCATCGGTGACGAACCTGTAGGACGTATAGAAATAGGATTATTCGGTAAAACGGTGCCAAAAACTGTAGAAAATTTCAAGCAATTAGCCCTAAAACCTGCAGGACAGGGATATAAGGGAAGCAAATTCCATAGGGTTATCAAAGATTTTATGATTCAAGGTGGTGATTTTACTAAAGGCGATGGAACAGGGGGTGAGTAATTAATTAATTTTTTACTTGCTTTTCTAAAAAATTAATAAATTGTTTATAACATTAGAAATTTAAATAAGGCAGTTTTTAGTAAATATTCATTTATGTATTTTTTTAAATGAATGATGAATTTTTGTTAATATTTCAATATAACTTACAAAATCTCTAAAAATAGTTCCAAATACATTTCAAAGTTTCACTTTGGATGTCAAATTAATAAGCTCTGGATTTCTAAAGAAATTCAAACCATTTGTATGAACTCATTTTTCCATTTTATTTTGTATTGTCTTTGTCCATTTTTTTATTTTTGAATATCTCTAAAATCTACCTGAAATTTCCATCTCGATTTGCTTTTCCACATCATATTTATTTTTGGTATTATATGTTTTCTACCCATTTTTTATCATAGACACTTTTTTATTGGCATATTTCTGATTTTACTAATATTTATACTCGTCTTTAATCTTTGTTATTATTCTTTTTGATAGATTCCTTACATTGTTTATCAAACCATGAGTTTTTACCTTTCTTTTCTCTATATCTTATTGTGTTTTCTTATGCTACTCTTGTCACTTTAATTTTATTCCAGACATCTTCAATATTTGATTTTTTTCCCTTTTTTTACTTGAAAAATGACAGATTACACAGTCTAATAGTGTGTAATAAAGCTCTCTTCCATAAACTAAGTAAATTTAATATTTTGTATAACTTTTAATAAAACAAATGCATCTTACTACTTTGGTAATTTATTTAAGAATGCCCCGTATTTCCGTCACTCACTCTGGCGAGTTCAAAGTATTGCTGAGTCGCCAGAATAGGTGATGACATAAAATAACAATATATTTAATTAATACTAATGCATTTAATTTAACCTAAATAACTTATAATAAATGTACAGAGTGTTTTAATAAGTATATAGCGCTATGTGTATTCCAAAACTTGTACGATTGTTGGGGTGAAATAATAAATTGGCATTTCTCGGGTAACAAGTTAGGTATGGCTCAAGTACGGGGTGTCGTTCCAAACAAGGAAAAATTAAATTGATTAATGCTCAAGCTGCATAAATACTACAACTTTAATTGAATTTTGCCTCTTTTTCTTTCATCTTATAATAATTAACAATTCCACTCGTATTCATACACAGTTATCATGAAACAATATTGAATTATTTGCAAATTAATTCCTTATAATGGATTTTGTCCACTTCAATGGAAAAAATGACCGTTCACGGTTTTTGGGGTTAAATAATTCAGTTTCAAATGTTTCTGTACCAACAGAATTTTTATCTCTGTAAGATGCTCCATTAATTTGTCAAATTTCAAGGTTTTTTTCTCGTTCTTTCGGAGCCACTGGTTAAGTGAAATAATTCGAAGCGATGTTGTAGAGTCACATTTATTATATTGTAATTCTCAAAGAAATTTACAACTCTTTAATTTCTCATTTTAATTCACAAAACAATTATTGGCGACGCCTGTATTCTATTATTCAGGGTGTTTCAGAATTCGACGTTTCAACGATTTATGGTAGACTCCTCTCCTAAAATAAAGAACCAATACTCAAAAATTCTTAGTTTTTGAAATACTTTAAAGTTAATAAATAAAAACATTTTTTCGCTGTAACTTTTTTTAAAAACAAACATTTTTTAATTAAACTTTGCAGCTGAGTTACTCGACTAATGCCCCTCATTGTGACGAGGCACTTTTTCAAAACCTTTTACCAGTGGCGTTCCAGTTGGGTATGGCCGAATATTTTGCTCCCAATTTTTTACGCCACTGGATAAATTTTCAAAATTTGATTTTTCGGTACACAAAAAACACATAATTATGATGATATTTTTCTGAGGATTTTTGCGAGTCTATGTCCATGTCAGGATCGATATCGTGCTAGGCCCCGTAATTTTAATTTTTTTTAAAACGTCGCGGTCGAGCACAAAATTTGATTTTTAGATACACAAAAAGCACATAATTGAACAATTTTTTTTTCAAATTCTTTGGAAATCGTGGTTTAGCACGTTTCACCTAGTTTAAAGCCACTATTAATGTTTTAACCAGAGATACCATAGAGAGAGAAGTTGTATCTAACATAAAGCCTAAATATATACTTTAGGGCTCATAACGAACCTCTGAAAGCGGTCTTGACAGATTTAATTTATACAGTGCGGTGGAATAAGTGTTACACCCCCCCCCCCCCCTATTAACTACTCTATTTTTACATCTTAAGAAAAGAGCTCAAACAGGTCAATTTTTATTTTAAACGTAGTATGTTATGACATAAAAGTTTCGAACCTGACATAATCCCTCTTCATTGAACCAAAGTGTTATACATTTTTGAAATCAGTGTTTCAATAGGTTTCAAATGAGGTGTCGCATGATGCACTTTCTCATTTAAAAAAATCGAAGGGGTGACACCCCCATGAAGAGGGATTATGTCAGGTTCGAAACTTTTATGTCATAACATACTACGTTTAATATAAAAATTGACCTGTTTGAGCTTTTTTCTTAAGATATAAAAATAGAGTAGTTAATAGGGGGGTGGGGTAACACTTATTCCACCGCACTGTATAGCATATATTTGCATTTTATCATTTTTTTTAAGTAAATATCAACAAACTGTTATAAATATTAATTGTCACTGAAAGTTGGATAAATAAGTTAAAAAAATGATGAACAAAAATTATTTTATATTTCAATTTCGAAATATTACTACGCCCCTGAACCAACGACGCTAATGCATTTTTATTAGTCGTGCTTTTCGATCCGAGATGTTGTGAACATCGGCTTTGAATACCCATAAGTTTGTCTCTTTCATGCTCGCTCTAACCTTATCCTATCTCTATGGTTGTAACGAAATAGGTTGATTACAATTTTGAAGAAAAAAAATAGCTCTCCCCGTTTTTCTTTTATTATTTTTATGCCGATTAATTTGAATATATTTCCCACCAAGTCTAAAATAAGTATTTTCGCATTGGATTAAAGTCACAGTCTAAACGTTATTATAGATTGTTTATGTTCTTGCAATTGAAATTAAGTTTAACGCCATATTATTAATGGTGTAACGCAATAGGTTGATTACAAATTTAAATAAAAAAATAGCTTTCACCGTTTTTTTTTAATTATTTTTATGCGGATTAATTTGAATATATTTCCCACCAAGTCTAAAATAAGTATTTTCGCATTGGATTAAAGTCACAGTCTAAACGTTAATATAGATTGTTTATGTTCTTGCAATTGAAATTAAGTTTAACGCCATATTATTAATGGTGTAACGCAATAGGTTGATTACAAATTTAAATAAAAAAAAAATAGCTTTCACCGTTTTTTTCTATTATTTTTATGTCGATTAATTTGAATATATATTTCCCACCAAGTCTAAAATAAGTATTTTCGCATTGGATTAAAGTCACAGTCTAAACGTTATTATAGATTGTTTATGTTCTTGCAATTGAAATTAAGTTTAAAGTCACTATTAATCTTGTAACGAAATAAATATAAATACGTTGATTACAAATTTAAAATAAAAAAAATTGCTTTCCTCGGTTTTTGTAATTAAATATATATGTATAAATATAAATACGTTGATTACAAATTTAAAATTAAAAAAAATTAGCTTTCTTCGGTTTTTGTTATTTTTATGCTGATTATTTTGAATATATTTCCCACCAAGTCTATAAAATTAGTAATTCTAAAATTTTAAGTCATTAGACGTCATTATGGATTATTTTTTCAGTATTTATCAAACAAAAAGAGTTTAATAAATTACTATGATTTATTAAAAATACAAAAATTTTAAATTTGACAGTTAATAAATTTCAGGTAATATCTTTATGGTTATTAATAAAAAAAATTGATTGAAACATGTTATTGCAAATATGCAGATGATCAGATTTGTGGGTGTGCACATAAATAATATTTAATTAGACTTTTATTGTTATTTTTTAAACACCAAGTTTATAATTGAATTGAAACTAGTTTAGAATTTTTTTTTTTTAAATAGCACTTATTTTCAGAATTTAATTATTCCTTTATTATTTGCTATACAACCTTTATCTATTTTCTAGAGTATCTTTCTTCATATAGAGATCTATAAAATTGTTGCTATTCTCAGACTTTTATAGTATTTTTAAAATGCTTTTTAAGCGTGTCAATGTAAAATATTTTGGTATTATACACTTAATTCTGCCTTGTGTAAAAATATGTAGTCCCTTTACTCCTGTCTATGCAAAAATAGATGGTCCTTTTGCCACTTACGTCTGGCAATGTAAAAAATATTTAGCCACATTAAATATTTAGCCCTTTAAATTTCTATTTTGCAATTAATTCTTTTTACAGTTTTTCGAAATTTTTTAAATTTTTTTAAATATTACCTTTAAAATTTTTGTATTCTATCTTCCCCTTATATCTACCTTTCCAAGATTAATAATTTAATCGCCGTTATTTTGCTATTTGGAAATATCTTATTAATTTTGTTCTGTCATAATTAAAGGCCATTAATAGTTACTTGCTCATTATTTTTGTATAGTTATTACTTGAAAATAATTGTTCTTTATCTGATACTTATGTGTACTTATGTTACGCTTACTTTGCAAGCAACTGAAATTATGAACCGATAAAAATTTATCACCTTGATAACAATATAGAACAAAAATTATCTAACTGATGAAAAAGGTGCGACGAAGAAGGCCTTCAAATTTTTTATTAATCTATAAAATGAAGTCAATAGGACATTTTAGAAGCTAAAAATAAGTGACATATATGAATTTTATAATAATGGTCAGTTGCAAAAATAGTATATTATATTACTAGGAGTAGAAGGTGCTTATTATGTGTTGAGCTCAGAAGTGTAATTTGAGCGAAACACAAATAATGAAGCCTTCTTCTCCGAGTAATATATACTATTTTTTCTTCAAGCATAAAGATAATTCAAGTTATTGAAACACTCCTACCCTAGGTCACTCAATATCTTATTAATTCCCTTTTTTTTCTATATTTTTCCATAGAATTATAAGGCGGTAATAACACTAGAGGTCGGATTTTGCCGGATATTTTTTATAAGTTTCATTTCGATTATTTATTATCATTCGCAATTTAAAGAGATCTTTTGAAAAAAATCGGCTGTGTCACCCCAGAACTTTCCCGGCTCGGCTGTAGAGAATAGGATTATTTTAATTACAAAATACTAAGCATTACTTTAATTTATGGAACAAATTTTAAATAGCAAGCCAATGGTACATTATACATATAACACACTGCTACAATTAGGATCACCTAAAATCATGGGTGAAAACTATTAGGAATTCGGGAAAAAGTTTGATACAAAAGTAGTAGGGAATTTTATGCTCTACAACTTTGTACTAGAACATTTTGGACTAAAGCCCATTGTTTGTCTTCAAAATAAAAAAGGCTAAATGTGTATATTTTTCGCCCTCTAGCGGCCAAACTTTGGGGAATTCGAAAAAAATGTAAAGATACAAGTTAAAAGGAAATATGGTGCTCTACAACTTTGCATGAGAAAATTTTGCACTAAAGTGTATTGTTTGTCCTCAAAATTTAGAAAAACTACGAAAAACCTACAAGAACATTTTTTGCGCGCCCTCTAGTAGCGCAACTATTGGAAATTACGGAAAAAGTTTGATACAAAACTTGTAGGAAATTTTATGATCTAAAACTTACTACAACATTTTGCACTAAAGTGTATTTTTGTCCTTAAAATTTAAAAAAAGTCAAAAAATCCTACATGTGTATTCATTCAATGTCGGACTTGTGGACCTTCTACTGTACCAATTTAAACCAAAAACTAATGGTCGCATTCGAGGCACAAACCAACCCTTCATACCAAATTTCAGCTTGATTGGCCAAATGGTTCGGCATTTATAGTGGAAGATTACACACAGAGATACAGACACACAGACAGACCTTAGTCTGGAAATGGTTTCAATCTTCTTGGGGGACCTCAAAATGGTTTCCATCGATATCTAGATTTTTTTTTGCTCGTTCACGATACTTTCCCTGATGGGACCGGCAAAGTAAAATCACGAGATCGTTATATTCTAATTTTATTTCTCCCTGTATAAAAATATTTTTCTTAAATTTTGAAATAAGGCTCAAATTTGTAAAAAGACATCCTCTGGAATGCGTTTTTTTCTACAATAACATTAACAAATCGGCGATAACGGTAACAAAATAAGATAAATTCTGTGTATAAAAGGCCTTGAAATATGGATAAAAGCGGTCTTAAAATTTTTACCAGCGCCGAAGTTATCTACAGTACCCACGTGTCGAGAAAGAATATATTAAAACCATCCAAAAAGAAAAAAATAGTTCCTGCAGAATTATCCTTCGAGCGTAAACTTTGTAGGCATATGTCTACCGCCAAACTACAAACTCTATAATAACCATTTTGTGACCTTTGCCTTCCATACATAGAAAAAACCTCCCATGTAACACAAACAGAAAATAAGTAAAAAAAATCATACTTCATTGCAAAATAAAAATATCTATCAAAGTGAAATGTCTCACAAACACACGTAGAATCCGGGGAAGAAAATTCATATTTAATTTTCACACTAACAAGTAAACCATTTGTTTAATTGGCTTGTCACAGCGGCTCGCTTTTTTGTGGGCGAAAGGTTTAAGTCAGGAGTCTCATTTACCAATTTCACCAATTACAATTTTGTATCTTTATGAGTTGGTTAATATTGTTACTATTTGTTTCACGGTATGGTCCCTTTTTTAAACAAAAATAAGGAATTAATATTTTTAGGATGGTTAAGAGACAGTGTGATCTCCCCTCTCCGTGAAATTTTCCCAATGAGGGATGTTGCAGACGGCTATAGATCCGCGGACACCTCATCTTTCTGCCTGACTGATTAGGACATTGTTGACCATAATAAATACATGTAATTTAAAATCACCCAAATAAAAAGGTTATACAAAACAAGAAATCTAAAAATAAATATACAAACACGAAATACAAATTGGTAAAATGTGACAAGTGTCTTCTCTTCTGTTCACCCAGTGGCGGGTCTTTATGAAGGGCCCTCACATACGAATAGGGGTTAAATTTAATAACAGTTAACAGAACTAACGCCATCTAAGGCGGTTGGTTTCGTGCCGCATCGATATCCAACAGCTACGAGATCAAAATCGGCTAGGCCGTTGGGGGACATTACATGTCACCATCGAAAGGTGGCAACACCTCTAATACAATTAATTTGTAAAATCTGTTTAAAAATAAATAAACAGAAAGTGGATATTTATTCACTTTGACGGTATGATACTGATGAGATCATAAAGATCGAAACAGCTGTCTATCATTGTCGAGGTGTATAAATATTTGCAAAATCCTCTTTCTGTTTATTTATTTTCAATAATAGTTCATGGATGTTTTGTTTGTATCTAGTAATTTTCTGGAATTTTCTGGAAATTACTGAGTATACGATTTGAAGGTTTTCTGTGTTTAATTTTTTTACTTGGGGCAAACTTTACTATAACGAATAAACCTACATCACAACGGGTTTCTTAACAATTCTAGACGAGCCGGTATATTTTATGATAAATTTGAGTATGGAAGTTTCTTACTGAAATATACATCGATTTGTAACGTTGTACTCGCCTGTTTTATGAGATACAGTGGCCAAGGGGGTGAGAGGTTACATTATTGTAGCAAAAAAATAATTTATATCTCAACTATTTATTAAAAAAATTGAAAAATTGAAAAAAAATAGTTAGTATTGCCTGTTTATCCTATTTATTAATTGTAATATTTAAGATACAGTTTTGACATTTTTGCAATAAAATTTTTAAAACTTACAAAATTAAATAAGCATTAAAATGATAGTTCCTACCTACTCAATTACAACGCTCATAATAAAGCGTTACTACCGTTTTTCATTATTGTTGTACTAGTACAATAATGAACACTCATTGTTGTTGTACTATAGTAAAATATTATAATTTTTCTAAGGTCTGTAGTACGTACTAACATAGTTATTATACGCTTGAAGAAAAAATAGTATATATTACTAGGAGTAGAAGGTGCTTATTATTTGTTGAGGTCAAAAGTTTACTACCGAGGAGCATAGGCGAGGCAGTGTAATCTGAGCGAAACCCCAATAATGAAGCCTTCTCCAACAAACGTCAAATTAAATAAATAATAAAATGACAGTTTCTACCTACTCGATTACAACGCTCATAATAAAGCGTTGCTATCCATGGTTGAAGTACGTCAGGTTAGACATTGCGCAGGATATGTGACGTCACCTGGTGCCCATCAAAAAATTTTAATGTGTCATTATATGAGGTTATTATCTTTTTTAACATATTTTTATTTAATTTCACCTATAAACTGATTAAAAATGTATTGCACTATGTTTGGTGTAAAAGTAATACTCGCTCTAAAAACAGTACAAAGTTTTTTCGATTTTCGAAGTGCCCTTTATTACAAAAACAGTAAGTTTTATATGAATAAACATGTTAACTTTTTTAGACTTTATTTTAAATAATACAAAAAAAGTTCTGTAGTAGTTTTAAGTAGTTACGTATTCATTTATTAGTTAGCATGTTATTCAATATTTGACAATAAAGCACTGCACAACTTATGAAAAAGTTTATATCATTTATTTTACATACCAACTTGTATGACTGTAAATCTAAGTTATACTCGTATTTACATTTGCCATATTCGTTCTAGAGTGTAAATCTACTGACAGTAAGTAACATAAACCTGCAATAACAATGTGCATCAAAAAGTTTCACTGATAATATAAGCTATTTGAAATCCCTTTTTTTAAATAATTTTTTATTCAACATTTATAAAATCACTAAAGTTAATCTAAAGTATTTTATTTGTTACATATTTGACAATTAGTTTTTACATCTAGTAATTAAATAGTTTTTATAATACAAAACACATCGGAATCGTAAAAAAAGTTTATACCTTTATTAAAGTAGTTATCACTTTTTAGCGTACAATACTTTACAGTAAATTTTTATTAAATATATAGCCGTAAAAAAATAAAAACCACCCGAAAGACACAATAACCCTATGCAATCCAATGTTAAATTATTTCGTTTGGACTCCAGCTGACGTCATGCGCAAACTTGGACGAATTTGGGACGTCTGAGTGTCTAACCTGTGTAATTTTTAAATCATGGTTGCTATCGTTTCTCATTATTGTTGTACTAGTACAATAATGAAAACTCATTGTTGTACTAGTAAAATAATAGGATATTTCTACGGTCTGTGTTGCCGAAAGTAATATAGTTTATTATTATACGCTTGAATAAAAACATGTTTTTTTTAATTTCAGGTCGCAGCATCTACGGCGAACGTTTCGAAGACGAAAACTTCAAGCTCAAGCATTTCGGAGCCGGATGGCTCTCAATGGCCAATGCCGGCAAAGACACTAACGGCTCACAATTCTTCATCACAACAAAACAAACTTCCTGGTTAGATGGACGCCACGTCGTCTTCGGCAAAATCATTAAAGGCATAAAAATCGTTCAAAAAATAGAAGCGACCGATACGGACAGTCGCGACAGGCCAAGCAAAGATGTCGTGATAGCCGATTGCGGTTGGGAAAAAATCGATGAACCGTTCAGCGTCGAAAAGGCCGATGCTGACGCTTAAAAGATACCGGTGTAAATAATTCTTACGTGATTTATTTTTTAGGGTTTAAAAAAATGTCCTTTTTTTAATAAATTAACATACTTTTTTAAAGAAATAGTTTAATTTATCAACCTACAAACCATTAAACGGTATGATTTATTTATAAATATACGTTAATACATGAGTCCCCATTTCTCTCACGTTTTGATATAAAATAATTGGAAAAATGTGGGAATTATTGTTCCTTATTTCTCTAAAAGATGAGAAGAATATATTTCCTACCCAGTCAAAATTAGTAATTTTTTAATGGTTTTAAAGTCTCGGATGGATTATTTGTGTTCTTGCAATGAACTAAGATATTTGATATATATTTTGTTTCTTTTCGCAATTCACCGAAAATGGGCTGTGGCAGGCACTGAATTCATCGCTTTATTTATTTCCCAACCCAAGCCCTGTTTATTCTAAAGATGACAGGAATGTATGAATAAATGTTGAAAATCTCATTGATTTTGCACTTTCTAAAGCGAACAAAAAATTATTGGATTTAAAGTCACAGTCTAAAAAGTATTATTTATTTTTTGTGTTCTTGCAATTAAATATTAATTTTCTTGACTGGAATTTTTCTTTAAATTATTCTAGTGACAATTTAAAGGCCATTTTTTTAATCTGTTGAACATAATATACCAATATTTCTGCTCTGTCGATTTAAAAATAACTATTAAACCAAAAGTGTGGCACATTTGATGTAGTAATATAACTACCGATTAGCAATATTAATATTTAATAGAGCGCAAACAAAAGTTATGAATTTGTTGCAGAAAAGGTGATCAGAATGTATAACTATACATTTTAACCCAAAGCCTGAAATTTATAAAAAAATCGGTTCTGTCGCCTCATATCTTTCCCAACGAAAATCCAGAGACGCATACTTTATTAGATATTTAATATTAAAATTTCGAAATTTGACCTTTTTATTTTTGACAGGTGACAGTTTGAGAAATAAGCAGTTTTTTGGTATTTACCACAAAATTTCTTGGTTATCACGTGCGGTTATGGAAGGGGTAAGTATACTGACGTCAAAAGTGCTAATCACTTGAATAATGTTGTATTTATCGTGGTTATACATTTGTTTATTTACAAATGTCAATTGATTTAACCTGTCTTTTTCGCTGTGTTTAACGTTTATTTATCGATTTTCATTTATACTGTATTGTTTATTATCTTGTAAGAAAGAATGGATGTAAATTTGTCGTCTCAATGTCTGCAACTTTCACTTTGTAATTCATAATTTAAGCTTAGCCAATCTGCCATGTCTGCCATTTTTTAATCTGAACTTTATTATATTTTTTTGTACTTTTAAGAACAAAACATTTACTTTTTTTGTAGTTTTATAACTGTCAACTTCAACCAAGAAGTAAAAACAGCTCTGCCCGGTAGGTAAATAACACAAACTTTTGGTTATAACTTTGACGGAAAACAGCTAATTAATGACGTATTCGTAAAAATGATGAATTTTGTAGCAGTA
This sequence comes from Neocrepidodera transversa, assembly GCA_963243735.1. Classification (NCBI taxonomy): domain Eukaryota; kingdom Metazoa; phylum Arthropoda; class Insecta; order Coleoptera; family Chrysomelidae; genus Neocrepidodera; species Neocrepidodera transversa. The sequence continues at coordinate 29,684,186 of OY725339.1, forward strand.
ATGATTAGACTGAGGCAACGGGTTTTGCACAAAATAAGGATAAGGATGCTTATTCGTGGTCCCATTTCAATATATATTACTGTTTACAAGATATGATTTTTCAATTTTTTTTACAGGCTACATTTAGATAGTCAATTAAGACTTCTTTTAATAAAATAAATATTAATTTAAATACACAGGCTATATTATTTTTAAATTCACAGGCTAGATTTAGATAGTGAAGACTTCTCTTAATAAAATAAATATTTTAAGCGAATCACGTTTCACTCAAGTGAATGATAAGGCAACAGCGGAGTGGGAACTTGCAAGCAGGCGCCTCTGTAATCTGTTGTATACATTAATACACTGAAGAATAACCCTTTTTCTAATTTTAGTCTTCACACAGAACATTTTTTTACTAATTGGCGCCGAACGAAAAGACTATCCGCAGGTCAGAAAACTTCTGATAACACTTCAAATTAGGTGGGTAAAATGCGGGTATTTTGGAATTCCATGCGAGTAAAATCGGGTATTTTGGGTCAAAGTTGCGGGTATTTTGTTAATTTGTCATTGGCAACACTGTATGAGTGACAATTAAATAAAAAGTGACACTAGCCTGATTACACACACTGTCATACCGATATTTTTATATTTTTATTTAGCTTATTTTGTAATTTGTTACATAGTTGTTCGTAGCAAACAAAATCATAGTTGTAAAAGTATTTCAACTAGAAAGAAAAAGAAGCCTAAAACATATAAAATGGAGATGAAACAGAAATGCTCCCTAACAAATTTGATAAAAGTTAAGTCTGAACCTTTAACATTTTCTGATATAGAAGTTGATCCTGAACCTTTACTTTCTGAAGTAGAAATACGGAAAGTTGAAGAAACATATATTTCCATCAAACAGGAAAATTATTGCCAAAGTGGGGAATTTAATGTTAAATCAGAAATTCTAGATATAGAAACTGATTTAAAAACTGAAAATATGGTTTTTGAGAACGATTACTGTGTTCGAAAACATCCACTCAAGATTTTTAAGAAAAATAAATGCCCAGTTTGCCAAAAAAGTAAGTTTTTTTTTTATTTCTTAACAAATAGACATCAAAAATTTAACTTATTTCTAGATTTCTCATCTTTAAAATTGAGATTGATACATTTTGATCGACACTTCAAAAAATGCTTTGTAACTTGTTATTTTTGTGGAAAACAGTTTAATGGAAAACTTCAATTTTGGAACCATTATGTGGTTCATTGTGTAAAAAATAAATTAGGGACTAAACATAAAAAAAATAATTTAAATATTAATCTTTACAAATGTGATATTTGTTTTAAAGAATTTCATAAACAATCTAGCTTTCACAGACATTTAAAAATGCATGGAAAAAAAAATTCTTTCAAATGTGAAATTTGTTTAAAAGAGTTTCTACACAAATCAGCTTTGGTTCATCACTTAAAAAATCACAGTGGTGAAAAACCTTTTAAATGTGAAATTTGCCTCAAACAATTCACTGGAAAAGGTAGTTTAAAAGAACATTTAAAAATTCATGCTGGTGAGAAACCTTTTAAATGTGAAATTTGTCTTAAAGAATTCACTCAGAAAATTCATTTGAAAGTTCATTTAAAAATTCACACAGGTGAGAAACCTTTTCAATGTAAAATTTGCCTCAAACAATTCACTGAAAAAGGTAATTTAAAAGAACATATAAAAATTCATGCTGGTGAGAAACCATTTAAATGTGAAATTTGTCTTAAAGAATTCACTCAGAAAATTCATTTGAAAGTTCATTTAAACATTCACACAGGTGAGAAACCTTTTAACTGTGAAATTTGCCACAAAAATTTCTCTCAAATCAATAATTTGAAAGTTCATTTAAAAATTCATACATGTGAGAAACTTTTTAACTGTGAAATTTGCCACAAAAATTTCTCTACAATCGGTACTTTGGAAGGACATTTAAAAATTCACACAGGTGAGAAACCTTTTAAATGTGAAATTTGCCTCAAACAATTCACTAAGAATTATATTTTAAAAAGACATTTAAAAATTCACACAGGTGAGAAACCTTTTAACTGTGAAATTTGTCACGAAGTTTTTTCTGAAATTGGTACTTTGAAAGGACATTTAAAAATTCACACAGGTGAGAAACTTTTTAAATGTGAAACTTGTTTAAAAGAGTTTCTAGACAAATCAGCTTTGCTTTATCATGTAAAAATTCACAGTGGTGAGAAACCTTTTAAATGTGAAATTTGTCTTAAAGAATTCACTCAGGAACTTGATTTGAAAGTTCATTTAAACACTCACACAAGTGAGAAACCTTTTAACTGTGAAAGTTGCCACAAAAATTTTTCTGAAATCGGTATTTTGAAAGGACATTTAAAAATTCACACAGGTGAGAAACCTTTTAAATGTACAATTTGCTTTAAACAATTCACTGGAAAAAATCATTTGAAACATCATTTGAATATTCACACAGGTAAGAAACTTTTTAAATGTGAAATTTGTTTAAAAGAGTTTCTACGCAAACCAGCTTTGGTTTATCACTTAAAAATTCACAGTAGTGCGAAACCTTTTAAATGTGAAATTTGTCTTAAAAAATTCACTCAGAAAATTCATTTGAAAGTTCATTTAAACACTCACACAGGCGAGAAACCTTTTAACTGTGAAATTTGCCACAAAAATTTCTCTCAAATCAGTAGTTTGAAAATTCATTTAAAAATTCACACAGGTGAGAAACCTTTTAACTGTGAAATTTGTCACAAAAATTTCTCTCAAATCGGTACTTTGAAAGGACATTTAAAAATTCACACAGGTGAGAAACCTTTTAAATGTGAAATTTGCCTCAAGGAATTCACTAATAAAAATACTTTGAAAATACATTTAAAAATTCACACAGGCGAAAAACCTTTTAAATGTGAAATTTGTCTTAAACAATTCAGTCGGAAAATTCATTTGAAAGACCATTTCAATATTCACACAGGTGATAGACCTTATAAATGTGAAATTTGCCTCAAAAAATTCGCTCAAAACAGTACTTTCAACATTCATTTAAAAGTTCACACTCGTGAAAAACCATTTAAATGTACAATTTGCTTTAAACAATTCACTAATAAAACTACTTTGAAAACACATTTAAAAATTCACACTGGCGAAAAACCTTTTAAATGTGAACTTTGTCTGAAACAATTCATTCAGAAAATTCAGTTGAAAGACCATTTGAATACTCACACAGGTGAGAAACCTTATAAATGTGAAATTTGCCTTAAAAAATTCGCTCACAGCAGTACTTTCAAAATGCACTTAAAAATTCACACTCGTGAAAAACAATATAAATTCATATGGAAAAGTCATTTGAAACGTCATTTCAATATTGACAGTGATGAGAAATGTTTTAAATGTGAAATTTGACTAAAACAATTTAATGAACACGGTTATTTAAAAATTCACACTGGTGAAAAAAATTTTAAATGTTAAAACTTTATTTAAACAATTCACTTGGAAAAGTCATTTAAAAATCACACACATAAATAAAACTTCATGAACGACAGAAGTAATTCCAAAATTACGTTAAAATAACATTCAATATGACCTAATTTGTTACATAAAGAATCACATAATGATCATGTTAATTATATTAAATAAACGCAATTTTTGTGATATTAATGTCAGTTATTATTGGACATTATTCAATGAAAGAAGTAATATTAATTAATAAATGTTAGTACATTTTGTTGTTAATAAATTTCTATAATAAATATATAAGTTTAGAAAATTTGTTGTGTTTTAATTTTTATTCCAGCGGATATTATTTTACGATTTATAGATAGACATCAGAGCTGGGAGTAACGAAACTAAAACGTTACTTTTCGGTAACGCGTTGCTACTAATGTCGTTACTTTTTAAAGTGGGCGAAAAGTAATGGTAATTAGTGCCGTTTAAGCTCGCATGACATGGAGCAATGCAACCTGCAAGAAAAGTATTGCCGATGTTGAATCTTGCATGTTTTTTGACATTATGCAAGTCTCTTGCCATTGCAACATTGCTGCCAACCCCCCCCCCCCCCCCCAAGCGGTTGCTATTGAACCGCTACCGCCGCCGGCTTCATAAATAATTTTAAAGGACCGATACGGCGGGTCAATCGCAATTTTCTAACCTCAAAAAATATTTTTTATTTGTCTTGAATATTTTGTCAATCAAAACTAAGCAAAATAAATAAGAAGAAAGTAATCAGTGCATCACTGTCCATAATTATAGCTGCTGCTGCCTTGCTTCTAGAGCCTGAGGGACATTTGGTGAGTTGGTAAACCAAAAGTAATTAGATTTCTCCCTAAAATTGCAACTTTCAGGCAATAGAAATCGCACCAAACCGATAAAGTTACAATTGCAAGCTCTTGCAAAAGTCGATCAGCTGGGCTTTAACTGTGCATGCCTTTGATCAAGAAAAATTGCGTCTTGCATGGCGTTGCAGGTTGCATTGCTTCATGTCATGCGAGCTTTAATGGGAAATAATATTTTTTTGTACCCCGTCGTTTTCGCGCGCTACTGTGTTGTGGATAGCGTTTTAAAAAATCAATCTCAACCATACAACTTTTATTTGAAATATTTTTTTTGGTATTTGCAATAATAGGTAACGGTGATAAATGGTGAGAAATCGTTACTTTTGTAAAAAAAGTAACGGTAACGTTTATCAAAATTAACGCGTTACTTCTTTTTTAGTAATTCCCCAGCTCTGATAGACATTATATATTGACAAATAAATATCAGCAGTATTTAAAATTAAACGTTTATTAGAAAAATGTTTATTTATCAAAATCTCTTGTATTACAAAGCAATTTTTATATAATAAATATATCAAATGTAAATTGTTATAGGTATAATTATTTTTCAACGCTCCTATTCGATAGTCCTTTCGTCTAAAGCTGGGTATGCATATGAGCACGAACCCGAATGAGGCAACCCGAGGACGCATGAGCATATGTATGTGTGTGTACGTCCGAATTTGTTTGGATCCATATGCATGCGGCCTCGCCCCGATCCGTTTCTTGGCGGTACATCAAAGTGAGGCACGTGCTCGGTGTGAGCTAAGTCTGGACGGAAACAAAAATTTCATGTCTTCTTCTGTAAAGATATACTTGTGACGACCATCGTTTTGGTTTTTTTTCTTTTATCTTTTTCAATGCACTGCTCAAAATTATAAAATACGCAGTGCGTTCGCCATCTGAATCCGCCATATTTTTAAAGCGACTAAAAAGACAAGGATGGTCGCCACATTTGCTGGATCGATGTCATACAACTTCCCGTATCCAAGGCAAATGGTTCGTCCTCGGGTTGCCTCATTGCGTTCGTGCTCATATGCGTACCCAGCTTAATGATGTTTGATCAAATATTTACTATTGATATTTGCGTCCTGGACAAAATACGATATTGTGACATACTGTTTAAACGGAGTTTTATTAATGAGTAGCAATAAAATTGTTCAAAAAATACCGTCACTGCTAACCATGAAAACAAAAAATTCCAATGGTCTTGTTCCCCATATTATTTTTTCGTTATTTTTTAATGATATTCAATAGAATTCGATCAACTGGATAATCCATTAAAATCTCAGCTTCATAAGTACATCCAATCGTTAGATATTCAATATTAAACATTGCGTTTCTCTAAAAAGCTTACGTCGACTCGTGACGTCATTCTGCATATACGGTACTGGTCGTCGACGTGGGTGACTTCGAATTTACTACAGTAATCTATTATAATCCGTATGAAAGTGGTGTTTTTTTCCAATTTAAAATTATTATTATTGTCATTATTATTTTGTCTATTGGTTTTTTTGCTCGGAATGTTTTCAGTGAATAGTGGTTTTATAAAAGCAGATTCAGGAAATTAAGCTGAAGTAGATATGTTTATGGTGTTTGAATATTTTAATAAAAAAAAAGAACGGGCCTATTCAAGTAATAATATCGTATTTTTGAAATAATAACTTTCTTATATAATAGAGCTACTACGCCCCTGTTCGACAGTTCAAGGTTATCTAACTTTCTCTCGTCGTGACTGGTGACATCAGATTAAATCTACTTTACTTTTGATATTTACGTCTCATAAAAAATAACAAGAGAAACAAGGACATAACACAATATTTGTGAATTTACTGATTAAACGTTGGTTGAGTGTTTTGAAGTTTTAACCCAATTCAGTTCTGTTAGAAATTTGTCAAAAAATTTATTTCACCAAAAGCCAGATAAATTTTTAGTAGAACAAGACAAGAAATTGCATTTTTCTACCTGGATTTATAATGATATTGGTAAGTATATTAATTTAAATTCATGTCTTTCTTTACTCAGTGTGAAAATGAAAGGTTAGAATTTATTAGAAATTTCACTTGTTTCGTCTTGTTAATTACCGTTTTTAAGATAAATTTGATTATTGCAGTAAGAAAATCAAACATTACCAAACCTCCATCAAAATGTCCGACACTTTCATCGAAAGCGAAAAAACTGCAGCTACTATAAACTCAAAAGCACTTCTAGAAGAATCCGACGTGTCTAATAATTTAATAAAAACAGAAACAAAAAACAATGACCAAGAAAAACCAAAAATAAATGATACTAAGGAAGAGGAAGCAGAAAAAGACATTGAGAATGAAGAAAATAAAAGTGAACCTAAACCAGAATGGGTAGATCTTTTAGGTAGTGGAGCGATAATGAAAAAAATTCTAAAAGAAGGCCAACCTGATACGAGGCCGCAGAGAAATGAAAAATGTATTATTAACTACAGTTTCTATCTTGTAGACGAGACTTTAATTGAAAGTGCCAGTAATTTTGAATTGAATCTAGGAGAATCTGATGTAAGAATTACTTAATTTTTGAATACTAGTCTAGTTCTAATCTACAATTTACTTGATTTATTATTTTACAGAAAAATTACATAATATAAAAAAATTTGACATTCGAAATGACATATGATTCAAAATAATAATAAACAATACTGTCTTCTTAGATGAATCCTATTAATATATGTATTGCTTATTTAACAATGTTTTGCCTTCGTCTCATAAATTTCTTTGCAGTGAGCATAAGTCGGTTTTTACCTCATATATTTCAATGTTTCCCTTTGTCTTTCTTATTTTCTGTATCCAGTAATTCCTTTTTTCCTAATTCTATTGACTACCCAACTTTTTGGTTGTCTTTCCAACTAATTATTTGTGCTTTAATGAAATATTTCACCTTGTTTTACTTTTACTCCCAAAGATTCTACGAAGTATTTTTTATAATAATGGTTTTGTATATTTGTTAGTGCCAAACGCCTTTGAACATCATTAACTTATTTATTCTATATTCTGTTGCATCAATTATGTTGATTATTTCTAAACTATTTCTTGCTACATCTAGGTACTCTTATTTTTCATTTTACGATGACATCAGTGGCGTTTTTCTTCATGAAACTCAGAATATTGGGTTTGTTTTTAGGATTTAGAAAAAAAACCAAATTTCGGTATTTATATCTGGCTCTCTTGAAACCTAATTATTGAACATGAATGTTTTTATTGTGAAAAATAATTTTGTAGAATAGCGATGTTTAGAATGTGATTATGCTACTTTTTAAAATACATAAACAATTACTATTAAAATTATTCAAATGTAATACCACAATAACTGAATAATTAGTCGGCTATTTATTGTTGCCAATTTTTCGAGTGTGCAGTTTGTCAATTTGACGAGACCAAATTTGCAATTAATATTCTGATAGAATCCCGAGTGCGGTAGGTAATCTGATTAGTAATTGTAAATTTGGTCTGATTATTAATTGCAAATTTGGTCTCGTCAAATTGTTAAGCAGACGAGGAAAATTTAAACAACAAATAGCTGCTAATTTATTCAGTTCGAGTGGTATTTGGAAGATTATTTCAAGAACCATCTTTATTATATCCTTTGTCAATTAAATCTAATGAGATATTCCCGAACCGAGTCATTTTTAATTTATATCTCAAACTTGATGTTTAATATTTTGACAGTAGAGACTGCCCTGAAGTTACGCATAGTGACTATTTTAGGTGAATATTTCCCAGCAGGGCAATAGTTGATTTTATTCAATCTGATTGGATGTAATAGTCCAATCATATTCTCGGAAATGCATGGTTTAGCAGGTGAATGAAATAATCAGTAATATAACAAAAAGTTATCAATAATGACGTTTAGACTGTGACTTAATAATATTAAGAAAAAATCCAAATATGAATAAAGTTTCGATTTCAGTATTATGAACATCTTGTTCAGATTGGGGTTTTCAAAAGATGATTTAAAATGCTAGGAAAATAAAAAACAGTTTTTAGATAGTGTCACAAATAAGACATAAGGAAATACCTGATAACAAGATTTATACACTTTATTGATAATTTCGATTAAAATAGCATTAATACTACACTAATTAAGGAAAAAGAATGAACTTTGGGATAATTGAGATTGCCTTATGCAAGACTATATTAAGGGTTTATTACTTTTAAACTAAATTTCTGAAATAATAATGACATCGGTTTCGTAATATTTTACGAAACTCAGAATATTGGGTTTGTTTTTAGTTGTTAATTTAGAAAAAAAAAACAAATTTCGATATTTATACCTTGCTCTTTTGCAACCTAACGTTATTAAAATTGATGTTTGAAGACAATTGTTCAAGTCGCAGTCTAAACGCTTTTATGGATAATTTGCTTTCTTGCAACTTAATGGTAGATTATACTTGCATTTTTATTATTTCGTATAAGTTACAGTCTAAGCATGATGAAAATTAAAAACAAAACTATTTAAAATTTACTATTTTTTGTCAAAAAATTGAACTTACTGGTTTATTATCACAATAAATACCGAAAATTATAAAAAAAAGGAAAAACTAATTTTTTAAACCTTTTCTTTAAAATAAATTATTTATGTTTCTCATGCAACCTAACGTTATTAAAATTAATATTTGAAATTATTACAATTGATAATTGTTCTAAATCGCAGTCCAAACGCTTTTATATATAATTTGCATATTTAAAACAAAACCCAATTTTCTAGGCATTTTCTTTAAAACAAATCTCTTTATTTATACCTGTCTCTCTTGCAACCTAACGTTATTAAAATTATTGTTTGAAATTATCTATCAACAATTAATAAAAGTCACAGTCTAAACGCCTTTATGGATAATTGCTTTCTAATTGTATTATTTCCTATAAGTCACAGTCTAAATGTGATGAAAATTAAAATGAAAAGTATTTAAAATTAACGTACTATTTTTCAGTCCAAAAATTTAGTTTACTGATTTGTTATTACAATCCAACAAACACCGAAATTGTAAAAAAAAAGAAGAAAATCTGGGTTTTGTGAGAAAATACTTTCACCCTATTATTATTATGTTTAAAAAAAAATTGATTTTCTAGATATTTTCTTGAAAACATCACAGTTTTTATATGTTTCTCTAGCAACCTAATGTTATTAAAATAAATATTTGAAATTATCAACAATTAATTATTAAAGTCACAGTCTAAACGTCTTTATGGATGATTTGCATTCTTGCAACTTAGATTATCCTTGCATTTTTATTATTTCAATAAGTCACAGTCTAAGCGTGATAACAATTAATAAAACCAATTCTATTTAATATTAACTATTTTAACTTTTATCAGTATCTAAAATGCTAAATCTGGTATTTGTTACAATTTTTGTATAAGCTGTTGTATAATGGTTTCTCTAAAGGAAATATTTTTTATGTGCAATTTTTTATTTTTAATTGTTTATAATGCAGACAATTTCTAGAAATAGAAAAATGTGTATGGTTTTGATAATATACACATTATTCCATTTTGGAATCATTATTTTCATTTTCTTATGCTTTGCATAATTTATCGAAAACACTGGCGACAGGATAAATATAATTTTTGACAGTAAAATTAATTGGAACCGATTTTGCAATGTCATTTCTCAAGAACATTACTATATGACTAATTGTCAATGCACAAATGTTATTTCATCATTGTCAGGTATTTTTCTCTTAATTATTTGAACATTGGCAACTTGTTTATCAGCAATCAACGTTCCTGATAATTTCTTCTTTTTTTTTTTTAGTGAAATATTTTGGAATTAAGTTATATTCTACTAGTGAATTAGCGTTTTGAAAATTACCTTTACCCTATTTTTGTCCACTAACTGAATGTCTAAAACATCGTTTTTGATTTTATTCCAAAAAAGGAAATAGTAACCGATTTTCATCATTACTTAAATGCAAACAATGACTATCTCAGTTTTTATCACTTTTCAGAGAGTAATTAAACGATTCTCTAAATCAAACTAGTTTTTCCTACACTGTGAAACCCTTCACGAAAATGATTATTTATTAATTTTCTAAGTTAACTAAAAAAAGTAAAGATTCAATATTTTAAAATTGAACATGAATATTTTAATTCTGAAAAACAATTTCGTAGATTAGGGATGCTTAGACTGATACTACTTTATACATATAAGTTTAGACTGTGACTTGAATAATATTAAGAAAAAAATCCGTATATAAGTGAAATTTTAAATTATGATCATCCTGTTCGGACAGGGATTTTCATAAAATAAATAAAAGTTCAGGAAAATGAAAAACAGGAATAAAACGATTTTCTGTTTTAAAAATAGTTTTTTTACACTGTAAAAAATTAACTGAGATAACTAATGTGTGGATTTATAATTTGGAAAGAATAATATTGAATTTATTTAAATTACTACTAATTACTACATTTTATTAAATTTAATCTACTTTTAGCATTTATTTAAATAACACTAAAAAAAACTAATTAGATAGAATATTTATTTTACAGCTTTATATTATTTGTAGGTAATACAAGGACTGGATGTAGCATTAGGATTGATGAATATTAATGAAAAATGTAGATTAAAAATTGAATCCCGATTGGCTTTTGGTAAAAAGGGATTCCCACCCAACGTTCCTGCTGACGCTTTAGTTATTTATGATGTTGAATTGATTGGTGTAGAACCAGAAGATGATATTGATTTGATGACAATTGGCCAGAGAAGAAAAAAGGGGTATGTAACAAACATGAACCATACATTTTTGTTTATTATTATTAAAATTCTACAGAATGCATTCATTAAACAGTTGTTATTTTTTCTATGCTTCTTTCTATATTTTTTATAATTTCTGTTGTTCTACCATCGTGATTTTCTGCTTTTACCAGTTATATTTTTGCTATTGCTCCTTTGTAGCTCTTCTACCTTCATTTTTTCATTTTCTCTCTGTGGTTTTTCATTTATCTATTCTTATTCTTATCTTAGTAATTTTATTCTATGTATTCCTTCCATCTTGTCATATCTTCGTCTTCTTTCAGAATTCTTTCTTCACTTCTTCCAGAATTCTTCTTTGGTCTTCTTCCAGAATTTTTCCTTGAGAATCTTTCCTCAGTCTACGTCCAGAATTTTTCCTTCTTTTTATTTAAATCAGTATCTTTGACTTATTTTCTGTGACTTCGATTTATTATTACATAACCTCTCTGGTGAATTTATGAATGTCCTTGTAATCTATCGCCCTTTTCCCATTGCTGTTTCTTACTATTCTCTGTATTTACCAATTGTATCTCCTGATTTCTCATCCTTTATACATATCCACACATTCATACAGATTGTAAATCTTTGTACTTTGCACAGGAATGTCTTGAGTAAGCAATGTGACAACAGGGCTTGCTTTTTGCAGCATTCGACATCGAGAAATCCTCTCCAAAAATCACATTTTAAGCGAACACGCAATTTAATGTCTATGCATTCATGCTTTTTCCATTATTTATTTTAATTAGAATCAGATAATGAAATAAAAATAATGTACAAAAAATTGATAAAAATGTTAAATTCCGAAAAAATGCTAAAAATTTCGAGAAATTTAGTAGCTTTAAAAATTTCAATAATGGTTCATAGATAACGCTAGAATACTAATTTAGTAGTTCAAAACATTCTACAGCAGTCCAACTAAAAAGTCGACACCACCTTGTACATTTCAGAACAAAAATATTCTGACCCACTATCTGATGACTTGGCAAATGTGCATCTCCGCAGATTTTTATTAAATTTTAATATTTGTGTGTACTGAATTTCGTCTTCCAGGCAACATTGCTAAATTTAATAAATGAAAAAATATTGGCATTAATTAGAAATAAATTATGAATCCATAAGAATGTATAACATAAAGGTATAACTTTTAACGTCACTTTGAAAACGGGACTGTCTATGAAACCAAAATTTGTTAACGTCTTTATCTTTATGTTATATCAATTGTAATTTTTTATTTGTGATTATGGGAGTGTTCTGAAAAATGGAGAATGAATATATAAAAGCTACATAAAATAATCTACCCAAGGTGGATTATTTTATGGTTTTCGATATTAGTATTGGCAAATCGATTATAAAAATCGATCAAATTTAAATGTAAGTAAGCTTGCAGTTAAGTATGTGAGAAGTGTGTTGCTAACACCCAATCACATTAAACCAAATTCTTCTGCGTTTGGATGTTATTTCTCATAACTATTAACGAAAGTCACTCAAAGTAGATATACCGATTATTTTAGTTTTACAACCAAATATAATATGTGGTCGCGTAGACACTTTCAAACTAAATCTGCAAAAGGGGAGGAGTTACAGGTAGTACGTCATAGCCCGCGAGATTTGGAAATTGAAGTCAGTAGGGCTCAAAAGCGTTAAGATTTAAAATTATTAATCAGTGTAGATAATACATTTTGACCTTATACAGGGTGTCCCAGAATAAAGGGGACAAACTTCAGCGATAGAATATTTACTTAATTTTAAGACCAAAAGTCTTTATGAGCCAATTATAACTCCAAAATGGCTTTATATTTTTTTATGAAATTTTTTGTCTCGGTCTATATTAATTAGTAGTAGTAGTAGTATTACAGTAATAATTACCTGCCTGTATCTTAAACCACAAACATACGGTAGATAGGGGTCCAACATGTGTATCCCTAATTTTTACGCCACTGGAGAAATTTTGGTTTTGACATTTTTCTAAATCCTATACCTTTCTAGTTCACAAAGTGCATAAGGTTTGGTATGTAAATTCTCTACAGTTTTTGAGATATCTAACATTAAATAGGTAAAAGTTCAGTAATTATAAGTTATTGCTATTATTGTTTAGTAATGAAAATTACTGTTTTCTATAAATTTTAAGAAATACTGAATACAAAACCAAGAAATAAATATAAAAATTAAACACAATAAATAATAACTGGAGGACGTAGGTAGTACATGCCCAAGAAAAATGTCAATTTTTATAAAAAAGGAACAACAACTTTTAGTATAATTAACTTTGACCTATTTAATGTTAGATATCTTAGAAACTATTGAGAATTTACATAACAAACCTTATGCACTTTGTGTACTAGAAAGGTATAGACTTTAGAAAAATATGTCAAAACCAAAATATTTCCAGTGGCGTAAAAATTAGGGGCCACATATGTTGGACCCCTATCTACAGTACGTCTATGGTTCAAGACACAGACAGGTAATTATTACTGTAATATTATACTAATTAATATAGAGCCACACACAAAATTTCATAAAAAAATATAAAGCCGTTTTACAAAAAAATGTTATTTCTTTGTGTAAATTTAACGCCCTGTAACTTCGTTAATACTCAATGGGGGAGTTCCCTTAATGTTGCCAACCTAGAAAAAGGTCTACCAACGGGGAAGGCTTATTTTTGGTCAACATTTACTTCATTATTTTCGCAATGATAAAATATGTGTACAAAATTCTATTGAGCTTTGCAGAATATATCGTTACCGATATATAATGATTTTAATAAAATCTTCTGATTGGTTGAAATTTCGTTGTCAAATGTCATTCCTCATAGAGTAAGTATAAGAGAGCGACATGTTTCATTTTCAGATTATAGAATATTCAAACTACTCGCCAAATTCAGTTTGTTCCACAAATCCTCCAAGGCTATAGGCGTTGTATACCGACAACGCTATAGGCACATACATAAAAAAGAATATACTGCTCAAGAGAGACGTCCGACATGCCTAAACACGGGCGCCGCCATTTTTATTTTACACTAATATATAGTCCACACTATTCACTTGCGTGTACTAATGGTTGCCTACATTTTACATGATTAAGTATAATTTAACCAATTAACATTTTAAAAATAATAATTAAAAAAAATAAAATACAGTGTTTAGAACATAATATATTTAATTATATTCAAATAACAATATTTATTTATTTATTTGCCAATAGGTCTCAATTGATTTGCCAATAGGTCTCAATTGCAGTTAACCATGCCTCACATTTTTCAGGATTAGTAGGGAATCTAAAATTGTTAGCAGTGGTTTATTTATAATATTAGAGAAAGCTTATTACTTACTTTTGAAAAGAAATATCTCTATTACCACAAAGTCTTTTAAAATTGCCACGTGTCTTCGCAAAACAAGGCATAAAATAAAACAAGAACTAAATAGTTTCCAAATAAAACAAAATATCTACAACCAAACAATAAACACCACTTTAAACGTACAATAAAATATAAACTAATTACAACGACACAACCACTACAAACTATGCAACACACTATTCATTTAAATAATAAATATAAATATTGAACTGTTTATATTTTAACACAAAAATTGTAACGAAAACAAAAAACAAATGTAGATAAATATCAGTTATATGTATGTAAAAAACAAAGATAGATTACGACACAACAAAGTACCGAGCCGTACCGAGTAAAACCAACTAACAAGATGAAATAAAAATGGCGAATATCTCCTTTTATTATGCGCAATGATACCTGGCTCACCCTTGGCTATAGGTCAGTCGCTGAAAATGAAACATGTCGCTCTGTTATATTTACTCTATGACGAATGACATTTGACAACGAAATTTCAACCAATCAGAAGTAAGATTTTATTAAAATCATTATATTTCGCTAAAGATATATTCTGGAAAGCTCAATAGAATTTTGTACACATATGTTATCATTGCGAAAATAATGAAGTAGATTTTGACCAAAAATAATCCTTCCCCGTTGGTAGACCTTTTTCTAGGTTGGCAACATTGAGGGAACTCCCCCATTTAGAGAATGGGTTCATAAATACTTTTGGTCTTAAAATTATGTAAATATTCTACCGCCGAAGTTTGTCCCCTTTATTCTGGGACACCCTGTATATTTAAACGTAATTTTTAAAAAATCACAATAGCCCATTATACTAAGGGTACGTTTCACTAAGCACTCACAACAATCACGCTCACGACCACGGTTTTTCCCGTTCCACTTGCTTGCGAGCTTTCCAATTATGGAGGGTATAGAAGGAGGCATATCTCAACGTTATAAAAAGTGGCCCGATTTTGGAAGCCAGTTGGTGGCGCTGTTGATCGACTGTTGATGATAGTTTTGACATTTCCTTTGACTTTTTTTCAAATAATAATTTTAATTCATTACGTAAACTTTTAAAAGATATATATTATAAAAATTGGGTGGCTCATTAAATAAAAAACGTTATTTGAGATTATGGATCTAATCAATCTACAAACAGTTTTTCAACATACGATCATCAGCGCCGCGTCCGTTATTTTATGTACCATTAGTTGTGTATAACATTTTGACCATATTTTAAACGTGTTGTCCATTAGAGATTGCCCTCCTTCTATACGCTCCATAGTTCCAATCATGGAGACTATACACTCAAGTGGACTGGTCTATGGGTCGTTTCAAGCGTTGATTTAAACATTACAAATGGCGAGTTTGAAGAGATAAACAGAAGCTAAAAGAAAAAAAAGTTAAGTTTACCCGGGCCTGATTGCACCATTTTACCAATAAGCTTAGAATAGTTGTTTACTTAAAATTAAAAAAAAACGGCTTTACTTTTATTGGGTTGCACCATTTCAGGCTTTATAAAGTGATAAATAAAACTGGCAACAATGCATTTTAAGTCAAGATTCTAGAATTTTTTGTTTTTTGGATTGGATATCCTGAAATTTTGTCAAAAATTAACATAACCCAAGTTTGCCCTAGTTCTGGACTCTAGTTTATTTTCAGTTTTAGTAACAGGTTTTTCGGTATTTAGTTTTTCGTTGTAATAAAAAAGTTAGATCTGTTAATTATACGGCCCGTGAAAAGAAGACATATTGTAGCAAAGGTTAAAAATGTTATAGAAAATAAACGGAAAAGAGTTTTATTATACAGTTCCTGATAATAATTTTTTCTAATGTTATGCCGCCTAGGAATCCCATATTCAAAAAATCTAGAATTTCCAGATCGTTTTCCATCTCAAGAAACTCGAAGAAGTAATTTCTATGTAAAAACATAAATTACATAAAAAAAATTGAGGTTATGTTCAGTTAAAAATTCAACAAAGCCGAGATATCTCTGGGTTTAGGTAAAGCCAAGTTTAGATCTGAAGTTGATGCTGATGCTTAAATTTTGATTGGTGCAATCGACCCCTGAGGGCGCGCGCTGAGCATCTGCTGGAGAAACATAAACTTAACAACAATATTTCTTTCCAAAACATATAAAGTTATTTTTTCTGTCGCCATCTTTAACTTTTAAAAATTGCGCCAGATCAACGTCCACTTCGACCCACCGTTTCAGATGGGTCGTTGTGGGTTTGGTGTGAACGACGACCATGGTCGTCATGTGGAACGACATGAAGAACTTTTTGAGCGTTGTGAGCGCTTAGTGGAACGCACCCTAAATGATATAATTCAGAACAAACAACTATCAAAGTAAACGTTTATGAAAAAAAATCTAATCGAAATCAATTGTCAACAAAAATTCGTTATTGAATTCAACGACATGGGGGCAAATAAAGCTTTTTACGATGAAGAAGAAGGAATTGCTTGGGGGCCTCTTTCTTTAAGAGAAGTAAAACACATACTGACGAGAGCTCGACCTAGGTCTGCAATATCGATAACACATAGTACATCTGTACAAGGTATTATGATAAGTTTCGAAAAAATGGAAAAAGTTGATTCAGAAAATACAAATTTTAAACAAAACGAACTGGAAAATACCACGGATGATTTAATGAGGTATGATAATGTAATGGATCTTTTAATCTTATTTACGTAGAAATAATCAATAAAGGTCTTTAGTTTTCTAAGAAAACATCCATTCATCCATTTAATTAGGCATTTAGAAGTACATTGATATTAAAATAATATTATCGTTATTACAATCAGGTTGTTTATTTGGAGAAAGCAGTAGTTTTAGTGAAAAATATAATGGTAAAGAAGAAGAAATATTCCATGTTTCGTTTATTCGTGTTGAAGAAATTCCCAATATAAATTTTTTAGATTTATAATATTAGACTGTCGATTAATATTAGTTGATGAATCTTTATAATCAATTAATCACCCCCTAAAACTAATAAATGCTAGCACTCTAGTCACTGAACATAAAAATTGGATTAACCTCCATCGATTTTTGTGAAAATTTGGGATTAAGCTCGTCTTACCCTTCACTTCAAAAATTATATTCACGCGATTTGCTATCCTTGTATTAAAAATATTACACGGGTTAAAAACATATGATGTTTTTAGTACTTCGGCCCGAAAAATTCACTTTAACAATAAACACAACAACTACATAACATGAAATTTATGGACATAACGCTATGAAGACATTTTAGTCTTTTAAACAGACGTAATCAGAATGACATTTTTCATGGTTTTTATTATAGGTGGCTTGATATCTTTTCCCAAATCGGGGTGTGGTAAAACTGCACAAAATAGTTTTGCTTTTCTTTAATATTCCGAGAATGGAGTACCAGAAATAATGAATGTACAAACACTCAAAAATAATAGAGTTCCTCTCCTAGACACAAGAAGTCGATTTTCGAAAGAATTTTTGAAATCGAAAAACTGGTTTATTGAGTTATCGTCTACACATCCATCCAGAACGACGGACATGAAAATGTTTTTCACCTTATCGTGTTGTCCGTGGCTTAAAAAGTCGAAAAAAGTCATTTTAAGCAAAAAGAAATTTCTAATTTTTTTTATGAATTTAATATTTCCCGCCGTACGGCGGACTGGTGTGTAATTAGTATATGACGAAAGTGTGAAGACCTGTTTCAATATTTTCTAAAATGGCGGAGATATGATTTTTTTCAAATTTCAACCGCCTCCAGTTCCGCGCATGAAGGTCAAATCGATTGCACTTGGACTATGTAAAATATTTTTTTTTCAAATTAAAAAAAAAATACAGGTTGCTATAATAGCAGAGGTAGATATCATTGTAAAAGCAGTATTATTTCTAATATAATAAATTACAAAAATATAGGTTAGTCCAATTTTATTTATTTGGAAAAGGAAATGCTTGGACTTAAATATCTCAAAATGGTTAGATTTATCGAATAAGTTCTAAGAATAAAATCTGCTTAAAAATGCATTTTCTAGATTTGCTACATTTGAAAGATCGCCATCTACATTTTGACATATCGCCACCTACATTTTGACATGTTTAAAATCAATTTATATCCAGAACTGAAGCTCTCTCAGTGCTCTATAAACTGGCTTTTACAGAATTAAAATATCTCCGTTAATTGCCAAAATATTGGTACACCCTTGTATATAATTTATAATTATTTTTTACAGAGATTTTGGATTTTTTCGATTTTTTTTCTCATTTTTCTCACTTTTGTTTTATTTCTCCTTTATTTTTTCTGATTTTTTTTGATTTGTTATTTTTCTCTGGTTTTTTCTAATTTTTCCTCTATATTTCTCATTTTTCTGTTTTTGTTTTCTATTTCTTTGTTTTATTTTCTGATTTTTCTCATTTTGTTATTCCTGATTTTTTATAGTTTCGTTTCCGTCAGATTTTTTGTCATTTTTGTGATTTTGTTGCAATTTTTCCCGATTTTTACGATTATTTGCATGTTTTTGATTTTTTTCCGATTTTTTTTTTAAATTGTTTCAGGCTTTTTCAAATACTTTCAGGGTTTTTCAAATTCTCTCAGGGTTTTTCAAATTCTTTCAGGTTTTTTATAACCTTTTCTCATTTTTTACTTTCCCGCCTACCTCCGAGAAGGGAAAGTATTGTGAACGAGCTAAAAAAATTTTTCGAGATAAAGATGGAAATATCCATTTTGAGGTCCCCTGAGATGATTTAAGACCATTTCCAAATGGAAGTCTGTCTGTCCGTCTATCTGTCTGTGTGTGTCTATATGTCTGTGTGTGTCTGTATTCTTCCACGAAAGAGGCTACACGTTTAATCTGTTTGAGCTGAAATTTAGTATATTGGTTTGGGATATACGTCGGAAGAACCCATTAGTTTTTGTACGACATCTGTCAAACGGAAGTATCACTGTCAAAAAATAACAGAAGCAATATGTCACGGAAATTGACTTGGAATATGTCATTTGAAAGCTCTTGACAAACTATTCAGAACAGTCAAAATTCTTTCTCCAACTGTCACCTGTCAAAAATAAAAAATGGCAAAATTTGAAATTTTAACTGTTTAACTGTGTCGGCTTTTACTTGATGAAAATCCATTATTAAATTTAAATAAATAAAACAATGTTTTAAGACTTCCACAAAAATAATAACAAAAGTTATTAATTTAATAGTGACTAGTTTCGTTACATAGTAACTTCATCATTAGTCTGATGAAGTTACTATGTAACGAAACTAGTCACTATTGAATTAATAACTTTTGTTATTATTTTTGTGGAAATCTTAAAACATTGTTTTATTTATTTAAATTTGAAATTTTTACATTAAATATCTGTAAAATTATTCGTCTCTGGATACTCGTCTTGAAAGTTTTGGGGCGGCACAATCGATTTTTTTCTTATTCTTTCAGGTTTCAATTTCTTTGGAGGGAGAGACAAATTATATGAAATTATAAGGAAACATATTTTCAACGGGTTGAAGCGCTTTGATGGTGGCATTAATATCAAACAAATAAATATAAAATACTGTTTATGATATAATTGATTATTTATTGCAAACTTTCAACCCTTAAAAAGTATCACTTGCGTCGCAAATGAGAAGAAAAAAATCAACAGCGTATAACAGTTTAATGGTGGCATTTACATTAAATAATAACCAACCCCTGCAAACCATTGGGCACCCTTTTGAGCTATTTCATCTATACGAAAACCATGTTGTAGGAAATTTCAGGGCCTACAAGGTCATGTACATTTCAATCTTGTTGGTCTCTTAGTTTTAAAGAGTTTTGAAAAGGTATAGCTCAGAGTCAATCATTTCTCTTTTCCACGTTATTATGGTCAATTTTTGTTTTTAGGATAAGTTTAAAATCAACAATACTTACTGCTTCACTATCTTCCAAGTTTTATTTTAATTTGAGCCTTTATTTCATTTTTGATTGCTTCATGCCTGTCTTCTCCTTATAGTAGATCATCCATCCTGGCGCTCTTCTCGTTCGACTTTTTTTTTGCTCTCGGTTAATAAAAATAATTATAATATTGGTGTACCGCAATAATAGTATGTAACCCTATTGGACGTGCCAATCTAGGCGCGCAAATGGTCCCGTATCTTGAGCGCGGCTGGCTGTCTGTCTCGCTGGTGGGGTTCAACCGCTATCGCTGGACGGTATGGCTCTCGGAAAAAAGTTACCTACTTGTGTTTAGCTTTCTCCTTTTTTCTTTAATAATAATAATAAAAATTATTTTTTCTAGCAACCATAAACGAGAACGCGGTAACTGGTGGTACACCCGCGGCGAAAACAACATCGCCATTCAATGCTACAGACGAGCCTTGGACTATCTCGATGAAGTAGAAGGTGGAAGTATTGTTCTGAAAGAGGACGATAAAAATGGGGAAGTATCGGATTCTGATTTGCAAAGTATTTTGGAGGATCGCGTCAGCGTTTGTAACAACATGGCGGCCGCGCAAATCAAAATGGAAAATTACAGCCAAGCTTTAACGTCCTTGCAAATAGTACTTAAATGTCAACCGAATAACGTTAAAGCTCATTTCAGAAAGGCTAAAGTAAGGAAGAATAATGTTTATAAAAAATAGTTTAGCTAATCCAATTTTTTTTATTTAGGCGTTTATAGGCAAAAACGATTTGCCTACGGCTATGAAATGTTTATTAAAAGCTAGAGAATTGGCGCCAAACGATCCGGAAATACAGAAAGAAATAACCAGAGTGACTAAAATGCTTGATAAACAAAAATCTACTGAAAGGGAATTAGCTAGGAGAATGTTCAACGGTACCATAAAGTCCGATGAAGTAGGAAAAGATAAAAAAAAATCAACCGGAAGTAAAGTAAGTACTGATCATTTATTTTTTTAATAATAATATATTTTAATTCGAAACTTTTTTTAGTTAGTCCTGTGGGCTACTATTGGAGCGGTCGTTGCCATAGGCACGGCGGGTTTCTTTGCGTTCCGCTTGAAAGTTTAATTCTAATCATTACTAGGTTGCATTTACCCAAATTACTAGGATGAACTGGAACTTTTATTTTAGTCACATTTTGCTTTAAGAATTTTTATACTTGTTGGTTTGTGAATCACTATTTTTTTTGTGTTGAAATATTTGTTGTTCTTTTTATTACATTTTGAATACTGATACATGTTTTATTATTCGTATTTAAAATTTCTTTACCGTTAAAACAAGATATTCTTTTATTTTCCTTGTCGACCAACGTATTCAGTAACGCGTCTATTTTCTTTTTATTCATAAATTAATCTTATATTGATTATTATTATTAATAAGTTGTATCTATCTTAAAATCACACTGTACATTGTTATCAAGAAAATTTACTTACAAATTAATAATACAGGGAGTGTAAAGCAAACAGTTCTTTTTTTAATAACAATTTACGTATTTAAATTATTCACATAGCTAAAATATATTAAATGCATATTTTTTTTCGTATATGACGTCAAATGATGTCTAATGAATATGCATAGGATATTAATATATATGCTATGTTTTCTGTACACAACTACTGATATTCATAGTATATGCTTTTAATTGCATATATTATACACATATCCATAGTATATTCAGGTAATATTAAATGAACATTATATAACACGAATATTGTAGGTATAAGATTTTAAAAGAAAAACAAAAATACTTCTATTATTATTTTCATTTCAAATAACTGTGTCGAGAATTACATCAAAACACATTAATGTTCTACATTTTCCATAAAACAAAACAATGTATAGGATAACGTCACATATTTACATATAACAATTTTAGAGAAGTGTTTCAATGAGGAATTTTTTTATTTATTATACTATTATTTCGTCCTTGCATGCATCGCTTGTTTGTGTATTTCGACGGATTGAGTATTAAAAGAAGCAAAAGGTAAAATTGTAAATATTGTTTCAATAAATACGTTAAGGAATACACAAATAATACCACCTACTTTATAGGCTAGTTAAACAATAAATCACAAAACAAATAGATATATATTTAAAATATTTTTACCATATCTATATGATTATTGATGATCAATCTGTGAGCGAGACTGTTTGTCGCTTGCAACTCATTTTTTTGCTTCGAATAAAACTAACAAAGGTATATTTCTAGCTCCTTGTATTGAGATTCAGATTTAAGCTTGTCTTGATTTTTGCCAAATGCTATTTCTCAAGATAAAGAAATATCCATTTTGAGGTCCGCTGAGATGATTAAGACCATTTCCAGATGGAAGTGTGTTTGTCTTGTCTGTATTATTCCACGATAGAGGCCACACGTTTAATCCGATTGAGCCTAAATTTTGTATATGGTTTTGGGTTATTCGTCGGAAGAACCCATTAGTTTTTGTACATTGTCAAACGGAAGTGTCACTATCAAAAAATGACAGAATCAGTATGTCACGGAATTTGACTAGTAATGTGTCATTTGAATGCCCTTGAAAAACTCTAATCAGAATAGTTAAAATTATTTCTCCAACTATCACCTGTCAAAAATAAAAAAATGTCAAAGTTTGAAACTTTAACATTAAATATCTGAAAAAGTTTTCGTCTCTGGATACTCGTCGGGAAATTTTTGGGGCGACACAGCTGATTTTTTTTAAATGAAGTAAATAGTAACCAAAATCATACATCCTGCAGCACGCTACGTATAGAAAAGAGGTTACGGTTGGGTTTGTAGCGGGACGTCTCTGCCCGACAAATGTCAAACGTCAAATGGTACTGTCTATTTACTCTAGATATAAAATGTATATGCATAAGATATCCATAAACGTATATACATAGCACGTGTTAGGCATATGAATATACTTTTAATGCTATGTGGGACCCTGTATGTTTTCCAATTTAATAAAGTTTCTGAGATATAAAAACTTTTACGAGGAATAAAATTTTCTGAAAAATTAGGATCACGGAGTAAAGCCACAAGTTCTTTTTTTAATGATAATTTACGTATTCTTCGAATCACCCTATATATTTTTGATATTTTTTACAATTTAATAAAGTTTTTGAGATTTAAAACTTTTAAAATAATAACAGTTTCTGACAAATAGTAATACAGGGTGAGTAAAGAAAAAAGTTATTTCTTTTAATGATAGTTTACGTATTTTTGAACAACCCTGTACTTTTTTGATATTTTTTTCTAACTTAATATTTTTTAAGATATATAATTATATTATAAGTTATAATTTATTAATATAGTGTACAAAGAAAAATATTTTTTGTAATAACTACGTGCTTTTGAAATCACCCCGTACATACTTTTCTCAATTCATTGAAGTTTAAAAACAAAATATTATTCATACTCAAATGTGGTAAAGTATTCAACAAGAATAAAACAAATCGAAGTCATACCACAATAAATTATTTAATAACGACATAACCTCATAATGGCGACATGTTATTGGCCTCTGATGATGGTCGTTGTAGACCGAAACATGTCGCAATGATTTGATCTAAATAAAACAAAAATTTTGTGTTCATATTTTTTATTAATAACACAAAAAATCACATTAACATTGATTGAATAATATTAAAATGTTTTTTTTTCACATAATTCAGATTAAAGGCGACAAAATCACATTGCAGTGACATTAAGAATATAGCATGTTTCATTTTCGTAAAAATTGGTCATCGACAATGAATAATATAAAGCGGAAACTGTTTTACGTCTGATGTAATGCAATTGCTCGAGTTTTTACATTAATTATATATTTATAGGTATCTGCCATTGACATATACTCATGGACGAGCGCAACCCCGTATATCGTTGTAATATTTTTTTGCTGAAAAGAGTGAGGAAGATGGCGAATAGATTCGGTCTAGCGCTATCCCTAACATCCTAACTAACACAATTCTCACCGCTGCATTGACATTACTTATGGGCATGCCCCTAGTCCATTTATACTATTAGATATCAGTTTTCCATCCTTGTCTTGAAGTCAATATCTAAGTTTGTTTGTATACAAACACTGTAAACAAACAATATCGCTAGTAACTCTTCGAGTGTTTTCATAAATGGACGAGCCATTTTATTAAGTTATTTAAATTATAAATGATACTTATGGTAAGTTCCATGGGCGTACGCCACTTCTATTGATGTTTGTAAACACTTCACCAGATACCTCACACCATGAGAAATGTCATACGAAAGAGACAAGATATATTAACTTCAAAACATATACAAAAATGTAAACAAGACATGTTTAATAAGTAAATGGTCTAAGGACATGTCCAGTCGAAATGACATTTCAACTGGTGACATTTGACAAGTTGTAGCCTGAAAAGATTTTACAATGTTCAAATATTTATTTAAAAATATAAAATAAAATAGTAATTTAACGAAGCAAGTCAAATTTTACCAAATGAGAACTAGTTATTAAGATAATGATAATATTAATAAATTGCTGTTGTATTATTATTATTTTTTATGATATTTTACTCTCTCAATTTTAACGATGTGTTTTTTGGAACTAAGTTCCTTAACGCCACTTGCAGTAGGCTGGCAGATATTGTAACGTAACGTAAAATGCAAAATAGAGATCTTTAAAAAGTAACTATTCGTTCTTTAGTAACGATCATTAAAATCGTAGATTGAATACGACGCTGACGCGTACAACGAAATTATTGCAATTTTATAATGGAAAAGTAAGGAAAAATAAGAAAAAAATAGGTAAAAATGGGTAAATATGAGGAAAAATAGTAAGAAATAATGACAAACGGAAAAAATAAGGGATAATAGGAAAATATGAAAAATAGTAAAAATTGAGAAATTAGGAAAAAATAGGGAAAGATAAGGAAAAATTTGGAAAATTATAAAAAAGGAAGAAAGAGATATTAAGTCGCGTAAGGAACTTGGTGCTTGACGAGGGTCACCGGACCGCACAAACTTTTTTAATTTGAAAATTTGACTATTCTAGAGACGTTACAAAAAAATCACATCGATTTTTTCTAAACAATTACAAAATAATTGCCATTCGGTCTCTAAAAACATAATCTAACTTTTTTGAGTTAAGTATTTATTAAACTTGACAAAATAATATTAGGATGTACAATGTTTTTAGCTTGAAAATAATAGAAACAATTAAAAAAAACTAATTATATATTGCATTACATAGATGCCAAACGGCTTTTTGTTGTGTATAATATTTAAAAAATATATTTAGCAGGACAGTCTGGAACACAAGACAAGATATTCCGAAAGATAAAATACCCAAAAAATGTTGTGTATGTATATTGTAGAGAAAATATGGTTTTTACAATTAACCATGAGAGATAATTTCGTGTATATGATGCAAAACATAACTTTTGTATATTTTGGCACATAAAGGTGAAATATAGAATAATGCAAAAATATGTAAAATTTGTGCGCTTGTGTGTGTGTAATATGTTATTATATACAATAATTAAACAAAATACCCATTAAAAATATATTTGGTGTTTTACTGAGTCAAAAATATACTTTACAAAATAATAATAGAAATTATCGATATTCTTTAAAATAAGGCATTGTCAATTATCATCGCTTGATCGTAATGCTTAATTTAAAGAAAAATTAATGCTTGCCTTTTTACAGAGATGAACTGGATTCTTTGCTTTATCCTTTAATATCTTCTTTTTCTCCTTCCGGTTTCTCTTCTATTATCATTTTATTAAAAAAAAACGACATTTGCTACCAAACGGTTTCAGTCTCAAATAAAAAAAAACATAGAATAAAAGTAATTTTGTAAGTTTTAGATAATTTCCGTAATAATATCGTAATCGTCTAAAAATAATTAAAAATGAAAATTCATTCCAAACTATCCTCAAACAAGTTTAGTCTCTTTGGTGATTTCGATAACGATTAATTCAATAGTTGAAATATTTGGATTCAAGAATATGGTAAGAACGCTCTTCTGGGGAATCCCATGTTAAAATTAAAAAAATTCTAACTAAAAAATTCGAATCAATACTTTGAATTGGTTTGGTTAGGTTGTCTATATTCAAATATCTGACTTTTTTCCAGAAAATCGCTATGAGAAAGACACTAGATTAGCATTGCTTCATACTTGAATAACTCTTTGGCAAAAGAGGATGCTATTTGGAAGCCCTCAAGAACAGCTTCGACTTTGATAATTATTTTTTAATTTTGTTTTTTATATTATTTAACATCATTAACCTTTTGGAGCGGGGACGGAATTATTTATATTGTTTAAAGTCTAAAAAATTATTTTATACAATATTAATTGAAAACATGGGAAACAAATATTTATCTTATTTTTTTTATATTGCTATTGTAAATAGTTTTAAATTATATGTCACAATATATTAACAAATGTTATAAATAATTATCAATAAGTTTGTTTTATGTAATAATGACATAAAATTAATTTATGGAACACAATAGAAAATCTTTATTAACAGTAGGAAATTTGTCATTTTATATACAAAAAATTCTTGTCTGTAGGATCGACAGGGGGAGGTAGATTTCTGTTGTCTAAATTTGAGATTTTCATCCTTCACCCCACGATATGGTCAGATCGAAAAAGTTTCAAACGAATAAATTTGATAATAATTAGGACATGAAATAAGTCTAGTGACCTGATTCAATATTTTCAAAATAGTGGAGATTTTTTTTAAATTTCAACCCCCTTTATAATAATTAGAACATATAAAACGTCTTATGGCCTGTTTAAGTATTTTTGAAAATGGCGGATATAAATTTTTTTAAATTTCAACCCCCCTCCCAGTTCCACTGTGTCAATTGGACAAAAATTGCGACCTTTATCGTGCTGGAACCGAATGTCTACACATATATATAGATACCGATAATTTTTTTTTCCGGTTCTTATTCTCCAGGTCATAAACGGCGTAGCGCCCCTATTCCCGGTTCTCGGCCCCGTCATTGAATCGATTACAATAGGTAGATTCCATATATGGAAATCTACCTAAAAAAAGAAATTTAATTTTCATTTATACCAATAAATGTTATAAATAATTATCTTTTAAGTTTTTTTAAGTATTAATGACATAAAATTAATTTATGGAACAAAATTATTATTTTACGTACATAAAAAAGGATGTTTAATTTTCTTTTATATTTTGCGTTTCGGAGAGTTCATCAGTGTTGTTAAGTATTTAAAATTGTATAAATTGCATTTTAAATACTTTCAATGTATTTAAATACGTAGTTAAATGCATAAGCTTCATTTGTATTTACTGTGCATTTAAAATACATTTTTGTCTAACCTTTTAAATACTGTAGTTAAAATTTAAATACATTATTTTTGGAAAGTTTGAGAGCATTCACTTGATTTTCTCTATTACCTGGAAACAAAAATTTCCCTAACTTCGAACTATCCTGAATTTATCTATTGACATTGTGTGTAAGAATAACCCTTGGCTTAATCTCGTCCAAACAAATGTACTTTCGTTCTTTTTTTAAGTACAAATAAAGAGCATTTATTATTATTATTATTATTATCCCTTCTTGCAGGCATCAAAAAAAAATTACAAATTGAAATAACATCTAAGCACACGGAAGAAATATGTGTATTTGTATTTAAATACTTTTTAAATACAAGGAAGAAGTATTTATATATGTATTTAAATACATTGTCAATTGAAGTATTTAAAATACAAGGTAAATACATTTTTGAAAAATTATTTGTATTTAAATGAATTTTTAAAAGTATTTTTAACAACATTGGAGTTCATCTTCTTATTGTAATCACGTCCACTGCAAACAATGCCGCCTGGTGAGCATTGAAGACCATTTTTTCTGCAGCCACACTCTGAACCGCATCCTGTTTTACAAGAGCAAAATATAATCTTTAAAACGTTAGGTGCTGCTGATTGCGTCATTTTGATTGGTTTTAAATAATTATCTTTTTGCCAACCCCATTCTCAAGGAGGAAATGAAGAATTATTTTTCCATTTTCTTAATATGCTGTCTTAATATGCTTTCGGAGGTCACAAACTAAGTTGTACGCTTTTATCTTTTGAAGCTAATGCTGTGAAACGTTTATATCGCAGTTCATTTAAGTTTTTGGCAGTTTTCATTAAAAAGCACTTTTTTTCACTTTGCTCTTCAACCATAAAAGTTTCAGCTGCTGCGCGTAACTTCTGATCATCATTAAAATTTTTAATAAAACTATTTTTAGCTTTATTATAAAAAGCGGATGTAGTATCACATTCAGTGGAACATGAATAAAAAAAGGTGCTCTGTTTTTAATATTTACATATTTCATTTACATTCTTTTTGTTGAATAAATTCGTTGCAAGGCATTATTTTTTACTAGTTAAAAAATCATGTCTTTATAGGCCTCGGGACCACGAGTATAAAAGTTTGTGATAACCATATGTTCTTTATGGCGAGTCGGACAAATGTTTTATTTGGAAAATTCTGGGTAGAAGGGCGTTTTTTTCTGGTCCCTCGCAAATTCATTGCTTTAATGCACAAGGAAAATTAATAGCCTACATATAGTTTTTCTTTCAATCGGAAGTTTTTTTAATTTAAAAGCGAAAAAAATATTGTCAGGCAAATATTTTGGGATTTTGGCGCGTCCGACATCACAAACATAGCAGTTATGACGTACCGTTGAAACTTCGGTCGGCTGTTTTACCTAACCGTTCCATGTTCGCGTAAAAACGGTACTGAATTTTTGTCACAGCCTATACTCAACGGTTCGCCAAATCTCTCCGTGTGATGAAGTTCGGTTCGCTGACGGTTTGATTGCAAATTGACAATCTTTCAACATTGGTTCGCGCTTAAACCTCAAACGATATTATTAATTTAAATTTTTACTTTTATTGTAAGAAAAATCAGTGAAACTGAATGTGTTGAAATTTTTATAAATTATAAAGGAAAAAATATTCCAGCAGTAGTCAGGTTATTTCCATCTTCATGTGTATCATTATTAAAGAAAAACTTTACAAGCTCATCAAAATAAGTACAAATCTAACATAATAAGATCGTAGCACATTGTTTGCACGGCTTATGTTAAAAATTCCATGTTTTTATTTAAGAAAAATTGAAATGTAAACAAATAAATCAGTCAACAATACTGTTTTCTGGAACCGCTGCGTTTTCACGAATTCTTGCAAAAAGCGAAATAAAATGAGAATTGAAAAGGATAGCAGATATACCGCGGAGTATTCAACGGTATGAGATCGGTACCTCGCAAAAAAAACCTCTTGGCTGACAAATTTTTGGAAGGGTACTTGTTGTCGGGCGCACTAAAGTTATTCAAAAGAAAAGGCCCCTCTACGCAGATTTTTCCAAATAAAATATTTGTCCGACTCGACATAAAGAACATATATACAAAGTGTTAACGATTAGGTTATCACAAACTTTTTTAGGCGTGGGCCTGAGGCCTATTATCAGGTGCCAATAACACTAAGACATGACTCCACTCAATATTATTTTCGACCAATTGTTTGCAGACAAAATTAATTAACCTATTTTTATTTTTGCTGTTTCCTAAAAATTTCTCTTTAGTTGTTTTTAAAGGCATGTCATCTTCAAATAAATAATCAATTGAAGTATTACCTATAGTGCCATAGTACGTAAATATCTAATAGAACGACTAGTACGCTTATCTTTTGTGCGCATCGACATGGAACACACCCATTTGTTAATAGCTTTCTTTTAACAACTATTATTAATACTAAAATTAATATATGAACATTTTTTTAGTAAATAGAGACCTAACTGAATTTTTTATATAAATATCATAGATATTGTTTAAACAATATAAATGATTTCGTCCCCGCTAAAAAAGGTATCTGATTTTAAATAATATAAAAAAATGTAATTAAAAAAAATCAAAATCAAAGCTGTTTTTGAGTACTTCCGAGAAAAAGGTTTAATCGACGCGACTAATGAGAAAATAAATTAAGATATTACCACTGTATAAAGAGTATTCTTTATACATTGAGATTACCCACAGAAAATGTATAATTACCCACAGAAAATGTATAAAATAGATCAGATGCAGAAAAGATTGATTTTGGATAAATACATAGCTGAAGTAGGTCCTATGAAAAAATTTCGGCCAAATCCATTCATGACCTCCTAAATAATAAGCTCTAAAGTTTTCTGCTACTTTGATGCCACCACATGTTAATGAACCATTTCTCAGTGAAGTGATAGTCAAGGAACCACCTACCTATGAATAATTTGTTCTACATAAAGTACCTACTGCTGTTTCTTCAAAAATTCTTCCATATTTGAACATGGGTAAAGTTCTCTACCCTTAAAATATATAGTGAGTAGGAAGGAGCATTTACCATCAAAGAAAAAACGGAAGAATGCAAAACCCCAAAGAAAATATAATAGTGTTAGACTCTTCAGGTGATATTTGCAGCACTCATTCAACTGACGATGAGTCTATCCGAATTAGTAAATGCCGAAATTGAAGAAATTCATGACATACAAACTACTTTTAAAGATGTACACAAAACTAAAATAAATGATTGGGTTCTAGTAAAATTTGCTTCCAAGAAATGAATTCAGTACTTTGTGGGAAAAATAACGTAATTCGATGACAATCCTGTTGTGTTGTTCACCAGAAAGATTTCTTCAACCAATTTTACTACAACATTCAGATTTCTGGATATACATAAAAGTGTTTTACAGACATATCGTTCATTTGCTTGATTTTGTTCATGTTTATAATTATTTTTTAAAACGTGCCCTAACATTATGAATACAGAAAAAGTTTATTACTTTAAAAGTTATGCTTAGAATTTCAATGTCGACATATCGTTAAATAGCTTAAAATCTATAATACGTATCATTTTCTAGCCTTAAACTAAAAATAAGTACGTTGTACGCTCTCGCCCCGTTTTGCTGGGGCAAGAGCATCATTGGGTTCTGAAAATGAAATATAAAATGCAGTATAAGCACATATTGGATCCTAATGAACTCTTCACATGATATTTGCAAAGATGTCAAATATCTTCAGTTAAAATTTCAAAATTTTCTTTCAAATCATTCAGCATTGGCAGCCCTTCAAAATGTAACTTGAGAAATTGTGGTCTGCACTTTACCCCCTTTACCTTACATCAAATCACACACTAACTCATTAAAGATTTCAACATGGGATTTTCTCACCATATTCCTAAAACATCCTTCTACATTTACTGAATCCGGATCTGTTTCAGTCTAAAATTGTGTTTTTATAATTCTCGGCTAAAATTATTTTGAAATACATTTGTGCAAAAATAAAATCCGAAGTTTTAAAAAAAGAAATGTTTTTACTCCACACACTATTACCATTAATAATTTAAATTCATAGTCAAACAAATAAATATTTAACAATAGATAACATATAATATATTCTAAGACGCTTAAATAAGTATAAGTAAAAAATATGATTTAACTTTAATTCTTCCCTCTTATCTCCGATTCTGGGACAAATATTCACTTAAAATAATGACTATAAAGTGGATATATACTGACTAGAAAACAAGCTTGATAGATGATCCACATTATATTATAAATATTTTACTTGTCAAATAGACATACCACTCATCAATTAGATAGATATATAGAATTACTTTTGAAAAACGATAAAGAGGAATATGCCCTAGTACCGAAGATGGGAAAAAGAAAACCAATAGACGGAATAAATTATCTAAATATTTGGTGGTTCCCGAATTCCCTCGCTATGTATCGTTTTACCGGCCATCTTCAACATAGCTTTGTGGTCCGCGTTGCCGTCGAGTATACTCATACCTTGAACCCGTTCACCTTTTTCATGAGCACTCGGAGGCGGTTGACCTATACCCCAAACTTCCAAATGCCTGAATCTAAATTCTTTCGCTGAAGAAAGTTGTTGGTATCCCACGTAAGTTGTACATGACTGACTGCTCTCGCCTCGTCCGTATTCACTGTCTATCCAGAGCCCACAGTACCCGTGTTGACCGCCCATCGCCTTAAAAAAAAGATGGTTAACATTGGAAGAAAATTTTGTTCTTTGACTTACCATTCCGTTCGGAAGCGTTTGTTGGTGCAAATTGAGGTATTGGAAATTTTGATTATATCCCGTAGATGGAAATATTCTCATTCTGGGTGCTAGGGTAAACAAAAAACTACTGTCGTCGCCGAAAAATTTGGGATTTAATTCCCAATTCGCTGGTGCGAATCCTCCAAAGGTGTATCCGTTTTTTTCTTCGACTATGAGAACCGATGGCCCTTGATTTACTATCCTACCTGGAATGAAGATGGAAACTCAATAAAAAATAGATTAAGAAAATATTAAGGTTGGTACGATTTATTTTTTACAAATACTAGCTTACAAAAAGTTAAACAATAAAATATTGTATACTAAACTAATATGTAAAGAAAAACTATCAATCGCTGAAACTAAAATACAAAAAAATATTTCGGTAACTTGGAAGAAAATTACAATTATTGTTAATTGTTAAACAAAATTAGAAACCTTAAGAGAAAGAAACTTACAACCAGTAGATAAAACAGTCACCAAACTAATGATTCTGAAAGCAATGGTAATGACGTTTAGATTGTGACAATTTTTAAAAGAAATGGATATATAAAGTCTCATTCCAAACGTCATATTACTGAATCTTAAGTTCTATCCATTGACAGTTAGTGTAGGGTTTTAGTAACTGAATAAAAAGTATTAACCTTTCGCTACAATCTTTTTCAATATAAAAAACAGGAATTTAATGCAGGGAGAAAATTTTTAACATAAATATTTGCTTTATTTTCTATGCTAGAATATAATATTTATTAGATTTTTTGTTTTTAAAACAATTTAGGAGGTAATAGAAAAAATTGTAAAAATGAACAGACGCAGGAATCTTTGACGTGAGGACGGAGGGCGTCTGGTGATGAATATTGGAATTTTCGTAGGTCTTGATACTTCAATTTGTGAAATTAGGCTCCTTTTCTGAAGCTTTAAACTACCTTTTTATACAGAGTTTGAACAAACATTTGGTACTTTATTTTTTATCGGCATAATTTAGAGCCCACAATTATTTATCAGCGAAATATTTGAGAAATCTTGGAATAAAATTAAATAATATTTAAAACAATGCAGTTTGACGAACTCTTATAAAATTATTGGAAACATTAATATACCGGAAAGAAGCTTAAAGAAATCGCTCAAAAATCATTGAAGCTGTCTTGAAAAATCAGTGAAGATCCTTTCAAACATCTTGAAAAAAATCCCTGTTTCTTTAAACAATCTTTGACAAATCCGTGAAAAATTCTTTGAAACGTTTTAAATGTAAATACCCTTCGCTCAGAATTTGATGAAAATTTTGATATGTTGTAAATATTTCCATTGCGCCGAAGCTTAACGGTATTTGATTTACAGGGTGTCCGAAATCACCATTTCATAATTTCAAAATATCATAAAATGCATGTTTTTGCCAATATTAATACAAAAAATAAGTGAAACCTTTTTTTTTCGTAGAACTAAGTACAACTCACTCTTTGCTTTCATAATTTTTGTACATACAACTGATGTACTGGGTGACACCATATATGTTTTTGAAAAAAAAATATATGAAAGAATTGTTTTGATATTTTGGTGAAAGCAAGCTGATATTTCCATTTAAATTACTCTTATAAGTTAGATCCAATAGACGTCTGATGTACAGAGTGTTTCATTTCTTTAACATTATTATTTTTTTGAGTTCATTTTCTGATCAGAAATGACCATATTAAAATCAACTATTTGCTATCTGTATATGCCTACATTCTATTCACGCTGTGTTTATATTTGTACTGGTTGTTCAAATACAAAGAACCAAAGCTATATCTCGAATTCTTCAATTGGAAATATTCGTTACCATAAAAACCCTTACAATTGGATGTTCTAGTTTTGAAAAATTAATTTGTTATAGATTCCTAGGCAAAAAGGTTAAATATGCTTAATATTTTTAAATAGGTAGGGCCAGATTTAAGAGTATGCCACCTATAGGCTAAAGTCCATGTGTCGCCCCCTGTATAGTTCATATTTGCTTAATATATGTGTTTTATACAACAAAAGAAGTTCATGAGGGCTTTCATCTTTTTTAAACATAATGTTCATTTAGTTTAGACAAAACCACAATTTTATTATTTATATATTATATTAATCAAATTAGTTATCTACTTGTTTTAAAAACATATTTTAATACCAATGACTATCTTTGGCGTAATTGAAGAACTGTGTTCAATTTGAATTAAGTTATTCTACATGGTTAAATTTAATTACCCAAATTGTAGTTAATTACATCAAGCGCCAACTAGGAAGAGATTGCGCAGATCCTGAAATTCGTCATACTCCACACAAAAATGCGCGACTTAATCTCTTCCTAGTTGGCGAATATAATACTGGTTTATTCATTGAAAAATATACAAGCTTTTCTAAAACAACTCACCCCACGTCATCTTTATGTTCAAATTTATATTACTCTCTTACTTCACATTTATTTTGTTGAACTAAGAAAATAAAACCACCAAGATTATATTGTAGTTTGTGATTGGTGAATCAGATATCATTCTTCAACTTATTATTAAATAGTCGTGAAGAAAGCAGATTTATCCCTTTTGCCCATCAATCTATAAAAACATAATTTTTCAATACTAGAACGATTTTAAGTTATCGACATTTTCCATATGATGAATTGATATGGCTTTGGTCCTTTGTTGTAGTTGGACACCCAGTATAAAATACTTGAAAGAATCATTTGAAAAATCATTCACAAAAAATTCTTTGAATACTCCACAGAAAAATCAATGAAATATTCATCATAAATTGTTTTACTTTTGTTTTATAAAAAAAAAACCATTAAAGAATCCTTTTCCTCTCTTTTACCAACTCCCTAAGGTTATTTTATTTTTCTCATAATTACAACACTAAAGTCGCGATAATGAACAGAAATAGTATGTGAAAGTGAATTTATAATAGAATAATTGTCATATCATTATCGTATTAGTAAATTTACGTCTCATCATGACGCCGAACCACAATCAAAATACCAAAAAAAATACAAAATAAAATGTTTCTGTAGCCTCAAATGGACAACTCTGATATTAGTTGCCGGGCGGTCGCTTCCTAATTAATTTACCTATTGTTATTTGGCTCCACTAATCAGGGATGATAAAATGAACTTCTTATTTTACTTCCCATAAATTTATTTATCATTATTTTTTGAATCAAAATTTTACCCAAGTTTATAAAAAATTACTCTAATTCCCGGAAACATAATTCTAGACCATATTGATATGTTGTTCACAATAAAAGCAAAAAAATTATTTCCCGCAAAAACAGATTTTTTTCTAAATCGGTTAAAATTTTTTTTATGAAAATCGGACGTACGATATGGAAATAGGAGGTAAAATCATTTTAAATGAATACTCTTAATTCAAATATTTCAAATGAATATGAATCCCTCTTAATTGAAAGACTTCAGGTGCTGAGTTAATCTCAAACGGTAAATTACAGAACTGATATCTCCCAAAAAATGGCTAACAGACAACAGACACATTTCACGAACTAAATTTAAATTGTTGTTTTAGACAAATTTAATAGCGTACCGTAAGTACTATCTTAAAATAAAAATACCTAGATTTGGAAACTATTAGTAGGTCATTTTTCAAAAAAAAAGTTAAGATACTTTAGTCACATTTGTTAATTAATAAATATTAAATTAGATTTACATATACATAATAAAAAATGTTACCTATTAATGTAGAAAATGATTCTCCATGTATCTGTGAGCTAAATAGAAATCTCCATTCTAATTGATATTGTTGTGGAAGGTGTGCGTTTATAAAAACGATTTGATTGAGATCCAATATACTAGGATACGAAGGCATCAGATCCAAACCGCGACAGAACGGTATCAAACTTCTATCTTTTTCTTTCTCGGTTATAGTACTATCTTGTTCGTCGGCCCCAGGAACAGAACCTAAATACAGGAAATATAAAATAATTAACAACATATAAAAATTTACCAACAAATCATTAGTTCCAACCATGTTTTTTCAAATTCAAAATATCAACACATTTCAATAATTTTCTTCCTTATATATTTGACTTAAAATTTATTTTAATTCGTCCAAAATTTATGAACAAAGGATTTATCATTATCACAACAAAAGTAAAAGTAATTGTCATGGTATAAATAAGACATGAATACTTGAAATTAAATATGGTATATATTGTTATGATATTAACAATTTCTCAGATTTCTGGTTGGGTTCTAGTCAAAAAAATAATAAACATTACAAACATTATCACAAAAAAAATATAAATTGTCCTGTTATATTCCTCTTTTTGTGTTTTTCTTATATGATTAGTTCTAACTATGATTTCTTTTTCTTCTTAAAAATATCTTCTTATTTCATATGGTTTCTTCAATTATAGATGCTTTTCCAAAATTTACTATTGATATAATTTAGTCCTCTTCCATTTTTTTTCTTTTTTGACTACTGATTGAGAACCATTCCAAATTTTATTTAACAATTTTTCTTTTTTTTTTTAAATTTTAATTAAAACTATATTTTCTTAGTTATTTCATATATAATTTTATATTTCTCTTACATTTCTTTCTTTTTTTACCATTCAATAAACATTACCTCCTAAAATTTCTTTGACAGTCTTTTTTTAAATTAATCAAAAATTGACTTGTTTATTTTTTTTATCCTCCTTTTTAACCATTAGATTTTTTTTAATATCGGAACCTTAGTTTTATCTTATTAACCCTATATTCCCTGTTATTTTAACAAATTTTAAGATTCTTTCACTTTTTAAATTTATTGCCAATTTATCTATAATACCTTCGTTTCCTTTTCTTTATTCACATATCAACTCTTCTATCCCATTTAATAAACATAACATTTAACTAATAATAATATTTAAATAACTCAACTAAAAAAAAATTTAATTTATAAAATTCCCTATACAGCGTGAATTTTTTTTTATATAACAATATCTTCCTTATACACCAGAAATAGTTTCCAAATAATACATTTCTTGGAAAAAGTAAACCATTTTTATTCCACAGTTCAGAGCTGGGAGTAACGAAACTAAAACGTTAGCTTTCAGTTACGTGTTACTAAATGTAAGGCGTTACTAGTAATTTCGATACATTTTGAAGTGAGCGAAAAGTAACGGTAATTGTGTTACTTTGTTAAAAGTAACGCGTTACTTTAAAACTAAGGTTTTTCTTTTTTGTAGCTACTGTTAGTGTCGTTTAATGCGAAATAATATGTTTTTATTATTTCTTTGTATGTGCAATAATAAATGTGATAAATGGTGAGATAGATAATAAAAGAACGAAAAGACATGGAACAAGAAGCTATAGAAAAATAACGCATTACTTATACAGTTACGTGTTACGTTTGAAGTAACCAGGTAACAATAACGCGTTCCTTTTGGAAAGTAACGGCAACGTTTATCTAACGCGTTACTTTTTAGCAAAAGTAACGGTAAAATAACGCGTTATTTCTTTTTCTACACAGTTCTACTATTTTTCTCGTATTTGTAAAACATTTCGTTTCCTACCTGTTTTTTCATTATTTGCAATTCCTCCTTTCTCCTTGTGGCTAATACTAAATAAATACATAGAAACGAACAACAAAAGTTGTCCTAATAACGTTGAACCTTGCAACCAAATTTCCAGTGATTTTTTATCTAAATTTTCACCAGTTGCCAATTCGTAAGTAAGACTTTCAGCTAAGCGTTGAATATTTTGAGGTAATGTAAAACAGCCACGTGAGAACCAGGTTTTGTATTGTTTGTTGTTGCAAAGTTTTTGGATTTTCATGTATGACGCAACTATACTTTCGACATACTAAAAATATTAATTATATATCCAAAGTACAAAAAATCATTTAACATACCTCCTTGACCAACAGATAAGGTATTTCATTACATTCATTTTCGCTTTTCCCAAGAGAAGTTAGTAACACTTTAACTTTTTCATCTACAGTTCCTCTAGTACAAAATACAAATAATTCAGCAAATCGTTCTAAATCAACTGTACTTTGTTTTTGTTCTCCCATACCAAATAAATAATTGTTTAAGTACTGTAGAAGTCTTGCGTCCATCTGAGATCCCCATATTTTCTAAAAAAATATAATACATCAAATAACTATCAACACATACCATTAATATTACAGTAAGTTCTTCTTCCTTTATCTTCTCAGAATTCTTGCTGGCAAGTTTAAATGAATTGCTGACAATTAACTGTTCGTCTTTAGACAAAAAGGAACACTTTGCTGCCAACTTTTTACTGCTATTTGCACCCATAATCCTAAATAAGCAGATTTTAAATCTTTTCGGCAACTAATTTCATACCAATCAATATCGATATGGGTAGTCTTAATTATCTCAAATTAACCCAAATCTGGTCGCAGAGAACAATCTAAATCCTGATAATGAAGCATGTAATCATTTTTTTTATTTAATAAATCTATATTATCAAAAAATCTTATCTAAATACTGTTTTTTGCATTAACAAAAATTCAATTCAGATTTCGACACTTGACACCATTTGACATTTATGACTAGATGACACGTGAGATTGACAGCCACGTGATATCACATGATTTTTTTATTGGTTTAAATTAGAAGCAGATTTTGACATCAACCAATAGTAATTTCAATAAACACAAAAGTAACCAATGAACTGTTTAAGTTAGACTGGACCAATAATATATAGATTACCTATTTTAGGAACGTTCTGTTGTTAAATGAAAAAGAGTATCCGTACGAAATGTTTGAGTGATTTTCGATCGAAAATTTTATTATTTTATTTTTTGTTATTACGGTAGATTCTAATTTTAGTAATTAAATGTTAAAACCAGAGATATGGTAGGGTAGATGTATCGGTGAGAGAAGTTGTATCAAACATAAACCTTATGTTTACATTAGGACCCATAACGAACCTCTGAAAGCGGTGTCGACAGTTTTAATTTATATAATATACAGGCATTTTATCCTTTTTTAAGTACATAGCAACAAACTGTTATAAAAATTCATGGTCACTGAAAGTTGGATAAATAAGTAAAAAAAATGATGAACAAAAATTAAAATATGGTTTTTGTATTTTAATTTCGAAATCTTTCTATGCCCCTGAACACGACGCTAATGCACTTTTATGAGTCCTAATCAAAACAAAAGGTGCTTTTTGAATCGAGATGTTGAGAACATCGGCTATACATTGAATATAAGTCTGTCACTGGGGAGGAGGATTTTTTGACGAGTTACCGTTTTATAATCGGTAATTATAGGCGACGTTAATTGTCGCAGTTCTCTTTCAGTGTAGCCAACCTAAGTTTTTAAAACAAAAACTTTTACATTGTTGCGCATGCTCGGTGCGGAATTAGTTTCTCTTTTTCAATATAATAAAAATGAGAAATTTAGTAAATATATACCAAACTACTACAGTACAATTTTCAGCAAATTATAAATCAATTGAATTTATTTTGTTTAATCGGTTTGCTAAAATTGATCAAGGATGGTAAACTAATGTCCATGTGGGAAGTATATAAAAATATAACTTTTATAAGTTACATTTGAAAAACATTATGTAGGGGAACAGAATTTGATTATACTCTTTTCTCTAGCGTTTATTTTCGAGGACTCTACTAAACAATACACCGAACTGAGGTTTGGAAACTGTACAAGTCATGCTAATGTAATTTAATTCTGACATGTAGGTACCTATAAGATATATTGCATTTTCTAAAGTGTACTATGAGAAACCTTTATTTGCTATTTAATACACAAATAGTAGAGAAATGAAATGGTTCTAATAAATTTTTGATAGTTAGAACGTTATAAAAACTTTGTTAAAGCAACAATTTATATATACATATTTTATTAGAGCTAGATACATCAGTTTTTAAGTTATATAAGATAAACTCATATTTTGCGACTGAAAATAAATTGCTAGAAATAAAACCAGAAATACATTCCCAAGAAATTTATTTTTACTGTTTGAAAAACAACTTTCTGTTTAAATAAAAAAAATTTATATAAGTTTTCATTAGTATTTTATGTTCAATTACTACTATTAACCTAAAAGACACTTACGAGAAAAAATAAATAATAAAAAGTAAAACATTACAAGAACATATAATATTGTTAACAAAATTTAAAATATGAAGTATTCTATTTATTCGACATACAAATTTTTTTGATTTCTTTGTAAAATAATAAGATTGTTTCTCAAATTTTTCTTTTGCTGCTTGCTTTGTTTTCAATTTTCATACCCAATTTATTCGTTTGCTTTTTGAATGCACCTTCATCTAATGCTAATGTCATCGAATAACTATTTGTTTTCTATGAATATTTTCCTGTCTCAAAATTTTCATGTTCGCATTTTTTCTAATTGTTTCTTTCAGGAATTATACAATTTTTTCTTCACAATTTCATTCGGCCAACCTAGTGAACTTTTGTCTGAAACTTCTGCTAAAAAAGAAACTCCCTCTCTCCTGCACGTTTTAACTGCATTATACTGTTAAAATTCACATATAACGGTGGACACATGTTACATATTTGAAAAAATAACATACGACAATCCGAATCCATTATATGAAACTTTATAATAATAATTATTATCTGTTGATGAATTTTCCATAGCCATAAAACTATCCAAATTTATCCTTTTCAATTTTATTTTCAACAGTTTCAGCTTATGGGCATTTATCACAATTTTGTCTTTATAGCTATTTGAATGTGGTCTTTTCATTGATAAAATAAAATCCTTTGCCACATTCTTCCCTCTTTTTAATTGTAACATTAGATTTTCTGTTTAACTGCAGTTTCAATAAATATTTAATATTTAACTTCATAACAGTGAGCCCAAATTTGTAACCTATCTATTCATTCTGGAAATAATATCGACAAATAATAATTTACATTTCTTTTATTTTTTTATAACTTTTTTGTTGTAAAATTTTGAAATTGTTTGTTTATGTAATTTAAAAAATCTATTTAATTTTTGTCTTTCAAAAATTCCAGGTCATTATTTGCCACTTCTATCTACAAATATTTCTTCTTTAGTTTCTGTTAAAATCCTCGAATCGTTTCATTTTTTCCATGGGAATTCCATTCTCCTGAACTTTTAATGCTCTCGCTATCATGTCATTTTCATGTCTCTTCTCTAATAAAGTCAAGGATACATTTGATAAATCTTGATTGCTTATAATAAATTATAGTGTGCTTTATCTTACGCAACTTTCCATTTTTCTTTTGCATCCTTTGGAATGCCCATTTTCAACTTTTCTACAACTGTATTTTTTTCATTCTTTGATAAATGGGTAAATCTCAACTTTTCTTTATGTCCAACATGTATCATGACATATTTATAGCAGCGACGATTATTTCAATTCGAAATTTAGAAAATAATTCTATATAAGGATAATTTCCATTTATTTTAATTAGACCACCTGCTTTGGGTGTTCTTGTCAAACAAGCTAAAATTTAATAGTTTCTTACAATAATTTTTAAATATATAAATAAAATATGTTATTTGTAATATATACCTTATTTTGAACTGCTTCTGTTACAATTATAATAAAAGAACTTCATTATTATTCTTCCTTCTATAATTTTGCAAACATTTCCAAATTTCGAAACCTTTGCTAAAAAAGCTAAAAATTGTTTTTAATACTACTTGTCCTGGTGTATAGCTGGATTTATAAACTCTTGAACAGCAATTGCAACCTCAACGTCAACCTCAACCTCAACTGCAAAGTTAAAAGTATTTTATCTTTGTGCGAACGGCAAATGATGGAAATTTAATTTTCCATA
This sequence comes from Neocrepidodera transversa, assembly GCA_963243735.1. Classification (NCBI taxonomy): domain Eukaryota; kingdom Metazoa; phylum Arthropoda; class Insecta; order Coleoptera; family Chrysomelidae; genus Neocrepidodera; species Neocrepidodera transversa. Next base: position 29,726,357 of record OY725339.1, read on the forward strand.
TGTTTCCACCTCTTCTTGTATTTGACAAAAAAATACGATTTGAACAAAATAATGAATACCATTATAATAATATATAATTTTTAAGTTAACACATTTGCTTTCTTGGATTTTATAGATATAAGATAATACATTCGTTTTCTTTGGACTTGTAAATAAAAAAACTAAAGGTGTATGACATTTGACGTATGTCAAAACTGTCAATTTTCTAAATTGGTAGCACTGGGGAGAACTGCGACAATTAACGTCGCCTGGTAATTATAATCTGTTACCGCTTCATTTTCGGGAAGGAACGGTTACAGGGGAGGCACTAATGACGTCACAAATTTACGTTATATTTTATAAGACGGTAATAGATTTTAGATTCTGTAACACAACTTTAATGGGTGGTTATATGCGGCTACAATTTCAAATCGTAAACAAATATGGTGGCAAAGAAAGTGTTAGACGTTGATTCATAACCCCTTAACGTTTTGCTGCAGTTTTCAGTTGTGCTTCGTTTAACTCAAGTTCAAAATGAATTTGTTTTGGTCAATTCCCATGTTTGATAAGTTTTTTTAACGATAATAGTTGTCTTATTGCTAATTATTTTTTTGACGATTTTGAGTTTCCCAAAAGTTCTTCGTTACAGACAACCCATTAACAACGAAATATGGATAGAATATTATCATAAACTGGATTTTTTTGAATGTAAAAAGAAACCTGAATGTGGTACTGCAAAATGATACTTATTTATTGATAAAAAAGAAATATCGTGGAGGAAATTATCCTACATCTCCGGAAAAAGCATAACTAATTTTTCTTTGTTATATTGCGAGATAGGAGACATTGCACTCAATTGGTGACCGTTTTAATTTGGTGCCAAGTACAGTCATGTGTCTAATAAATTTTTTTATAAAAATATTATAATCGTGGTAACAAACGGTTATCAACTGTAACTCGCCAAAAAATCCTTATGGTTTTGTTTGTCAATTGTCATTTTAAGGTTAGATAATTATTTTTAAAAATAAATTGGAAATTGCGTTGTTATTTGTTATTTATTAATTTATAGATAGAAAACAAAATAATTTATTTTTACAAAAAACAATAATATTAATAACAAAAATGGTTAAAAGTTATTATAAAAATATATTAAAACAGAAAATGCATATTAACTCATTACTTGCAAAATGAGTATCGATATCAATTAGGATACGTAGTTAATAATTTTAAAATTCATTGTTGACTCTATGTAACTCTAATTTAAGGTAAGTCTCATTTTTATACAAATTGAGTCATATTATTGACCTTCGAATTTTATCATTTGTGAAAAATCCCCCTTATTATTGCATTAACAGTAATAATATTATTTCTAACTTTTCTTCAATTTACTGTTTTGAAGGCCAGGCCAGACAGAATAACAATTTTGTAATATAATCAGACAAGAGGAATTTTAATATGCTTATCTATAATTTAATTATGATATAATAAACTAGGAAATAATATTTTTATATTATAATTTATTCTCTTTGTTATCTTTACATGCATTTTTAATGAAAAGTGATACATTTGTGTTAGATATCTAGTTTAATTTTTCGTTTTAAATACTTTTCAGCTGTTAAAAAATGGCCAGATTTAAACCTACAATTGAAGTGCCTCTTTTACTAACTTTTTTTAATTTTGAATTAATCGGTAAGTGCTATTTTTGTTTATTTCTATACATGAATTATCATTTATAATGGAAACTGGCATGAGTTCGTGAAATTTAAGATTTCATTTTACAAACAATTCCTTTATTTTTAACACTTTTTGTTTATTTAAAGGGATACACAGAAAAACTTTAAAAAAATACAAAATTTAAAATAGTAGGAAAAATAATATTTGTATCCTATATGTATACATAAAAACGAAGGTTACAAAAATATTTTAAGCTTACGAACAACAGTTAATATTGTTGGGCTTGAATGTGACAATCTATACACACTATTGTGCTACTAGAACTTCTTATATTATTTCATAAATTTTTAGTTTTTCAACATTATTCATAAGAATTTTGAATTTTTTACCAGAATTTTGGTGGTTTAAACACATTGTTTCAGCAATATTAAATTACTTTCCAGACATGTTAATTTTTTTTTTGTTTCCAGTAGTTATGATTATGTTATAAACACTTCAGGTTTTTCCAGGATTCTGATTCTTTAATTTTGTTCTTAAAGATGTTGATGTTTTAGGAATTTTATTTTAGTTTAAGAATTTTTTTAAATTATCATTTATTTTCTGAGATTTCTCCATCTATCCATGCTATCAGAACTTCTTGGATTATTCCAGAAATTTTCACCTTTTTAAGAATTTTGACTTTTTTCCACAATTTCGCTGGCTTGAACACATTTTTCCAGAAATATTAAATTACTTTCCCGACATGTTATTTTTTTTCGTTTTCAGAATTACTTTTGAGAAGTTATGATTACGTTTCAAACAGCTCAGGTTTTTCCAGAATTTTGACTTTTTATTTTATCAGAAAATTTGGTTATTTTTCAGGAAAATTTCCACACAATTTTATTTTTTTCAGACCATTACAGTTCTATAATGTTGTTCTTGTTCTGGATCTTTTTTATTTTTTATTTGTTTCTTTCCAGACATTTTAATTTTGGCCCCATTTAAGAAATTTTAATACTGATCCAGGCTTTTTTTATAAAGTTTAGATTCATTCCAGAAGGTTTTACTTTTATTCTTAAGAATTTTGACTTTTTTCTAGAATTTCCGTGGTTTGAAAGCATTTTTCTAGAAATATTAATAACTTTTCAGACATAAAAAAATTTTATGTCGTTCACAGAGTATTTTTAACTCCAAATAATTTTTGCTGCATTAAATATTTCCTTAAATCTGTCGTTTTGCGACGTTAAGTTTTCGAAATTTTCCCTAAATCTAACCCAACTTAACCTAAATCTGAGAATTTTTGTGGCGTAACAATATTACACATGAGCCATTTTCTGAAATATTTCTAAATCTGTGATTTTTGAAACTTCATATGAATCTGATTAATATATTTTATAGAATTTTTCTAGTTATTTTTGAGGCGTGTTTGTTAAGTTTTCCCTAAATCCGAGTAATTGTTGCCTTGTTTTTGCAACGTTGTCAAGTTATCGAAATTTCCTCTAAATCTTCGGATTTTTCCGGTCTAGCAATATTTCCATAACGTGATATTTTTAAGACGTTGCCAAGTTTTTGAAAATTTTACCTAAATCCGAGTAACTTTTCCAACACTTAAATTTCGTTAACCTACTGCGATATTGTCAATTTTTCAACAGAAAATTTTTGAGACGTAACAATATTTCCATAAAGTGCCATTTTTTGTGACATAGTCATTGCTTAAATCTAAGAAAGTTTTGGTATTTTGTAAATTTCTTTGTTTATTTTATTATGTCGTCAAGTTTCAAAAAATGTATCGAATTCTAAATTTTTTTTCATAATTCATAAAATGTTCACTTTTGTGACGTTGCGAATTTGTCGAAATTTTCAATAAATACGCGAGTCATTTTCGCGACGGTAGATTTTTCGACGTCAAATTTTTGATAATAACTTGCGACGTCAAATTTAAAAAATATTCAGTCATTTTGAGACGTTGCCAAGTTTTCAAAAATGTTCTAAATCTATTGATTTTGTAATGTTGAAAAGTTTTCCAAAATGTATTTAAAAGTCTTTATAGAATTTCTCTAGTTATTTTTGAGACTTTATCAAATTTTTCCTAAATATTTTTTTTTCTTTTAGGCCCTGTGCAAACAAACTTAATGGTATACCGTACCTGTTATTTAATCTTAGGATACAATGAAACAGAATGTGCTTTACTAGGTAATTCAAATAGTACTACCATAGTGAATTTAGAAAAGTTAGTGGAACCTACAGTAAACCTTATAGATACTACCAAGTCGATGATTGAACAAGTTGTTGCGCTAATTGTTTGCATTTTAGTCGGACAATGGTCTGATAAAAATGGAAGAAAACCAGTTTTGATAATTTCACAAATAGGTAAATTTAAAATTTTAAAAAGTTTTGATTTTTATTATTAATATTTTTAGGAATGGTATTAGGATTAATTATGATGGTTATATTCAGCTATTTTCCCAACATATCTCCGTGGTACTTTTTATTAGCATCAGTACCATCGATGCTAACGGGAAGTTTTTCTACATTTCTTGTAGCTTCACTGGCGTATATATCTGATAGTACAACCGAAGAAACACGAGGAGTTAGGTAAGCACAAATATTTTTTATTAAGTAATAAAGCCAAATGTATATATTTTTAGAATGGCTATAATGGAAGGTACACTTGGATTAGGTATACTGTGTGGCAACATGTCAAGTGCTTATTTATTTTATCTCACTAACTATCCATCTGTGTATGCTATAGCAGCGGGTGTACTTTCTATTGGTATACTGTATATTATTTTCTGTGTACCTGAATCTTTACAAAATATTGATACTGAGGTAAGTTGTAATTTATTAATTTTTTACATTTTAAACAACTTTCAAACATAAAAACTATAAAAACATAATATTATCCCTACTCAAATGTGGCATAATTTTCAATGATGAATAAAACAAGTCATACCACAATAAAACATTTTTAATATAAAGACATAAAGTCAAAAGGGCGACTAAAGTCTGTAGAGGTTTTGGGCAGACAACCAACAATGTTTGTGTTTGCCTACTTTAAGGTGTTAAGGCACAGGATCATTTTATTTGGGTTGGCGACACTAGAGGTTGGTAGGGATGAAAAAGAAGAAGAGGTTATGGGATTTTCAGGCGGGATTACTATGTTTTTAGCTGTTGAGATATAGGCTAGAATTTGGACCCCAAGGGTGAAAGATTTGTAGTGAACATTTTTTGTTTGTTTTCTGTTTTAGCAACCTGAGAAGAGTATGACTAAGAGTCAGACGTGCGAAGCACAGCTCTTTTCATTTAAAATAATAGAACATTGAAAATTGAACTGGGTAGATAACCTGAAGGTTAAGCCCAAATAAACGTAAAGAAGAAGAAGAAGAAGCTGTTGAGAGATGGAGTAAGGTTAGGGTTGTACTTTTATTTGTTAGGTGAGTTTATTTTGTGAAATATAAATAAATAGGGTCATCTGCGTTTTATTTGATATGACGCCCGGAGGCCCCAACAAGTCCTAAGTATCTTCAAATTTCCCTTACTTTATAAATAAAGCTTTTTGTTAGGTTTCTTTGCATAAAATATGGGATATTGTTATATTTCTGTTGGTTTAATAAGAATAAAAAATCGGTTGTGTCGCCCCAAAACTTTCCCGACGAGTATCCACGAATACTTTTTCAGATATTTAATGTTAAAGTTTCAACTTTGACATTTTTTTATTTTTGACAAGTGACAGTTGGAGAAATAATTTTGACTGTTCTGAATAGAGTTTTTCAAGGGCATGTTCAATTCCGTGACATATTGCATCTGTCATTTTTTGATAGTGATAGTTCCGTTAGACAGATCTCGTACAAAAACTAATGGATTCTTCTGACAGATAACCCAAACCCATATACCAAATTTCAGCTAAATCGGATTAAAACTTCTTCAGATATTTAATGCTGAAGTTTCAAATTTTGACATTTTTTTATTTTTGACAGGTGACAGTTGGAGAAATAATTTTGACTGTTCTGAATAGAGTTTTTCTAGGGCTTTCAAATGACATATAGCATGTCCAATTCCGTGACATATTACATCTGTCATTATTTGATAGTGGTACTTCCGTTTGACAGATGTCGTACAAAAACTAATGGTTCTTCCGACGGGTAAGCCAAACCTCTATACCAAATTTCAGCTCAATCGGATTAAACGTGTGGCCTCTATCGTGGAAGAATACACACAGACCGACAGACAGACTTCCATCTGAAAATAGTCTTAATCGTCTCAGGGGACCCGAAAATGGATATTTCCGTTTTTATCTCGATTTTTTTTTAGCTCGTTCACAATACTTTCCCTTCTAGGAGGTGGGTCAGGAAAGTAAAATGAAATGAAAACAAAAATAAATCAGAAAAATTAAAAAAAAATCTGATGTGGCCAGCACACATGACCTCTCGCCATATTTAAATCAAAAATTTACACGTTAACACAAAAAAGTATGAAAAAAATTGACTTTTTTGTAAATCTGGCAACAATGGCAAACTTTTTGGAAATTTAAATAATACGAAAATAAACTATAATGTATACAAAATATATGTGTAATACTTTATTGCCATTTTGTTTACTACTGATGTCATCACTCATAGCAACTGTCACTTCCGGTTGTCCGATGGACACCAAAATCTAATCAGATCTAATCTAGGGTATCATACTCCTGTATGCAAAATTTCAATTTTTTTTATTTAGTAGTTTTTGAGTTATCGTTACTACAACATCCATCCTAACACACACACACACACACACACGCATCCACACACACACACACCTCACGCACCCACACACACGCACGCACTCACACACGCACGCACCCACACACGCACACGCCCACCCGCATACCCACATCCAGTTTGTTGTTTCGAAATCGTAATATCTTGTCTTGTTTATCTTCTTTTATTCTGTCTCGATTCTAGGTATACAGCGTCGTGATCAGCGGTCAGTTCTCTGAGGGTTTTAATGTCATAAATGTCCGTACAGTTCTTGGTCGGTCATATCATGGGCGCTTGGTGTGTAGCCACTTCATGGGAAGTGGATAGGTTCGTCTGTTGCATAAATGGAGAGGTCGTTGTTGTTCGTCACGTATATATCTGTTTAAAGGTCCGCTTACGTCGTTTAATTTGCAGTGTATCCCATTCTTGATGTCTGATATTCAAGTCTCATAGTACCTTATTGCCAAAAGTCATCAGATTGTACACGTCTATCTCTCAGATATTGTCTAGCGTTATTGCTATACCTGTAGTCCTAAATAATAGACAGTAATTTACATGTAAAAGTAGAGACGGCGCCATACAACACTGGAGCGTAATGTATCATAACATAAAGGAAAGTAATGTCCGACTCAGCCTAATATACAGAACTTCTCATAAAGTGGGTGAAATGTAAAAACTGTCTATTAACGTTCAATCTTCCGTCCGTCTTTCCGGTGTGTTATCCATTCGCTTTTGTCAAAATCTTAAAAAATGTCTATTATTCATACAAGAACTCGTATAAAGGTCTTGTCTCCCTTTTTCTTATATTTAATACTTCCTCTCTAAGTATGAATAGGAGAATTTTTTGGTGTTTTTAAATACGTCGATATTCTTGAACTTTGTAATTGTTGCGGTTTCGCATTAATAATCAATAAATTTCATGTACATTTTATAAGTTTTCATCTAGTGGCATATTAAAAAAAATTAAGACATTCCATCTATGTTCTTTGTTTTTTCTAATTTTAAAAGAGATAAAAAGTGTTTTATACAGGGTCCTCTATAGACCGCCTTTGCTTACACTATTTATTTGATCTACTAACCAAAACTACACTTTTTAAAACACTACGTACGTTTCGCTAACTACATTAGCATCATCAGGAGTCGATGATAAACTAAATATTAAACCTACGATCTAGCTATTTATACCTACCACCTTTACGCATGAATGCGATTCGGCGCAAAGTGCGGAGGCTTTCTTCAATCATTTGGAAAAAGCCCGCCAACCTTATCTAATTAAACTGTATAGTGGACTAAATGGAATAGGTCCTTTGTCTTTTATTTAAGCTATTTTTACATTTAATTATTTCAACACTTTCAAATGCATCTAACAACCTTTTGTTGGGTACATTTTTAAGTAAATTTACATTATCCACACTAATTTTATGATTATGACAAAAAGCATGTACAGCAACAGATGATTTCTCTGTGCGACCGTATTTCAAATGTGCCATGTGCTCTTTAAATCTAGTTTGTATAGATCTTCTGGTTTGTCCAATACTTTTTATCACAATCAGAACAATTTATTTCGTAGATTCCACTTTTTTCCAAATGACTTGTTTTATCTTTTGGGTTGTTTAATATACTTTTCAAAGTGTTTTTTGATTGAAAAACTACTCTCAAGCCTGATTTGTGAAAGATCGTTTGTAACCCTTTAGTGAGGTATGGGTTATATGGTAGAGAAACAAACTTCTCTGCCTGTTTATCGTGTTGGAAAAAAGTGGTATCTGTTAGTAGTCTTTCCTAAATATGTCAAATTCTAAATTGTTATTATTTCTAATCACTAAAGTATCTAAAAATGGTAGTTGTCCATTATTTTCCTTTTCATATGTAAATTTTATTGATGGAGCAGATATATCCCTTCAGATTCTTTTCATTGTGGTCAACATAAGTTGGCGAGTTTACATTTTCTTGTACATCGTTTAATAAATTTCCCTCTAACTAAAGAAAGATACACAAAAGAAAAGAATCTGATCAAAGATATATCTGCCATTAACGGTTATGATAGACATTTAGTAGATAAGTTAATTAATCGCCATACATTTAAGAAAAACTTAAAGGATACCACTTTTTTCCAACATGATAAACAGGCTGAGAAGTTTGTTTCTCTACCATATAACCCATACCTCACTAAAGGGTTACAAACGATCTTTCACAAATCAGGCTTGAGAGTAGTTTTTCAATCAAACAACACTTTGAAAAGTATATTGAACAACCCAAAAGATAAAACAAGTCATTTGGAAAAAAGTGGAATCTACGAAATAAATTGTTCTGATTGTGACAAAAAGTATGTTGGACAAACCAGAAGATCTATACAAACTAGATTTAAAGATCACATGGCACATTTGAAATACGGTCGCACAGAGAAATCATCTGTTGCTGTACATGCTTTTTGTCATAATCATAAAATTAGTGTGGATAATGTAAAATTACTTAAAAATGTACCCAACAAAAGGTTGTTGGATGCATTTGAAAGTGTTGAAATAATTAAATGTAAAAATAGCTTAAATAAAGACAAAGGACCTATTCCATTTAGTCCACTATACAGTTTAATTAGATAAGGTTGGCGAGCTTTTTCCAAATGATTGGAGAAAGCTTAGCGCCGAATCGCATTCATGCGTAAAGGTGGTAGGTATAAATAGCTAGATCGTAGGTTTAATATTTAGTTTATCATCGACTCCTGATGATGCTAACGTAGTTAGCGAAACGTACGTAGAGTGTTTTAAAAAGTGTAGTTTTGGTTAGTGGTGACGATATTCTTCTACATTGTTGAAAACCAAAGATTACAAATTCCCAATTCAAATATTTGATCTAGTTAAAGATTTTTAATAAATATTTGCTCTTAGGTTCTTCATCTGCTTTTAAAATATGACAATATAGTTTTTTTTTTTTTAATAAGATATTATTGGTGGCTAAACAGTACTTTTCTTATAGGAAAAAACATCAGTAAAGGACATATGCAACTCTTTCAACTTCAAAGAACTATTCGCAGTATTCACAAAAGAGCGTCCAAATAACAGCAGAAATATAATTTACTTACTAACAGCTGCTTTAACTCTATATATTTTTACTCAGAGCACCGGCAATAAAACTTTCCTATTTTTGAGAGGGAAATTCGGTTGGAATTTAACTCAATATACCATATATAACAGTGTCAGCAACATATTTTTCATTGTCGGCGGTATTTTAGGGACGCTCATCTTACATAAATGGTTAAAAATTACAGAATCTGTAGTGGTACTCATGGGTTTTATATCTGAGCTGAACGGATTTTTGATCAGAGGTTTGGCCACACAAAACAGGGATATTTATTTATGTAAGTTAAATCTTATTTCATAGGAAACTAAATTGCCATCAACTAAAAAACATAATAAACTAGTATATTAAATACCGGGTATTCCAGAAGTTTCTGATCCATTTTAACTGCAAATATCTCGGAACTCATAAACGATTTTGGAGGTGCGGTTTTCATTGGAACATTTTCTGTTTATATAGTTTTTTTTCAGTATAAATACTTATTTAGTAAATTCTTATACAGGGTATTTTTAAAAAAAATTCTAAACTTACGTTTTCCGAAAGGGGAAGAGTTCAGCTTTCAGATGGAATAAAAATATATGGGGTGTTTCGTTAAAAAATCGACGATATTTGCACTTAAAAACATCATTTTTTTTAAAACGCTCTATATAAGATTTGACTAAATAAACATTTATACTGAAAAAACTTTATATGAAAAGAAATTGTTCAACGTAAACCGCACATCCCTATCGTTTCTGAATTACGAGATATGTGCAGTTAAAATGGGTCAGAAACTTCTGGGACATCCGGTTTATAAGGTTTATTAAAAATTGTGAGCTGAAATGTTACTAATTCTGAAAACAATTTTTTTCTATTGTAGCTTGATGATTTTACTTTTTGAATAGTTTATTACGCCTTTGTTGTTTATCTTTAAATTCTAAATTTTCACATTGTATTTTTTCAATTATGATTAGATAATTCTTTTATTTTCAGCTGCGGGTGTTAAAATGTTGGGAGGAATGATAAGTCCGCAAAGTAAAACTCTCGTAGCTAGATTAGTATCAGCCGATGAGATTGCTAAATTATTTTCACTAATAACAGTCATAGAATTTGTATGCACTATAGGTGCATCGCCTATTTATACAGCAATTTATAATTCTACTATCGATACAGATCCAGCCGCTTATAATTTTTTTACTGCCGGATTAAGTGCTATCAACGTTATTTTTATTTCGTAAGTAAAATCTCTTTTAACCTAAATACTAATTATGTATCTATTTTTATTTTCAGAATAATAATAATTTTGGAGAATTGGGTTCCTCGAGATTATGTACAATTTAATAACGAAGAAGATATAGTTCCAATTAACAGTTCAAATGTGATAGAGCGGTTACCTTAAATACTTACTAGTGGCTAATAGAATAAGTTTGAAGCCAACCCACCCAAAAAAATTACTAAATTGATATTGTGTACCTGGGAAATGTGATAATTTTATACGTAGTAAACATAATTTTATACGTAGTATAACGTAATTTTATTTATCTTAAATTTTTTACTTTCCCGCTTTATTAGAAGTAAAATATTTGTTATCCAGAGGAATATAACGTTTTCTTTTTAATTCAGAATAAAACATTGGTTTCTTTTTATTATAATTTAATGATTTAATATAGTTTTACAACAACTGAAAGTAGAAAAAAATATTTATTCGCACCTTCATATAAACATAAAATAATGAATTTTCTAATTTATATATAAGAATTAGAATTTTTCTGAAATTGTATTACCCATTTTTTAGGCGACTACCAATATTATAAAAAAAATAAAAAATAATTAGTTCTTTTATACATTATAATTTCATATTGAGTAAAAATCTTTGGAAAAATATAAGTTACTGATTGTTGACAGGTAGCAACAAATGTTAACGTTAAAGTCTTAATTTCGCCTAAAAAATAGATTTAAAAAAAAACAAATAATATTATAAAATATAATTGGAAAAAGTACAACCTAAACTAATCCAGTCTAAATACAATTCTTTAAGTACCACTTTTACAACTCTGGCAAAATAAAGTTAGACAATAACGGAATGTCCATTTTAGAACTGCAACCGCAGACTTTAATGGTTGTAAAATAAATTAGAATTGCTTAAATGAAACAAAAGTAAATTGAATTTTATTCTGTTCCGTCTCTCATTCGGGAAGAATCCATGAACACTTACATAAAGAAAGAAAATCTCTCAGATAGGGGATAATAGATGATAAGAAAATGTTGGAAGTGGAAGGATATCTGTTAATTCCAGAAACAATTTAGTGCATAAAGATTTATGGTTGGAATTGACAAGTAACGTTTTGATAATTATTCATAAGTAAAAAGCGAAGACCTTCTCCTGTAGTTTTTTATGGAAAATCATTACAATTATGAACATTACAATTATGAACGGACTAAATTAATTGTATTGATCAATGAAAGCACGAGAAAAATAAAAATAAGAAATTTTAAGTTTGGAATAGGTAAATAGGTATAAATAACAATTGTGAAAACAGACTGATGATATATTGTGTAGTAGATGGGAAAAGCCAGTAAGTGAAAGCACAAGAATTAAAAAATTAAGGAAACAAATCAAGATATGAAAAAAAAAATAACTGGAAAAGTAAAATCAAACAAAAAACTTGATTAGATAAATCGGGAAACTGTAATATACAGATATATGGAAATATGTTGTGTAATTAACTGAAATTCGGTCACAAACGTTAAAATTTAAGAAAACAGAACACGTTGATCGTAGAATCAATGAAACCGAAACCGATTCTCATTGGTTTGAAACTATCAAAAAATTTGTGATAATTGATTTATTCATTACCTAAGAAAACACGATCAGTTACTGTCAACGAAAAAATATAACATGAATTTTTTGATATTATTTAACAAACAAAAAATCTGCGATTGCTGTTATTCCTATTCAGGCATTCAAATAAATACGGTAAAATGTATAATTAATGGGATGTTGATGAAGTTTTGATATGATCGAAATTGTTATAAATAAACTGTTGATCCACTAGATTATACAATACAAAAATCATAGCTAAGATGGTACTGTAGAACTCCACTTTGAACTCTTTATGACAAAATTCCACTTGTAAAAATTGCAAGGATTAGTTTCGTTAATGTTAAGACACTTGGACGACATCTGAAAAGAAAAATAGTTAATACTTATATTCTGAACCATAAAAATGGTTTAAAAATACATAGAGAAAGAAAAATCATACAAGAATGCACAAAACGACATAAATTAAGCTAACTTCAACGAATTAAAAATATAATAGACGAGGAAAGTCATGACGTCAACCTAAGGGCATATCAGATAGAAGAGAGATTTATGAAACCATCAGACATCCCAAATCTCTTGAGGAGAATAGGTCTGGACGGGGTGCTCTAATTACTGAGACATCCTCAACGACTAAGCACTAGAAGGGGGTACAATAGATTTTATAGGTCGCGGTATAATTACCCCCCATGACAACATACATAGAAGTCATGACGTCACAAATGTCATTCTTGTCAAACCTCTGTCAAATTTAAATCAGCTGGTCAGATTTTGATTTCGTTAAGGTTTTTGGTAGAAGATTGTGTTGATCGTGTTATGTATAAAATATGTGTTATCTTTAATTTTATAACTCCATTAAAGACTGTGTTAAAGGTACTAAAAAAGGTAGTATGCTTTAATTTGAATCTTTAGTTATTAACTAAGAAGCAAAGCATCAACATAAACGTAATCTCAAATTCTTTGTTTGGAATCAGTTTTTGACAAGCATGACATTTAGGACACACTTTCCTCGTCTATAGGCCTTGTCCGTTCCGCTTGGCACAGCGGTATCACCGCCCTTGTGGTGGCGTATAGAACTATTGGACCTAATTTATTTGCTTTAGTACTTTAAGTGGACAGCGTAATAAAATTATGTCGATAATATTAAAATGTGGTTTTCAACCAGTAAATATGGATATTTTTCGTACAAAAAATTAAAAAAGGGAAAAAATTTGGTTATGACGTAAAAGAAATATTTTTTCGGGCCTCCTCACTGGTCACAGTGCAATGAGAGGACATTTGCATAAAATAGGGCTGGCTGTACAACGAAAAAATTTCCTGCAGACAATGCGGAAAAGGGACAGAGGGGTCTATTCTGTAACGTTTTAGTTAATTTTAACCGCTAGGTTTAAAGTTATTTATAACTATGCCGTTAAAATTTTAACACAAATGTCAATTTCAACCAAAGATGCCATACAGAATATAAAATGGAAAATAACCTCCGGTTACTGTTATAACTTAGGGTTAATTTTAACCAAATTTTTACTGAATATACCCCAGAAACGGCCAAACACATACTGTCAGAATGCGAGGCTTTAGACCGCAAAAGATAAGCTATCGTAGGCTAACTCCCCAAGAACACCACATCCAACCTGTGGTGAACCTGTACAGGGTGTCCCAAATTGGTGTGTTTTGCAGGGTATCTCGTAAACTAGAAGAGATCGAAAAAAAGTAGTTAAGATGTTATGACTCTTTTTTTTTATTAAAGTAACGACAGCCTAATTACATCTTTAATAGCTCTCTGCATTTGGAAGATACAGGGCGATTATCGGAAACTGTCGAAAACTGCAAGGTTCTATAACTTCTTAATTAAAAAAAATATAAAATAACTTTATAAAAACTTTTCATAGATATGTTATCAAAGATTTCACTGGCGCACCGTAATTTTTTTTAGGGGGTCTCTCTTAGGAAATATAATGCAAACTTATATTTTGACGTTTTTTGTTTCGTTTTTTATTTTTCATTCACCTGATATGACATATTACCTATTTATGTTCAGTGCAAATAAACCATTTATCAATGTTATCAGTTGAAAGACCCTTAAAAAATTGAACACTCAGTAACGAAAATTAACATTTCATTATAAGGTTACTGATGTGTGAAAATTTTATTTATTAAAATTATAATTAATAAAAAAGCAGATTAAAAAAATTAAAACAATAAACTTATGAAATAAAAATAAACCTTGTAATAACTATAATCTACCTCTAACTTATTTTAGTAGAATTTGAAAATTACATTGAATGTTAAAAATGCCCTCCATTTTGTTGTAATAATAATTGGCGCCTTTTTCTTGCTGATCTTACAAAATTGAGAATGTGCATTGGCTTTCATTTTCAGTATCCTTATAATAAAATGTTAAATTTCGTTACTGAGTGTTCAATTTTTTAAGGGTCTTTCACCTGATAACATTGATAAATGGTTTATTTGCACTGTAGCTCCAACCACTGAAAATAAATATATAATATGTCATATCAGGCGAATGAGAATTAAAAAACGAAACAAAAAACGTCGAAATATAGGGTGTCCCATTTAAAAAAATATAAGTTTGCATTATATTTCCTTAGTGAGACCCCATAAAAAAATTCTTGTGCGCCACTGAACTCTTCAATATTATATCTATCAAAAGTTTTTATACAGTTATTTTATATTTTTCTTAATTAAGAAGTTATAGAACCTTGCAGTTTTCGACAGTTTCCGATAATCGCCCTGAATCTTCTAAATGCAGGGAGCTACTAAAGATATAATTAGGCTATCGTTACTTTAACAAAAAAAGAAGTCAAAACATCTTAACTGCTTTTTTTCTATCTCTTCTAGTTTACGAGATACCCTGCAAAACACCAATTTATGACACCCTGTACAGACTAGTGCAAGGGACTGAGGCTTTTTAGGTAATTTTAGTTTGATTATAAGGAATTAAGACCAAATGACCAAATTATTAGCACTTAATCAGAAATTGATTTATTAAATCTCTGTTTTTACTCCATTTTAACTATTTTTTTTGTAATTATGTACCTATATTAATATTGCAAATTGTATTTTTTATACTAAATTGTAATACACCTATTTGTATCTATGTTTTAATTTAATAAAAATTAACGCCATAATTAATGAAACAACTTCAAATTATACTGAAGTACTGTCCATATTTAAATTTTAAGATGTACCATTTCTTCTGTTACCTAAAAAGCAGTAAAAGCCTAGTAAACCTTTGAAAAAGATGCACAAGTCAATTTCAAATAGCTCTTCTACTTACTATAACTTAATTTTATTTTTCCATATCTTACCGTCATCCGGATTTCCATTCCGGTCTACAACGACAACATCATTTTCGTTAGTCTGATGCATCTCTAAATCTTTATTAAAATTATGTTTCATCCTTTTTATAATATGCGGTTGAATCTTATCCCCATTTCCCGTATCTATCGAAAATTTCCTTTTAGCAGTGGTGGATGGTCGAATCAAAGAATTTTCCTTCGTAGTTCCTTTTAGTGGAATTATACCGCTGACAGTCGGATTCTGTCTGATAACCGAAGTTGTTTGTGTATTGTTAATAGTCGATTTCGGAGGCATTGTGACTTTGATGTAATTTGTCCTTGGGACTGCAGGATTTTTAAATAAATTATTGGCTTTTGGGATCGTATTAGCGTTTACTGCCGGTTGAGATGGTGACACATATTCCGGTTTTCTGACTCTAATCAAAGCGTTTTCGGTGATGTTTATTGGTAAGTATTTCTGTTTTTTGGAAACGATTTGGAAATTAGGTGATTTTGAAGGTCCGGCAATGGCTAATGGATTTTTAACTAAGCGATCTCTTAATTCTGGATGTGGCAATTTCTTCAGCATGTTGGCAGGTTTATTGCGAACTGTAGAGAGCAGCGATTCCTGGTTCTGATTTTTATGTGGTTGAATGTCTAATTGACGACTCGAACTAGCTGGATTCAAATTCGACGCTGGAACCTAGAAATTTCCGGATTAGTTTTTATTTTAGTACAAACTTATTTCTATTAGACAAAAACGTGAAATGTTAAATACATTACCTGGTTCTGATTTTTATGGAATAAGGATCGTATTGGTAAGCGATTACCAGCTGAATTCAAATACGAATCGTTAGGAATCTGTGGAATAAAATTCGCCGTGAACGACGGACTGGTTCCTGTTCTCGACTGAGGATTCGTAGAAGGTACAAAAGTTGTCGATTGAGGATTCATAGAAGGTACAAAAGTTCTCGACTGAGGATTCGTAGAAGGTACAAAAGTTCTCGACTGAGGATTCGTAGAAGGTACAAAAATCACATCGTTTGAATTGCGATTCGATGGATTATTATTTGGTAACGGCCTGTAATTATTGGCTGTACTGTAGGGGAATACAATTAATTAAAAATAGTATAATAGTAATTTTGTGTTATTTTACTTTGTTGGTGGTGGCATATAATAATTTTTATTCAAATCACTGTATCCATTTAAGTTGCCTCTAAAAAAATTATAAGCTGATTCGAAAGTGGGACCATTAGTATTTTGTTGTACTCCATATGGTTGTTCGGGTGGTGCAGTTTCTAAAAAAAATAATTAAGTAATAATTACGAGAAAATATTCAAAATAAACTTACTAAAAGTATCTTTATTATTTTTAAAATCTTCCCACGCAGTCGCTAGTTCTTTCTCACTTAATTTATCTTCAGGTCTATCTGCCAACAATGATTTATGCTCGTGATATCTAAAATATAATGAATAAATAAAAAAAAAAAATAAGAATATTTTTTTTCTTACTTGAATATACACGGCAGTTTTAGAATAAGTTTTGCGAGCATCTCGTCATCGGGTACATTAGGAGTAGGTCTTTCGTTGTCTGCGTTAGGTTTGCATGAATACATTTCCTGTAAGTCGACGCTTTTGTAGTGTCGCGTTATATTTTGTTTGTCCACAACTCGGTGCGCGATCGCCAGTTTGGTTACTTGACGTTGGTAGACTTTTGATTCCATGGTGTCCTAAAATAAGGTTCCTTTATTTATTTAAAACGGAATAATACAAATACTAATTGCTATATTTAACGTTTTTCTGTTGGTTTTTTTAACAACACGTGAAAAATTTTATCAAAAAAATTAATAGTCTGCTATAAAAACGCAGCCACACAAGTAAAAAAGGCTATTACTACGAACCAAAATATATATATTATTATTAACATATATATTAAAAAAAAATTATTGTGTCATTTTTTTTGCCAAAAATTCACTTGAAATAGGGCAAAACTATAGTAATAATGTAATGATGACTCTTAATGGATATTATTTTTATATATATTTTTTTATGTAATCATTTCTCTTGTCAACATTCTTTTAGTATATTAAATTGGAGATACTTAAAATACAATCTTCAATTTTAAAAAGATAGAAGAGACAAAAATGGTAGCGCGTGCTTTATTGAAGAACCCTGTAGCTTCTCAAAAACTATTAATTTTATCCATATCCCCTAAACTAAACAAGCAATTGAAAATTAAAATAATTTTGAAAATGCCCAACTGGAATGCAAGTGGTAAAGGTTTTGGAAAAAAATATATCGACACAATGAGGGTCGTTAGTCGAGTAACTTAGTTGTAAAGTTTCGTTGAAAAATATTTATTTTTAAAGTTACAGCGAAAAACTTTTTTTATTTATTAACTTTAACACCCTGTATTTCGAAAACTAAGGGTTATTGAATATTGATTTCTGACATAGATATTCTTTATTTTATGAAATGAGTCTACCATAAATGTTTGAAGGATTGAAACACCTTATTTTAAGGAGATTTTAGCTAAAAAAATGACACATTTTTTTGTGTGGCTGTGAAATCAGTATATTGTTGTAGAAACAAATAATTCACTATTGAAGTGAATATTTTTCTTCGATTTTCTTAAAATTTCACAATAAAAATATTTTCTTGTAAACTGAATATATTGCTATAAAATGGATATTTTGCTAAAAAGTATCTGGTTATAAAAATTAATGTTGTCCTAAAAATAAATTTTTTTACCTAAAATTGAATAATTCGATATCGAGGTGAGTATTTTGTTACTAAAATGAAAATTATAATGCTGTAAAATGAATAGATTTTCTTAATAATGAATATTATATCCTAAAAATTATAATTTTGACCTAAAAATTATATTTTTGACCTAAATATGAATATTTAATCCTAAATATGAATATTTAATTCCAAAGATGAATACTTTATCCTAAATGTAAATATTTTATCCTTAATATGAATAGTTTATCCTAAATATGAATATTTTATTCTAAATCTGAATATTTTATCGTAAAACTGAATATCTTATTTCAAAAATTAATTTATGACCTAAAATCGAATAATTCTCAAAAATTAATATTTTATCCTAAAACTGAATAGTTTCTTAAAAAAAAAATGTATTATCATTAAAATGGATATTTTATCCTAAATCTGAATATTTTATCCCAAATATGAATATTTTATCCTAAAAATGAATATTTTGGACTAAAAATGATGAACTCGATATAAAAGTGAATATTTTACTGTAAAAATTAATATTTCGATTTAAAAATGAATATTTTTCTATAACAACGAATATTTCTCTATAAAAATAATTAATTTGCTATAAAAATAAATTTTTCTTTATAAAAATTTGTAATTTACTTTAAAAATGAGTATCTTGCTATAAAACTTTATATTTTGCTATAAAAATGAATACTTTATTCTAAAAAGAAATATTTTGTACTAAAAACAAATATTATCCTGTAAAAATCAATATTTGGCTATAAAAAGTTCTTTGCTACAAAAATGAGTTTCCCCTGCTATAAAAATAAGTATTTTGCTCTAAAAATAAATATCATGTTTTAACAATGAATATGTTGCTAAAATGAATTCGGAATTGATGATTATCATCAACTCCTGATGATAAAATAGTTGGCGAAACGTACAGTGTTTTAAAAAAGTTATTGGTGACGATATTCTTCAACATTTTGCTATAATAATGAATGTTCTGCTATAGTAATGAAAATTTTGCTTGACTAAAAATCAGAATTTTGCTATAAAAAATGAATATTTCGTTATAAAAATTTGTATTTTACTCCAAAAAATTGTGATTTAGTCCAAAAATTTATATTTTGCTACAAAAATTTATATTTTATTCCAAAACTTTATATTTTTTTTCAAAAATGAATATTTCGGAGTAAAAATGAATATTTTTTTTTCAAAAATGAATATTTCGGAGTAAAAATGAATATTTTTTATAAAAATTAAAATTTTGCAAAAAAAACGAATACTTTGTTCAAAAAAGGGGAGATTTTGCTTTAAAAATCAATAATTTGCTATAAAAATGAGTTTTTGCTCTAAAAATAACTATTTTAAATAAAGAAATATTTAATATTAATAATATGTATTTCGTTAAAGAATTTACTATTTTCAGATAATTTGTTACATTGTAAAACTGTATTGTATAGTGCCAAAGGTCTATCCAATTTTTCGATTATTACAACAAAAAATAATATTTACCAAAGCAACGAGTCGATACACAAAAACTCTCTTCTTCTGTCCAAATCTGTAGACCCTAAATACACTTTGGGTGTCATAGGAAGGATTCCAGTTGACCGTCATAATGACAACTCTGTTCGCAGCCGTTAAATTTAATCCTAAACCGCCCACTTTAGTTGACATTAACAATAACCTACAAAAGATAAAAAAATAATATAAAAAAATTAAAATTCTGTCATAAAAAAATATTTCACCATAAAAATAAAAATTACAAAAAACTTAAAATAAAAAATGTTGCTCTAAAAATGAATTTTATTTCCAAAAATTAATATTTTGCTGCAAAAATGCAAATTTTACAATAAAAATCAACATTTTAACACAAATCTTTAATAAAAATATAAAAAAAATTGCTAAAAAATTAATATTTTTACTTCGAAAAATGGAAATTTTAATATAAAAATAATAATTTATCAGCATGATAATGATTAATATAAATTAAATTATTTCTGTTAAATTAAAAATTTTACCTTAAAAATGGTTATTTTGAGCTAAAACTAAAAATTTTGCTTGATTTATCTAAACAAATAATAAAAACTTACCTCATCTTGTCATTTTTTTCATCATTAAATATATCACATATAATCGATCTTTCATTAGGTAATACGGTGCCGTCCATACGAGAATAATCTACTTTCTTTCGCCAAGACGTGCACTTCGCAGTACCGATGGTTTGTAAAAAATGTTCAATCAAATCCATTTCGTTCAAACATTGAGAAAAAACTAACCTGAAAGAAAAAAAACTCAAATTTCAAACAAACCAAGACAATTTGTCCAAATAATAAGAAATATGAAGTAATAAGTAACTAACAATTTTTTTTATCTATTTCTATTATCGATTAATAATCCATTTTTTAATCGAATAAAAAACTTTTTTATTAATTTTGCGTCTAAAAAATAATATTTTACTTCAAAAATTAATATTTCACTTCAATGTGAATATTTTGCTAATACATATTTTGTGAATATTGCTCTAAAAATGAATATTTTACTTCAAAAATAAATGCTTTGTTCTAAAAAGGAATATTTTGCTTCAAAAATGAATATTTTTCTACAAAAATTTAAATCTTGCTCCAAAAATAAATACCTCTTTTAAAAAGTGGATATTGTTTGCTATAAAAATAATTAATTTGTTATAAAAAATTTAATCGTCTAATAAAAAATTATCTAGGTATTTTTATTATCGATTGTTTTAGTCATTTAATAAATTAATGTTAAAAATCAATTCAAGATATATTAGATTAATTTTTTAATCGATCATTTGATTTTTTTTAATCTATTAATAATCAATTTTGTAATCGATTATTAATTTTATAAAAGATTTTTTAATCTAATAATAATTGACTAATAACCGATTAGAAATCGACTAAAAGTAAATTTATTTATTTGATTAATACACGATTTTTTATTTAATTAATTTGATTAAGTTTTGAATCGACTATTGTTAATAAAAATAAGTTAAAATACAGACGATCGATTAATAATTGATTGAAAATAATTGATAAAAATCGGTTAAGTTTTTAATCGATCAATAATCGAATAAAAATCGGATTTTTATTTAAAAAAATCGAATGAAAATAAATACAATAAAAAAAACTCTAGAACAGAATTTAAAGTACAGATTAATAATCCATTAAAAATAAATAATTAAAAATCGATTGGAAGTAAAAATTTTTAACCATTAATAATCCACTGAAAATAAAGACAATAAAAAACCGATAAAAATGAAGCTAAAAGTACAGACGATCGATTAATAATCAATTGAAAGTAAAAATTTTTCATCTATTAAAAATCGGTTAAAAATAATTAGAAATCGAGTGAAAGTTAAAAAAGATGAAATACTAATAAAAAGAAGTACGTTTAATTTAAAATAATTTTTTTAAGTCGATAATCGATTAAAAATCGACTGAAAATAATTAAAAATCTAATGAATATAAGAACAATATAAAAATTTGTAATCGATTGAAAATGATTCAAAGTAAAAAAATTAAAAAACCGATCAAAAGAAATTAAAAAAAAAGTACAGTACAGACAATCGATTGAAAATAATTAAAAACAAAAATTAAAAAAAAAATGAAAGTACAGCACAATCAATTAATCATCGATTGAAAGGTTTGATTAAAAATCGATTGACAGCAAACATTTTTAATCGATAAATAATCATTCATTGATCTAATGAAAGTAAAAACAATGAAAAATGAATAAAAAAGCAGTAAAATTGATTGAAAATAAATGATTAAAAATCGATTAAAAGTAAAATAATGAAAAATCGATAAAGAAAGAAGTTAATTTAAAATTATTATTATTTTTTACTGACAATTTATCTCCTACAGCTTCACACTCCTCAATAATAGCCTTCAGCACAATCAACTTGTTTCCGTAATCGATATTTGTCGAAGAATCCTCAGGGATTTTATCTTTCCACTGTGTATCCAAACCGATAATAGGTTGATATTCCTCGGGCGTTATTACGTCCTTCTCTTTGATCCTCTTGTTCTTCTGTCTGTCTCTGTCCATGAGAACCAGGAGATGAGGATGTGTGCAGATTAGTTGAAAGAGAAAGAAATCGCTGAGGAACTTTCTTTTTTGTTTTTTATCGCCGGTTTCGAAATTCATGCGAGCCGTTTCGGAGAAGTGATTGTAGAGTTCGACTTGGTGTTGGTTCATTTGAATAAAGACGGCATGATCGTGCATAGGGGGCATGTATATTTCTAATTCTGTATCTTCGAATCTCTAAAAAACAAAAAAAAAGAATTTAAAACAAAAAAAAGTGTTTTACTACTAACTTGTACGGTTTTGCCCAGAATTTTGTGCAAAACGTGGGTCCTTAGCATCATCAAATTAATGTCCGCTTCGTTCGAATCTTCGAATTGGCCGTTCGTTATGGGATTCACAAAGTTCGTTTTGAATTCTTGTATGGTACCCAAAAGATTGGGTTTAACGAAATTCACCATGTGGTAGTCTATAAATAAATAAACGTTAAACGAGCCAAAAAATGGTATAAACAAGCTTAAACATAAAAAATTATAATGCTTTAGGTATCTAAAAAATACTAAAAATGATTAAACATTTTTGTCTAAAAATTGTTAAAATTGATAAAAGCTGAAATTAATATTAATTGATAAAAAATAAATTTCGTAGTTTTTATAATTGTTTTTTAAAAAAGCATACATTTTTGACATTTTAAGACATTTTTTTCAAATTTTCGAAATCTTTCGTTATTTTTCAAATTTTGAGTTTTAAATTTTTTAAATTCTTGAGATATTTTAAGTGTTTTTGAAATTGTTGTTCTTTTAATCTTTCCTGTTTTTTTTTTTTTTAATCGAATAGGTTTTTGAAATTTGGCGAAATTTTAAATTTTTTTGAAGCCTTTAAAATTCTGAAAGTTGAATTTTTTTAAACTATCCAAATTTTTAATTCTTCAAATGTCTTTAAATTTCTTTGAAATTATTTTATGATTATTTTTTGAAAAATGAACCCATTTTTTAAATTTATAAAATTCTTGACATTTTGTGAATTTTCGAATTTTTTTAAATTCTAAGATTTGATTGTTTTAAGTTTTGATATGTTCTAATTTTTTTTTAAATAGCTGTTTTTTTAATCTAAATACAAATTTTTCCATTTTTCAATTTTTGGAATCTGTTATTTTTTGAATTTTCTTTTGCGCCGTGCCAATGAAATTTTTGCGATGTTAAAAATATAAAAAATATTATCCGAATTTTTACATTTCTCTGTTTTTATTGCGACGTTGCGAAGGTTAATACTTATGTAATTTTTGCGATGTTAAGAATATAAAAAATAAGTTTTAAAATTTTTACAAAATTTCTGTTTCTTTTAGCGACGTTGCATAGATTTCAAAATGTATGTAATTTTTGTGATGTTAAAAGTTCCCTGGTCATTTTTGCGCCTTTAAAATTGTTGTTTTTGCGAAATTTTCCCTCATTCTGGGTAATTTTTGCGACAATAAAACATTTCCTCAAACCTGTCGTTTATACGATGTTGCCAAATATTCAGAAATGTATTTCAGTCTGAAAAATATTGCTTTTTAATTTTTTTTTTCTGTTTGCGAAATTTTTCCTTTTAAGCAATATTTGCGACTTTAAAATAACTACCTATACATGTGGTACTGCGACGGTGTCAAGTTTTCTAAATGTTCCCCAAGTATTATGATTTTGCGGCGTAACAATATTTTCAAAAATTATCATTTTGCAATATTAACAAGTTTTCGTAAATATGTCGTTATGCAACGTTGCCAAGTTTTCAGAAATTGTCTAAAACCCAAGAATTTTGTGACATTTTGTAAAATTTCTATGGCGGCGTTGTCTGAGTTTCAAACTTTTTGCGACGTTGTCGAGTTTTCAAAAAGTTTCCTAAATCTAAAGTTTTATAACATTTTGTCAATTATAAATAATTTTAGCTACTAAAATTTTTCTTATTATTTGCGACATCGGCAAAAGTGCACAAATATGTTTGAATTTAATTCATTTTTATTTTGAACTTTTTTAAAAATTTTTTTTGAAATTTTTCAGTTTTTTTTTTAAATTTTCGGAGATTTTTGTATTTGGAAATTATCGA
Source organism: Neocrepidodera transversa (assembly GCA_963243735.1). Lineage (NCBI taxonomy): Eukaryota > Metazoa > Arthropoda > Insecta > Coleoptera > Chrysomelidae > Neocrepidodera > Neocrepidodera transversa. The sequence goes on from OY725339.1 coordinate 29,750,751, forward strand.
AATTTATGAAAATTTCAGAATTTTTAAAATTTTGATTTTTGAATTTTTTAAAATTTCGGATTTTTTAAAAATCTTGATTGAATTTCTTTTATTTTTTTTTCGAATTATTTAAATTTTCGGTTTTTTTTTTGAAATTGGTTTTTTAAATTTTTCTAGTTTTTGAAATGATTTTAAAAAAGTGAACATTTTTGACTTTTAAATTTTTTGAAACTGAATAAAAAAAATTTAAATCTTCGGTGATTTTTAAAATTTTTAAGCTTTTGAATTTTTTCTAGTGTTGTGATATTGACAAATCTGACATTTTTTTAAAAATTTAAATATTTTGAAATTTTCAGTTTTTTTAAAATTATCCAAATTTTTGAAATTGATTAATGTTTAATTTTGTTTTTAGATTTTTTTTAAATTGTTTTTAGAAATTTTCGGACCTTTTAAAATTTTTGTAAGATTTTTTTATATTGTTGACATCGCTCTGAAATTTCTGATATTTTTGAAGATTTTAATTTTGTTTTTCTTAGAGTATCTCATATTTCATAAACAAATTTTCGATCATTGCATTTTAGATTTAAAGCCAAACACAAACTTTTATAAAAACTTACATTCCAGCAGGTTATTTTGTAAGGGCGTGCCGGTAAGGACGATACGTCTCGACGTTTTTATTTTGTTCAGAGCCATAGCCTTTAGAGTTTTGTTATTTTTTATCAAATGTCCTTCGTCGCAAACAACCAAGTCCGGACCTGAAAGAAAAAACCAATTAAAAAAAACATAATTATTTTTTAATTTATATTTTACCAGGATCAACTAAACATTCCAATATTTTATCTTTTTCTTTCGAGCTAACTTTATCCAACTTTGAATGGTTGGTAAGAATTTCGAAACAATCGTAGCCAAGTATCAGCATCGAATTTTTACGTAAGTTCCACGATCTAACTGTCCTATATTTTTCGTTAAAATCACTTTTTGCCTTACCAGCGCTAAAAAAAAGTTTCCATGCAAAGTTATTGTTTATATTATCAGAATTGAAGTAATAACAGTAATAATTATAAAATTTTACTAACCCTATAGTAAAAAAACTGAATTGTTCATTTTTTGGTAATCCTTGAAATGCGAATTCAATCTCTTTTCTCCAATTATTCACAGTTGATAAAGGACAAACGATTAAAACGTGCGTGTTAGCGATTTTGTCAGACGCAAATAAAGTCTGACATAAAGCTAGAACCTAAAAAATATATATTAATAATATTTTTCCATTAGTAATTAATACAAGAGTTTCATATTTGAAAAAATACCTATAAATAAACAACAAAATTGAATAGAGTCCAAGAGCAGATTCGGGAAACCGAAAGACTAATGGAATCCGAGATACGAAAGACCAACTGAAGAAGGAACTGGAAATTACTAAGAAGAACCGCAGAAACGACTACTAAGAATGACCAAAGAAAACTCGTGAAATCACAGGAATCGGCTAAAGAACAACCAGGAAATGCCTCGGCAAGTCCGAGGCCCCAATCTACGACAAAATCCACAAGTCCGAGATTTCGACTGACGAGATATCGCTAGGTTGGAACAAACCCAGATCTACCAAAGTATCAGAGTCCAAATCCGTCCCCTTCAAAAATTTTAAAATTGAATAAAATTGTGATTATAAAAAAGTACTCAGCAAAGAAGGAGGCGTATTTGGACTCGGATTCTTGATATATCTTGGGATATATTACTTAGGTTTTGCGTACTTGAGAGACCAAGTAGATTTTCGAGAAATACAGGTTTTTGCAAAATATCGACTTTTTCGATCCCACTTTTGCACTTTTAATGCCTTCTAAAAATCCGAACTAATTTTTTTCTAGGTTTTGGACCAAACCACAGGTCACCACCGTTTTAGAATTTGGAGAAACGGCGTAGTATTCGAGATCGTGTCAAAATGTTGACATTTTTATGGCACTTTAAGATGTCTGGATACCCAACTCCAATAACGGCTGCTAGCTCATTCGACTCGTCTCGGCGTAGCAACAAAAATGAGCTATCGCACGGCTCGGGGGTGGCGGCATTGCAGCTGTTAAAGTTGGGACCCAAGACCAGTCCAAATCCAACCAATTATGAGCAACTGGTCAAGTAACGAAATAAATGAACGAAATTACTGATAAAGAATAAGTTACTTACTGAAATATGAACAATTTTTTTTTCTTTAATTTCATACATCTTGTTTGTTAATTCCATGGCAAGGTTTCAAAGTCTATACCCAATAAAAAGCTTTTTAATAATTAAAAAATCACCACGCATAGTTAAAAAAGTGCCGTATGTAAGGTATTTCTTCTTATTTTCACTTTTTTTTACTTATTAAATACTAAGAACATGTAGTAAAATTTGCTACATACAAATAATTATTATACTATGCAAAAACTTTAGGTGATTTTTTCCCAAAATCAAAGTTTTGGAAATACGGCACTTTTATTTAGCTGGGCAGTATAGTAAAACAACGCCAACTATATATAGATAATTGAAATAGGAAAATTTTACATTTTTTTACCTGTAACGTTTTGCCAAGACCCATACAATGCGCCAAAATACAACCAGATCCGGGATGACTTTTTAACCTTTTTAAGGTTTCGTAACAAGATTCCCACATAAATTTGATACCTTCCCGTTGATGGGGTTTTAATTTTTTATTAATTATGTTGTTAACTTGTATTAAAGGTTCGCAGGTGTCTTCATCGATGTCCAAAATTAAAGGAGGAATTTCCTACAAAAAAAAATATATATATATGACCAAATATTTATCTATCAAGTATTAATATAAGTATAAATAATTAATCCTACTTCTTGTTCGGTTTGTTGGCTGCTAAATGATTGTGATAACGTTTCAATAATTTTGTGACGATCGGTTAATCTTTTGATCCTATCCATTTCATCTTTTTTGGCGTTTAGAGTCTCTTTGGCTAAATCTCCGTCCGAAAGTATTGATCTAATTTTTCTTCTACCCTTTTGTGACGGACTAGAATTTTCGGTCTGGTCGCTGTTTTGACTAGATTTTTGTGGTGATATACTGAAAAACAATAATTCAAGTGAAAAAAATATAATAGCAGAGAAGATACTACTTACAATTGAACGTCACTATCGTCACTATCGCAGTTAGAAGCGCTAGTATCACTATCACTATCTGGTAGATTTCTTTTTATTGGACTAATTTTATTTTCATCCAATTTCAATTTATTTTTTTTCTTAATGTCGTCCAAATCGGTGTCCGAACCCGAATCGAAATGTTCGGAATCTAAATTGAACTCGCTGTCGTGGTCATAGCTAAAAAAAATCGGGTTCTAAGGACGTAGCAAAAATAATTCTTGATCTGATGGTAGAGGCAACAAAAAAATTTAATCCTGTTAGTGTTATAGTGGACTTACGATTTGGGATTTTTAACTTTCGGGTTATTGTTGTCAGAATCTGATAATCTGCTTGTAAGAAGAGAATCTTTTCTCCATGCCTTTTTTTCTAACTCTTCCTTACTCAATTCAGGCTAAAAACATAATTAGTTGATATCAAAAATATCCTTTAATAAAAAAAGCATAAACTATGATTTCTTAAAAGTTTAAATCTTTAAATGTGTGTAAGAGTTTAACAAGAATGATGTTTAGAATGTGACTATATTTTTTAACTCAAAACATGAGAAAAATCCATAGAAAATTATTATATACAAATAATATTTATTACTAGTAAGAAAGTATTGTATCAATGTTGATGTTTAGACTGTACTTAACATATTTTTTTGTTTTTTAATAAACCATAATATATAAATACTAGCAATTTGGAATCTAAACTTTTGGCACAGTAGATTGTGCAAAAACAGTTACGTTGTGCAAAATCGTAGAAAAAAACTATTTTTATATTACCTTTTCACTTTTACCGCAATTATCTTTCTTCTTCTTTTTAGCCAAACTATCAGATTCTGAATCACTGTCGCTATCGCTATTTTTGCTGGAGTCGCTTTTCAATCCGTTACAAATAGCGTTCGCTAAAATTTCGTCCAATCTTCGTTCCAATTTACTTTCGAGTTTTGGGGTATGGGATCCTAATTCGTTGTCGCCGTCGGAATCGCTCGATGAGGAATAGGACGTAGAGGATTCCGAAGCGCTGGAGGACGCTCCTCTTCTCCCTTTTTTCTTGAAGCGTTTATCGTTGGTTTTTTTACGTTTGAAGTTCAAATTATTAAGATCGCATAACCTAAAACAGATGAATTGTTTAGTTTAGTGACAGTTAACAAAATACTGGAATATTTATAAAAATCTAAATGAAATAAGAAATTGAATAAGAACGTTTAGAATGTGACTATACTGCAATTTTTTTACAGAAAAAATTTTGGTGAATGGTGGTGGTTTTCTGGAAACTGGATCTTAACATATTTTTTGACAAACCTCGTATAGTGCTGATAAATATTAAGTATTTAGAATTTTAAATTAGGTTTTAGAACATGTAGAACTTTTTATGAAGAATGACTCTTTTTCACAACATTAAAGATAAAAAGCTTTCCATATGTATACGGTAAAATCACAGTCTAAACGTTATTATATCTAAAATGACCTTCATCCTGGTAGTAAATCTACTTACCCTGTACTCATTTGCGGTAAATGGAACGGTAAAGTACTGACTAGTAACATTGTTTTGATTTTAGAAACCTCCATAATTTCAAACATAAATATTTCTTAACTAATAGCAATCATACGTAACTATAGAAACCAATGGCTCAATTGCAATTAAGGTAAAGTGATGTCAAATTGCGAATTATTTTTAAAACATTTTAAGACATGATGAAATAAAATATACGATATATGCCCGTTAGCTGTTATTACAGTACTTGTTTATATTAAATCAATTCGTACTGTAATAAGTCACTTACCGGACTTGTAACGTAAAATACTAGACTAGAATTAATTTTTGCAATGTGTATCGAAAATTTTTATTTCTTCTATTTTTTTTTGTGAATGGTGGTGATTTTCTATTGAAACTGGTTCAGGGATAAGTCTCAACCATAGATATAAAGCAATAAAATACAGCGTGTCAAATTGAACATCGCGCAAAGGGTTGGTGAGGCTGGGCAGTGTGAACTTTTTTTAAAAAGAAACGCGAAATTTTGAATTTTCGTATAGTGATGCAAAATTAAATTAAATAGTGTTCGAAACTTGGTGAGAAAGTATGGTAAAAACACATAAATATATATATTTCATATATAATACATTATTATTAATTAATTACTCTTCAACAACAATTTTGATCCAGCCACAACGAAACGTAGCTTGTTGATATTTTGTTAATTTATAAAATGCGTCGAATATAATTCTTTAGGATTGGGGAGTTTCATTAACAAATTTAAAACTTACCTAAAATAATGCACACCCTGTAAATTTCCTTCATTGTTACAAAAAGGAACCTTACAATTTTCCCCCGTATTAACAGACATTGTACATAAAAACTATTCACTAAATAACTACTATAAATATCCTATAACTACTATAAATGTCCCAACGGCGAATAAAAAAAATTGAACAAATACACTCACAACAACAAAACCATATACACGAAAACAATAAACAATCTGGCGAACGGCAAACAAGGATACAATATTATTTTATTACATTAAATAGAAAACGTTTTTGACATTTGACAAGACCAAAGCAGTCTCAAAAACACTCTCTGTCATAGTTGTCACATGTACATCTCTTTCTGCGTATCTCAGTTGTTATAATACACTTTCAGCAATCTCCTTTACATCTGTGGTCTCAACCATCCTTTCATTACTGCGTTTGAATATCCACATTGGATGCATCTGAGATGTTGTGAATTTTTTATCACGTGATAGGATTAGATTAGATGTAATAAACAAACGCTTTGGAGGCATTGACGTGGTAAAAATGACAATGGCAAGTTTGAAGTTTCTTAGCGTTTTTAATTCATTATACGCTGTGATTTTAACTTTTTAAATTTACATGTTTTTCAGTTAAAGTTATTTATAACATATTTTTATGGCTACATATATGTTTTTTTTAATACAAAAACAGTCTTTTTCGAGACTTTATACACTAATAATTGTAGTGTTCTTCAGGGCTATGGAAGAAGCTGCAGTAGTTACGGCAATGGCAACATTTTCATTTGCGGCCAGAGACATTTGAAACACTCTACTTACTAATTTATTTTATAAATGGCAAGTTTGACAATCCCCACTACAACATGTAGTCCAGATGTAAAAAATGTAATCTGGACACCTACATCTTGGATAAACAAACGCAGATGTAGATGTAGTAGATGTGTCCGATATAGATAAACAAACGCTCCAGATGTAAAAAATGCATCGGATGTGGATGTTCAAAAGTAGCACATGTCATCGAGCGTTAAAAAACCAGGGACGTAGCCCATGTACACAAAACTACTATTTTTTATAATAGAAATGTACAAAAAACACGCTAGTTATTACATATTTCAAAAATAACTATTAATTTAGGACTTTTTTAATAGGTATTTTTGCCCAGAATATAGAGTCCAGTCTAAACGTCAATATTAATAACTATTTTTTATCACTTTTTCATAAAAGGCACTTTTTTAAAAATAAGTGTTTTTTCTTTGCAAATGTTAATTGTCCTTATGTTTTTTTAAATGTATTATTTGTCTAGGAATTTTATTTTTGATTTCTTCAGATTGAAATTTTATGTTAGCGCAATTTGTATATATTAAACAAATTTTAATTTTCTTGAGTTTCATAAGATTTTTTGTTATAATATTTTTCATCATCGTCTAAATGTCACTATAAATAACTTTTTCCTTGCCACCAACAAAACTCAAAGTTCAATCTCCGAAAGTTTTCTGTAAAAAACTTTTCAAGAACCGAAGGGAAATTTATTATTACATGGGGAGAACTTCATACCTCCAAAAACTGTTTAAAATTTAATAAAAATATGATTATAAAAAAAGGGTGTTCAGTAAAACGGTGGAATAGTATCTGACATCACTCGCCTCGACTTGGTGAAATTTCGGTTAAAACCGGTAACCAAACCGCCCTCATGACTGACACCACTCATCTGAATTTGGTGAAAATTTGGTCAAAAACGACGATCAAGTCGCACATATCACAACAATATCCTGGGCTTGATAAAAATTTGACAAAAATGTTGGTCAACTCTTCCGCATCACTCTGACACAACTTTCCTGAACTTGTAATATGTATTTTAACTTTGTATTGTCTCATAAAAATTCTTTTACACCCGATGGGTTCCGCAGGGACACTGAGCGCTTTATCCCCCACATGTTCCTATAGGGCGACTCAGATTCTTGGTAGAGTATTTTTTTTCCTTAGCAACGTTTTAAAATATCAGTGGACTTAGAGCGTTCTTTATTTAGGCCTAAATAAGGAAATAAAACCTCCAATGTAGTATGTCTTATAGGGACGTTCACAAGTTACGATTAAGCAAATTTTTGACTTAAATCTTTTCTTCATAGTTCTTTTTGCTATGAAAGCTATCCCAAGTAAATATGAATGAACTTAATAACCAAGTATTATTACAATATTTTAGACATCATAGTCGAAATGGTCAATTTAAGAAAATTTTAGGTAATATATGTGCCAACTTGTTATCGTTTTAATGCATTTTGACTAAGAGAGATATTTTTGGACCTAAATTGAATACGAGCTGCCTGAAGATTGTACTTAAAAGTCACAATGCCTAATTATATTTCCCTAAAATATACCAAGAAAAATGTGACCGAATCCGTAAATTATTTGTATATCAAAAAATTCAAAATCGCAAAGAAAGCGGTACTTTCGCAATTATGGGCTGAACTTTGGTTTACTGGAAATTTTAATCAACTGGTATGATCTTTTAGAAAGTTTCAGGAACTTGACAACAGCGCATTTTCAAATAATGAAAACCATACCAGTTGATTTAGGTGCGGATTTATATTAATATTCACTGACTGAAATTTCCATAAATATTCTCTCGATAATAACCATCGTCTATAACTTGGCAACAGCGCATTTCCAGAAAAGAAAAATGGTGCCATTTGAATCGACTGACGGCCCCCAAAATCGCTGTTCATTTTTTTCTATAACATATTTTCAGTAAAAGTTTTATAGCTTCGAGTCAGTTAATTCCTTTTTTAGAGGGGTGGAGCCCCCTCCCCCCCACCCTGCTATAGTTGAATAGGTTTACGTTAGGTTTGTATAGATTTGGGTTAGGTTCGCTCAGTAACTGGTTAGCTTCGAGTCAGTAAAGTCCTTTTTTGAAGGGGGCGGATCCACGCCCTAGTTAGATAGATTAAGTTTGGATAGTTTACGTTAGGTTTGTATAGATTTAAATAACATTATCTCCATGGACTTTATAAATCTCGCATGGGGCAAATACTAAAGTCCAACCCTTTTTAACTCTATATACCTTTGACCTAGACATTTGCTAAAAAATCTCAGCGCATTTAGACTAATAGACCAACATCTATCGATTGATACCAAATTTGGCCAATTTAAAGGGGGGGGGGCGCAAATAATATACTGCTACCTCGGAATTTCCTAAAATAAACCGAATTCCTATTCATACCTATATCGAAAATAGGATCTGTTATTGTTTATTTTATAACGATGAATTTGCAACTTTATTTACAACCTTAATCATAATCCCATTTGGGTAGGTAGAAAGACAAATAAATAGCTAGAAACAGACTCTGCCAATGTTACAATTATAAATTATAAATAAAATGTTAAAAACCGCTAGCATGATTTAAGATAATCATTATAGCTACGCTACTGCGTCTATCAATCCTTAGCATTGTTTTTAGTAGACTGAAGTTATGAAAATATCTCAAAAAAATAATTACCTACTTACAGCTTACATCAATTTCCTAATATTGAATTTAACACTACTTTAATTTTGGTTTGAAAGTGTCAGTAAAAAAACCTAACATTTCTAAATGTCATTTACGTCAAGCATAGCATACTAGGTAGAAAGCAATATATTAATGCAAAAGTTCTAACCGGAGACGAGAATTCCAAAAGTTGAACTTTTTCAGGAGTTTTTTTTTGAATCTATAGAACCCGATGTTATTTTTGTCTACTTGAGAGGCCGCGTATATTTTCAAGAAATATGTCTTTTACTCGAAAAATTCGCGAATTTTAAAATGACAGACTTCAAGTCGACTAGTAATTTTGTGTTAAAATATCTAGTGTGGCTAATCTGTTTGGATGTGTCTAATCGTCCATTACCGAGTTTAAAAAGTAGTGAATTATTTGAACATAATATGCATAACAAATATAATTACAGGGAATATAATTTAGCATATTCTAATCTATTACTAAATATTTTTTATTCTGAAAAAAGGCAGGAAAACTGTTGAAAATTTAAAATATCTATATCCTTTATTCGAACTTAAAATAGTATCAATATACACTACCATTTTTAACGGATTATTGACAAAATTTGTACAGATTTAGTGAGTTTTTTTTTCGCCAACTCAGCTGGGGATTGTCAAAAAGTTAAAAGAAATATTGGATGGACTATATATTAGAGTTAAAGCGAAAAGACCAGTCCAAATCAACCCAGTTGCGGGCAACTGGGTACAATAACGATTGTTTGAATAAAAGTGAATTCTCAGTAGTGACGTTTAGACTGTGACTATATTTTTATGGAAATATACTTTAAAAACATGCCTATAAATAAACAACAATCCAAAACATTATAATATATTTTCCTATTTTTTTCTATTTATCCTGTTTTCTCCTATTTTTTTATTTTCTCAATTTTGCCCTATTTTTCCTATTGTCTCCTATTTTCCCAATCTTTTCCTGTATTTTCTGTTTTTTTCATTATTTTTCCAGGTTTTTCACTTTTTTCAATTTTTTCCCATTTTTCCTTTTGTTTCGTTTTTTTCTATTTTGTCCTATTTTTCGATCATTTTAGTATTTTCCCCAGTTTAAAATTTTTAATTTTTCCTATTTTTCCATATTTTTCTCAATTTTTTTCCCATTTTCCGTTATTTTTTTCTGTTTTTCTATTTTTCCCTATCCTTATTATATATTTTCGTTGAGTTTGTTTTTCCTTTATTTGTAACGGTTGTAGCACTTTGTGTGGTTGATAAAAAATTTAAAAACTTCAAAAGTGTGTTCAATATGGTGTCTATATGTGCAGAAAACCAATTTTGAATTTTTAATTCAAGATGGCAACTCCAAGATGGCGGACGATATTATATTAATGATTATAGACCGATTTTATTCAAAATTGGTATGTGGGGGTTTTTGGGGTTGGAGATTTTTAATTTGTTGTCAAAATAAAAAAAAAATCAAGATGGCGACTCCAAGATGGCGGACGAGATTATGATTATTAACAGATTCTATTCAAAATTGGTATGTGGATGTTTTTGGGGTTGGAGATTTTGAATTTTTTGTCAAAATAAAAAAAAATCAAGATGGCCGACGATATATGATTATAGACCGATTCTATTCAAAATTGGTATGCTTGGGTTTTTGGGGTTGGAGATTATGATTTTATTGTTAGTAAAATCAAAATGGCGGATAATGTTTATGATTATTTACAAATGCTATTCAAAATTGGTATGTGGTGGTTTTTGGGGGTCGGGGATTAAATGATTAAAATCAAGATGGGGGACGAAATTTATGATTATTGACCGATTATATTTATAATTAGTGTGTGGGGGTTTTTGGGGTCGGAGAATGATTTTTTGTCAAAATTAATAAAATCAATATGGAGAACGATATTTATGATTATTTACAGATTTCATTCGAAATTGGTATGTGGGGGTGTTTGGTGTCAGAGATTATGATTTTTTTGTCAAAATTAATAAATTGTATTACATTGTTGTTGAAAAAAATTGATTAATTGAATTCTTATTTTCTCCGTTTTTCAATGTTTTCCTGTTTTTTTTTTTAGTTTTTCCTATTTTCCGCATGTTTCCCTATTTTTTCAATTATTTCCCATTTTCACTTATTTTTCCCGATATTTCCATATTTTCCCTATTTTTTCCTATTTTCCGCATTTTTCCCAATTTTACCAAGTTTTTCCTGTTTTTCCGTTTTTTTTTTCTTATTTATAAATCTTCTTCCTATTTTCCCCAGTTTACCATTTTTTTTATTTTTTTTATTTTTTCCCATTTTTCCACATTTTTCCATATTTTTTATTTTTCCATGTTTTTCCGCTTTTTTCTATTTCTGCCTATTTTTACAGCGTGTATTAACCGTTAATAAAATGGAGTAATCTTTTGATTATAAGATATTTAAAACTATGAATTCACTCATTATCCGAAAGTCCTAGCACCAAATGAATGCCCATCAAATAAAAGTAATTTGGATAGTATTATCAATCATTCTGTACGGTAAGCGATACTTTACCCATATTAAACTTATCAATCAACATGCCACATATTCGATGGAATGTTCTAAGTCTTGGAAAACCATTAAAAGCAAAAAACATTCGGAGATATAGCAGACTGATACTCATAAATACAATGCAGAAAGGATATATTTGGTACTAGATCATTATGATGACTGCTCAATCAAGTGCTCCACTCGTTCGAAGTGAAGAAATAAAACCGAGATTCAAAGAACCATTGACAACTCGGATGTTCCACTACCTCAACAATGGCAACATTTTATACATTCGATACATAACAAAAAACGTTATATCATGCAAAATTTCTGAGTATTCAAAATCTTCTGCAGTTCAGTTCGTAAAGAGTGGAGTTCTCAGATCTGAAAGAATATGAGACGAATTGTTCATTATACAAACCGCTTCTAATCTCTACCCAATACAAGAATAATCTTGCATATCCTATCAGCTAAAAAACATGGGTATTGTAGATGTACCATCGATTTTAGATCGTATTGTTGGCCATTATCAACACTATTTGACTCCGAAGATTTGAGGGGTTCTTGGAAATCAAAATAAGAAACGTTTCGTACCGTTCGTTCAATTGCAGTAAGTTCTCATCTTCTTAGGAATCTACCAGCTTTCTATGGAATGACAGTTTGTGATACTACTAGTCAATTCACAGTACTGGGGAAAAAAACCTGTTGGAAAACTTAAATATCGCCTTGTGCAGTTCATTTGTTCACTGAACGCGTTTGTTTAGTTAATGTAGAAACCTCTTAGAACTGCACAAGGCAAATACATGAATCGCGGAATAACAATATTAGATATAAATAAGAACAGGTATTGTTCTTGAACGAAGTCAGTAAAAAAGAAGTCTTTAATGTTTACTCTTGGCTGGAGGCTTTGGCCTTTTGGCTGTCGGCACTCTGCCGACAGTTTGAATAATCGACCCTAGTGACATATTGCCTTAAGGTCTTCATAAGTGTTGTGTTAAGTTAGTATGGTAAGAATATGTATTTGTATATATTAGTTAGTGACAATATTTGTATTTGTTGAATGATGTTGGAAGGGAAGATTTCAATGAAGTTCTATTAGAAGATCTACAACAATTCATAATCAAATTGTATACTAACATTGCAGATATAACAAATATTGATGTATTACGAGTATTATAGGCTTCATACAAAACAATAGAAAAACTGCCACCACCTAAAGACAGTTTAAGACAGCACCTATTTAGAGTAAATTATCAAGTTTCGGTATGGCTAAATAGTTTAAATTCACAACATAAGTTAGATTGTGGATGGCACTCAGAATGGTAAAATTTTACCTATTCTTCAAACACGACCAGCTACTCCTGCCAATTCGAAAATCTTGATAGCTTGTGGTAAGCATTTTTGATTGATTGGCCATTTTTGTAATTTGAAAATGATAAGACTTGGGTAGGAAAAATATGAGCGATGGCTCATTCGACGCGGATTGCAATTCTGAGAAATGTGTCACGTCGATTTTTTCCTGCAAATAAAAATTGTAATTGTTATTAACAAAAAACGAAAGAGAAAAAAAAAGCCTTTTAAGTTTTTGATGATAACTTAAAAACTATACAAGATAGGGGAATTGCAAAAAAGATCCTTAAAGAGGAGGAAATTTCCAAAAAAAACTACCGCTTCTAAAATAATTTTTTTAAAGCACTAAATATTGATTTAAAAATTTAAAAAAATTATGGTGTCATTTCAACACTTGACTAAAGAAAGTCCCGTTGGAAAAAAAATTTTAAATGCATTTTTCAAAAAGCTAGTCGATTGATAATTAACTATTTTTTTCATACCTCTGTCTTCATTGAAAGCTGGATAATTGTTTAAATAATCACCCTAAAAAATTTTTCGCCTCTTTGAGTATTTTCTATGAGTGTACTCAATAAGATGATTATTTAAACTTTGTTTATATTGTTTATAACGAGTTAACAAAAAATGAAAAATCGTAAAATTGTTGTTAAATTTTTTTTTTTCTCATGTACTTTGGTATAGCTGTTTTTATATTAGAATTAAAGATTATCCTATTCTGGGTAAGATTTTTTAACGCTATTTGTTTATAAATTGTTTATAAAGTTTACTTTAATATTTTTGAAAAAACATTTTTTACCATTCTATTGTTTAGAGTCAATGATTATTTAAAAAAAAAAGAGTTTTTTCTACAAGCGTGCGGAAAAGTATACTTTTCCGCACTAGTGCGGAAAAAAGTTTTTTCCGCACTAGTGCGGAAAAGTAAATAAAATATTAAACTTCAGTGACGCTGTCGCTGGCCCTTCCACTAGTCAGCAGCTGTCACCAGAAAAGCCTTCTAGAATGACCTCTTCCAGCCAAGTTCCCATGGCCACAGTTGCAACAAACCGAAATCTGACTTCGTTAGAAAACATTTTAGCCTCTGCAATTAATTTGCAAAATGCCACAAATTGCACATTTAATATTAATATTAATAATAATTAATTTGTTGATGTATTTAATAATAAATGTTTCTTGATGTTAGCTTTTGTGTTTTTTCCGCACGCTAGTAGAAAAAATAGTGTACCTAACACGTGCGTAAAGTGACTTTTCCGCACGCGATTGCTGGCCGAACTCCGCTACGCGTCGTTCGGCCATCTGCAATCGCGTGCGGAAAAGTATCACTTTCCGCACTTGTTAGGTAAACTACTATTTTCTTAAAAAAATTTTCTTATTTATAATCGTTTTTTTCAAATTTGCATTATTTAAATAATTAGTTAAGAAATAATTTTGTCTTTAAAAATCATTATTGATGGCTTATAATACAATTAAAAAAATTTCTTTTTCATTAATAATTTCATTGTTTATTTAGTTAACAATTTGTTATAAACAATGTTTGACTGTTACAATAATTCTTTCTAATACTACTAAAAACTACAAAAACAACCATATGCAATAATACGGCGAAAAATTTCTTTTTATTTTTTTAAAATCCAATAAAAAATACAGAAAATTTTTTTCTCAACTTTGTTGCATATGGTTGTTTTTCTAATTTTTAGTAGTATTAGAAAAATTATTGTGACAGTCAAAAATTGTTTATAACAAATTGTGAACTAAATAAACAATGAAATTATTAATGAAAAAAATTATTTTTTTTTAAATTTTATTATGAGCCATCAATAATGATTGTTAAAGACAAAATTATTTCTTAACTAATTAATTAAATTATGTAAATATGAAAAAAAAAACGATTATAAACAATAAGAAATTTTTTTTAAGAAAAAAATTTGTTTTTAAATCATCATTGACCCTAAAGAATAGAATGATAAAATTTATTTTTTCAAAAATATTAAAGTAAACTATTTGTTTATAAACAATTTATAAACAAAGCGTTAAAAAATCTTACCCAGAATAGTATAATCCTTATTTCTAATATAAAAACAGATATACCAAAGTACATGAGAAAAAAAACATTTTAACATCAATTTTACGATTTTTCAATTTTTTTTTAACTTAGAAAACTTGTTATAAACAATATAAACAAATTTTAAATAATTTTATAGAGTCATCTTATTCAGTATACTCATAGAAAATAGTCAAAAAGGAAAAAAAAATTGTAGTGTGATTATTTAAACAATTATTCAGATTTCAATGAAGACAGAGATACGAACAAAAATAGTTAATTAACAATAGACTAGCTTTTTGAAAAATGCATTTAAATTTTTTTTTCCAACGTTACCTTCTTTCTTCAAGTGTTGAAATGACACCACAATTTTTTCAAATTTTTAAATCAATATTTAGTGCTTTAAAAAAATATTTTAGATGTGGTAGTCACTATAGAGGCGGCGTACTTATCACCAAACGGTCGCGCGGAACCCTATTTTCAGCAACAAATTAAAGTTATAAATATTAGAGATAGAGATTCGGTATTTGGAAGTTTTTTTTGGAAATTTCCTCCTCTTTAAGGATATTTTTTGCAATTCCCGGTATCTTGTATAGTTTTTAAGTTATCATCAAAAACTAAAATGGCTTTTCTTCTTTTTCGTTTTTTGTTAATAACATTTACAATTTTTATTTGCAGGAAAAAATCTACATGACACATTTCTCAGAATTGCAATCCGCGTCGAATGAGTCATAACTCATATTTTTCCTACTCTTCTAACTATTTTTCGCAGAAAACTCACTTCTTGACTAGACTATTGGTAATTGATAGAATTTAAATTTCAAAAAACCATTCCCATTGTGAAGTTTGGCGCATCGACTTGATTTTACTAATCTTTTTAATATACTTAATAGTTCTAAGATGAAAAACAATTTATTAAAAAAGTTCAAGATTAATAGCCGTTTGAAATATAATTTTTTCTACTTATCAGATGGAATCTAGATTTCATAGGGTAAAAATAATAAAATGAATGAACATTTTCCGCGAAACGTACAGGACGATTTTTTAACGACAAGTGGATCCTTGTTCTGTAGATGGTTTATAACAATTCTAAACATGTCACAGCTTTTTACCTACGTTTTCGCCGCGCCAACTTCTTTTCTAAGCCTTTTTCAAAGCTTTCGGCACTCTACTATTACAAAAAATGAGGGGGTAATCCCACCCAACTTTCCGAACACTCATAGTAAAGTAATTGTTTAATCGATTATTTTAGTTTTTCTGCATCAAAATGCATTAATAAAATTAGTTTACAAAAATTAAAAAAAAAAAATAATTTTTTCTAAAAATTTTGTATAATTTCTACAAGTATTATTTTAAAATTATGAAATATTTCACACATAATGTACTTTTTGATCTATTTCGGATGTACTATTTACTTTTTTTATTTGTTTTACCATTTTCGATACAACAAAAGACAAAAAAATAATTTTTTTTTAAAATTTTTTTTATAACAATTACAATGTTAAATACTAAAATACTTTCTAAATTTAGAGTTTTATATTCCCTATCGAATGGTATAAATCCCATTTTAATATCTTTAATATTTTTAGTTATTCAATTTTTTTAAACTTATATTAAATTTCAAAAAAAAATTATTAATTCTACAATTTTTTGAATAAAATTTTGAAAAAAATCACAATTATCCAGTTTTTACTACAAATTTAATGGATTTTTTTTTAAATTTTTAATATTAATATTAACCTTAAAAAAAATAAAACCTATTTTTGAATAATTTAAAAGTCAATAAATAATTAATATATCATTCAATTATATTTAAAATGGGAAACAGACCTTTTTTTAAGGTTTTCTGGATCAAAATTCATTGATAAAGTTAGTGTAGAAAATTAAAAAAAAAATCAAATTTTTTTTCAAAAATTCATTGAATTGTTTTAACTTTTTTCATTTTTTGCTATAACTTTTACAAATACTATGTTAAAATTATGAAATAATTTATACACATAGTACTTTTGGATCCTTTTCGGATACGCTATTTAATTTTTTCATCTATTTTATACTTATTGATAAAACGAAATTACAAAAAATTTAAAAAAAATTCTTAATTTTGTCTATAATAATTACAATTCTAAATTTTAAGAAACTAAAATACATTTTAAATTTAGAGTTTTATTTTATCTTTAGAATGGCACAAATCCCAGTTCAATAACTTTAATATTGTAGAAGTTATTCAATTTAGTTTAAAATCATAATATAATTTTAAATGTTTCTTAGCCAATTTTTAAAAAAAATCACAATTTTTGTAATAAAATTTTGAAAAAAATTATTATAATAAAATTAATTATTACAAATTTAAAGATATTTTTTTAAAATTTTTAATATTAAAATTTAAGTAAAAAATAATAATTTAATAAGGATAAAAATTGCTTAAAAATTAAAATAAAAACTAGCGGCGAAACTATGCGGAACTCGAAAAAAAATTAAAGACAAAATTTGTAGAAAATTTTATATTCTACAATTTTGATTTTTTGTAAATTTTCATAAAAATCCATAATTTTGTCTCAAAATCTAAAAGAAGTCGCAAATGTCTATATACATTATTTTTCACGCCCTCTAGCGACGAAACTATGAGAAAATCAAAAAAAGGGTAAAAACAAAATGTGTAGAAAATTTTATGTTCTACAACTTTCATATCCTATAATTTTTCATAAAAATGCATTATTTTGGTAATTTAAGAAAAATATGAAAAAAAATTAC
The DNA here is from genome assembly GCA_963243735.1 of Neocrepidodera transversa. Classification (NCBI taxonomy): domain Eukaryota; kingdom Metazoa; phylum Arthropoda; class Insecta; order Coleoptera; family Chrysomelidae; genus Neocrepidodera; species Neocrepidodera transversa. The sequence goes on from OY725339.1 coordinate 29,768,231, forward strand.
TTTTTGATAAATCTGGCAACAATGGCAAAAGTTTTTGAAAATTTTAATCAGTCGAAATTAAACTATAACGTATAAAAAATATATGTGTAAAACTTTATTGCCATCTTGTTTAGTAATGACGTCATCACTTATAGCAACTGTCACTTCCGGTTGTCCGATTAACACCAAAATGTATACAGGTCGTCTCCTTGCTACCCTAAATATGTATATAAAATTTCATTTAAATCGGTTCAGCCGTTTAGACGCTATCGTGTTCACACACACACACACACACAGACACACACACAGACACACACACACAGATACACATACACACAGACAGACATCATGCTAAAAATGGTATAAATGGATTCAGGTGACCTCAAAACGTAAAGATTCGTTAAAATTTGGGTATGGTCAAAATATCATGATCGCAATACTTTCCTTCTATACAACACTGTTGTTCGGAAAGTAAAAAGGGTAATTTTGTGCCACTGGTTTTTTAACACGTTCGATGACATGAAAAGATTATTGAGAACCATTCCGATCCAATTTCAATAGAAAATCACCACCATTTATTAAATTAAAAGAAATTAAAATTTTCGATAAAAATTGCAAAAATTTAGTCTATCCCTTAAAAACTGACAGTAATGGAATGTTAGGAATGTATAACAGAGTTGCCACATTATCCAATATTTGGAAAAAGAATTCCTTTCATCAAACAAAATTGTGCAAATCAAATCTTTAAAATACATAATTATTGCTTAATATTATAATATATCATATTTAACATCATTTGTCTGAGGTATTTTACAATAATTTAAGAACCTTATTTAAATGTTTTTTTTTTATAAAAGCTCCAATATGAAACAGTTAATTATACGTAATTTACTACAAAACGACAACACTGTTATGTCGTTCATCAGATTGCAAAGGCGTTGACAGGTGTTTTAAAATTTATTTTCTCTCTCATTTTTTGTCATTCAATAAAAGGAGAACGTTTGATATCTACTTCGTATGGAAAAGGCAACGTCGCTTAACGATCAACGGGAATACATGATAATTTATTTTGTTTATTGTTTTTCTTTGCGGACCTCTGTAGCTGTAGCAACACTTCTGCCCAAAGGTATCATTATTTTGAAGCGGAATTTAACTTAATAAAAAACGTATACGACGGTATTTGAGAAAAATTTTCAGGTTATTCAGTGGATTTTGTAGGAAATTAACGAAAGCTTCAGAACGCACAATTTGTTGATCTCACATTAATTAAAAAAAATGCATTTAATTAAAACGTAAATTTATAAATTTATCGTACACCTATGTAAAACAATAAAATTGCCCGCCACTGGAAAAATTTCCTCTTTCCCCTTAACCACCGAAAATCACAACTACTTTGGAGCAATGACAGATGTTAACATTCCTTTCAGATTCCTTAAGACATTCCATTACTGTCAGTTTTTAAGGAAAATGGGTATAGTATAGTCTAGTATATTCTTCAACAAGCATAGAATGAAGGCTATTATTCACGAGAATTAATTCTAGTGAATAATAAGGCCATTATTCACGAGAATTAATTCTAGTGAATAATAGCCATAATTCTATGCGAGTTGAATACTTTACTTTTCTCCACGACTGTGCAAGAAATTACATACCTAAAATCATAATTTTTATCACAAATCTTTAATTGACACTTAAAATATTAAACTTTGACGTTTGTGCATTTGAGATTTCAAATAAAATGGCGACTTATTAGGATGGTGCTAAGATGCGATTGGTTAGTTATTTTCAAAGCAATGTGATTTGTGTTGATATTAATGTGAATTTTAGAAATCAAAGGATGTGATTGGCTAATTTAGCGTGGATCCTTAAATTTATTCTTCAACTAGTGGAAGAATGTATATCATTCTTCCACTAAAAATGTAGTAAGAATCAGCTTATTATTAAATAGTCGTGGAGAAACGTTATTTAACGTATAATAACGTTTAGACTGTGATTTTAACGTATATTTTTTGAACGAAACATTCACAAAAATGTTATTAATACAAGGAACATTATGAAAAACTAGTAAAAAATAGTTATTAATAATGACGTTTAAACTGTGATTCTATATGTAGGGCAAAGATACCTATTAAATAGTTGCTTTTAAATTATGTAATAACAGTATGGGTTCTTTAAAGGTCGTTTAGCTGCTACCATCCTTGCCTTACACCAGGGATATTTAGATTCGTCAATCGAAGCAGGCCATCAGGTTGATGCCATGTATACCAAACTGTCTAATGCATTCGATAGTGTCTGCCATAAGTTACTAGTTCAGAAACTTTCACAAATCGGCATTTCTGGTAACTACTTGACTTCGATATACGCTTATTTAACTGACAGTTATCTGCGTGTTCTTGTTCAAAACTCTGTCTCTCGTGACATATCAGTAGTCTGGTGTCCCTCAGTGCACACACATTGGCCCAGTTTAATTACCATTGTTCAGTGTTGTTAAGTATTTAAATACGTAGTTAAATACATAAGCTTCATTTGTATTTACTATGTATTTAAAATACATTTTTGTGTAACATTTTAAATATTGTAGTTAAAGTTTAAATACATTACTTACCTCGGAAATTTTGAGATCCTTCACATGCTTTTCTCTTTTACCTGGAATCAAAAATTCCCCTTAACTTCGGATTATCCCTTCATGCAGACATAAATTTTCTACTTGGCGGACCGGCGTTTATTGTTTACTTGGGAAATTCTAATTGTATTTAAATACTTTTTAAATACATTTTTTAAAGTATTTTTAACAACACTGCTATTGTTCTTTAACGACGTATCTTTTGCTTCCAGACGACCTAAAATTTTACAGCATAAAGATAAGCGATTACTCCGCCTTACAATCTGACCTGGACCTTTTTATTAAGTGGTGCAAAATAAATCGTTTGTCCATCAATGTTAATAAATGTGCTACGATTTACTTTACAAGATACCGCAATGTACTTTGACACTGATCTGACATTGAATCAATATGTAGACTGATTGTATGTAAGGCATTTAGAATACTCAACCTCATCAAACGCCACACCCGACACATCTACGATACCAAAGCCATTATGTCCCTCTACAACTGTCTGGTAGGAAGTATTCTTGAATACTGTGGTATAATCTGGATGCCCATTTACACTTGTCACATCGCCAGAATTGAATGGGTACAACGAAAGTTCGTCAAGTATCTCTTTTTCCATACGACACGCGACTATTATTATGTGGCATGCATACTCTTGAAGTAAGAAGGAACCATTCCCTCCTCTTGTTCCTTTTTAAATTGCTTAATAGAGTAATCTCGTGTGACCTTCTTTTGGATTAGATCGACTTCCTCACTTCTACGCGACGAACACGTCACACTTCTGTTTTACATAGGACTAACTTCGGGCAAAGGGCTTTCTGCCTATATTATAATAAGTTTTACTTGAAATGCGACCTATTCAATATAAGCTTACCAGCGCTTAAAAGAACCTTGAAATTCGGCTGTGATTGAGTTTGTGCTGCTTCTTTTCTCTGTGTTTTTTTATGTTTCATTGTTAATGCTATTTATATTTCTAATGTATTTTTTTATGTTGAGCTTTTAACTTGTACTTAATTTAAATTTCCATACTAGTTAGGATTTGTTTCCTGTAATGTATGCCCATTAATAAAAAGGCTATTTTTTACACATTTCTATTGTAAAAAAGAATTTTAGACTGTGAGTAATTTGTGTACACGGGCATATCCCTGGTTTTTTAACACGCTTGATGACATGAAAGGATGGTTGAGACCAATCCTCAATCCAGTTTCAATAGAAAATTACCACCATTCACGTTTGATAACGTTTAGACTGTGATTTTAACGTATACACTGTGTCTACTTAAGAAAATTTATATGATGTGAATTTTGGGACTGATATAAGAATTGTAGTAAATACATAGTGTTGAAGTTCTCATCTTCATTAAAATAAAAGTACTTACCAGTCAATGTCGTCGTTAAGAACTTTTGAAAATTTATTAATATCTTTTCCGGACAATTTCATTTGTTCTAGAATAATACGACATTCTTTCATGTTGTACTCTTTCAACTTCTTTTTGATTACATCTCCACTAGCATCTCCATCATTTTTTTCGCCACATGAAGATAAACTATCATTTAAATCAATGTCGCTAAAAAAAAAAACAAATAAAAACTGGGCAATAAAAATAAATTATAAAAATCTCACCTATCAAACTCATCCGAACTACTAATATCTGATTGATCTTCATTCAAAGCTTGCAAAATTTTATCAACTTTTAAACTAGCATCCGAATCATCTTCGAGACACAATGATTGTTCAGATCGATCGCTGGTCGGTGATATCGGAACTTCTTTGACAAGTTCTAAAATTTCATCACCAATATCTTCGTTTTTTACAATTTCGTTATCCATCTTTGAATCGTTGTCAATCGGTTCTGATTTATTATGCCAGGATTCGTTTTCGATTTTGATGTTCGGTTTCACATCGTAAATGATGGTGTTTTGGGACGATGTGTAACCTAAAAGTAGAATCGAACGAAACATATTTTGAAGGATAGAGTAAGAGATAGATAAAATAATAAATAAAATCTGGGACAAGACTAGAAATGGTAAAAAAATGTGAAGTACAAGAAATAATAGAAATAGTTATTTTTTCGATTTGATAAGTTTCGAAAGATTTACGCCTTCAATTTGAAAAAGAACTCATAAAAATAATGATCTGTAACAGAAGCTAAAATTTTAAGAATAAAGCAGTAAAAAAAAGAATAAAAAAAAATTATTATGCCCATAACTAAATAGATAAAAATTTGTTTTTTACACTTACCGTCTTCACCTTTTGGAAGAAATTCCTCCAAAGTACAATCCAATAGTTCGTTTTCTGTTATATTATTTATGCCTTCTTCCATTTCTCCTAAAAATACATTTTTTTACCAACTTTACAAATAAGGAAGATCAAGAGAAACATGAACATGTTAAGTGGATGACTTGAGGAGAATGAAAATCATCAGGTTATAATTAAAAAGTTGAAACAAACTTACCACATGTACTATTACCAAGACTTTCGTTTAACAGATTTTCTAAATCTTGAGCAAATTCTTCTGCGTTGGAAGAATCTTTAGTTTTGGAATTGGAAATTTGTTCATTTTCTAGAAATACATCGAGGGAATAAAGTATTTAGTATTTTAGTATTTATTGTCTCAACACAACATATATATATTTTGCATATTATACATGATTATAACAAAAATTATTGAATTTGAAATAAATTTTATCTTAAACAATTCAAATATTCGATATGTATGATCCACTATTTTTACTTAATTCTAATTTATACAATATGAAATATTTAATTAAATTTCTATAATATTAAGATAAATTTAACAACCGTTTGAACACAATAATAATAATGAGTCAGTAATTATTTTCATTGTAATTATTAATTCTAATTAAATTTCATACTATTGTTAGTAACATACAATGTTTACATTCTAATTACAATTTTTTTTAACAACATTACAAGCATTTATTTTATCAATAAATTCTATATTACATATATTTATATACAGTATTGCTGTGATAGAGATCGTTGATTCTATAATAGTAGCCAAAAACCTAGTAGTGTATATTTTCGGTTGTTTTCTTTTATTAAAATTTGAAGCTGAATTAGTACTTTTAGCTTGCATATATTATCAGAAAATATAAAAAACTGATTAGTTAATGTCAACTATCATTCAACTGTGTGTCTGGAGCATTAATTAAATATACTTACCGTTATCTTTTGTAGGTTCAGGTGTAGAAGAACGATTTGGAATATCGTTTTCATCAATTTCATCTTCAACCAGCTTAATTTCATCAACTATAAAATTATAAGTATTTAATTTAAAATAAATTATACTAGGTCTTCAGCCAAAACACAATTGAATTAAATGCTTTTACTAAAATAGATAATAAAACGTACCATTAGCATTTATAGTTTCAGAGGTAGATGTACGATCTGGAATATCGCTTTTATTAATTTCATCTTGAACCAGCTTATTATCAATAGTTGTAGGTTGCGGGGTAAATGTACGTTCTAATTCGTCATTTTCAATAGTTGCATTAGTATCCTTTATTTTATTAACTATAATAATAATAATAATAATGAGATTATTAATTAATTTATATTACTATCAATTATATTTTTCTCCATTATAATACCTTTTAGTCTTAGTTGTTGTAGTATATATTTTTGAGATAATTTGTTAATAATATTAGTCTGACGAAACATATCACTGGTAATTAAATAACTTTCTGTTATATATTTTTGTGGAAATCATAAAACGTTGTTTTATTTATCTAAATACTAAAAAATATTCTTACCTGTACTCCCGTAGCCGCTAACATCGAACTCGAACGACCTATCAGTTTGCGATAATTTAGAATTCTCCAAACTAAAATTATCCAACTTATTTAGCTGCACAATCTGACTATTGTCGGTTTCTCGATCGATGTCAGTTTCGTCGCTGTCTAAATCGTTTGCAGAACCGACAATTGGAGAATTAGACGAACTGTAATCATGTTCATTGTGTATATAAGTAAATTTTTTCTTATTTTTCTTTGATTTTTCCTCACAATCTGTCTTCTTAGATGCATCGCTTAATTCATCCACATTTGTTTCATCTGAAGAACTCCTGTTGTCTTCCGATTTATGTAAATCTACTGTTTTAATCGATTCAGGGCTATATTCATAATCTAATGGTGTTTCTGTAATAAATAAACATTTTTATTTATAGGGATAACAATATAGAAAGCTTTGACCCACCGCAAGCCAAGAGCATTACAGAGTAAGGAAGAAATGAACGAAAATAATTTATAAAAATACCATTACCTACGAAGAGACAAGATAAGCTAATATTATGTGTACCACAAAAAGAATAATTTTATTTTTAACTTGAGAGTTGTGTCAATTTTATGACATTTTACCATTTTTAAATGTATATTAAAATTAAAAACAAATTCGCACTAACATTACTATTCTATAATAATTGATAGTAATAATTTATTTTTGATTTTTTTGATAAAGTTAAAATGTTTGATATTTTTAAACTTTTTAACTTTTTTTGTGCTTTTTCAATTTTTTTGAATTTTTAATTTTGAAAAGCGTTTTACCCCTTATACCTGTCCATGTTAAAATATTTCAGTTTTTTGCCCCTAAGACCCGCTCATGTAATAATAGTTGATCTTTTTACCCCTTACGCATCCATGTAAATATGTTTGGCTTCTTTGTCCCTTAAGTCTGTCCTTATATACGTAGTCCTTTTAACCCTTATTTTCGTCCATGTAAAAATATTTGGTCACATTACTCCTTGTTTGCTTTATTAAAAATATTTGAGTTCCTTGTCCCTTGAACTTGGCCATTTAACAAAATATTTGGACTCGTAATACTTTTTTATGTCGTTTAATATTTTTTTTTTTAAACATTTTAGGTCCTTACCCCTTGAGCCTGTCTTTTATCTTTTTGATCCCAATCCCCTATACATTATTTTGGATGTATTATCTGATTTTAAAATTTAAAAAATTTCAAAATATTCAAAAATTTCACATTTCAAAAAAAATTTGAAAGAACTGGAAAAATTTCGGAAAAATAACAATTTAAAAAAAATATAAGTGAAAATTTAAAAAAATTAAAACATTTCAAGAATTTCAAATATTTCAGAAAATGTCAAGAATTTTAAAAACTTTATAAAATTCGAAATTTTCATAAACATAAAATTTTAAAAATCTCTTTAAATATAAAATGCCAAAATTGTAATTATTTAAGATTTTTAAAAAAAATTAGAATTTTAAGATTTTGAAAAATGTTAAAAATTCCGAAAATTAAAAAAAACAAGTGACAGAATTTGAAAGAATTCAAAATCTTCAAAAATAGGATTTTTAAAAATTTCAAAACTTAAAAATATTCAAGAATTCAATGAAAATGTCATTTTCAAAAATTTGAAAAATATCTTTTCGATTTTTAAAATGTCAAAAAATTCACTTTTTCAAAAAAAAAATCAAATTACAAAACACTGAAACAAGAACAAAAAATGTCAACAACTTCATAAAATATGTAAACAATTTTAAAAAAAAAAATGCCAAGAATTTCAAAATTCCGAAAATTTGAAAAGTGTTTTAAAATATTAAATATCAAAAAATTAACAATCAATGACAATAATGGACTATTCCGCTTCGGCGAATCGGTTTGTACAGATCCACCTTGGTACTCGTTTCGTAAATAGTGTGTAGTAAATCCACTAATCTTTTCCGTAATGTAGACTGTGAGGCGTTGCTAATTTGATAATTTTAAAATCTTTTAATTATACATTCCTTCCAAGTTGTTATAAAATCTTTCTAACTTTTCTACGCCAATGGAACGAATTTATCGGCTTTAAAATTTCCAAGAATTTACTGCACACTATTTACATACCGAATTATAGTGGTGAGTTATTATAACTCACGGTTTTTGGCTTATGGATACTATAGTATAACAACCCACTAGTGAGTTATTATAACTCACGCTGTTTGTTTATGGAAATTATTAATTGTTCAAAAGCAGCTGAATAATCAATATATAAGTTAATAGGAGTAGATAAATACCGTTATTAGATGTTCCTGAAATACCGCTTTCTCGATTTTTATCCATATCTTCTACCTTGTCTGAGTCTTCCACTTCACCAACATTATTTAAATCAGTTGAAGGAAACGTATCACTGCATTTATGTTTTTTATCTAAATCTTTATCCGAATCTCCCTTTTCATTCTCTTTTTCTACATTTTTCGTTGAATTTTCTTCACAATCAAAATCTTCGATATCTTTAGCAGGATTAGAATCCATGTCTACTTTTTTCATTGAATTTTCTTCACAATCAGAATCTTCAATATCTTTATTCTCCTTTTTCACGTTTACTGTTGTTCCATCAGAGTCAGAATCTGCGATTTCATTAGCTGCATTAGCAGTATCTGAATCTTTCTTTTTATTCTCTTTTTCTCTGTGTTTTGTTGAATTTTCTTCACAATCGGAATCATCTATATTATAAGAATCCGTACCTGATTCGGATTCTTCAATAACCTCCTTTTCTTTTAGATGTTTTACTTCATTCAGTCCAGATTTACTGTCAGTATCAGAGTCAGAATCGGAAATTAATATTAACGAATCTTGGTCAATAGATTTTTTTCTCTTAGAATCTTCTTTAGTAACTGAAGACTCTTTACTAGTAGCAGATGCGCTGTAACTGTGTTCATCATAAAGATTTACGGTTTTATCTAATCCTGCATCGTCATCTTCAACTTCATCTACATCTTCAACTTCATCATCTGAAGAACACTTTTGAGTCGAAACTGAAAAAGGATTTTCGTATTCATCTTCTTCATTATTAATTGCATCTCTGTTAGTACTTTTAAGTGAATCATTCTCTGAGTTTTCTTGTAGTTTTTGTATTAGTTCTTCAGAATTGATTAATTTACTCTTAGTTTTATTTTCTAATTTAGAGTTTTCAATGTCGGAATCACTGTCTGAGATTACATCAAGTTTTTGAGTTTGTTCAGAGTTTGAGTTTTCATTATTGATATCACTCGTAAGTTTTTGGGTTTGTTCATCAAAAATGCCAGCCTTGTTTGTTAATTTAATCTCAGTATTATCTTCTAGTGTAGTAGAATTTTTGCTTTCTTTACTGCTTTTTAGGGATTCTTCACATACTTTTTCAGATTTTGAAGATAATGTTGGAGCTGTTGGTTCTATTTCTGAGTCAGAATCAGGATCGCTATTAGAAAATATTGATTTCTCTTTATTTTTATCAATTTTGGATTTTTCTTTCAGTCTTTCGCTGTTGCTTTCATCACAATTTTTGACATATTCAGGTGTTTCAGTAGTGTGTTCTTCCAATTTTGGTGTCACTAAAAAAAATTCAATCAATAAAAAATTGCGTTTAATTTTGGGTAAACAAAAATAGAAACATTCATATGTGTTTTATAGATTCGAAAAGTCATTGGTTTGAATTAGTAGGAAATATATCTGGAAAGAAATACATGAAAGTTGAAAAAGACAGGAAAACAATCCATAAAAGAAACGAAGTAAAAGATGAAACAGTTAAGATTAGGAGACTAAACAAGTAAAAAACGGCAATATTTTTGCCGTAACTTCGAGTTTTCGAAAATTAAAATAAATTTCTATATAGGTATATACCTTATATATGGTATAAGTAGCGGGAAAGTAAAAATAGGTCAAAGATTAATATCACTTTAGGGGTTTTTAACGATGCTGAATCGATTGCCGTTGTCCTTCTGTCTGTATCTCTCTCGGTTCTCGAGTTGAATCAGGCTAACAGACGGAAAAAACCGTTTTATAAGGTTTTTTTTCTTCGATAACTCTAAAATGGAGGAAACCCAAATAAAAAAATAATGTATGCAGATTCAGAAACAAACTTACTAAATATTTAAAAAAAGCATCAAGATAAACACACATAAAACAAAAAGCATGGTAATCTCTAGCTAATGATGAAGATTAAAAGACAGGTTGAATTTTATAATTATTTTAGATTAAAAACAAAAACAATGATAGAATGAACAAAGAATTCGGAAGCAACAAAAATATTCAACAGAATGAAAAATACATTTCTAGGAAAAAAAGAGGTACCAAAGAATTTGTTTTAAATGCAACCTATCACTTAAGTATTGAGACTATTTGACAAACAATGCCACAAATGTGGAAAAATTAATTATTTTATGAAGGCATGCACTACAAAAATTAAAGGAGTTAAAAATATTTCACATCGTGATAATAATAATGCATTAGTCAAGAAAAATGTACTTATAACAATAATATAAATTAAAAAAACATGTAGCTAATAAAGATAATAGCACTAGTTTATATGATTTTAATACCCCTGAAAATTGTTAATTCTTGTTTATTTTGAAAAGAAGTATCCAGAGATTAAAAGAAAATTCTGTCACGTCTGGTTTTAGAAATATTTATTTACATAAAAATGAAAAAAATCCAAGCATAAATAAACGAAACTAAAAATGGCTGATTTTTGCTTTCTTTTTTCAGTAATCGCAAAACATGCTTTTATCCCAAAATCCTATTCTATATTCAAAGTTTTAAATCTTGGTAATTTCGCTCCCCCTGTTCGTCTCTCATATTTCCTAAGTTTTCAGGGATAAAGCTTAAATAAGAGTGTAGAAAAGAATCTTCAATGACACGTTCACTCCCATCTGATGAAAATTTGTTAATAAATCACCAACAATCACTTTTATTAATTCTTTTTACTTTCCCGATACTTATACCATATATACTGTAGTATATAAGGTATATCCCAATATAGAAATTTATTTTCGTAACTTTAAATTTTCGAATACTCGAAATTACGGCAGACATTGCCGGTTTTCACTTGTTTCTTTTACAGATAAAATAATTTCAAAATGAGGATCTTTTATAATTTTGAGGATCTTTTATAATTTTAAGGATCTGTGATCCATTAAATATCCCCTATTTCAGTTTCGATTCTGAAATACTTGGAAAGAATTTTTGTAAATACTGGAAACCATCACTATTTATGTTTAGCGCCTGCACAAAGTTTTTCATAAGTCCCAATTTAATATGTAAAGGGGGTAGAATAATGTCTTGTTGAGCTACCAACGAATTAGGCTTAATATTCATTTTGCCTGGAATATACTCTTTTCTGGCTCAACTATTCCATAGATATAGAAAACACGAGTGCTTTGTCTAACCACCCTGCAATCACAATAAGAAAACGATGACTTTAAGATTGCTGCACACTTTCCAGTAGTGTTCTTCATACTTTATTAAATTCATTAAAGTACACATGGTTTCATATTTCTTCCTACATTTCACTGCGCCACTGTTTAATTTTGATTCATTATATTCTCTTTTAAATAATTCTGAGTAAACTTTTCTCCTGTTTCTGGACAGTATAACTTCAGTGTCTAGTCTTAATAACTTCCACTGTTAAAGGTGATGAACGTACATTCAGCAAATGAAGAGTTTCTAGGCATAACTCCTACAGGAAAAGATGAGACGGTTTGAAAATTTGGTGACATTTTCAAAAGCAGTCAATATACACTCCCAGTAGAAACAACGGGACGCCTCCAAATTTGGGTGATATCTCTAAAAGTAGATAAGACCCCTCCAGACTGCGGTGATCGTTTCATTATTGTATAAATTCTCGCATCTCAATTCCCTTCCTATTAACGAACGCATGGCCGATATATCGTCTCCACATTTTCTTATAGCACTTCATCTTCTCGTTTGAATATTTTTAAATTATTACCAAGCATATTTGGGTGAATAACTGCGTCGATAATATTATTGAACTTTTATTATTTACACTTATAATATAAACTCAATAGTCACTTCCACGCGAAGTTAGAGCCAGAAAAGCTCTTGTGTCCAGTGCAAAACCCCTCAGCTTGGTTGATGTCTATTTATTATTCGATAATCAAACGATCACAGCAGTCATGAGCCGTTCCGTCCCATCTTCTCGTCTCAAAGTTATGCCCGGGAAAGCGCTGGAAAATGCAGAACGCGCTGAAAATTGGACAGTGCGTATATTTACTACTTTTAAAGATATCACCCAAGTTTAAATTATAGCCGAAAAAATCCTCTCTGCGCTTCAGGAAAGCGTTGGAAAATGCGGGACACCCTGAAAATTTGTCAGCGTATATATTTACTACTTTTAAAGATGTCACCCAAGGTTCGAGGCGTCCCGTTGCTTCTGCTTGGGAGTTATCGCCAAAAAAGTCCTCACTGCACTCCGTGGAAGCGTTGGAAATGCGAGATGCGCTGAAAATTGGTCAGTGTGTATATTAACTAGTTTTTAAGATGTCACCAAAGTTTCGAGGCGTCTCGTTTTTTCCCTTGGGAGTTATCGCCAGAAAAAGTCCTCACTGCACTCCGTGAAGGCGTTGGAATTGCGGGACGCGCTGAAAATTGGTCAGTGTGTATATTAACTACATTTTAAGATGTTACCAAAGTGTCGAGGCGTCTCGCTTTTTCCCTTGGGAGTTATCGCCAAAAAGTCCTTACTGCACTCCGTGAAGGCGTTGGAAATGCAGGACGCGTTGAAAATTGGTCAGTATGTATATTAACTACTTTTGAAGATGTCATCCAAGTTTCGAGGCTTCTCGTTTTTTCCGCTGGGAGTTACCGTTGAAAAAGTCCTCGCAGCGCTCCGGGAAAGCATAGGAAAATTCGGGACAGGCTGAAATTTGGTCAGTGTGTATAATGACTACTGTTTAAAATGGTCCCGTCTTTTCCTCTAGGAGTTATGCCCATTCATTATAAGCTATGTACTAATAATAATATTGTTGTGCATACTGGCACAAAATCATTCAACCATGAACTACTGCTATATATTGAAAAAAAAGAAGGACATTATCTCTTGCAAATAATTGTTATTCAAGTCTGCCATCAGCTAAACACTTTTTGATCAAAACATTTTTTACTGTGGTACGTTATGTTCCAACCTTAAAGGGATTCCTCCAGATTTTAAAAGAAAAATAAAAAAAGGGAAAATTCTACAAGAATTTTTCATACTTTTATTAAACCTTCAGGCAGGAACAAATAAAAGAAAAGGCTGCAAAGGATATTATCAGAAACTACATTGTACTTTATCATGCTGTGAAACAAATAAAAGTTTCATAACTGACCAGATTTTGTGATGATTGCCTGAGATATGTGTCTGTCATGTTTTATTGATATGCATAATAAATAATTTTTCTGAATTTTATCATGAAATTAATTAATTAATAAAATAACCAGACAAAAAAAAATAATTACATGTACTTGTAATTCTTATTGTAAATCTTTTAAACCAAGTTAGAAAATGAAAATAAAATTTTAAAACAATCATACCTGCTACTCTTTGTAAGGTATCTCTCCAACTTTCATCCTCAGTTTGTGTATCGGTTGTATTCTGCCTCTTTAAACTTAAATAATTAAAAGTAGATACAGATTCTTCACATTTCGAACCATCGAATGACACCCCACTTGAACTTGATTCTATTTCTTGTGATAAACTTTCTACATCGGTGTTTAATGGAGTATTAGTTTCAGTCATAGTTTCTTTATCAATTAATTGCATAAAACTATATTCACCATTATTTTCAACTACACTACCTGATCTGCAGTTAAGTAACTCAGTCTGCATATTACTAAATAGAATTTCATTGTTAGAATTTTTGGAATTTATCGAAGTAATAGATTGTTGCAAATTATTTAGATATGCTAATGAGTTGGCTTTTAAGTTTTTCAATAACTTTACTAATTTAATTCCTGTTTCCTCCAGTGATCCCTTGTTAATTTGGGTTTCAAGCTTCTGAGCTTTCCTTTCAATGACTAAGCCTACATGGGAAAGATCTTGTAGAGTTTCTAAAATATTTTCTCGAATTTTTTTGATATCTTCGTCTTCAGTTTCCATTTTGAAAAACTTTAGACCATACACTAAAATATATGTGAGAAGTATATACAGATGTTTATGTTGTTTAAAATCTATTTAAAAATTAATAAAGTAATTGTTTTGGTTAAATATGTTAAAATATTTACGTCTAGGTCTAACCCCAAACGTCAAACTTCTACTATCCCTCGCAAACTTGTTCGCTGTTGTCTCCATAACTACAATATTGTACACTAGAGTAGATCGTGTAACACTGATAGCGTTCGGTCATTTCTGGTGTACACTACACTATGTTCGTTGTTATAATGTTGTATGTAACACAAATAATTTCAAATAAGTGTACCACCAAATCTGTAGGTGTTACACTTGATTTGAAGGAGGTGTGAGCAGTGTAGTGTAAATTGATATATGATAGTGTGAGGTTAGGTGTTTTTTGGTAAATGCATATTGTTTTCTCAGTTCAATGTTATGGATTATCCTTAGACCATTTATGCCCATATGCACCGTATTAGAATAAGCTTAGCTTAAGCTTAAACCCGCTTAACTCACATATTTGATATGCACCGAAGCAAATATTGTATTTAAGCGAGATTAAAATTAAGCTGTCAAATTTGGGCGCTTAAATATTAAAGCTAAGCTTATAGTAAATATAACCTATAAATAGAGAGGTTGAAATAAACTATAAACCCACTTGAATTGGTTTTTTATCAGTGCTTTTACGATCCGCGAGTTTACAATTTTTTTGCGTTTACCTATTACCTATGGATATCGAGGAAGAAATCTTTTTGGAAGATGATATCGATATTCTAGATATTATCGAATTTGGGTTTCCACGTCGATATAACACGAGACATAATTATATTGAGGATATGGACGATATGAGTTTTTTTTGCCGGTTCAGATTAACAAAACAGGCGGTGCTATCGGTATTAGAACTGATAGAAGATCAGTTGGAATTTGTGTCATCGCTATCGTCTTTTTTTATTTTTGGTGGCGGACCACCTCCTGTTAGCATTATTTCTTTTCTCTCGTCAGCCAAAGCCTTTCTTAAGTTTTTTTTACGATTTTCATAGAACTTTTTTAAAGAACTATAATTTCTATATATTCCGGAAGTCGAAGAAGCGTTGAACTCATCTTCAATTAATTGCCAGGCTTTGGTTTTTTGATCGGTGGACACTCGATCTGTTTTTTTGTCCTCCAACGTCAATGCATATTTATTTGCAATTAAATTTAACAAATGTGCAATTTCAGCTTTCGTGAAATTTGGCACACGTGTTTTTTGAGAACTACTACTACAACTCATAATTAAACTATTAAACACAATAGAAAACTAAATAAAAATAAAATAAAACAATACAAATGCACATCCACAACCGCCAGGGTACAAATCACAGGGAGGTGTGGCTGTGGTAATGGTACAATTACAATTCAACAATTGGTACAAATAACGAAATTGTAAGTTATTTTTCAAATTAACTGGGAATAAAAGAAGAAGAGCATATATTTACGATGTTGCCATGTTTATTGTAGGCTTAAAGAAGCCGAGCTTACACTTATGCGGTGCATAATGGCAGATCCAAAGCGAAGCTTTAAATTTTAAGCCAGCTTAGCCAAGCTCCGCTTAAGGCTGGGAAATGGACTAAAAATGGCGGCCTTTTTTGACAGTTAACAAGGTTTTACTAATTCATGCTTTTTATGAAAATAAGGAAAAATTACAAGCAAACTAATTTATATTTATGAACAGCAATGTTGTAAGAATGAATTGAATATAAATATATTCGATAATAACTAACCGTAAATTCACAACATCGATATAAACTTCGAAATTATAATTGTAAAGATGAATAACAAAATTCATTTCAATCCATTCTCTATGGTTTCTTATTACCTTTTACAAAATATGAGGGCTGGATGTGGGATAGTTTTTGCTAAAAGCATGAATTAGATTTGCAAATTTTTGACACAATTTTAAAAATTGCCGCGTTAATTATCATGTCATTGTAGTTCACCGTGTTCACCACCAATGCGCCTCGTAAGGGTGAGTTTACATAAGTTTTGGAACTTGGATAAATGCTGAGTTGTTGTCTAAATAATTAATGGTTGACCAATCAGGAATGCAAACGGTATCTGTCAAAAACATTTCATCGAACAATGGGAATCGACCTTTAGAGACACTTGTATATGATAATACAACGTTGCCGTATGCATATTTTTATAAAAGTTTCAAAGATACTTGAAAAATAAGAATGGTTTTAAGACACATGCAGTTTTTTGCAGTTTGAAACTTTTCAACAAACGGTTCGACGGAAGGGTAAAATTTAAGTTGACATTTTTCTTTTTTAATATAGTTATTCCGATTGTGAATTTTTGATTTTGTTTTACACAGTAAATGTATAGTAGGTACACAAAAGGTGTATTTTAATACATAATAAAAAAACTTAAAAAATAAATAATTTTGAACTCTATTATTTTAAATCAGCTCAGAAGAACAAAAACGAAATTCTTAAAAAATAACTTTTTTTTGGTTTTCTAAAGTTCAATAAATTTGCAGATCACAGCGACAAAAATATAATAAATAATTAGAAAAATATTTTTGTAATCAATTTAAATACATAATCCTCAAATTTTAGGTCAATGCCCCACTTTTAATCCACAAGTTTTAAATAAATGCAGGCATTTACCCTAACATTGGCAACACTCGTCCTGGGTTGCTATGATTAAAAATATTATAATCGACAGAATAGAATCGATTGTTAATTTTTACAAGCATTGACGATTCAATCAAAACATGGTCAAAGATGGATTGACCATATTCTTTTCTGATTATATTTTATTAACTAAATTTAAAAGAGATGTATTTAAATAGACATTAGAAAATTTCAAATGATTACTTCTATTATTATCGAATTGAATCGAGAAGTTATTTAAATGATAACATAATCGATTTAGTAGTTTCAGTAATTTACAAAAGATAAATAAACTGACCAGTTTGACCCTCTAATAGGAGGGCCTGTCCTAAGCCGAAACATCTGGAGCACAACCACCTTGCTGAGTTATGGAATAGTTCAATTGTCCCGGTTATTTAAGATTAAAATTTGGATAAATATAGATTACATATGTGATTAGAATATACCAGTAGGTACTATGAGAAAATATTTAAATGTTATTTTCTTGATTTTATTTGTGTTTTTATCACAATTAAACTAGGTATTTGGCATTTATAAACCAAGTGCAATTTTGAGCAGATTAACTTTTCATGTTCCAGTGCAATAATTGAAACTGGCCAACAGCAATTTTTATATTATTCTCCTAAAATATTTATATTAGCGTCCGTAAATTTGACAACCTTGAAATAGAACCACGTACTAAAATTATAAATCGAGCTAGTCGTACAGCTGTCGCCATCT
Organism: Neocrepidodera transversa; assembly: GCA_963243735.1. Lineage (NCBI taxonomy): Eukaryota > Metazoa > Arthropoda > Insecta > Coleoptera > Chrysomelidae > Neocrepidodera > Neocrepidodera transversa. Next base: position 29,786,073 of record OY725339.1, read on the forward strand.
ATGTACAATGTATTGAAGATTTGCCTTGTTACAAACCGCTGATGGCGTTGTCGCGCCCTTAAGCGCCAGACGGTGAATATGGCCATTAGTATTAGACATCAATTTTCCATCCTTCTCAATTTCTAAGCACATTACGTTGTAATATGTAAGTTTGTTTGTGTACAAAGACGTAAACAAACAGTAACGCAAAATAGCGAATTCCATTGGTAAAACTAGTTTTGAACTGGTTTTGCACCAGTGTTGCAATAGGTTTGTTCCCGAAGCGAGTTCCTAACTTGTTATGAACATACTGCGCATTATAAAATAACTCGTCCATTATTTTGTACTGCGCAGACTCCTGATCCATTATTTTATAACTACGCAACTCAGGATGTTCATAACAAGTTAGGAACTCGCTTCGGGAACAAGCCTAGAGACACTTAAAGAAGTTCATGAAAAATGTAAACTATACTCCTTTTCCCATATATGTAATGTACTCGATAGCAAAGAGAATCCGGCTGCTGATCGTTTAACATATAAGCGACGTTGCCTTTTCTATACGAAGTACATATCAGATGTTCACTTTTTATTGCATGACAAAAAATGAGAGAAAATAAATTTTAAAACACATGTCAACGCCTTGGCAATCTGATGAACTACATAACAGTGTTGTCAATGTGAAGTAAATTACGTATATGTAACAGTTTCATCTAGAAGTCTTTATAAAAAACATTTAAATAATGTCCCTAAAATTTAAGTATTGTAAATTATTATTATGATACAAATTATCTTAAATATGATATATTATAATATTAACCAATAATTATGTATTTTAAAGATTTGATTTGCGTAATTTTGTTTGATGAAAGGAATTCTTCTTCCAAATGTTGGATAATGTGGCAACTCTGTTATACATTCCTAACATTCCATTACTGTCAGATTTTAAGAAAAAGGAGTATACACTCATCGACACCGACACGTGGAGTGTTAAACATGCAGTGTATAACAACAATTTCATGCAGAAACAGCGAACAGATCCGTTGTAACAACGTAACCAGTGTTGCCAATCGATAAAAATACAGCGTCTAGCACCAGATTTAAAACTATATACTGTGTTTATAACTTTATGGGCGACCATAGATATAGGATATATACGGCTAGACAGAGCATGAAAGAGACAAACTTCAGGGTATTCAATGTAAACTTGAAGTTCACAACATCTCGACTCGAAAAGCATCTTTTGTTTTGATTAGGACTCATAAAAACGTATTGTATGAGAAGTCCTTATTATTAGACAGTGACTCAGTCGCACAATACTCGCCTTTATATTATGATACGTTACGGTGCAGTGCTCTATGGCACTGTCTCTGCTTTTATATGTAATTTACTGTCTATTATTTCGGACCACGGGTATAGAGTCGTTGGTTCAGGGGCGTAGTATTATTTCAAAATGGGGATATAAAAACTATATTTTAATTTTTGTTCATCATTTTTTTTTACTTAATTATCCATTTTTCAGCGACAAATGAATTTTATAACAGTTCGTTGATATGTACTTGAAAAATTGTAAAATGCGAATATATTATATAAATTAAATCTGTCAACACCGCTTTCAGGTGTTCGTTACGAGTCCTAATGTAAACATTTAGGGTTTATGTAGGATACAACTTATATTTCTGATGCTACATCTACCCTACTGATGTCAATGGATGGTACAACATATGACATTTGACAACTATTATCTACTTTTTTTGTGGTCTCTTATTTAACTAGCAACAATCAACAGATGATAGATTTTCCAAAGTTAAAATTTTTCACATATGAATTTTTCCTTCATTTTATTTCTTAATCTTCATCTTTTTTGTTATTTTTCTGTTTTATAAATTTATAAATTGACAAAATAAAATTTTCATAAGGAGATTTAAACATAATATAACAAGTAGCGAATGACGAGTTTGCACTTAGAAAATGTTTTTTTTTATACGGAATTTTAATCAGACATTTATTACTTGAAAGTTAATAAAAGACTGAATTTAATTTTATTTTACTTGTATTTATAATTTTTATAAAACGGAAAAGTCAACAACAATTTGTTGTTGCGTCGTACGTTTCTATTCCATAACTACCGACATCTAAAGTGTTTTTAATCTTTTTTTAGTCACTGTGACTATCCACACGTTAACCTGTGGATAATTTTAGAAATTACCCACACGTGAAACGTGATTCGCTTAAATAATAAGTTTGAACATATTTAAGCATGAGCTCTAGTAGCAGCGTGAGAAAGTGCCCGCTAGGCTAGATTTAGATAGTCAAGATTTCTTTTTAATAAAATATATATATTTTTTAGAATATTTAGGCTAGATTTAGATAGTCAAGACTTCTTTTAATAAAATAAATATTTTTTTTAGGTAAGATAACCAAGTTTTAATGTTTTAACGTGTTGGTAATTTTTGAAATAATCCACAGGTTAACGTGTTTGTAGTCCTCGGCCTTTTTTAATTTAACGTTTACTTTTTTTATCAGAAAGTTAAATTGTAACGATTGTTGTTTTTTTTATTTTTATCTTAACGTCAATATTTGTGTTTGTATGTGATGATTTCTTCAAATACGGCGAAACAAATATTATTGGAGTAGTGAGTAGAATGAAATTTAACTAACTAAAAAGACAAAAAACGGAAGAAAACACAATTTAGTAAAACTTTTATTATTCTCTAAATAAAATTAAGAACTCATTTCTAAATCTCTACGTAATTTTATTACTATAAAAATAAAGTCTTAAACAAACAATTACAGTAAATACAGTAAATATAAGTATAAATTGGAAAACCCTACCATTAAGCGACAAGATTAAAATATCTTAATTTAGGTGCATGTTATTTATCAAAATTTTTATCTGTGCAAAAATTTGGCTAGTGTATGTATAATTAAAAGGTAAGTTTTAGTTTATAATAATTTATTTGAATAAAATTAGCAGTTTAAAAATCATTTTATCTGTAATTTTAAAATGGAAAAACAAAACTTTAATGAACTATACTTAGTGGAAAAAGTGGTTCTTTATTGCACTAGAGCAAAAATTTTTATTATCTGTCATTCTACTACAGCCTTATTCTGTGATCATGACAAACATATAAAGATTAAATATTATTTAGGTAAATAAATAACAAATCAAACTATTATAAAAATAAAAAATGAGGGGGTAATCCCACCCAACTTTCCGAACACTCATAGTAAAGTAATTGTTTAATCGATTATTTTAGTTTTTATGCACTAAAATACATTAATTATATTACCTATCGAATGGTATAAATCCCATTTTAATATCTTTAATATTTTTAAAGTTATTCAATTTCTTTTAAACTTATATTAAATTTCAAAAAAAAAATTAGGAATTCTACAATTTTTTGAATAAGATTTTGAAAAAAATCACAATTATAGAGTTTTTTACTACAAATTTAAGGGTAATTTTTTTAAAATTTTTAATATTAATTTTAACCTTAAAACAAATCAAACCTATTTTTGAATAATTTTAAATCAATAAATAATTAATATCTCATTCAATTTTATTCAAAATGGGAAACAGACCTTTTTTTTAGGTTTCTGGATCAAAATGCATTAATAAAGTTAGTTTAAAAAACTAAAAAAAAATCAAATTTTTTTTCAAAAATTCATGGGTAACCATTGAATTGTTTTAATTTTTTTCATTTTTTGCTATAACTTTTACAAATACTATATTAAAATTATGAAATAATTTACGCACATAGTACTTTTGGATCCTTTTCGGATATGCTATTTACTTTTTTCATTTATTTTATACTTATTGATAAAACGAAATTACAAAAAATTTTTAAAAAATTCTTAATTTTGTCTATAATAATTACAATTCTAAATTTTAAGAAACTAAAATACATTTAAAATTTAGAGTTTTATATTATCTTTCGAATGGCGAAAATCACATTTCAATAACTTTAATATTTTAGAAGTTATTCAATTTAGTTTAAAATCGTAATATAATTTTAAATTTCTTAGCCAATTTTGTAAAAATTCCAAAATTTTTGTAATAAAATTTTGAAAAAAATTATAATTATAAAATTAATTATTACAAAAGATATTTTTTTTTAATTTTTAATATAAAAATTTAACTAAAAAATAATAATTTAATAAAGATAAAAATTAAAATAAAAACTAGCGGCGCAACTTGAAAAAATAGTCAAGACAAAATTTATAGAAAATTTATTGTTCTACAATTTTGATACCATGAAATTTTTCATAAAACTCCATAATTTTGTCTCAAAATCTAAAAAAGTCACAAAAATGTCAATACAAATTTTTTTCATGCCCTCTAGCGGCGAAACTATCAGGAATTCAAAAAACCGGTAATGACAAAATGTGTAGAAAATTTTATGTTCTACAACTTTCATATCCTGTAATTTTTCATAAAAATGCATTATTTTGGTTATTTAAGAAAAATATGAAAAAAAATACTTTTTGATAAATCTGGCAACAATGGCAAAAGTTTTTAAAAATTTTAATCATTCGAAATTAAACTATAACGTATAAAAAATATATGTGTAAAACTTTATTGCCATCTTGTTTAGTAATGACGTCATCACTTATAGCAACTGTCACTTCCGGTTGTCCGATTAACTCCAAAATCTATACAGGTCGTCTCCTTGTTACCCTAAATATGTATATAAAATTTCATCTTAATCGCTTCAGCCGTTTAGACGCTATCGTGTTCACACACACACACAGACACACAGACACACACACACTCACACACACACACACACACACACACACACACACACACACACAGACACACAGACACACAGACACACAGACACACACACACAGACAGACATCATGCTAAAAATGGTATAAATGGATTCAGGTGACCTAAAAACGTAAAGATCCGTTAAAATCTGGGTATGGTCAAAATATCATGATCGCAATACTTTCCTTCTATACAACTCTGTTGTTCGGAAAGTAAAAATGAATATTCTAGTTGGAATTGTCATTTTTTTACGATGAAAATTAGTGTATGACCTGCTTTATTTATAATCTTAAGCAGTTCGTACACTATAACCTTTAAAACTAATATTTTTGCAAAAAAATAAATGAGTAATTTTTTCTTTTTATTCGTATTTAGCTGCTTTCACACTAAATTAAATAATAAAAAAGTTTGTACGGTTCCGTTATTTTTTTAACTCTCTTTTCCTTTTTTACGATTTCATTATGTTTCTCCTGTTTTTCCTAATTTTTTCCTATTTGTCCCTATTTTTTTCTATTATTCCCTATTTGACCATATTTTTCCAATATTTCCCCATTTTTCCCTATTTTTGCCTCTTTTCTTTATCTTTCCTGTTTTTCCCCGTTTTTCATTATTTTTTCCTATTTTTGCCGATTTGTATCTATTTTCCACTATTTTCCCTATTTTTCACTACTTTTTCCGATTATTCCCTATTTTTACCTGTTTGTCTCTTTTTTTCTTATATTTCAGAGTTTTGCAATATATTTCCCATGTTTTCCTATTGTCTCTATTTATCCTATTTTTTCCAATATTTTTACTGTTCCTTCCTATTTTTCCCATTTTTTAAATTTTTTCCTATATTTCATTATTTTTTCCAATTTTACTTCATTTTCCCCGGTTTTTTTCACTTTATTTTTCCCGATTTTACTACATTTTTCTGTATTTTCCCTATTTTTCCTTATCTTTTCCTATTTTCTCTATTTTTAGGGTTCCGTACCTCAAAAGGAAAAAACCGGAACCCTTATATAGGAATACTTCGTTGTCCGTCTGTTTGTCTGTCCGTCTGTGTCTCAAGACTCTTTTTCTCGGGAACGCGTGGATGTATTAAATTAAAATTAATATCAAATACTTAGGTCTATCGTCCCTTAGAGCTGTTAAAAAATTAAGCCTCTAAATAAAAAAATACGGTCATATTTCGGTACTTGCAAATTAATCAAAACCTATAGGGTACTTCCCGATGAGCTATAGAACCATGAAATTTGGCAATAAGCAAGGTCTAACATCAGAAGTAAAGGAAAAAATCCGAAAATCGATAATTTCTAATTAGTTTAAATTAATTTTTTTTCTACTACCAAGCATAAATTACTAACTTACAGTAATTATGTATGTAATTTTAAAAACAATAAAAACGGTTTTTTAACTTTATGTAATATATTTATTCATAATATTTAGTATATTATTCAAAAATATATGTGTTTATTATTGTTCTTTAATAATAATGAGTGAATTACTTAAAATTTTGACGTTAATTTATATTATTTGAATTTTAATAAATTTCACTTATTTAAAACTAAGTAAGTCATGGCTATATTGTGATTTATTTATTTTTACGTAAGTTTTTACGTTCCTGTGATATTAAAAAGAAATTCAAAACTGAAAATAAAGAACATATAGTGTTAATATTGCAATTTTCCTTTTGATATAATCGGATTTTACATGTTTGAAATTCGCGTTATTTTGTGTAAGTATTGTAAGCTTTAATTACGTTATTAAATATAATTGGTATGTAATAGCTATTTGGCTTTAAATTATAGTTTAAGTTCTTAATATTCGAATCCATATACCGACGTCGTTTTTGTTGTGACTTAAAGGAAATATAAGTTTGTGCAATAAGTGTGGATATGATGGCTATATCGCACGCGGACGAAGTTTGAGCAATAAAAAATATTATGAAAAAAAAATTAAAAAGAGATTGCAGTCACACGGTTGGAATCGAGGACCTTTGTATCCGAAAGTACCATTTATTAAGTCATCATTGAAATTACTCATTTTTACAAATATGTTTCTGTATTAGTATAAAAAATTTTGACAGTTGTTTTGACAGGTTAATTAATTAAAAAAAATGGTAGCGGGTTACTGTAATCTCTGATTGGTGGATTTCATATATCACGCTAATGCAGTTATATCCGTTTAGTAGACTGATATTGCCTACATATACATTCTGTAAAGTGTGCGTAGAATGGACAATATACATGTGGATGTAGAAAAAATTATTATTCCTGTTTCCCTTATTTTATCTTCAAATTATTGTTCAGCTACTAATATCAAAATTATACCTACTCCTATTAAATTATATAATAATTATTCAACTGATTTTGAACAATTAATAGTTTCCATAACCAAACAGTTATTATAACTCACTAGTAGGTTATTATAACTCACTAGTGGGTTATTATACCACAGTATCCATAAGCAAACAGAGTGAGTTATAATAATTCACTACTATAACTCACTATTATTCGGTATGTAAACAATGTGCAGTAAATAAATACGTTCCATTGGAGTAGAAATGTTAGAAAGATTTTATAACAACTGGGAATGAATGTATAATTATAATTAATTTATAGTATATTATTCAACGAGCGGTTATGTAGGTCATAACTCACGCAGATGAAGTTATGACCATTACCGCAAGTTGAATACTATATTTTATCTACGACTATAAGAATAAATACTAAGGTACAAGTACGGAGAAAGAACTTTATTCACAATTTATGTTGAGTGTGTTATTTAGGATGGAGTAGAAAGTTTTCAGAGACGATGCTTTATATTTATTGCTAAGTTCCTTAAAATATGCCAAAAGTCAATTTTCTGTAAACGAGTTAACATTCTTACTTCTACACCAATCTTGAAAATTTTTGTATACACCTTTATATTTGTTTTGTGATTTTTCGGGTAAAAAATTCGGTATTGTAATATCTATTTGTCTTATTTCTGGATGCAGATAATATCAAAAAACAACAAAAAAAAATTAGAAAAGTGAGAAAAAAAAGGAAAAAATAGTGAAACATTGAGAAAATAGGAAAAATAGGGAGAAATGGGGAAAAATAGGTAAAAAAAGAAAAAAACAGGAGAAATGGTGAAAAATGGAAGAAAACTGGAAAAAATAGGAAGAAATGGGAAAAATAAGAAAAACAGGAAAAACCGGGAAAAACAGAAAAATAGGGAGAAATGGGGAAAATATGTAAAATTGGTAAAATAGGTTACAACGCGAAAAAGTGGTAAAAAACAAGAAAAAATATGGAAAAATATTGGGAAATAGGGATAAATCGGAAAATTAGGAAATATAGAAAAATGGAGAAAAGAAGAAAAAATAGTGAAACATAGAGAAAAATAGGTAAAAACAAGGAAAATGGGGGAAAAGTGAAACAATTCGAAAAAAGCAAAAAAAATGAAAAAGAAAAAAAATCGAAAAATTGAAAAAAAAATCAGAGGAATAAGAAAAAAATCAGAAAACAAAAGAAAGAAATAGAAAAAACAGAATAATGAGCAAAATTGGAAACAGACAAAAAATCAGAAAAATGGGAAAAAAAACGAGAAAAAATTGGATACTATTAATTGTTCAAAAGCAGTTGAATAATTAATATATAACTTAATAGGAGTAGGTAAAAGATTTTAAAATTATTAAATTAGCAACTCCTCACGGAAAAGATTCTTGGAATTGAGTGACTTTACTTCACAATTTTTATGAACCGAGTACCAAGGTGGTTCTGTACAAGCCGATTCGCCGAAACGGAATAGTCAATTATTGTCATTGAGGGGACTAATGTCACTTGATATTTTGTAAACAAAGTTCTTTCTCTGTACTTGATTCTTAGTATTTATTGTTATAGTCGTAGATCAACTTGCGGTAAAGGTCATAACTCATTTGATGAATCACAGCACTCGGCTGCGGCTTGCGCTGCAAACTTCTTTCACATGTATTAATAGTTTAAGAGCCTTTTATTGCCCATTTTAATTTAGCACTTTTATCTCAACAAAATCACTTACTGTAAACATTATTATAAATTGAACCTTAGAAACTTGATTACGTTTTGGATTTCAATAATTCTCATTCGCTTTTATTTGATTCAAACTAAAGCCGGTAAAATTACCGGGAAGAATACATATTATTTAAACACATGTTGTTTGTTTGAGAGTGTATGACTGACTCTCTTAGATTATCGTTATTGGTCATGAGTAGGGTAAAAAAAATGGTTGCTTGAGAGAATAGACCGAAGCCATCTGCTAAATAAATTCTTGCTTCCAATGTGAGGAACCAAAATAGGGTTAGCAAGTGGAATAAGATGAAGCGTCTCTGATTGTACACTCTGGGAAAAATCTTAGACGTGTTAGGAAGTGAACAATATACAATCAGCGACAGAATATTTGATTTGACTTTTAGAAATATAGGAGAAATGTTTTTGAATACTAAATTAGAAAATGTGTTGAATTTTTCTAAAACGAGCAAGTCATGCTTTTAGCTATTTATGATGACTCGTACTATATTTATTTATACTATCAATAAAATACATTTATTTAAAGGTGAAGATTCACTGGTAGTTATTATTATTGCTTATTATTTGTGATAATTACTTTTCCAACCCACCATCCGAGTAGGGAAAGTATTGTGAACGAGCTAAAAAAAATTCGAGATAAAGATGGAAATATCTATTTTGAAGTCCCCTGAAACGATTAAGACCATTTCCAGATGAAAGTCTGTCTGTCTTTCTGTTTGTGCTTCTGTGTGTATTCTTCCATGATAGAAGCCACACGCTTAATCCGATTACGCTGAAATTTGGTATATGGATTTCAGTTATCCATCGGAAAAACTCATTAGTTTTCTCTGACATCTGTCAAACGGAAGTGTCACTGTCAAAAATGACAGAAGGAATATGTCAGGAATTCGACTTGCAATATGTCATTTGAAAGCCCTTGATAAAATCTATTCAGAACAGTCAAAATTAGTTCAGCAACTGTCACCTGTCAAAAATAAAAAAAATGTGAAAATTTGAAACTTAAATATCTGAAAGAGTATTCATCTCTGGATACTCGTAGGAAAAGTTTTGGAGCTACAAAAATGTTTGACCTCATTTCAATGGAAATCTAATCCAATTTTTGATATTGATATTTAGGATTTAATTAATATACCTTTTTAATAATACAAGTCTATCTATATACTCCATCTAATTAGAAATAAAATATTCAAGCAAAAAATTGTTAGAGGCAATATCAAGATTCTTTAAACTAATTAGGCATAACTTAGCGAATTGCTTTGTAATAAATATAATAACTATTGAAAGACATCGAAGAGAATTTTGTAAGTATATTTTAGTTTATAAATAGATAAAATATTGTTACGAAATTTCCCTCTTGGTAATAGCGGAAAAGTGTTACCATGGTAACATTTAAACTTAAATATTTATTAAAAACCGATATTTTTCTTTTTATACAAGCGTGCGGAAAAGTATACTTTTCCGCACGCATTTGAGTGCGGAAAGTTGTACTTTTCGCACTGATTTTATAAATGCTAAAATGATTAAAAATTAATTCTTGCTTGATTACTATGATTACTTTCAGCCTAATGTTTTATTTATGAAGAAGCACTAAGAAAATTTTTGTTTAATGACAAAAAAATATTTTTGCTAAATTTTTTTTTAATTCTAGGCGCTTGTAGAAAAAATATTGTTCCTAACACTTGCGTAAAGTATCTTTTCCCCACTTAATTGCATGCCCGAACTCCGCTTCGCGTCGTTCGGGCAACTGCAATTGCGTGCGGAAAAGTATAACTTTCCGCACTTGTTAGGAAAATAACTATTTCAATTAACTTCCAAATAAAAATTATTAAACTGCTATTGACATAGTACTTCATTTTAATTACATGTCTCAGAAATGTAAAAAAGCGCCAGCCTGTTCCTGATATTATTCACTAAAAATAAACAAAAAAAATCTGTCAAAAAAAGGCAAATTTAAATTTGAAAATTACGTAATATTCAACTATGATTTAAATTTCGACCTCAAAATTACTGTGTCTTCTAAAACAATAAAACTTGTACAAATAGTTATTGATGCACCAAGGGTATAAATAGATATTTATGCCCTAAGGGCGACGATCTTACAAACTGGAGGGCCTCTGGCCCGAGAGTTTGCAAGTCGCCCGAGGGCTTAATCATCTGTTTATACCCGCGGTGCATACAAACTTTTATGCCATACAAGTTCGTTATTGCATCCACAATATAAATATAACAAAACTATTTTTTGTCTTTATCCCCGCACGGGCCATAAAGTTCACTTTGCGGGCCATCAAGTGTACTTTATGCCCGCGCGGGCCATGAAGTTCACTTTATGCATGCAGTATTTCTTGCTAATAACGTTAAATGTGGGTACCTTATCTTCCAGGAGACTAAAAATTTGAAGATTGAAGGATAGTGCTTCACAATTGGGCACATAATTTGTAGTTTTTGTAACAATGAGTTTCATAAAGGCTTTGCAAAGACAACGGGATATATTGTTTCAACAATTCCCTACAGTCAGGGCTGCTAGAGATTAAGGAATAAAAACTTTTATTTCCAAAAAATGATCATAATTCAGCTTAGCGGCACCTGGTTCAGAGAATGTGCTCAACAGGGAGAAAAATAGCAGACTTGTTTTTAAAGTATTCTCGATTGAACACCCCTAGAGTCGTCTCGTATGTTGGGGCCATGTCATATCCTTGAGCACGACAAGTATGTGGTATTCCAAGACTTTATAATGTGGACAGTATTTATCGGTTATTGCCTCGCCTGTTTTCTCGGTAAAGTTCATGAATTCTCAATAAACCTTTCACAAACTTCGAATGACTTTTTCTCTGTATTTTGAAATACATATCGAAAAATTTGTACATTCTGCCCTTGTTGAAGAATATCGTCACCACTAACCAAAACTACACTTTTTTATCAATCTACGTACGTTTCGCACACTATGTTAGTATCATCAGGAGTTGATGATAAACAGTTTATCATCAACTAATGATGATGCTAGCATAGTTAGTGAAACGTACGTATATTGATAAAAAAATGTAGTTTTGGTTAGTGGTGACGAGTTTCTTCAACATTGTTGAAAACCAAAGGTTCCAAATTCCCAATTCAAATTCTGCTCTTGGTGGGAAATGTCAGGGGTCGCATCAACGATGATTCCATAGAATGAGTTTTCAATATTTTTTCTTCACATAGAAAAATCAACTCACTTTGCGAGTACCAATATAAATAGTGAAGTGGTTCATAAGTTGGTTCTCCTTTATTTTTGCTAGATGTTCACGAGTTACCTTGTCATATTTTCCAATCAGTTCGAGTATCCCCAAAAAATTGCCATTGTGTATATTCCCAATATGAGTATTTTTCCCTTTAAACGCTAAACCTCTATTGAAGATTAAAGCTGGTCTAGTATTCTTTGTAATATAGTTTTTCATTTTTTTTTGATCATTTGTTGGATGTTACTGCCGACACCATGATATTTCAATGAAATTTGAAAAGTTTTCCATTCTAGGAAGTGTTTTCGATGATCCAAGCTTTTTTCGTGCATAAGTATCAGCCTATAAAGTCTTCTGTATGGTGCTGAGAGAACACTCTTCTTTCGCAAGTTTACATTGATTGGATTGCATCATGCTGAATGTTAAACAATGAATAGTGCTTTTTGATTCACTCCACATTAACCATTCACGTGGAATTTCTTTTTTGTTTCTTCTGATTCAACTATTTGTTTAGATTCTTGTGTATCTTGTTGGACTTCCTTTGAAATCGACTGAGCAAAAGAGCAAGGTATAATCTAAGACTATTGTACATTCTGATGTATGAGACTGCATCCGTGTTTGTAAGAATGTAGGCTTTCACGGCCGGCGTCAATGCAGTTATGTCGTGGTCTTCTTTGATTATTACTTCCAAACGTTTTGACTGTAACTGTGGCAGCCATCTTCAGTGGCGCGACGTATCAACTGAAACTGAAACCTCCTTCGCTTCGAATCTACTATTTATATGCATGTCTGCGTCGCGCGCATTTTTGGCGCGACTGGTATTCGGCAATTTTATTTTCCCGCTCTTTGGTGCTGTGTGCCAGATCCTAGGTAATGTTGTTGTTTCTTCCTTTCCATTGAAGTTCTCTTTATGTTTGTATTGTTCTATTGCTTCGAAGTTCAATCTGGTCGTGTAATATCTTGATGTTGCTAGCAGGTCTTTAGGGACTATTTCCCTACATGCTGTCAGTCACTTTAGGGACTGACATTAAACTCTGACTTCAAGTCATTTTTCAACAACAACCTTTCAATCAAAGTCAATTTATTTTTTCTTGAGTTTTTTATTATAGATGAGATTTTGTTATAATAAATACATGTTTAATATTTGGAGCACTTTTGGAATATGTAGAAAATATTATCCATTACAAGGTCGGTGTTTTGGAAAAGGATCTTGTAGTCTCCGTCGGATAATATGATTTCGGCGACCGAAGACTTTTCGTTTATGTTCTGTTAATGTTTGTCCTACGTACACTTTTATGCAAGTGCACCGAATTCTATTGACTCTTGCTGATGTGAGGGGATCTCTGCAGTATTTTGCCGTTTTTAGATAATCTCCTATTTTCTTTGTTGGCTTGTAGATGATGCTAATTTTCTTCTTTTTTTTTGAGATTTTGCCAATCTAGTCAGTGACACCTTTTATGTACGGTAGATATATAGACAGTACTTTGGTGTTTTTCTTCACTAGGATTGGTTTTCTTCTCCATTGGACGCGTAGCATAAGTTATGACTACTTTGCTGTATTCATTTGCTTGTAGCACTGTTGTCAGGTGTTTCATTTCAGCTTTGACGTATCTTGGTTCACATACCATTAATGCTATGTTTACTAAAAGGTGTTGAGTATAGTCCGTTTTTGTTTTGGATGATGGTTGGATCCATGTTGTAGGTTTCGATAAGTATGTGTTTTCTTTCTGTATACTCTGTGGCCTAGATTATTATCATCTCGATTGACTAATACATCTATGAAAGGAATTTGTTGGTTTGCTTTTATTTCCATGGTGAACTGAACACACTAATTAAATCTACCACTCACGGATGATAAAACGAACATACTAGTGAAAGGAGGAAACTTCAGCATATCTCCTCGGACAATAGCTATAAAAGAGATCATTGCCAATATAGAAGCCGGAAATGGAAAACTACCTACTGATGTCAAGGAAGAGGTATGAAGTGAATCTGCAAGAATTTTAAGAAAAACCAAACCATCAAAAAGTAATATCGGTCTCGGTGGCACAGATCGTTGGCTATCGGTCATATTCACTTATGGCTATTTATATGCTAGAGCCAACGTGGGTTCGTGCCTCGTATCTGGCAGTGAAATTTTATTCAGTGTTGGATACTTGGCTCGAATAGGTAAACCTTCGAATATTAATTTAATTAATGTTTAATACGGAGCCTAGATTTTCAATCCCCTTGTGTCACTGTGCCGATGATGGTGGTGGGGTTTTCCTACACCTATAGCCAAATGGCGCCATCAATCCTTAGTAGGTCGCCCCGGTGCTCCACGGCAAATAATAATAATAGCCGTCCGTTCCCGGCACAAGCCTTTGGCTTCTGGGGTTCACTCGTAAGGGGGTGAAATGTATTATTATTATTATTATTAATATTTCAAAAGGCGAGAAGGCAGCCTTAAAAATTCTCAATGAGGATGAAAATATCATAATTCTTCCAGCAGACAAAGAAAATACAATAGTCGTCATAAACACCTCAAACACCTCGGACTACAAGAGCAAACTCAATGATCTGGTCAATCTAGACTCTTACAGAAAATTACCGAAAGACCAACACAGAAGATCTTAAAAAAAGCTACCAAACTTATGAAACAATCTTCATTACCATAAGAGACAAAGAAGAAAATATGCAGTACTGAAGCTCTACCACCTAGATTATATGTACTACCAAAAATTTACAAAAATCATGTATCTTCAAGAGCAATATCAAGTGCCATAGGATCACCAACTCACAACCTGGACAAGCATCTAGCGGAAATTCTGCAAATATACGTGGGCAAAACAACAGCGTACGTCCGAGATTCTACGCATTTCATCGAACACTTAATGAGTCAGCTTCGACGTCATCTTGTTATTTAGAAATTGCAATTCGAAGAAGTATAGTTAGCTACATAGAGTAAATTTTTCCAGAGCACATTAACCTTTTTCGACATTCGCGCACATTAACATAAAACAATTTTAAGCGAACTACCAATATTTTTTGGTATTTAGCACAAAATTTCTTGGTTATCCCGTGCGATTATGGAAGACGTCACAAGTGCTAATCACTTGAATGAAGTGTGTTTTGTTATAGGGTTCGATCACTAAAACGTATAAGTACTGCAGATAAACATTTATTAGTGGTAACTCACAAATCGTGCTAAAAAATACAATACAAAACAAAGTTTGCTCGCCAGAGCGCGAAGTTCTGCCTGCCTGTCACTCACTGTCAAAAGTCGTCCAACCACGCAGGGTTGCCAAGCTTAAAACCATTAGTTCAACCGAACTAAGTAGCACTGACAGAACAAAGTGGTATTTACCGTGGTTATAAATTTGTTTATTTTCAAATGTCAATTGATTTAATCTCTGTTTTTCGCTGTGTTTAACGCTTGTTTATCGATTTTCATTTATACTATATTGTTTATTGTCTTGTAAGAAAGAATGGATCTAAAGGAATAGTAGATTCTGTAACAAGATTAGAATGAAAAATTCGACACGAGTGGAAAATTCCAAACGCGAGCGTCAGCGAGTGTGAGGAACCACGAGTGTCGAATTTTTTCATTCTAACCGAGTAACAGACTATATTTTCTCCACGATCAAAGAGTATAAATTAAAATTAAATGAAATCTGAACACAAGTTACTTGTTGACATATTTGTATTACATTGTATTGATATTTATAGTGTTATGGTACACTTACCGAAATTAAAATCTGGTGCATTGATGTTTTTTCATAATTTGCAATTTTAGAATTATTAAATTCTATATCTACTTCTCTTGATTTTTCACTCATTATTTTGTTTAAATTAAAACTTGTTTGAAAATAATTATTACCGTCGCCATTTTTTATATCTGACAGTGACACTTTTGAAATCCATGGCAATCCCATATCGTTTATTTCGATTACAGAAAATCCATTCTTTACCTTGATAAAGAATGAAAATACATGCAAAATACATAAGAAGCAAGTGTTTTAGAATAAATATTCAGACTCTAGAGTCTGAATCTTTACATTCTATTATTAAAAATGATATCGGAATTCATACATTCAATAATGGTCGTGGAGAAAGACTGTTATTGTTATTGGGAGACGAGATATTGCTATTATGCTATTATGCTTTACCTACTTATAAATAACTCCTAGATGTATTAGTCAATTGAGATGATAATAATCTAGACCATAGATTATACAGAAAGAAAACACACATTGATCGATATCTACAACATGGATCCAACCATCATCCAAAACAAAAATGGACTGTAGCAAGAAAGCTATAATCCGAGCTACACGCCCAAGAGAAAAGGAAACCAACCTGGTGAATATTAAAGTACTGTCTATCTTAAGGTGTCACTGACCGGATTGGGAATTCCATACACTTGTGGAAAAGTGTACGTAGGACAAACGAAGAGGCGCATTAGCACACGAATAATAAAACATAAATGAAGCTGTTGCCGAACACATATATTATTCGACTGAGATCACAAAATCCTTTTCCAAAATACCGACCTGCATCAAGACATTACACGACCAGATTGAATTTAGAAGCAATACAAATATACAAAAAAAGGAACAATAATATTACCTGGCACACAGCACTAAAGAGTGCCAAAATAAAACCGTCAAATACCAGTCGTGCCAAAAAAGCGCGCGCAGGCACTTATATAAATGACACATTTGAAGCTAAGGAGGTTTCAGTTGATACGTCACGAAGAGTACTTCGTCAATGCCTCTGAAGATGACGGCTGCCACAGTTTCAGTTGAAACGTTTGGAAGTAATAACCAAAGAACACCACGGCATAACAGCCCCAAAGTAACATCCCTGTTTGTTACAGTTTCTGTAAATTCACAATATAAAGGCACTAAATCAAAAATGGATCTTTTCCTTATTTCGTTCTGAACCAGAACATCGTATGCGAAATTAAGCCCTTTTCAAATAGTTGGCGGAGAGTGTACTAATATGAATTAATTTAAATTTATACTGGAATGTATTATACATTACAACCCTACTTTATGACATTTAAACTTATTCGATTTAAAAAAGTAATGTTATCTAATCAATAAAAATGAATGTTGGTTTGTTTGTTCGTATTTTATGCGCTGCCGTACCGTTCATCCGATTGCGATAAAACTTGGTGCTTGCATTTGCGCTACGGTTATAGGCATAAATCGAATAACCGAGGAAGAAGTTTACATCACGAGTCGTAGATGAGTACCGTAAACTTTACACGGATGAAGTTTACGGCACTTTAAGAAGTTGTTCCTCTTAAGCCCGCGAAAGTTTCTAACCACCAAAAAAAAATTCAAAACTACTGAACAACGAAAACATGGCGTTGCTATCATCCGTGCTTTTTACATGGACAACTGTATGGTGGCTATTATTCACACAGTTTACAGTACGAGCCATAGGCGAGTGTCGTAAACTTTACGCAGATGAATTTTACGGCACGAGCCATAGGCTAATGTCGTAAATCATCCATGCTTCTCACATGCAAAACTGGGATATGACTTGCTCACGTGTCGGAAAGGCGACATAGCATTACAACGCATGCCGGGTACAGCCAGTTAATAAAATTTTTATTGATAAAAAGATAGTCATGATTTTCCTGTATATGTATCTATATTTAAAAAAAACGGGAGATCTGTAAATACATTCTTTTCTTGTTGAGTTATTTAAAATGCATATTTGGTTGTTGTGAAAGCTATTATTAACCACTTTAGAACATTGAAACAAAGTTATAATTAAACGATTCAGTTTCCAATGAGAGAAATGAAAAGTGCTCTGTTGATTATTTGTTAATATTAAATTTTTGTTTTCTTATATCAGGTAAGGCAAAAAAATATAAGATAATCATGTACTAAAACAGTATTTTCAATTAATAAAAAAAAACGTTTTTCGTTGATTAATTTTTATAAAAATCGTTTATAACAAACAAGTCAAAAAGTTGATATGAATTCGTACCATCAATAGTTTTTTAATTTGAATCAAAAAATTTCTTAAATTTCAAAAATTTGGATTAAAAACGTCCAGAATTTTGGTAACAAATTTCACAACTTTGATTCAAAAAATTTCATCAATTTCATCAAGAAAGGACCCCGCACTTTTCTTATGCAAACGGGAGCACCATCAAATTGTCTGAATTTTTTATATGTTAAAGTACTTGATGTTTTGATTAAAAACGTCCATGGGCTCAATCCAATCTATCCTATGGCTAGATTTCGACATACAGGGCGTTGTCAAATTTTATTTAATTGAAGTGTTGTCTCTGTGCCGTATATAGGTACGTCTTTTTCGGAATTATATTGTTCGTTGAGTCCGGATTGTATTTTGATTTGTTTTCATTTATTTATAATGGCAAGTAAAAGTAGAATTGTGTGTGCAGTAAGAAATTGTTAGTTAATTTTGTATTGAGACCAATTCATTTAATCATTTTTATTACAGTATTTACTTAAAAAATATTTATAATATTTTTTTCATTGTTGTGTTGCTGAAGTAATCTATTAAGAAATTTATGTTTTATTATATTAATTACTTGGAATTCATTATAAAACAAAAATTTAAAACCGGTAAACATGATTTTTTTTTCAAATACGTGATGAAAAGAACGTAAATTATTTATTTTTTTATTATTTTTTATTTAAATTAAGCAGTGGTCTATAGTGTGATGCCGTCCATAGTGGGAAATTGCAAATAACTTACGTTTATTGGCGCGGGAGAGCTAATAGATCATTTATTGGCTTTAGTGAACACGTGCTGGTTTGAGTTAGCACAAACATTAAATTTGTTTTATTACTTAGTGGTTTTTAGTGGTTTTAAAAAAACATGTAAGTAGAAACACAATAATTTTATTTTGCATGACCGTATTTTTGCGTATAACTTTTGCAAATTAGTAAATAAAAAGGCGATTTTTAAATACGGGTTACTTTAGAGGTTATGTAGACTACGAGAGTTACATATTTGTATAGTTTTACTACTCCAATAAATTAATCGTCTATACTCTATCTTGTCTTTACTGGGAAATGTTCTATGGTCTATAATGGAATGCCTATTTCAAGTTTATTTTAGCAAGATATTTAGTACGAATATTTTTTTCAGAATAATAAGATGCTCCAATATCCTAGAAAACTCCAAAAGATAGCAAAATATGCGAAATGTTGTTAAAGAAGTTTTGAACAATAATTTATCTAATTTTTCTGCTGCTGATAAATACAAGCTAATCACTGCATAGAAAAATTGTAAAATATAAAAAATCATAACATGACTTTAATTAAAACAATTTTTACCTCCGAAGAGGAAAACCTTTTCTCATTATATTTAATTGAAGCATCTCAAATGTGTTGAGGATTAACAACACGTGAGTTACCTTACCGGCATGCAGTTGCCAATGGAAAAGAAGTACCACAAACTTGGTATGATAAGCAGTATGCAGAAATGGAGTGGATGGATATATTCAGAAAACGAACCAGTTTACTTTCGTTACGTACCCCAGAGTACACAAGCTTAAACAGCGCGACAAGATTCAATAAGCATAACTACTGTATTTTACGAGAACTTAAAGCAGGCAGTCGAAAAGTATAATGTTCCGCCATCACGAATATACAACCACCAAAAAATTTGGTAGCAGTTTCTCAGAAGAGAGTAGGGTAAGTTACCAGTGCCAAAAGAGACACATTAGTCACTATTTGCTGCATAATACGTACGGATGGTACACTTGTGCCTCCCTATTTTTATATTTTTACACATTCTTATTGGAGCTCCAATAGGTTCAAATGCCTCTGCATATCTGGCCAGGTAGATGATGGCAGAAAATTTTATCTTGTATATAAAGCACTTAATACGAATTGTCAGTTGTAATAAAGAAAATCAGTTATCGTTGTATTAGACAATATTGAAAACCACTGTGACATCAGAGTGCTTAATATGGCAAATGGCATTATTCTCGTTACCTTGCTATCTCATTGTGGTCATCGCAATAAAGGAGTAGATAACTAGATGCTCAGTCATCCCGAAACACTATTGACAATTTACAATGTTGCAAGTATTGTTGAAATTGCTTATTCTCAAGCTTACTCCAGTAAATATAATTAGTGGGTTTCAAAGGACTGGAATTTCACAGTTTAATTCAAACTTTGACTACATGTACTCATCAGTTACTGACAGAATGCAGTCAATCGATACTCCATCCAGATCGATCCAAATAAATGGTGAACTTGGGACTCAAAATACAACTAGCCAAATTGAAAATGAACCTACGATTCCGACTATATCTACCCAAATTAACGAAAACTTTACAGCTATTCTAAAAGATACAACTTCAACTACTGAAGATAGAGCAGAACCTTCAAAAGTAACAAAAAAATTAAGATAGGCATCAATTAAAAGCTGGAGAGAAAAAATCTGGTGGCAAAAGTAACAGGAGAAAAACCAAGTCCAGAATTTTAACTGATATACCGGTAAAAGCAGAAATTAAAGAGATATACAACGAAAAATAAATAAAATGAAAGAAAAAAAAGCTAAAATTAGAGACAAAAACTGAAGAAAGCAAACTCCGTGGAAAGAAATAATTGCGGGAATTCAATTGTTGCGCCTAGGACAGAGAAAAATGTAATAAAAAGAAAAATTAGACAAAATTCCTAGTCTAAGAGTATAACACAACCAATCTACGATGATTCCACTGCCGCTAGCAATGAAGAAGATTTTAAAGATATAATCAGCCCCGAAGATTACATTATTGTGTAATTTTTGGGAAAAAAAACTGTTTTGCGCTATGTTGAACAAGTTGTGAACTTAAAGGGTGATTTTGTTGTCAAATACCTACATGAAAAAAACTGCCCGGAAACAAATTTAAATTTTCAGATAAAAAAGATGTGGACACGATTTGAAGGAATGTTATTCTGATAAAAATACCAAACAGGGGCTACAGAAGGGGTAGCACGTATTATATCCTTTAATGTAGAGTTTTAACACCTTAAATATTTAGAATTAACTTTAATTTTTCAATAAATTTACGTTTAACTATATTGTGTTTCTTGGAACTCAGATATAATTTATGGTTTAAATTCTTCTTTTCCATCTGCCAATCGTGTTCCCACTAGCATATAGTGGGAAATATGATGTATAATGGGAAATATGATGCATAGTGGGATTCAATAAAAAAACTGTAAATAACCTTATTTTAAACTGGCAATACACGAAATCAACGCAAAAAACATTATTAACTGTTTAGTATCACAAAATTTCTGTAAATTTCACTTGATCTCTTGTACCCTTCTAGATTTTAGACAAGAAAAATGTAACAATTTTGACTTATATTCCAAGAGCCTACTGTAAAAAAATCTGTAGCAAATTAGTGGAATGTGGAATGATAGTGGGGGAAACTCTTATTTGAATTTTTTTTTGGCCTTCCATGGAAAGAAGAATTGAAGCAGGGGGGAAAGGATGTCGTAAAGACCCTATATACGTTAATAAAGAAGACGTAATCATTAATATAAATGGGATCTCTGGGTACCCATGATCACAAAAATTCCACTTGCTGCATCACACGTGACGCACTTAAAAAAAACAAAAATTTGCCCTACAACATGGCGCCCGACCCGCGATCGCTTGAGGGTAGATCCTAGTGACTAAAAATGCGCTTTGCTACATCGTAATGGTGCATTGGCTAAGAGGGGGAGGGGGGGAAGAGCGGCGAAATTTTTAAAAACATGGCCTGCGTTTTTAGACAATGAAGGATTTAATATTTGGCCGTTTTTGTACCCACATCTTGTTAATGAAGAGTTCAACAAAAATATAACCTCACGTTTTTTCTTTATTAACAGTTAGAATTAATCAAATAAAACCCATTGAGTTTAATTATCTACAGTAATTTGAGCTAGATTTTTGAATAAATTAATTTAAAAATTCAAATTTCTAATTATTTGAATTACCGTCAAGCCATTAACTGCAAATGTGTAAAGAAGAGACTACGAATGACAAACAGCTGTTAAATCTAACTTATACAGACAAAAATGGAGAAAAACATTATATGATAATTGGATAAAGATGAAAACTTGGACCTATCCACTGTGAATTCGCATTCAAAATCGAAAGAGATAAATAGATATTAGATTCCGCTGTTAGATAAAGAAAACGACTATTTTAACTAGATCAGGTAATAATTTGCTGTTTGGTACATAAGTGCTGGGCACAAGCGTTCCTGACGAAGTGCATAGTTTCTCTGTCACTGTTGTAGAATCCGTTTCAATAGTAAAGAACCCATTTGCGTCACGGTTAGATGCGCGAACGTGACGTCATAACAACAGCCATAATGAAAATTGCAAGTTGCAGTGAAGTGGCGATTTTAATATTATTACCACGAATTAAGATAAATACCTACCTACTAAAAAGAATAAGATTGTCTAAATTATTGTTTAATTATCAAAAATGGTGTATAGATAAAATGATTTTACTTCTTTACCTATGATTATTTATTGTGTGAATGTGTGATGTAAAATATTATTCGGATTAAACAAAAACAATCGTACAATGAAGAAAAGAAAAGTTAACGTACTTAAATCACAAATCCGAACTATAAAAAAAATCAACCCGTCGAATATTAGTCTTCTACACTAAAAATCGTAAAGGATTTGCCGATCTATTGTTTTTATTATCAGAAACTGCAAGGTGGTCATAAAATTTAGAATAACAAATCATTTAGAAGGTGCGGGAGTGATATAGGTGGACGAAATATTAATTTATTAATACCTAAATTTGGACGTAAAAAAATATTAAATAAAAAAATTAAAATATACATTATTGCAGCTAATTATCCGCGCGCCACTGACATCATCGTCGCTAGGCGACGGAAGTAAACAAGTTAAAATTGTGTTTCTGCTCATCGAGTTATCTATGACGCAAATGGGTTCTTTACTATTGAAACGGATTCTACTCTGTAGAACTGTTTGATGTTGATAATTTTCCGTGTTTATTTGTATTTGTTTTGCGTGATTTATGATTTCTTACTATTGTTGATGATGGCCCAGTTTGTAAAAGCAAACTCTAATAATTTGCCTCATATAGAAATTTTTATGGTGCACGAGTTCCTTAAAAAGGATAATAGGTATATTCAATTTGAGAGAAATAAAAGGTTCTAAGGCTTTTCAGTAAGTACTTATTTATATAAACTACGATTATTAATGTTTTATATAATATTGCAGGTATTGGAATAAAATCACTCCCAGTTTGTATATACCCTGAGTAGTTTCCTCTGTACTTGTCTCTTCAATACATAAAACATTTTTCTTGTGAATTGGAGATGTCGAAATGTCTTTTTTAAAAGTTAAACTAGAGGTATCAAGTTTAACAGTTTTTTGTGTAAATTGGGTATTGCAAGATACACTCACAGCTTTCACAGGCACTTCAGTTTGCTGATTATTATCATTGATATCAGGCAAACATTGTGTTCCCACACTAAACTTATCTAATACCTCTTTACTTGTTTTACTGGTGGATGGTTCACTTTCAGAATAGGTATCAAATCTCCTCTTCTTTGTATTAGATGCTTCTGGCCAATCGAAAATATGGGGTTCAACTTTTTTTTTTGTTAATAATTTTGCCTTCCATCATTTTGAATTTCATACAATTCTCCATATCATTCTGAAACTAATACAATGTTTATGAATCAACACAATATTGAACTATGTAAGAAAGCATACATTATTTTATGTAAATGTATTTAAATACTTACGTCAAAATGATCTTCGCAATAGAAATAAGTTGCGTTTTTATTAAAATTAGTAAGTCTTACATCCTCAAACCAATGCCTCCGGCGGTCTTCATTAATTGAAACCATCACAAAATTTTTGTTAGGTGTTTTAATTATTGTTTTTAAACAATAGGGGACAAAACAATTTTTATATCGTTTATCCATAACTTTTCCAACGTTTTTTACTATAGCAATCAAATTTATGTCATCAACATGACCCAAAAGATACGTAAACAAAAGTAAAAGTAAACACAATTAAAAACACATTATAAGCAAACGTCATCTATATTTGAAAGCGTCAATTTTATTTAGAGAAACTGGCCCACGTTAATATTATGCTGCAGCTATTGCACATAAGTGACAAGTTGCATAGATGCAGTAATTTTTAAATATCAATTTTTTCATGTTAAATTAAAGAAAAAAACAGAAAAAACGATTTTTTCATAAAAAGACATTCATTTTTTTCTCAAATAATGTAAAAAAAGGTGGACTAATATTTCAAGTTGAACTCCCCATTGGGTTATAAACTAACAAAAATCTTTTTTGCTTCATGAAACAGCGCCCCCCCTACTTATCTACCACCTCTTTTGCCCCCGTCTCCAAAGTGACGAATATTTCGACACGATCATTCAGTGTGGCAGTTAATGAGGGGGTCACTTTTTCATGTAGCGAAAGGGATATTTGTTAGTTTAGTTTATAACCTAATTAACAAGGTGTGGGAACAAAAATGTTCAAATTTTAAATCATTTATTTTCTGGCGACGAGCCAAGTTTTGTACGAAGCCCTTTTTTGCCCCCCTTTTAGCCCGTGTACCATTACGATTTGACCACCATAGGCTACTCGATTACACTAAAATTGGAGTGTTTATCTCTCCGCGGGTCGGGTACAAATGCGTCACGTGCGATGTAGCAATTGACATTTTTGTAACCCTGGGTACCCAGAGAATCCATTTTTGTTACTTGCTGCATCTTCTTCCCTAATGGGTTTGGCCACTCCAGGTTGCAAGCCATCTACGATGCAGCAACTGCTTATATACGGTCTTTCAAACATCCTCACTCCCCCTAGAGCATGCTGCCTTGCTTCTTTCCATGGAAGGCCGAAAAAAATTCAAATGAGATTTTCCCTCACTTCCGTGCCACTTGGGTATAGGCGTCCTGATGCCAGATTCTTTTGCTTACGGGTTTTTTTACAGTGGGCTCTCGATCTATTATAACCGGATTTGGAATTAAAATAACAAATAGCAAAAATTGATACAATCTATTATTATAATGGGTGTTTTTTTAAGTAAAAAGATTACATACATTGATATAAAAATATTGAAGTAATAATTATGTGAACGTTAAAAGCAAAACCAATCAACTTCGACTACGATTAATTTAGTATATGATATATCCTCAATTCGAAATGAAATTCATTTTATTGATATTTCTATTCGTGGGTATAAATTGTTTTGAAATTTTAGATAATAATTTAATGTTGTCAAATTTTATTTTAAAGTATCTGAATGACGACGTTTTAACTATGATTTCAAGCAAAAAATATGAAGATACTTCAATATTTTCTTTAAATTTACAAAAAAGAATAATTAAAAATTTCACTAATATAAATATTTTGGTGCAGCAAGATGGACATTTTATTTTTATTGAAGATGACATGGAATCATTTTTTAACACCCTAAATTTATTTAATAGTTCTACTAAATGGCACAGTTCATCAAAATTTTTAATTGTTGTTAAAAATGGTGATAAAATTGGTGTATTTCGCAAACTCTGGGAATTATATATTTATAATGCAGTCGTAACAACTAATAACAAAGATTTTTTTAATTGGTTTCCATATGCTAAAAAAAATATGTGTGGACAAAAAATTATTGTTAAAAGTGTTAAAAATAAGGATCCATTTAAGGGAATAATTCCTAATAGAGTTGATTTTTGTCAATTTAATTTTACAATTGGTACAATTCCAGTGTTTTTTGACGCTAGAACTAAAACAGGTTATATTGCAACAATGTTGAATTTGATTGGGAAAAAATTGAATTTAAATATAACATATTTCACTTATCACGAATATACTGATGTATTTAAAAGTACTGGCTGTTGGGGTGTAAATCCCGTATTTAATTTTCCAGTAAAATTACCATTTAGTTAATAAACATTTTAATAACTTCCAACTTGTACAACTACTAAAAACCATACATATTTTTCTTTCGTTGTGCCCAGACTTCGGCGATTCATCTCACACACCTTTCGCTCAGACTCGAACGAGCCAAGGGACTCGCGGCGTTGCCAAGCGTTAACAAAAATCTTATAACTACTTAAAACTACAGTTTGAACATACCCCCACCTTGAAATATAATTTCAATTATACTTAACATTAACATAAACAGAAATATAGTCTTAGTTCCCTTCCTTTGAGGGTAGAGGACATAGTTTGGATATAGCCCGTTTTAACACTCCATCGGAGGTACGCACTGATGCAACACGAACGTTATTATCTGGACCGGGATACACTGATATCACCCGTCCCAACTTCCACTTTAGTGGTGGCAAGTTAGTGTCTTTTATCACTACCAATTGTCCAACTTCTAGGTTGGGGCACTCCTTCTTCCATTTTCCTCTCTGCTGGAGCTCGCCAAGGTACTCCATTGACCATCTTGACCAAAAATGCTGACATACCAGCTGCATGTGTTGATACTTTGACAGCCGATTCACAGGCACGTCTTTCAAGTCCGGATCTGGTAGAGAGGTGAGACGTCGCCCGATTAAAAAATGGGAAGGAGTTAGGACATCCAGGTCTGTGGGGTTGGAGGATAGGGGTACCAATGGGCGGGAATTCAGGACCGCTTCTATTTGCGTAAGAACGGTGCTTAGATCTTCATACGTAAGCACAGAGTTACCCAAAACTTTCTTTAAATGAGATTTACATGACCGAACCCCTGCCTCCCAGAGACCACCGAAATTGGGAGAGTTTGGCGGAATGAACGACCAATTTACTCCCTCGTTATTAATACCAGTACTTATTATTTCTGACTGAGATCTTAAAAATCCCGCTAATTCTTTGAGTTCCGAGTTTGCTCCTACAAAGTTAGACCCATTGTCTGAAAACATTTTAACAGGTTTTCCCCTTCTTGCAACAAACCGACGAAAACACGCGATAAAGGATTCAGAAGTTAAATCTGAGACCGCTTCAATGTGAATTGCTTTGGTTGAAAAACAGACAAATATGCTAACGTAACACTTAAATTTTTTAGCTCCACGTCCATATCTATTTTTAATATAAAGGGGCCCTGCGTAGTCTACTCCCGTAACGTGAAAAGGTGGTGTCGGCCTGACTCTCTCAGCTGGTAGACTTCCCATTATTTGTTCAAGAGAAATGGGATTAACCTTAAAACATGTCACACACTGACGAACTACCTTCCTAGCTAAGCCACGGCCTCCAATAATCCAATATTTTTCCCGTAATGAGCACAACAATAATTGGGGACCACCATGTAAGAGGCGTTTATGTTCTCTATCCATTAGCAGGTATGCTAGACGATGTTTTGAACTTACCAGCATAGGATGTTTCTTGGAGTATCCTAAGTTTGCTAAATGTAGCCTACCTCCAACCCTTAATATCCCGTTATCGTCCATAAACAAACTAAGTTGCTGTAGATTTTTATTAGAAATGGGCCTTTTCGCTAAAAGGTCCCTGATTTCCTGACGAAAGGATTCTTTCTGAGAAATCTTTACCAATATCATTAATGCATGCTCCAACTCTACGGATGTTAAGAAGACTTCATTCAATAAGGCTTCTCCCTTAACCTTTTTAACATATCTAAAGATATGACACACAGCTCGTTGTAACCTACTTAAATTACTAAATTTGTGAAATTGAAACTCCTCCTCCTCTGGATCTACGACTACTAAAACTTTCATTTCAGGCAAATTTATTGGTTCCCCTCGTTGAGACAGCGGCCACTCATCTTGACCTAACTTTAACCAGAATGGCCCATTCCACCAGTTTGAGCACTCCAATAACTGATTGGGGTACATTCCCCTCGACAGAACATCAGCAGGATTGTCCTCTGACTTGACATGTCTCCATTCATTCGCCTTGGTTAAACCTTGAATTACCGAGACCCTATTTCCAACAAATGTTTGTAGCTTATGTACAGACGTATTTATCCAACCTAAAACAACCGTAGAATCACACCATAACCCTATGTTATCTAGTTCTACATTTAAGGCACCTTTTACCTTTGTAACCAATTGTGACAACAGAACTGCACCACATAATTCTAATCTTGGAATCGTAAGTTTTTTAAGAGGACTTACCCTAGCCTTAGAACAAAGTAACATAACCTGCACCGTTCCATCTTCAGTCACACTTCGCACATACAAACAGGCCCCATACGCGACTGTGGATGCATCACAGAATCCATGAATCTCAATTTGGGTATTATTTCCAATCAGCTTTCTGGGAATTATGAGCTTATTTAACGTTCCCATTTCCATCTTAAGTCTTACCCAGTCAGTTTCTAAAGAAAGAGGCAATGACTCATCCCAGTCCAAGTTTTCCTGCCATAGTTTCTGGATCAGCATTTTCGCCAACACCACTGCTGGTGCTACCAACCCCAACGGATCAAATATCTTGGACACCTCTGACAAAATGGATCTTTTTGACGCTCTTTGTTTGAAATCCGTGAACTCTACCACAAATCTTAAATTATCCTCTTGGAAATTCCACCACAAACCCAATGTTTTGTTTGCCTCCCTATCGCCAAATTCTACAAGATTAGCCTGTCGAGTTTCATCACTTAACCCTCTCATCACTGTTACATCATTGGACACCCACTTCCGTAACTTCATACCACCTGAACTTAATATGTTTGCCACGTCTTGACATAATTGGATTGCCTTTTCGGTCGATTCTGCTCCCGTCAACAAATCATCGACATAGAAGTCTTTCAATATTACTGCTGAGGCCTTTGGTGAGTTTTCGATATTGTCTAGCGCCAACTGCCGAAGACACCTTATTGCCAAATAGGGAGCAGACCTTGTCCCATATGTGACTGTATTCAACGTCCACTCCGACACTGCATCATCAGGCGAAAACCTCCAAACTATTTTTTGTAATGATCGCTGCTCCGGTGCAACCCAAATCATCCTATACATCTTCGCCACATCACCACATACTACTACCTGATGTTGCCTAAACCTTATCAAGATAAAAAACAAATCCTCCTGTTGCTTAGGACCATTGTACTGTAAATCATTGAAAGACACTCCGGTATCGCTACTAGCACTTGCATTAAAGACTACCCGAAGTTTTGTAGTTTCACTGCCATCATTTATTACTCCATGGTGCGGCATGTAGTAAGACACCTGATCATTCGACGTTGCCAAAGACATATGCCCTAATCCTTTATACTCCTGCATGAAGTCCCTATACATTCTACCCATTCTCGGATCCTTTTCCAACCTCTTCTCCATTGAAAAAAATCTTTTCATTGCTACTTGTTTAGAATCCCCTAACTTTGAAACTGAATCCAATAGAGGAATTTGTACGACAAATTTCCCATCTGACCCCCTAGCCACAGTTTCGTTGAATATTCTTTCACATTCACTTTCTTCGATTGAACAATCTTGATGTTCACCAGCTACCTCTTCTATTTCCCAAAACCTTTGTAGCTGACTCTGAATATCTACTAACCCTACATGCAACTTTTTCTCGCATCCGTACTCCTGTGCTATTAACGCTCCCGTAACCAACCATCCCAACCTTGTTTTTTGCAGTATTGGTTGATTATTTCCCAGTTTGATTTGACCCACACACACAATAGACTATAGAACAAACTTGAACCTAAAAGTAGATCTACTTGTTGAGGTTTATTAAACCCAGGATCAGCCAGTTGTAAATTTCTTGGAATACTTAAATGGGAAATGGACAACTTTTTACAAGGAGTTTGGTCACTAATATGTGACAGTATCAAACATGAAATCGTCCCTTCATATTTTTTGTAATTAGACTGTAAGTCTACTACACACCGTTCACCTATCATCGACGAACTGCTACCAACACCTACAATTGACACATCTACCTTCTGCTTTCGTAATCCTAACTTTTCTACTAACTCGGATCTTATTAAATTTGGTTGCGACCCACTATCTAGAAGAGCTCTGCAACTGTGCCAGTTTCCTTCAACATCCTTAATTTGTACCAAAGCTGTAGAAAGCAGTACCTCTCCTTCCACCTCATCACCATTATCCAAAAAAAATGATTTCACCTGAAAAGAATTATTTGACCCCGACTCCTCCATTTGTCCCCCACTATCTCGACCAATTCCATCTGTTGCAGCAGGAGTCGTTCGTAATCCCCTAATTTCCGGACGTGGTTCATAATGCAATAAATGGTGATGCCGTTTACCACATTTTCCACATGACGGAGCTGTACATGCTGAGCCTATGTGAGTTGTTTCTGCAAGACAGTTTAAGCACAACCCCACCTTTTTAATAAACTCATATCTATTATACGTTCTCATTTTTATAAACTTTTGACACTCATAAATTTGATGCTTATTTTTACATAGAGGACATTGATTAAGCGCTTCTGCAGATAGAAAGCTTTTGTGAGCCTTTGAACCTTTAAATTCTTTTTTAATCTCAGATTTACCTTCACTTTTCCTTTTTCGTTCAATATTTTTTAAATTGTCAACTCTCTTCCCCAAAAACTCTTTAAATTGACATATCGTTGCCAACTCACCCTTGGGTCTCCGTTCTTCCCATTTTAAAAATGACGTTTGATCCAATCTTTTTACCATTATATGAATTAAGAACGGATCCCAAGAATCTACTGACAATCCCAATTTTTCCAAGTGATATAATACCTCTGTTAGAGTATCAGACATATTTTGCAAATCAGAAGCAGATTCCCTATTTACGTTAGGCAAATTTAACAAGTTATCCAAATGAAATTCTACTAACATTGGCTTATCATCATATCTTTCGCATAGTAACTTCCAAATTATGTCATAATTTTCAGCTGTCATTTGTCGTGACTGTATTAACTTTTGTGCCTCACCCTGTACCGCCTTTTTCAGGAAATGAAACTTTTCCACATTTGTTATGGTCATATTACTATGTACTAATGAATCAAACATGTCTTTAAATTCCAACCAATGCTCAACCTTTCCTGAAAAATTCGGTATGGGAATGGCAGGCAGCTGCGGTCTAGTTTGAGGAGAAAACCCAGAACTCTCTGACCCAACATTACTATTTCTCTCGGCCTGATCCAACTCACTCGGTTTTTCTTCAAACTTTCCCTCACTCGCCATCAAAACCAAATTTCCCTTTGTTAGAATTTGATAAAAATCAGTTTCAAACTTTTCACGTTCCTCTACCGCGCCATTATACTCATCATCAGAACCACTCTCTAGCTCTATTTCCATATGAATTTCCTCAAATTCATCCAATAACCCTTTAACTTTCTCTAATCTTGTTTTTAATTCAATGTATAATGCAAAAGTTACATCTTCTACAATTAAAAATTGTTCCAAAAATTTACTAAACATTGTTAATTTACTTTTAACTGCGCCCCTTTTACGAATTAATATTCTTTTTTCGTCATCCATTTTAAATTGATTTAAAACCCCACAAATAAATAACTAATTCGTTCTTACGCAAATAAAACGCTAGGAAATTTTATTAAGGAAAATATTAGGAACGTGCGACTCACCAATTCCAATTTCTTTTTGTCCAGCTGATTGCGGAATACCACCGATATACGATCTTGACGTTATCCAATCTCCACACAGGGTACAAGTCAAAATTCCAGCACTGACCGTGTCACCCGTTACGTCGATCTGTAGTCTCGCTCGCAGGTACCTTGTGTTTTGTACAAAGTACAAATGGCTGACAGTCAACCAACACTCCGGTACTTTTTACCAACTCCAATTATCCATTTATCATATCCATCTCGTAAGGACCATATGTTGGGGTGTAAATCCCGTATTTAATTTTCCAGTAAAATTACCATTTAGTTAATAAACATTTTAATAACTTCCAACTTGTACAACTACTAAAAACCATACATATTTTTCTTTCGTTGTGCCCAGACTTCGGCGATTCATCTCACACACCTTTCGCTCAGACTCGAACGAGCCAAGGGACTCGCGGCGTTGCCAAGCGTTAACAAAAATCTTATAACTACTTAAAACTACAGTTTGAACACTGGCAATTGGAACTTAATGATGTATGATATGAATTTATATAATATTCAAGGAGCTTCACTTGCATTGCCTTTTGATAAAAGAATACCTGATTATCCATGCGACTACTCAAGAGCTTTAGAAACTGTGTACAACTTTTTTGTTTTACCTCCTAAACGAGAAATATATCCCAATTTATTTATATTACTTCCAGTGAATGTACATATTTTGCATTTATTATCTTTTTTAGTTATAATTTTTATCTGGAAAATAATATTTAAAACATCACTAGGACAATCTGTATGGAACACATATAAACTATTTATTCCGATGCAAACCGATAAAAGAAATCTTAAAAATTCTAGGACTAGTTTGATGATTATTATTATTATTTTATACGTTTTTCATATAAACGGATTTTATCAAAGCGCGTTAAGCAGTTTATTGACTTCCCCAAAGTTGACGCCAAAAATAAAAACCATTCAACAATTTATTAAATCAGACAACAGATTTATTGGTAGTTTTGCTATAGATGAAATGGTAAAACCAAGAGGAGAAGAAACTGTAAATCAATTAAGGAAAAAACGCGTCCCTTCTAATGAGAAGGAACACGACCAGTTTAAATCATTTTTAATTGATCCAACATATGGAATCACTTTATTTAGTGTATTTTCACTACAAATTAAAAATTTAGACAATTTGGAAGTTATGTACGATGATCCAGTAAGTTGTATGAGTATAATTAGCACCCATTTTCTTTTTTCCTTATAGAAATTTAATAAATAAAAGAATATATCGGTTATGCACTTTGCAAATTGAGTTATGTGAACAACAAGGGCAATAAAACAGATATAGTTATTAATAAATTCATTGATGACTACAAAATGTATAACCATCTTTCTTTTTTGACTCATTTTCCCAGCTTAACAAAAAAATTTAGCATAATTATAGAAAAAATGATTAATAAAGGTATAATTTCAAAGTATTTGTAGACATACCTGAGGATCAGACTAGAAGTAGCTGACAAATCTGAACACTAAATCAGACTTATCTGACAGACCTAAAAATCTGATAGACTTAAAAACTGATAGACTTAAAAACTAAACTAGATATATTTGTCAGACCAAAAATATTTGATAGACAATAAAGTGTACATCAGCCGTATCTAACAGACCTGAAGGTCAGAGCAGACATGTACGTCTGACAGACATAAAGACCAGACCAGATGTATAATCACTTTCTCCTTCCAATATCCAGAATCGATGTTATTTAACTACTCTCGTGGGTGTAGAATTTGCTGAATGCTCATTTTCTTCCTTGAAATGCCATAAAACGTACTAAAGAAATATACTAGTAGATGTAACTCTTTACGATTTCATCAAGAATGTGAAATAGAATAAAAAGTGGAGGAAAAAAGGTGGGAAAAAAAGTTGGGAAAAGAGGTTAAAACACAAGAATAATTTATTATTTCCACAACCATCCACTCTGAGTCGAGCGAATTAATATCTCCGAGTTAAGTGAAGCAAGATTCGGAAAAATCCGTTAATATGACTTTTCTCCAATTATCTTCACACACACCACTCCCACTCCCTAAAAATAATTGCTAAAAGAAGAACCTCGTTTTGCAGGGTTTCCCCACATAAAATTGAAAAAATGTAGTACAGACGCGCTCTTTTTAGTTGCTATATTAGGCGAGATTTCGTCCAAAAATGAAAAATTATGACGCTCTAGCCTGTTCTTTACAGAAAATTGTACTAGAGGGTAGGATTAGTTAAAAATAATTGTAAAATATTAAAAAACTAATATCTATACCCAATTTATTAGAATACAAGCACATTTTCTTTGAATATTTCTCTAAACGGCAAGTCACGTTCTGTGCAGGCACAAAATTACAACAAACTTTAAAAAAGTTAGGTTACTTTATTTTCGAAAAATTTTGAAATATTTAAAAATTTTAGGAATTTTTAATATTTTTGAAAATTTTGAAATTTTACAAATTCTAAAAGTTTGACTTAAAATTTTTAATAATTTTGAAACAAATTCTGAAATTTTTAAAATTCTTGAAATTTTTAATGGTTTTTGAAATTCAAACTCTTTGATGTTTCTTTTGAAACTTTTAATTTTTTTTAATTTATGAAATACTTGAAAATTTTGGGAATTTGTAATATTGTTGATATTTTAGAAATTTTTAAACTTTGAAAGTTTTGATTTTTCCTAAATTTCTGAGTTTTTAAACTTTTTGAGAATGTTGAAATTAAATTTTGAAATTTTTTAAATTCTTGAAATTTAGATGTTTTTTTAATTTTTGATGTTTTTTTGAAATTTACTAAAAGTGGTATTTTCAAAAATTCTTTTTGTTTTAGATATTTTTTAAAATAAGTTCGCCTAAAAATTGATTTTTTTGAACTTTAGTTTTTTAAATTCCATTTTTCCAAAATTTGAATTGTTTGAAAAATTGAAATCGAATGTTTTTCAAAAGCATCAAAATATTCCTCAAACCAAAATTTTTGCAATTAAATTTGAGATTATAATCAAAACTTGGGTTTTTTTTAATTTGCTATTTTTCAACAAATTTTTTATTTCTTCAAAAATATCTATTCTTAATTGCCAATACTAAAAAAATGACGTAAATAAACTTTATTCACAAACTAAATTGTTTACAAAAAACACAGTAGGTTTTTAAAGTCAAAACTCAGATATACAGGATGGCGCATATTTAATTGAACACTATTAAGATTTTGTAAACCATTACAGATACAAAGTTGGTTAACGAGGAAAATATATGCGCATTTTGAAGACCATTTAAACGTTTTTTTTCAAAATTAAAATATGACCGGTTTTCGACATATTTGGGGAAAACATGACGATTTTCACTTTATTTAATTAACATCTTAATTTTTTTCGATAGAAAGGTATTGAAGGTCAAATACCGTTTAACATAGAGTATTCAACTTTTTAAACAACGTTTCGTCTTTGAAGCGCCACCTTCAATGGTGTTTTGGGTAATTTTTATTTAATTTTTTAATTCCCCATTTTTGTCTCTATCCAACCATGTAGAACAAATATGTTTGGGTAATGAACTGTACGATAGTGTTCACTTAAATTTGCGCCACCCTCTATACTTCTACTGATACCCCACAAGGTATGAATTCTGGTATTATAAAACTATGCATACCAATGTCCTTCTTTGTACTTTATAATATCCAATATACATACAGTACGGCGCCGTTTTCAGACAATGTTATTGAATGCACCTTATAAATAATTAGATGTCACAATAAATGTCAGATTTTAAATAATATATATTATATTTTAGCCTATTAAACTAAATTATTTTTAGTTGATCACGTTCAGGGCATATCTCATATTAAAAAGGAATCATCCCCTGCTTTACAGATTTAATTATTGGATATTGGCAATACAAGAAAGTGGATTATTTGCAAGATTTGTTTACGATAATTCTGTGCCACTGATGATTTACTCAGCAAATATCCACACACCTGGTGGACTAAGAAAACTAACAATTAATAATCTTAAAAGTTGTTTTGTATTTCTTTTGGTAGGATTGACAGTTGCTACTTTAGTTTTTTTGATTGAACTAAAAGTTGCTAAATGAAAATGAAGAAGAAACGGCAATTTGGTATCTACATAACTATAGACTAAATACTACAATAAACTTTGGTATTGTAAAATTATCATTGTACAATTAATTAAAATGTATTTTAAACTGGGAAGCAAATAAAAAAATTTAAAAAAAATATTTATTTCAATATCTTAGTCTATTTTTATGAATGAGAGAGTATTAAAATAATAAAGCATTCGTAATCCATAGGCGTATCACTTCTTTTAGTAGACAGTTAAAATACTTTTTGAAGTTATACCTCGAGTATTTTCGTATGAAATAACATTTGTATAAATATAATAAATATATCGGGTGTACACTTATATTTTCACCTAACTAACCTGCTTATAACTTCTATAAACAGCTGAAGGTAAAAAAGTGAAATTTTTTTCTAAAATATTTTAATTTTCCACAAGGTATGTTAAGAACATTGTATCATACTGGTTATGTAAGTATAAGGGTTAAAACATTGACTTTTAAACAACGTTACGTTGATAAATAATTTTAATATAAAAACTCACCAGTATAAGTAGAGCTACTTCTTACAAATCCAAATCAGAAGATGAAATGTCGAAACCAATATTTACAATGAGTTACTCGATCATTTCATCAGTAATATTGTCCAAATTTCACATTTTCTCTTCTTCTTTAATCGTATGATTTACTGCCGTTTCCCAGTTTTCAGGCTTCACATTATTTACAGCTTTCAAAAACAACTGCTTAACATCACTCATTTTAAAAGAATTATTTTTTCTTGAAATTTCTCCCTTTATCTGTGCCCATACCAGTTCAATCGTGTTTAGTTCGCAATGATATGGTGGTGATTTAACCACCGTTATTCCACGACTTTTTGCAATTTCATCAATTTCATATTTTAACACAAAGAATACAGTTCTTTTCTCACAGAACCAGGATGGAACTTAATATTCTTTGAATTTAGCCAATTCTGTAAATCTTTTTTTAACCACTTGGTTGTGGGCAATTTTTCTAAAAGTCTCGATTGATAACTTGCATTATCCATTACTATTATACAGTTCTGAGGAAGAAGATCTATCATTTGTTCTAACCACTCTTTAACGCCTCTGGTTTTTGTATTTTTGTAAAACAATTTTTTTAATGGGATTTTACTATTGATAGAGGAGAAGTAAAAGGTATAAATCAAAAAACAAAATTTTATTCATGGTATTAAAAAAAAATTTTGTACATAGATATGTACATGTGGTATCGGCAGTAACAGCAATTTGCAAAAGATTAGTATTTAGAAAAACATTTTATTCATTTTATTTATATTATTGCACATGAAAGTCCATAAAACAGTTTCTATCCTTATCAGATACAAGGGTACATTACATTTTCTGCAAAAAATGTGACTCCTGCCCTTGCAGCATTTATTCTTGCACCTGATGGCTTCCTTGTTTACATAAAATTCAGGAAAATGGCTAACACTGTCCGTCTGCATTTCACGAATGGGTCTAAATTCCCCCTGTCTCCGAAATATGATAGGAGACATAGTTGAGGGTGTTGAATTAAACGGTCTTCCCAGTTTTGATTTATTTACTGTGTTGCCCATATGTGTAAGAGACTCTGCAACTCTGCTTCTGAAATCATGTGCATTATTACAAGAAGAGGCCACTTTCTTGATTTTATAAATATTCTATAAAAACTAATCATCTGGTCCAGAAAATGGACCCATTCCGTGATTATAATCTTTGACGATTTCAGGACGATTGATTTGAATATATCTTTTTTGTCCCATCTTTTCACGTTTTCGACTGTGCCCTTACCAACATAGTTGGAAGCTAAATTCACGGATTTATTGTCATACCATTTAACCAATAAGATATCTTTATCTTTGTTGACAACTTCGTCTACGGAACCCCTACCCAACTTTTTTATATCTTTATCTGGCAGTAAGGGAGCCTTGTAAAACATATCTAGTCTAATTGTACCTGCAGCATATACTTTTTTAGTAGATAAAATTTTTAGTAGTTTGTATGAAGAAAAATAGTTATCGTAGTACAGCTTATGTCCTTCATTTGTGCCAAGACGTTCAGCTAATTGTACCACTGAAGCACCTTGCCCATATATTTTCAAGTTATCTTGATTTAGCTCTGTAGTTTTCACTTGATAAAAAATAAAGTCATATACTAGGCCACTCTTTAGGGAATTATTTGTTCGTCAACACATACTGATTGTTCGACTTCAAGTTGTAAATATCTCTTTCTTACAGCTTGTATGAAAGGACGGACTTTATATAACTTATCATAACAACCATTTGGTCTTTCTAAATTATTTACCAAGTGAAGACATGATCGTAACTGAAAAAATCTGTCACGATACATATTGTCATGAAATATTCGTAGACCAAGGCTTCTCTTCCAGTACATTTTTATTTTTGGAAATTTATTCAAATTTTCAATTACTATATGTAATGCAAAAAGGACTTTTATTTCTTGTAGATTTGTAGGTCTAAAAAACTTTCCTTGTAAGGCATACATATTTGTAAAAGTGACCATGTTTTCAAATACATCATCAGATACGTATTTTAGAAAATATTGTATAGGGTATAGTGGTTCCGTAAGACTGGTATTTGGTAAAGTTGGCTGCCAGGTAAATGATGGGATGTTCAGTGGCCGCTTTCCCCATTTTGGATTTTCTTTTTTGGTTTTTTTTTATTGTAGCATTATTATCTATTCTTCCTCTTTTAGCTGGTAAAGTCAAAGGCTTTTCATCTGAACTATCTTTAACTCCCCTTGGTGTGTATTCTTCTACTTCACTTTCGTTGCCTTGATTTTCCTCAGATTGTGAACTATCTTCGCCTTCACTTGGTATGTATTCTTCGACTTCACTTTCGTTGCCTTGGTTTTCTTCTATCCCCGAACTATTTTCACCTCCTTCTGGTATGAATTCTTCGTCTTCACTTTCAGAGTCTTTATTTTCCTTACTTTTTATCCGCTCTGCTTCAAATCTTGTCACACAGTCTCCTCCCTGGGGCTTAGCAATTTCAGAATCATAAAAATCTAAATCTTCCTCTTCACTTACTGGTTCTGTAATATCCCCAATATCTGACATGTTACCATCTTCTATAAGATCTATTAGTTCTTGGATATGCTTCGAATTTTCTAAATTATATATCTTATTGGTTCTGTTCATATGTGGATGGCCCTGAAACATACGTCAATTAAATTGGACAACACTTTAGATCACATGTACATATTAATGTACAATAATAATATAACACTTCATACCATTTATACATACAGAGGTACATGTGAATAAACACGATTTTTGTAGAAAAAAACTGTTATACTATATAGTTTTAAGTTATAGGGTAAATATTTACCTTCAATAACAGCCACAAAAAATATGAATCACCTTTCACAAAAAATAAATACGAAAAACACAATAATACTTTTAAATTTTGCCAGACTAGTATTTAGGTTATAACGATTTACAGAATGGTAATTACTTTCACTAGTACCTAACAGGGGACGCTAGCAGTATTAAAAGTTTTATAAAATAGGATAAAAGACAATGTTCTCCAGTTTTATTACCCATGGCGTGGAAATTTTCAGATTTAAAAAATTATAAACGCTATGTACATGTACGTGTACACCGGGGTCTCAAAGGGTTAAAGATATCAACATTCATGTCCTCATGGTAGTCACCGGTACGAGTAGATTCAAAAGTCAATAAACCTCCTTTAACAAAACCATTTGAACTGCCGGACTATTATCAGTCTGCGTCCCTTTCCTGATAGTGGATTTAAACCAGTAGATAAATTATTTAAAAAAGCCTGTCTTCGACTTGTAACAGTTTCATCTTGCTAAAATTTATTTGGTGTATGTTCCTCGTTGATCTATGTTTCATCTAAATGAAATATGTTTCTTCTTTGGTTTCTCATTTCTTAGGTAATTACTTCTCTACACTACAATATCGCTTCATTCTATTAAAATAGACTTTCTGGAATGCTTTTTCCAGCGAAAACCTATTTCTTTTAAAAGTTTCCATTCGGCTCATTTCAATGTAATCATTTCGAACTATGGCAAGAACTTTGTCTACTATCGGAAATACTTTTCTAAAGAAGAACGCATGCACTTTCCTTCGAAGTCTTTCTTTCAAATGATTTTCTATTTGAAATTTTGGTTTTCCTAGAGCTTTACGTGCTGTTTGAAACTCGCCACATTTCTCTTGTTTCATAACTCTGTAAATCATAGATTTCCCAACACCAAGCGTACTACTAACTAATTCCACTGTGTTATCAAGACTTTTACATACATTTTTGTCTGTAAATGATTTAAAACAATTGAATATTAATGTTTTTTCATTAACTGTTAAAGGACCGATTTTTCGGCGTTTACGCGGACCTTATAAATATTCCATAATCACACTGGAATTAAGAAAAGACTGCACACTGTACCTTGCAAGTTGCAACTAAACGACTTTTAGTAAACTGTTAAGAATATACAACTTGGACCTCCTTACTAAATGGAAAAACCTACAATCACATTTTTGATGAAATTTGTTGGGAAGGTATTTATATACTTATAATTCGATTACTGTAAGAGATTCTTGGAATTAAAATAAAACAAAAGTTCAAACCTTTATTGGCTACTTATTGAAAATAAACTTATGATACGGCTATGTAATCTTTAATACACAGGGCTTTTGGCCTGTCCAAACCTTTTTATATTGTTCTGTACAGCTTATGGTTATAAAAGACCAATAAAAGACCGAAAACTTGTATTGGCTCATGTACATTTTTGAAAATTTTCGGAAAATATTTAGATTATTCTGTAATAATATTTAAAATGACCGTTTGCATTAGAAATTATGTTTTATTACTCTCTTGTACATAAAAATAGACTATAACATTGCGATTTTTCACCATTAATAGATATTCTTG
This sequence comes from Neocrepidodera transversa, assembly GCA_963243735.1. Classification (NCBI taxonomy): domain Eukaryota; kingdom Metazoa; phylum Arthropoda; class Insecta; order Coleoptera; family Chrysomelidae; genus Neocrepidodera; species Neocrepidodera transversa. The sequence goes on from OY725339.1 coordinate 29,826,552, forward strand.
ATTTTTAATTTTACTTTCTCGGTCTCATCAAAGGGAAAGTATAGTGAAAAAAAAAATTGATATATCGATGAAAATATCCATTTTGAGGTCCCTGTGACGATGAAGATCATTTCCAGAGTAAGGTCTGTCTGTGTGTCTGTGTGTAATCTTCCACGATAACTGCCATTAGTTGTTGGTTCAAATTGGTACAGTATAAGGTCCTCAAGACCGACATTGAATAAACATGTAAGATTTTTTGCCTGTTTTTAAATTTTAAGGGCAAACATAATATACTTTAGTGCAAAATGTTGTAGTGCAAAGTTTTAGAGCATAAAATTTCTTACAATTTTTGTATCAAACGTTTTCCAGAATTTTCAATATGTGCGACACTAGAGGGCGCGCAAAAAATGTTCTTGTAGGTTTCCGTAGTTTTTCCAAATTTTGAGGACAAACAATGCATTTTAGTTTATGCAAAGTTATAGAGCACCAAATTTCCTTTAACTTTCACTTTTAACTTTTTTTCGAATTCCTCATAGTTTCGCCGCCAGAGGGCGAAAAATATACACATTTAGGCTTTTTGCCTTTTTTTATTTTGAAGATAAACGGGCTTTGGTACAAAATCTTCTAGTGCAAAGTTGTAGAGTTTAAAATTCCCTACATCTTTTCTATCATACTTTTGCCAGAATTCCCAATAGTTTTCACCCATGATTTTAGGAGATCCTAATTGTAGCAGTGTGCTATATGTATAATGTGCACATCCTGTTTATGTCATTATGAACATTGAAATATCAATTCGGTAGACGTATTCACTATTGGCTTGCTATTTAAACTTTGTTCCATAATTTAATGTAATGTTTAGTATTTTGTAATTAAAATAATTATATTCTCTACAGCCGAGCAGGGAAAGTTCTGGGGTGACAAAGCCGATCTTTTCTTTTAACAAAGGACAAAGTACCGTTAACATGGGAAAAGTGGTCCCGATTTTTTGATATATCATGTTTTTAGGTATTATGAATAAATTCTGAACGTTTTATGGTGATTGTATGTCTACGGCCGGAGATACGGTGTCCCAAAAAATATACACCACATATTTTATGTATTACAAAAATAATTGATATAAATTATAATTTTCTTTTAATTTTTGGCATGAAAGGTGTGCCAAGTATCATAATACAAAATAATCAAAATTTTGAACAATATACCAATGATTATTTTATTATACAAGGCGTATAAAAAAAATTAATCTAGAAATATTAATAAAAATCCAAGATAATGATCTACTACATTATCTATATAACGCTAATAAGATTTTAGATAATAATATATTAATGTTAATTGTCCTAAAAGTATTCAAATGTTAACTAACGCTTTATTTATGAAACATAAAAATTGATGATTATTGGTAAGAACTGTAAAACATTTTGCCAAACAATTACTCCTCGAGTACATTGGCCGTTTGGTCTTCCTCGGTTGATAATCACATCAGCTCATCAAGGGCTCGAAGAGGGGTATGGAGACATTTAAATCCCGAATTTGACTAAGAATTTCCTAGATCTGACATCGATTATTTAAATGAACTTACTGTTAGAAGATCCCAGATAAAACTCACAAATGAGTAAATTCCAATGTCGGTCAGATGATTTAATGTACCAATCGTATAATGCACTTCTGTGATACTTTTTGGGTTTCCAACTGAAAATTTAGCTTCAATTTTTCAAAATTTAGATGTAAATATAGCGTTCAAAACGACTAATACATTAGACAGGTTCATTAAAAATAATAAAGAAAAAAGAAATATTAATTTTCAATCGGGAGTCCTTTATAGTGAGTCCTGCATATAAAATAATTTTTTTAAAGTACTAAATATTCATTTATAATTTGAAAAAAGTATGGTGTCATTTCAACACCTGAAGAAAGAAAAAAATTTTAAATGCATTTTTCAAAAAGCTAGTGTACTGTCACTATTTTCTTTCATACCTCTGTCTTCATTAAAAGCTGGATAATTGTTTAAATAATCACCCTAAAAAATTTTTCGCCTGTTGGAGTACTTTCTACGGATGTACAAGATGTAGAGTAAGAAGCCGAAACTGTAACGCGAAGATTTCATTTCTGTTTAAACAAAGCATCATATTAAAACATTATGAATAAACGGCAAAACATGCCTCGGAATTGGAATAAGAACGGCATGATCAAAATATATGCTGCAAAATGTAGAAAGAAGATACTAATATGTATAATAATTGGTTGTGCTAATAGCTTTGTTTTGGTTCTAATTTGAACAGTTCGTATTGATTCCAGAGTGTTTTGGTTTTATCAAAATCGATTCGGAATCAATCATTAAGTAGAATTCTGTGTTGTGGTTCGTCTGTAAAATTATTCCAGTTACCGAATCGTACAAACAGTCCTAGCTCAAGAGTAAGAATATTGTTGGGATTTTTAGTTTCCACATGTGTATTGTAATTATTATGATTATGAAATGAAATAGAAAGCGGTTATATTAGATTATACAGCCAAAAACCCATTGTTTCATAAAAAAAATAAAATTTTGGCAGACTTGAACTTAATGTTTTAAAATTGTCTAATAGTATATTATACACCAAGGTAGAGAATAGTAGATTCTGTAACAAGGTTAGAATGAAAAACTCGACACGAGTGGAAAATTCCGAACGCGAGCGTCAGCGAGTGTGAGGAACCACGAGTGTCGAATTTTTTCATTCTAACCGAGTAACAGACTATATTTTCTCCACGATCAAAAAGTATGAATCAAAATTAAATTAAATCTGAACACAAGTTATTTGTTGACATATGTGTATTACATTGTAGTAATATTTATAGTGTTATGGTACACTTACCGAAATTAAAATCTGGTGCATTAATTTTTTTCATAATTTGCAATTTTAGATATTATTAAATTCTATATCTACTTCACTTGATTTTTCACTCATTATTTTGTTTAAATTAAAACTTGTTTGAAAATAATTATTATCGTCGCCATTTTGTATCTGACAGTGACACTTTTGAAATCCATGGCAATCCCATATCGTTTATTTCGATTACAGAAAATCCATTCTTTACCTTGATAAAGAATGAAAATACATGCAAAATACATAAAAGCAAGTGTTTTAGAATAAATATTCAGACTCTAGAGTGTGAATGTTTACATTCTATTATTAAAAATGATTTCGGAATTCATACATTCAATAATGGTCGTGGAGAAATAATTTTTCTCAACCGTGCTTTATTATTATCCCGTAGTTTATATACTATTTTTTCAACTATTAGAACATTTAATCATTTTTAAAATGATATTTTTTGGATTTTTTGGGTACTTGAAAAGAATTTGATCGTAAAAAGCAGTTTGTGAATACAATTGAATGAGAATTTTCAAAAAATTAAATTGACATGAAGAATTCGTTTCATTTGACACTTAGATCTGAAAACTATTAAATTAAGTCTGTTGATATGATAGGTATAGAGAAATATATCCGGATCAAGGGTGGGAAGTGACAGATATCACTTCCCACCCGTGGACAGGAAGTAAAGTTTGAATAAACATAATTTACGAACAGTTATAAATACGAAACCAAAACAAAGCTAATGCGACCGAACTGCATAATGTTATGCAGCCCTGTGTCGTAGTATACTATGTTATATCTACAGAAGCGTTTTTTAGCTATATTCTATACTGCTATAGTATATAAATACGCTTCCCGGACGTTTTTTCTTTGAGTAAGTAACTTTTTTCCGGCCTAGTACTTCCCGGACTAGGCTGGGAAAACTCACATCGTTGTTGTCATTGTAAATCTGAAAATCTTGGTAGGTATGGTTTTGATAAATGAAGTAGATCATTACCATAGCAGCAAAATAACGAGTGACAGCTATTTAACATAAAATTAGTTGACATTTTGATTTTTGGTCGCAATTATCGTAATAAACTATGGAAAGTAGCAGCGATAGTGAATTTGAAAATGTGCCTTACGAAATTTCCAATTCTGTTCTACAAAGAAATATAATAAAGAAATGTGTCTCATTGATTTGTTATTCTACACGGTTGCCGCGAAAAATAGTGTACGCAACAGGTCTGAAAACAGTTTTTTTGGACTCGCAGACTTCTAGGACTCGCCTACGCCTACCTCTACTCGTCCAAAAAAACAGTATTTTCCGGACTTGTTACATAAATTACTATTACGGGACTCGCAGGCTTCCCAGACTGTCCCGTAAAATGTCATTTGAAACTTATTACGTAAATAACTATTAAAAATTCAATGTTTTTTTAACATTCAATTATGAAGCAAATACAAGAATAATATAAACATAGTTTAAATATTATAGTAGGTAAAAATAAATTTTACATAGACATTACAGGCAATCATCAGCATTATCTTCTAGGTCAATAGTTGTTATGGGCCAGGTGATAATTTTCCCGTAAAATTCTGTATATTCGTGCAGTACGCATAAGTCACTTTTAAGTATGAAATTTCAGGCAAAAAATTATACGTTCGTAAACAAGTTTCTGAAATTAGATAAACCAGTCAAACATTTGTAGAAGAAATAGATATTGTCTAACAACGCGGTTTACAGCCATTGAAATTTTGCCAACATGTTAACAGTTGTATTTATGAAAATTAGATTATTAGATGAAGAAAGCAAAAAGAACGATACGACAAAAACCAGTAATGGAAAACTTCGCCACGCAGCTGAAAACTTACCCGTGACCTGAACAACAGCAAGAACAAGGTAGTGCATCACAAAGGTTCCCGTTTAATTGCAACTACTCTAACAAACAAGGTCATCATTGAAGAAAACTGACATACGACATGAAAAATAAAAATTCTCAAAGCGCAGCCACTGCGACAGGATCACAAGATGGCAGCAACTCAAATAATTGATGTTTTTTCAGCACTGACAGCCGACAAAGTGACGAAACTATTCACCAGTAACGTTTGTATAATCTGGGTCATTTTTGGAAGCCAGTCTTACCTGGAAAATTCAACTTAGATAGAAAGGAAGGGTACCAATACCTCTTCTACAGGGACTTTTTCTTTTCTATTGTGGTTATCCTCTCGATTAGAGAACTTTATCTAGATTTGTGTGAATCAGCGTGAATGCATTTAGTAGATTTGTGGACTTGTTGTAATAGAAGTTTGGTTCAAAAAATCACACATAAGCTATCGCGTGGTCGAATAAATAATTTGAAGGACCACCCTATAATTATTACACGTTTAGGGGACGTGGGACAATAAAACATATCGTCCTGCTTTCTGATAAGATTTACTCTCAAGCTTTAAACGTTAAAGGTTAAACACATAAATTTATAATAATTAAATAAAGTTCATCTAATAGTAAACAATAACAATTAAACAGAAGTTCATCTACTAGTAAACAACAATTAAATAGAAGTTCATCCACTAGTAAACGACAACAATTAAATACGTAATGTTTGATATAGTGCATTTAAATCAAAGGGAGTACAAGACATAAGTAGTCCGAATATGGCACAATACATTTAACAGCTCATATAAAAAAGATATAATTACGAAAAAAGGGTGTCCATATGTCTTTGGTATATCCTGGACCGTGTCCGAAGGAATTCTAAATTGCTTTACTAGTTTTGGCAACACCGCTCTCATGCACGATGATCCATATGATTGATTCATTATAAGATAGACCCGCGGTCTTGGCATATTTGTAATAAAATGGAAAAGATCTGTTACCTTAAATTCCACACATTAGACATTACATTTTAGGTTTAAAACCATACACAGGTAGATTATGAAGCACTATATTAATTTACATGTTAACGGCACAACGGTTAAAGTGGAAGAGAGGGTTGTCACGGTGCTCACCTTGGCGGGAGGGGAGATCAAACCGCGGGAGATGTCCCCACCACACATGAGACTACACTAAAATGCACTCGTGACGTTGATGTGATTGGTCGTTGTGGGCAAACAATGAGCAGGCGCGTTACATCGTTTTGTTTGCTTTTTATTTTTATGAGTTAAATTTTGGAGGTTGTGTTTTGTGTTGATGTTCATTAGTTTTTACTAACGAAAAGAAAAGCTAATCTTCTGAGCTCTTGAGTTTTAAAAAAAGACTAAAGAAAATTTGAAGCATCACAAATTTGACGAAAAAATATAACAACCACAATAAACGAGATCAGAATGATATGGTAGCAGCTGAAATGAAAGTTGAAAAATAGAATGCTAATGGCAAGAATTATGCTTTTCTATTCAAGAAGAAAGGTATGTAAAAAAATTAATATCTAAACAAAACAGTTATTTGTTATAAACAATGAACTTTAATAGTTTAGGTACACCTTAAAATTAATGGTGTTTTTAATAAGGTATAGGTGTACGTATAGGTAGAAACTAAATTAATTTTCAAACATATTTTTCATATATGTCACAAAAATGCACCAGTGCCAAAAATGGAGCTTGTTTGCACTTTTTTATTGTTTACTCGAATATTAAATTTTGAAGTTGTATTGGTAGTGGTATTTTAAATTTGGTTGTGAGTAAATTTAAACAACATACACTGTAAATTTAAAGCAAGTATGTAAAAATAAATGAAAGATACTATACTGTAGAGTATGCAAAATTTCCTTTCATCGCTACCAGTGTGAGTATGTAGTAAAGAATAACTTGTGCAAGCACGTGCACTTGGTAAGAATGTATGTGGAGCGAATGGGTACTAACTTTGTTTTAGATGAAGCTGCAAATGTTTAGGATAAAATTCATGTATCAAACCACAGCGCAAAGAAGAAATCGGTGAATTTATTAAAGAGAAATTAGAAGAGGCAAATCAGGTAACGGATAGAATCAAGGCACAACGCAAACGAATTCTTCAGTGGGAGAATGTGCAAAATTTCATAGAATAATTAGATGACAATTTTACGGGGCTTATGAAGGAAATCCAAGGAACTGCATGTGCGCAAATATGAAGAAAAAATAAATAAAACTGCACATAAACGAAAAATGGAGAAAGTGAAATATTTTCTTTGCAACAAACAGCCAAAAGTGAGTATATTTAAAATAATATAATAAACTTTTTCATTTGTACAATCCTACTTCTATACAATATTTTATTACCTACCCATGTGTATTTTGTTTTCGTGTTTTAAGTGAATTTTCATTTTAGCTACAGGATTATAAATAAGAAGAAGAATATATAGGTACCTTATATATTATAATAAGTGGAATAAATGTTTTAATATACCTATAAGTTAATCGCTATTATTATTTATTATTCTATTACAATAGCTATTATTATTATATAGTTTATATTAGTCATTATTGTTGGATGCTTTTATTAGTAACACAGTAAAAGTGATTTTATTTTGTATTAATTAGTCCAATATTGTGGTTGGGAGGATAAATCATTGTAAAATTAATTTATTGCTAATAAATCTAGTGAAATGTATCCTTGTTTTTTCATATTGTGTATAGGTATAACTTTTATTAGTATTACTAAAAGTATTTAAATATGTACGTACATTAAATTTTAACCTTAAAAGTTCGAATTACATTCATGTCATTTTTAAAAGAAGAAAATGGTAAAATTAATATTAACACTTTCTTTATTTTTATTTAGATAAATCAGATATATTCATCTTAACATTATTGTATAATCCTCGCAGGCAAAATTATTGGTTTATTAATGACAGTTGTTCATTTTTACATGAACAAGAAACCCGCCGAAATTTGAATTATGTACACGCCCACAACGACCAATCACATCAATGTCACGAGTGCATTTTAGTGTCGTCTCCACACATGGGAGCCGTTGTTGAGAAAAGAGGAAACTAAACAGTGGCGTAGCAGAGTTTCAAAAGTTAAAGTAATTTTAACAAGATTTGTCCTAGTTATTAGACACCATAATATAGCAAGTAGTTCTCCTGTGTAGCATTTCGCTTTAGGCTTTTCTTCGCCGAAAAGTAGAAACCTTAGCCTACAGAGACCTTAGAACTTGATGAAGCATTGTTAAAGGTTCCTTCGATGATAATAAACCACGTCCTTATCAGTCTAAAAACGATTTCATGCAAACTTTCTTTTTTCAAACTTCCCATCCACAATCATTCAGTTATATAAAATTAGCACAATAATTATAGCACAATCTATCCGGACCTGTTTCATATTTTTGTGCAAATTATGTGAAATGTTTGTGCGCTATTCGCGATTTTTGTACATTTATACTTTTTGTTATATTAATAGTTGTGCCAGCTTAATTGAAAGCTACCATAACTTTTGTTAATTGGCATGCGTTTTTTTTTAAATTACCATCATAATTTTGTACGTTTTATGTACAAATTATGTGTGGAATCAAAAATTAATTTGGTCAAATAGTTTTTTTTTTAATATTGAAATAATAAAAATTTGTGCCTAAAAGAAAATTATGTAAAAAAATTATTCTATCATTAATAGAAGATATATTAAAATATTTGAATTCAAATTAAAATTCTTTTTTTTAAGCAAATTCTTTTTTTAACTCAGGATTATAATTTTTTTGTGTCATTTTTTGAACAGCAAAATATCTGGCATCCACTAATTTATATACAGCGTATTTCAGTAGTCTGGAAAAGGTCCTGCGTGTTTCAGGAGTCTGGAAACTGTCCTGGAATTCATGCGCTTAAAACACAAAAATATTCAATTGTTTTTGCAACAGGCTGAAATCTTGATTTTTTTTAAAGCAAATATGATGATATAACTTTTGAAACATCCTGTATATATTGTTTTGGCGATAAATCTTTCACTCAGCTTTTAGCCTATACGAACTCACCCCAAGATCTGTGTTTTTTTTTATTTTTCTGATATTTAAATAAAAGATAGAGAAAAAACAGGTAGCATTACATCACCTCTTTTTCTTTTCTAAGAATACCGGCTTATCAGTATCGTAAAGCGATTAATTGTACTAAGAAGTTTAATATAAAAACTATTTGACCGAATTACTACGGCTCGCCCACACTTCACCTTTGTTGAAGTTGGACAAACCGTAGTATTGAAATCGTGCAAAAAATCTCAAATTTCTTTTTGCTCCAAATGAGTTAAAATGTCACGAAACGTGGAGAAAATTGATTTTCCGCGAAAAAAAAGTCTGTCTGTGTGGATGTCTGTGCGCACGATAACTCGAGAATGGTACGTCCGATCCGGAAAATTCTTTCGGCCCTCGGTTTTTATTCAGAGATTATTCCTTTTACTAGTTTATCTTTGATTATACACATAATTTGCACTAAATTATGATGGTAATTTGAAAAAATTCGCATGATAATTATCACAAGTTGTGATAGTTTTATATGAAAGATAGCACAATATACTATTAAAAAAATAACTATTTGATCAAAATAATTTTTGATTTCACACATAATTTGCACATAAAACGCACAAAATTATGATGATAATTTGAAAAAAATCTCATCATAATTAACAAAAAGTTGTGCTAGCTTTCAATTAAGTTGGCACAAAAATTACACAAAAATATGAAAAGGGTCCGACGAGATTGTGCTATAATTGTTATGCTAACTTTATATAACTCAATCTTTCATTGCCTGGACTACGAGGCAAATAAATTAGGACATTTTTATTTTTTACAACTTTCAATTTTTGATTACAAAACTCATTCCTAATGATGGGTAAATCATATACCACAATTGCCACCAGCTCCCTAGATATATAATGTGCATTTTAAACAAATAAAATAAATAATTACAGTTCATACAAATAGTAAAAAGTTGTAGAGCATTAAATTTCCTACAACTTTTATATCAAACTTTTTCATAATTCCTCATAGTTTTAATGAAGTAATAATTACCTGAAAATTATATCAATAAAAATCAACTTCAACTATACTATTAATTTAGTATACATAGATATATCCTCAATTCAAAATGAAATTCATTTTATTGATATTTCTATTCGTGGGTATAAATTGTTTTGAAATTTTAGATAATAATTTAATGTTGTCAAATTTTATTGTAAAGTATCTGAATGACGACGTTTTAACTATGATTTCAAGCAAAAAATATGAAGATACTTCAATATTTTCTTTAAATTTACAAAAAAGAATAATTAGAAATGTAACTGATTTAAAATTTTTTTTACAACAAGATGGAAATTTTATTTTTATTGAAGATGATATGGAATCGTTTTTTAACACCTTAAAATTATTTAATAGTTCTACTAAATGGCACAGCTCATCAAAATTTTTAATTGTTGTTAAAAATGGTGATAAAATTGGTGTATTTCGCAAACTCTGGGAATTATATATTTATAATGCAGTCGTAACAACTAATAACAAAGATTTTTTTAATTGGTTTCCATATGCTAAAAAAAATATGTGTGGACAAAAAATTATTGTTAAAAGTGTTAAAAATAAGGATCCATTTAAGGGAATAATTCCTAATAGAGTTGATTTTTGTCAATTTAATTTAACACTACCTTCAGTTCCAGTGTTTTTTGACGCTAAAACTAAAAAAGGTTACCTTTCAACAATGTTGAATTTAATTGGGGAAAAATTAAATTTAAATATGACTTATTTCACTTTTCAAGAATATTCCGGTACATTTGCAAGTACCGGCAATTGGAACCTAATGATGTACGATATGAATTTATATAACATTCAAGGTGCTTCAATTGCATCGCTGTTTGATAAAAAAATACCTGATTATCCATGTGAATACACAAGAGTCATAAGAACTGGCTACATTTATTTTGTTTTACCTCCTAAACGAGAAATATATCCCAATTTATTTATATTATTTCCAATGAATGTACATATTTTACATTTATTATCTTTTTTAGTCATAATTTTTATCTGGAAAATAATATTTAAAACATCACTAGGACTATCCATATGGAATACATATAAACTATTCATTCCAATGCAAACCAATCAAAGAAATCTTAAAAATTTTAGGACTAGTTTGGTGTTTATTGTTATTATTTTATACGTTTTTCATATAAACGGATTTTATCAAAGCGCGTTGAGCAGTTTATTGACGTCACCAAAATTAACACCAAAAATAAAAACCGTTCAACAATTTATAAAATCAGACAATAAATTTATTACTAGTATTGCTCTAGATGAAATGATAAAACCAAGAGGTGAAGACGTTGTAAATCAGTTAAGGAAGAAGCGTGTCCCTTCTAATGATAACGAAGACGATCAGTTTAAATCATTTTTAAGTAATCCAAAATATGGAGTCAATTTATTTAGTATCTTTTTATTGCAAATAAAAAATGTAGATAATTTGGAAGTTATGTACGATGACCCAGTAAGTTAATTCACAATTTTACCTAAAACTTTCATTAATGGTGACAAAACACTCCAAGCTTTTTATCTTCGAGTGTGATCAGCACATATTGTTTTTTTTTTGGAATTTGAAGATTTTTCATTTTTTTTTATTAATTTTTAGTGTTTAACAACTTTAACTCTTTTTGTATTATTTTTGATACTTTTAACAATATTTTTTCGAAGATTTTCTTTATTTTGTTAACAAATTTTTAATAGTTTATATCAATTATTAACAAATTTTGAAGATCTTTTTACCAAATTTTGACAGTTTTAACAATTATCAATTTTCAAGATTTTCGTTCATTTTGTTTAGCAATTTGTTACCGTTTCTATCAATTATTAATAAATTTTGTACGTTTTTCTTAACTTTTTGGTTATTTTTGATATTTTCTAATAATTTGAATGTTTTTGACAGTTTTAATAATTGTTTTTTAATTTTAACGATTTTTCATTATTTTGGTAGAAAATCTTCATGGTTTTTATCAAATTTTCTTCATTATTTAGCGTTTTTCTGACAATTATTAAAAAACAATTCTATCAATTTTTAACAAATTTTAAACCTTTTTTCGACAAATGAAAGAATTTGTGGTATTTGAACCAGGCCACATCACAGACAGTTATTTCCTACCTGTATCAGTGGCGATGTCCTCAGATGCATAGAATTAATATTCTCATCACCTCAACTTACATAGTATAATATTGAATAAACGCGATATATAAATAACTAACATAATCTATATCATAATTACGGAGCCACGGTATTTCTGAATTTAGGGAAAAAAATTCCACCGATGAAGTAACAAACCAATTCATGAGCACCATAAGGTGGCCTATTAACAAATGTTTATTGAACCTTTAAAATAATTTTTTGACGTTTATTATTATTATTACTTCTCAATGTTATCAAGTAGCTATGCACAACATTTACACAAAATCGGAGTCGTGGAACCACCCAACTGTAATGTTTGTAACGAAATTGAGACTTTGGAACATATATTATTCGAATGCAGTAAATATATCGAACAACGTAAAGCACTATATTCTAGTTTGACAGATTTGAAGGTTTACAGACCCTTTAATGTCATGTACCTGTTGTCCTTAAACAATAAAAAAATATTCGATAGCATTTTAGAATTCGTAGGGAAATCAAAAATTAGGCTTTGATGAATTAGGGATTAGATGATGAAATATACCTGGTGTCCTTCCTAATTGTTTATATACCTACCTAACCGTGGTCTACCTCCTGTGTAAAAAATGCCCTGATCGACCCCTGGGCGAGAAAACTGTGTAACCTTAATCCTTCCATATGCTTTTAATTAGGAACAAAGAATAGCTCGGTTGAAACCAATGCAAAAAACCCAACATTTGAAAAAAAAAAACATCATTGTGGCTGGCTGAATGGGCACTTGCCATATGCCAAAAAAAAAAAAATGTTATCAAGTAATAGTAGATTGGCGGGAAAATGCATCATTATGATAATTTCCGCCAAGGTTGTATGCTATTTTATTCACAATCATTTTATTTGAATCCGCAATTTAAAAAACATCAAGTTTTCTTTGAAATCAAAATACTGTGACATTTAGCTGACATGACTTTATTTTTATATTGTCTGTAGTAATATTACAAGAGAGTGAGAATAAATTGAAAATAATTCTCGCTGAAATAATGTAAGTAGATTATTCCCACTATAATAATGTTTTGATTAGCTAGAACGTATATGAATTACTGAAATTACGTCAAAAAATAATCATTTAAAAAATTAAGAGCAACAAGAGTTAATTAGCTATAAAACATGTCCGATTATTTTAAAATATTTGAACCATGTACGCCACCGGAAATACAAAAAATGGCCCAAATGGCTATTGAAGATTTTGAAGATTTATTACCTACCAAAAGTAAAGAGAGATATGGAAAATGTTTTTTCTACAAGCGTGCGGAAAAGTATACTTTTCCGCACGCATTTTAGTGCGGAAAGTTGTACTTTTAGCACTGATTTTATAAATGCTAAAATGATTAAAAAAATATTTCTGGCTGTTTCCATAAGAGACTCTGGTATTTCGTCATCCATTTTGGTATATTATAATTAGATAAATATTAAAAATTCACTAATGTCAAATTAAGTAGACAACTTGTAAATTAATTCTTGCTTGGTTACTATGATTACTTTCAGCCTAATGTTTTATTTATTAAGAAGCACTAAGAAAATTTTTGTTTAATGACAAAACAATATTTTTGCTAAAATTTCTTTTTAATTCTAGGCGCTTGTAGAAAAAATATTGTTGCAATTGCGTGCGTAAAAGTATAACTTTAAGCACTTGTTAGGAAAATAACTATATAAACATTATAGAAACTGGTGTTTTGAGAAATAAATTCAAAATATAGGATCTAAAAAGTGTTCTTTTGGCATACTTCAATGTAGAGTCACATACTAAAAAACCATCAATTTTATGGGCATCTTTCTCTATGCTGAAATCTATACTCATTATTAAAGACAAACTGGATATGTCAAAGTTTTCAAAACTTATAGCTTTTCTAAACAAAAAGAACATTGACTATAAACCAAAAAAGTCTGCAGTTTTTTCTGAAAATGATATTGAAAATTTTATAAGAATTTAGGTTGCTCTATCATCGACCAAATTAGAGGCTCACGGGCGGGAAGTGACAGATATCACTTCTCACCCGTGGGCAGGAAGTAAAGTTTGTAATAGCTGATTTCCCGACCTTTAAAAAGTGTGTAATTGGGCAATTACATATACAATTGTGAATAAAAAATTTTCATGTTATATAAAATTTCTCTACGACTATTAAATAATACGCGCATTCTTGTTGAGTATGTTATAAAATACTAAATACTAGAATACGTTCTTCCACAACGTGAATTACTACTAAGAATTCATTCTAAATTAGCCAATCAGATACACTTGAAAGCTTCCATGACTCGTTAGGAAAAAAGTTTACATCAAGTACGGCTTTAGGAGGAGCTTTGGAAGCGATCGTCCCCCCCCCAAATAGGTAAAAATTTACCGCTCCCTTTTTACAACTATACAGCACTTTTTGTAGTCAACACTGTTATACATGTGCATTACAATTTTCCTGGAGGGGTATCACCTTTTAATTAAAAATGACTCAAATTCGCCTTCCGCCCAAATCAAGCTCCTGGATCCGTGCCAGGTTTACATTACCCCAGTTTGAAAGTTCCCATGACCCGCTAGGACTTATTTAAGATCCCTTATTAGTCTACATATGTCCATATGGTTTTATCTTCATCGGCTTCCGCGAATTGTTGCCATCAGTGCATGATATGTCATCTTGCTAGCCTCTTATTTTCCCCATTTTCCTCTCTTGCTGAAATCAGGAAATAAAACTCCAAGTCATGTAATTTTTAATAAAATTATTCGACTAGTTTCATGCCTAAAAGTAATTACAAAAATGTTGAAAATATTTTGATATTATTCAACGAAACTTAGTATACTGAACGCACCTTACAGACAATCAGATAGCAATAAATGTCAGAATTTTTCTAATTTACTATAATTTTAAAATAATACATAGTATATTTTAGGTTATTAAACTAAATTATTTTTCAGTTGATCACGTTCAGGACATATCTCATATTAAAAAGGAATCATCCACTGTTTTACAGATTTAATTATTGGATATTGGCAATACAAGAAAGTGGATTATTGGACAGATTTGTTTATGACCACTCTGTGCCACTGAAGATTTACACAGCAAATGTCGAAACACCTGGTGGATTACGGAAACTAACAATTAATAATCTTAAAAGTTGTTTCATATTTCTTTTGGTAGGATTGACAGTTGCTACTATAGTTTTTTTGATTGAACTAAAAGTTGCCAAAAGAAATTAAAGAATAAAGCACAATTTGGTATCTGCACAACTGGATATGAATATTAAAAATAAACTTTGGTTTTATTGTAAAATTATCACCGCACAAGTAATTAAAATGTATTTTAATCAACTAGGAAGCAAATAAAAAAATTAAAAAATATTTATTTTAATGTCTAAACATGGCGATTTCTTCAGCATCAATAGATTCTTTTTTATCATGAACTCCATTCGTACATTCGTTGTGTTCGTGTGTCCGTTTTGAATTTTGACTTCAGATTCGGTTTACGAGCCGCCAATACCATATATTATCTTGCCTGAAATCGTTTTTGGACGGGCGCTCCGTTAATATTAAAGCTAGGAAGCTGCGGTTTTCAAAAATCGATTATGTAGTTAATTCTTTAGAGTGCGTATATGGTACTTTTTTTAAATTATTTTTAGTAATACCACTATCAACTTCTTTATCTAGATAAATTTGAAAAAAGTAGTACAGGCGCGCTCTTCCGATAAATATTTTAAATATAACGAAAAAAACCGCATATTTTTCGTTGATATATTAGGCGAGTTCTCGACCAAAAACGAATAATTATGTTTTACTGCGCTCTACCCTGTTCTGCGCAGAAAAAAATCTACTAAGAGGGTAGGATTACTTAAAATTAATCGGAAAATGCAAAAAAAAAACAATTTTTACACCCAATTTATTAGAATACAAGCACATTTTCCTTGGGTAATTCTCTAACCGGCAACCACAAAAGTCACGTGGTGTGTGGGCCTCTTAAGAAACATGCCAAACATGGCTGACAAATTCTTGAAAAATTAAATTTTATATTTTAATTAAGATTCGTGTAGGGCATAAAAAATTTCAATTTAGGAGTTCGTAGTTTATTTATAATTCTAGAAACGCTTAAACGATTGTACACCGTATCGGGACTTCGGCCAATCGGCCAACACTTTTTATGCTGTGAAGCGTGAATTATGAATGGCTTGTGCGGTCCCGAACAAACTTCTCACACATATATAGATTAATATTATACATGACGTAACATGAAAAACTTCTAAAATATTGAACTGAAAAAATGCTTTCCTATGCAAAACACTATAGTTTGTATGGCGGGTACCGGAAAGACCGGGCCGGTCCTGTTCAAATTCAATAGGGTTCTTCCCTGGAGAACACCGAGTAAATTAAAAATCGGAACTCGATCGGAGCTTTCGTTTACATCCAGACAGACAGACATCCGAACAGATTTTTTTATTTTCGGACTATAGGAGGTCAGAACGTCAAGGGAAGTGATAAAAAATGGGAGTAAGAACTTTTTTCCCCATCACGAAATTATTACTGAGGCTTTTGGGCCTCAGTAATATTGTTTTCTGAAATCTGATATTTTTTTGCAATAATGCTTAATGTGAAAACATAATTTTTTTATAACCAACTTGGTGTACTTAATAATTAATTATTATTTTCTCGTAGATCATGAAATTAGTGAAATAAAAATTTTAAAATCGGTTGAAAAATGAACAAAAACTTTTAAAAGATTCCACAATTTGTTAAAAAATACGCAAAAATTGATAAAAAATTCTAAAAACTCTCAAAAAAATAACCAAAAACTGTTGAAAAATTTCAGTCTATTGATAAATAATTAATGCGTGTTAAAAAAATATAAAATGAGTAGAAAAATAAATAAAAACTTTAAAAAAAAATTTCAAATACTTAAACACCACTGCGCCACATTGATCAGTCCGCCACTGATTTTTGTAATAAAAAGTCTACAAAGAAATTCTATTTCAAAATGACAGTTAGTTTCTATATGTATGTTGATTTTATGCATCAGGTTTTGGAATCCAAGAAAGCCAAGAAAAAGAAATATGGAACCTATTATTTTTAATTGGTAATTATAGTTCAAACGAAGTTAGAAGCCGACAAATAAATCGCCCTTGTTAAAAAGGCCCGATAGCAAAAAAACGATTTAGCCTCTATTAGAGGCTATCGTTTTCCCATTAGTTACTAGTTCATATAACAAAACAGATTGTGTTATCTGTTTTGTGTCTATATCGACTCTAATTGAACAACGCAACTAGAATATGGGTATTAATTTGTCGGTGACAAACGTCCACTCAGGAAAAGTTATTTGATTTGGCAACGTTGAGAGAAACTTCGAACAGAATTTTGAAGTTTTGTTAACCAAAATAAGAGTTTTTATTAATTGATAAAATTTCGAATAGTGCATCATTCATCATCATTGTTAATACCCGATCGATGTAAGTGTTTGCATAAAATTCTATAATTATTGGTTTTGGAAGATTATATCAAAAAAAAATCGAAAACCTATAATTAGCGTTATCAGTTATTGATTGGAACTGATCACTAAATTTGAACTTCAAAAACCAGATTCCCATTTATTTCTGAAGAAATTAATTAAACTGGATATCAAAGAAATACATAATAGACACTTCAATTACCGGCCAATATCACTAGATCAAAATTTTTTGAAAAACAATTGTTTAATATCTGTAACAATATATAGAATTATTTTTGAAGTTCTACGAGAACAATTCTTTTGAGGTCTATAACAATTGTTTGAAGATTCAGAACATTTTTTTAGGATCTAGAACCGTTTTTAAAGTTATTGAAGAATTCTTAACGATCTAGAATTATTCTTAATGATTTAGAACAATTCTTTTAGGATCTAGAACAATTTTTAAAAATCTAGAATAATTATCAAATATCTAGAACAATTCCTAAAGGTCCATAAAATTGTTTAAGATTCTTAATGATCTATATCAATTCTTATTGATCTAGAACATTTATCAAATATCTAGAACAAATGTTTTAAGGTCTATAACAATTGTTTGAAGATTCAGAACAATTTTTTAGGATGTAGAACCTTTTTTAAAGTTATAGAAGAATTCTTAACGATCTAGAATAATTTTTAAAAATCTAGAATAATTGTCAAATATCTCGAATAATTTTTAAAAGCCCCTAACAATTGTTTGAGATCTAGAATAATTTTTAAGATCTAAATAATTTTTAAAGCTATGAGAGAATGCTTAGGGATATACAACGATTCTTAATGATCTATAACAATTATTTTTGATCTAGAACAATTCTCAAATATCTAGAACAATTCTTTAAGGTCTATAACAATTGTTTGAAGATTAAGAACAATTTTTTAAGATCTAATCAACCGGTTTTAAAGTTTTTAAAGAATTGTTAACGATCTAGAATAATTCTTATTGATTTAGAACAATTCTTTAAGATCTAGAACCATCTTGAAAGTTCTAGAAGAATTCTTAAGGATCTAGAACAATTTTTAAAAATCTAGAATAATTGTGAAATATCTAAAACAATTCTGAAAGGTCCATAGCAATTGTTTAAAATCTAGAACAATTTTTTAAGATCTAAAATCATATTTTCTTATGGATATAGAAATATTCTTAATGATCTATATCAATTCTTATTGATCTAGAGCAATTCTCAAATATCTAGAACAATTCTTTAAGGTCTACTAATTGTTTGAAGATTCAGAACAATTTTTTAAAATCTAGAGCTGTTCTTGAAGAATTTTTAACGACCTAGAATAATTCTTAATTATTTATAACAATTCATTAAGATCTAGAATTATTTTAAAGTTCTAGAAGTATTCTTAGTATAAGATTACCAAATATGTAACATTATTATAATTGTGAATAAAGGATATTATCATATTTTTTGTAAAATGTAATTATTCAGTGAAAACCGCACCTTTCTTACCATTTTTGATATATTTAAAGATAAAATGAGTCAGAAAGTTATGTGGGGCATTTGAATTTAATTTAACACATTCTTAAATATCATTTGCGAAGAAAAATCAAGAAATTAGAGGGATATTTTAAAAGAATTCTCTTAAAAAGATTCATTTAGGTATTGAAGGATTTTAGAACTTCTTCGGAAAATTATCCTACAACTGCGCCATTTAAATATATTACATATCCAATGTTAACATTTTTTATAGATAATATTTTTTTTCAGCATAATAAAGATATAATTTTTTTGTTTCATGTTTGACACAGGTGCGTTCTAATTCGGTTTTATATAAGGATAAAAAAATGACCGAATATGATGCATGTCCTTTGCAGGATATTATAACACCAAATGAATTAAATAATAAAAATAGAAGAAGTAACTCGATGAAATGGCTCAAGAAAAATATGTTGTTAATCTTAACTTTAGTTGGAGTACTTTTGGGATTTATCATAGGTAATTTTCTAATCCATCAATTTTAGTGCAGGCGAGATACAATTTTACAACTTAATTGATATCCAAACCCTGCAGTGGGAAATGATAAAAGGGGTCACAAGGAACATGTAAACAAAAAACGGCGCTCTGGGGGTTGGTCTAATTTATTTGGGGTGGTTAAAGGGTGTTGGAATATGGTTTTTTGCAATTTCCAGCGAAACTTGTTCTCGCATCAAAAAATTCAACAATAAAATTGTAGCCTATGAAAAAACCTACAAAGTAAATTATTTTTTCCTTGTGAAAGTATTTAATTTTATATCTTTAATGACCACAGAAAAATTAAGAAACATGAATAAAATTTTTTTGAGATATTCATATTTTTCGGTCAAAAACATTAAAAGTTGAGTGGCGAAATTTTATAGTATGCGCGTTTCCCAAAGAACCACCCTGTATAAACTACGGATAGTGTATGTGGATAAAATAGTGTTTTAAATATTAGTAGAAGGATTTGTTTGTGAAACAATTTTGCAGAGTTAAAAATAAGCTATAATAAATCTATCAAAAAAAAATAAATACTGCACATAAATAGCGGGAAAGTGTTATGTTGTCCACAACCCATATTTAAATTTAAATTTTCATAAAGCTGTAATTTTGACAAAAATTGATGAAAATATAAGTTTCTACCCTGAAGTAATCAAAATGTATTCCATAAAAAAAGTTTGGTATTTTTTTAAATATTTATTTTTCCGGTTCGAAACCTTTTTTCTAATAAAAATTCTACCCTGAAAAAGTATACTATACAGAGTTCTGTCGGTGCTTCTTTTTTTTGTAAACATTTTATAACGTTCTTAATAATGAAAAAATCATAAAAAATTATCTTTACAATGAATATTTCTGTAATTTTGTATAATAAATTTGAATAAAAAAAATTGAACAACTTATACATACAATTTGAAACTGTATTTTATTTTTGGAACAGAAAATGTGTTTTTATCTAGTATTGCAATTAATATTTATGTCGACTAATGAAGCGTTGATAAGTAAGAAAAAATAATTATAATTTTGTATTTCCTATAATGGATTTGAGTAATTTTTATTTTTAAATGAGATTGTTTGATGTGTAATGGTTCATTTTCATTAAATTATTAAACAACGAAGATTTTTGTTTAAAAAGTTAGTTGTGGTCCCATTTCAATATCTATTACTGTTTAAAAGCTTTGCATGATTTTTCAATATTTTTAACATTGGCCGCCATTTTCTCAGGTAAGTTCGTCCGACATCAAAACTGACAACACTTTATTGACATACTTTTTCGACCCATACAAGTCAGATTTTAAATATCTTGATGTTACACACACATACAGAATTATAGATTCCAATACCTTCGGAGTTTGTGAAAATAAATTATGTTATAATTTTATTATTTTTCACATATTTTATTCTTCTGTATCAT
Organism: Neocrepidodera transversa; assembly: GCA_963243735.1. Taxonomy (NCBI): domain Eukaryota; kingdom Metazoa; phylum Arthropoda; class Insecta; order Coleoptera; family Chrysomelidae; genus Neocrepidodera; species Neocrepidodera transversa. The sequence goes on from OY725339.1 coordinate 29,847,330, forward strand.
GCGATGCTTCCTTAGAATACATATCTTCGTCATATACCTGAAACGATTCATCAAGATCAGTCTCTTTAGCTTTTACTTCATTTTCCGGATTTATGCGAAGACTTGAGATATATACAGAGTTTTCAGAATCTAGCCTCAGGGCACTGTTGTCAGATTCAGAAATAACTACAGAGAACGGGGAATTAATTGTAAAATTTAAAACATTATTAGAGAAACAAGAAATAAAATGAAGAATGATCAACAAAATATTTCTGATGCTATTTTCTTAATAAATTGGTGAGGAGGCTGAGCCTCCTTCGACGAGCCGCCACTGATTATAAAATAATTCAATAAAGATTTTCCATTATTGTTAATGTATAATGTACCGGGTCGGCAAATAAGAACGGCCGTCAGCGATATCTTCGGATCGGATTGTAGTACAGCTTTGGAAAAAAAAAGTGGCTACGAGAAAAACCTGGAAATTATTTAAAGAATTGTAGGTCCACCACTAGAGGGCGTTATTGAATAGAAATGTGTAAATGTTGGGAATTTTTTGTTAACCTTCAATTAGACTATAGTTAGCCTCAACGAAAATAAACAAATTTAGTCTTGTTAGAAAGGCTTTACATTGGCCTATCTGCAGTAATTAAAAATATTGTCAGAATAATGTTACCGTCCTTGTTGAAGGGCGTTTCTTATCAACTTTTCAATAGGCGTACTTACAATAAAAAATAATTAAAGGTAGATTTCTGCCTTAATAATTTCAATTAAATGAATTTTAACATAAATGGAAAGAAAAATGTCTGATGGAAATTGCTCAAGAATAACCATGTTCGGTATATTTTGACACTTACATAGGTAATGAATTTCCAGTTGAAATCAAGTAGGCTATGATTTATACAATATGTCAAACATTATTTGTACTGTTAAATGTTTCTATAATATATCCATGTAGGTAATGTAAGGTCTTTCTAATAAGACTAAATTTATTTATTTCCGTTAAGGTTAACCAGCCTAATTGAGTTTGGACAAAAAATTTCCACCATTATTTACACGTTTCTTAAAATATCTTGGGATAGAAAAAAGATATCGACATGTAATTTTTGCCAGTTTGTTGCTATTTTGGTCTACTTTTATATTCTATTGTTAAAACTGCATGCTTACATTATATTTTCCAAAGAGAACTAGATTTCTAAAAAACTTTAAATAACACCCTCTAACACGCACGTTACTTATAAGGAGGAGTTGAGAATATAACCCTTACACTAGTGGAAAAGCGCTCTTTTTAACAATACTAAATTTGCAAAAATTTAAGTAGAATCAGAGTTATAGTCTTTTTTTCATAACAAAGTTCCCACTCTGCCCTATCTCTTATTTGAATAGTTAGGCCATAACTTGTATTATCAAATATACGCATACCGTAATTGTTTTTGTTATGCTTCTTAATTAGGTAAATTTTGTAAAATTTGGCTTTTTAAATTTTTTTTATTCAATAACACTCTCAAGCGGTGGACCTACAATTCTATAAATAATTTCCAGATTTTTCTCGTGACCACTTTTGTTACAATTTTTTTCCAATGCTGTACTACAACCCGATCCGAAGAAATGGCCGAAGGCCGTTCTTATTGGGTGTTGTTCACTTGGTCCCAGCGGTCAATTTTGTCAACGGGGTTCCGTAATCCTACCGGTCCTTTGATTTAAATTTAAAAATTTAAAATTAGGTGGGCTTCTTGGGCACAGTGGTTATCAACCATAAAGTAAATAATCCGATTGATTCAAAATAATATTTTTAAGAAAAAATAATAGGAATAATTTCAGTTATTTCTAAAAAAAAATTTCTCCAAATAAATATAGTTCATTTGTTTTCTACGGTAAAGATTTTTTTCTAGAAATAACTAACCTCTGTTTGATTTGTATAATAAAGATTTTTTTTCCAAATAAAACCAATCATTTGACAATAATTTTATTTAAACTGTATTTAAAACAAATCAAAAAACTCAATTGCAGAAAATCTAATTAAATTTAGTTCCATTTTTATTATGGTTTTCCTATTTCTTTAAGAAATAGAATTTTTAGTCCTACTCTCATCATAAACCGATTAAGAGTATTCGAGTAGCAAAATAAAACAACCCCATTCATAAAACCAATCATTTGACAATAATTTTATTTCAACTGTATCTAGGAATAATCTAAAATTGAAGAGATTACAAAAATATTATTTAATATTTAAATAATCATATTTCATTATCCTAGAACCCTTAATCCAGCTTTTGCGCACAAAAAGGCTACACCTTTAGAAGTGACAAAGGGGTATAATTGACCGCTGCGCCGAAATGGGCTCCACCCTTCTTATTGGCCCACCTCTGGTACCTACATATTCGTCAAAATTACATTATTTTTGTAAAAATTACATTATTTTTGTAAAAATTTGAATTTAAAAATGGAATACATGAAGAAAAAACAGTGACTTCCACAAAATTTGAAGATGTTTCATAATCTACAACTTTTGTATACACAACTTTTCGATTACATAACAAAATAATTAAAAAATGCTCATTTTTACCTCTCGTCCCTCAGATAAGAGAGGTATAGTAATCATGCTAAAAATTGGGTAGTGAGTTTTCAATAGATAAACCCGTTTTAAGGTCCCTAGAATAAGATTTTGATGTTTTCGCGATGATGTCTGTGTGTATGTGTGTGTGTTGGGATGGATGTTGTAGTAACGATAACTGAATTGCAAAATATGAAATTTTGCATACAGTATTTTGACACCCTCGATTAAATCTGATTAGATTTTGGTGTCAATTGGACAACCGGAAGTGGCAGTTACTATAAGTGATGACGCCATTACTAAACAAAATAGCAGTAAAGTTTTACACATATATTTCGTATGCACTATAGTTTAGTTTCGTATTATTAAAATTTTCAAATCTTTTGCCATTATTGCCAGATTTACAAAAAAAATAAACTTTTTTCATACTTTTTTGTGTTAACGTGTAAATTTTGGATTCAAAAATGGCGAGAGGTCATATGTTGACCACATCAGATTTTTAATTTTTATCTGAGGTCTTGAAACATTTCATTTTATTCCTTATAAAAATACTGTACAAATATGAAATTTCGGATTAAACAATAAAACACAATTCCTTTTGGTTTTTTGTTCCGTATAATTTAATGGTGTAACCAGTTTTTCAATTTTATTAAAATTTTAAATAAATTAATAACATTTATTAAAAAATACGTGGTTATAATTATATCCAAAAGTACATGTAAAAACGAAAAAAATACGCAATCGAAGAATTCTGTACTATAAAATATCGCCATTCAACTTTTAATTTGAAAAAAATATGTTTTTGACCGAAAAAAATGAATATCACAAAAAATTTAAAAAAATTTTGTGCTTATTAAACACATAAAAGCAAATACTTTCATAAAGTTTCGTCAAAATCGATTAATTTTTGATGAAATGAAAAATAAAAAACGAAAAACAAAATATTTTGGACTTCCTCACTTTCCTCCGAAATTTTAAGGTTATGGTCAAAATTGACTTATACAAAATTTCTGGGTTTTTAGAGTTTTCGAAGACTCGAAAACTCATAAGATGGTTTTGTCCGTCCTTCCGTCCGTCTGTTAGCCTGATTCAACTCGACAACGGTGAGAGATAGAGACAAACGGACAATGGCAATCGATTCAGCATCTTAAAAACCCCAAAAATTATATTAATCTTTGACCTATTTTTACTTTCCCGCTAGTTATTCCATATAAACTGTAGTATATGAGGTATATCTCTATATATAAATTTATTTTCGTAACTCGAAATTTTTGAAACCTCGAAATTACGGTAAAAATATTGTCGTTTTTCATTTGTTTTCATAAGTTACAACTTTGTTCCTGAATGTTTTTTTTAATATGAGATCGAGTTTTGTTGAAAATCACGAAAAATCGCAAAAAACCCCCTTTAACCACCCCTAAATAAATTAGACCAACCCGCAGAGCGCCGTTTTCTGTTTACATGTTCCTGTGACCCCGTAACCATTTTTTTCTAGGATTTTCTTTACGAAATCTACAGCTATCTGAAACTTCAATCCTATTGATTTCATATCCGGGTGAACTTTATATGAGAGTATTAAAACTTCTTATTTTACCATTAATAATATCCAGTTTAATAACGGGAAGTTCAAGTGTTAACGCTAAGTTAAATGGGAAAATAGCTTTACGAACTTTTATTTACTTTTTTCTCACTTCCTTATTGAACGCGTTGTTGGGAGTTGGTTTTGCTATTGTGATTCATCCTGGAGATCCTGGAATCAAAGTAGCTTTGAACAACGCTGTTGATGCAAAGAAAGGTAGTTCGGTTATGGATAGTCTTTTGGATTTGGGCAGGTAACAAATTTATAAGTGCCTTTACTAGCATCGTATTTAAACAGAGTTATTTTATTTTTAGAAATATTATTTCTGATAATATATTTCAGGCGACTTTTCAACAGGTCAGTACATTTTTAAGTACTACTTTTTTTTAATAATTTTATGTTTTATTTTTAGGTTCATACCGATGTTATAAATAATACAATAAAAATTTTTCATAAAAATAACGAGACCACTGAGATAACTACTAAGGTGGAGAAAATACTTAACTATAGGTAAATAAAAATTTGTGAAGTATAACCGTATAGATATGATAAACCACATTCAGTTTTCCTTATAAAAAATGAAAAATAACTTCTTTCCTAACTATTTCCCTAAGAATTAGAAGTTTTTTTCTCATTAAAGACATTTTTGTGTAACATATTTCTCTTTCCCATTTCCGTAACAATCAGAAATGTTGTCGACTTGGTAACAATGTCAAGATTTAGTTACTTCGCAGTTAACGTATAGATTTTCATTTGTAAAAGTTGTTTTTGCGTAACAAATTTCTTCTTGATATTTCTTTACTAATTGGAAATTTTGTTAACTTGACAACAATTTCAAAATTTATTCATTTTGCAGCTGATTTTTTTGTGCTTATACAAAGATATTTTTGTATTAAATTTCTTCTTGGTTACGTTAGGTTAGGTATTATATTTCTTCTTGGTATTTACCTGAAATCATAAATTTTGTGGATTTTTCTCAACATTGTCAAGATTTAGTTATTTATCAGTTGATTTATATTTATTTTATTCATAATCGTATATGTAATAGCTCAATTACACACTTTTTAAAGGTCGGGAAATGAGCTATTACAAACTTTACTTCCTGCCCACGGGTGGGAAGTGATATCTGTCACTTCCCGCCCGTAATCCGGATCGATTTCTCTATACCTATCATATCAGCAGAAAGCGATACATATAGTATTATTAGTTACAACAATAAAGTAAGAGACTTTAATAAACTATACGTATTTCCAAAACCTATTTTATTTGTTTTAATGTTAATCGTATTGTTTTGTGACTATAATTTGTCATTTTCCTTTTTTAATTTTTTTTTAAATTGATAGTACAAAAATAAAATGTCATGTAATATGTAAATGCCAAAGTATTTTGATTTCAAAGAAAACTTGACTATAGAGTATTTTAAGACACATGTCACATAGTCACTTTTAAAATTAATAACTATATATTCTTTTCAAATTGTGGATTAAAATAAAATGATTGTGAATAAAATAGTATACAAACCATGGCGGAAATTATCATTCCTGTCTCGGGCAATAGATCACCTCGGCGCGAGCGCCTCGGTGATCTATATTGGCACTCGACAGTAATAATTAATTTCCCGCCTCGGTATGTAATCTACTATTATTTATATAAGAAATTATGTCAACTTGAAAACAATGTCAACTTTTTCTTTTACTAATAGACCGTCAGTTAGTGACAGATTTTCTTGGAGTATATTGAGGTATGGATATTCTAATACTAATAAGCCATATATTATTGAATAATTCCTTGTTCGTTACATATAAAAGTTAATTACCTTTTCTTTGTACAAATTAAGCGTTTTTATACGATTTCTAGCAGGCTGCAATGTGCTTTAAAATGAAATTCAACGAAAAAACTACTGACAAAGTCATTGGCATACCATTTTCGTGAGTCCATGGGTTCGCATCGGATAGGTATACCTGTATTTAAAAAAAATATTTTTCCACGTTTCGGAACAGTCTACCATTGAGTAGTATGCATGTTTATGCTGTACGTGAGCTAAAAAAAATATGGCATACCGTTTGTGCATGTAAAACGGCACGCTAAATTTGCAAACAAAAGTAAACTAACTTTTATATATAACGAACACGGAATTAATCATTAATGTATGGCTTATTATCGTTAGAATATCCATACCTCAATATACTCCAAGAGGCATACTGTAAAAAAATCACATCCGAAAACCTGTCACTAAGTGCCGGTCTATAGCTGATTTTTTTTTCTATTATTAAAAGATATTTTTAAATAACATATTTTTCTTTGTCATATCCATAACAATCATAAATTTTGTCGGCAAACACAAAAGTCCAAAGACAAAGCTGATCGACAAAAGCTGAAAGACAAAAGCTCAAAGAAAAAAGCACCAATAAAAAAAACTCCAAAGATAAAGGCTCACAGACAAAAACCCACACACAAAAGCCCAAGAGAAAGATCAAAGACAAATGTTCAAATAGAGAAAGCCCAAGGACAACAGCGCAGGGACAACAGTCTAAGGAAAAGTCCCAGGACAAAAGTCCAAGCACAAAAAAGCTCAAGGACAACAGCCCAAAGAGAAAGTGCAAAGACAAAAGCCCAAAGAGAAAAGGTAAGGGCAACATTCCAGGAACAACAGCCCAGGAATAACAGTCCAGTGACAACAGGTCAAGGACAAAAGTCCAAGGACAAACGGTCAAGACAAAAGCTCAAAGACAAAAGTCTAAAGACAAAAGTCCAAAGAAAAAGCGCAAAGACAAAAGTCTAAAGAGAAAGCCCAAAGACACATGTCCAAAGACAAAAGCCTAAAGACAAAAGGGCAAAAGATCAAAGACAAAAGTGCCTGGTTAAAAGATCAAAGACTAAAGACCAAAGCTCAAAGACAAAAGAAAGTGATTTACAGGGCGTAGCTAATTTTTGTTTGTCTTAGAGAGCATTGACCAAGTGGTTTTTTATTGGTTATGATCTATAGGATGATGCGGTCGTTCTTAAAGTAGGGATATTTTGCTAAAATACCGCAGTAAAAATAAATAGATGCTGGTTGTTTTCGTAAATCTTTTCTTTATTAACCAGTTTTAAAATATTTAATTATTTTGTACGTTAAAATGATAATATGATTTTTTACTTGTAGTATTATTATTCAATTTCTTGTTTATATCGGTTTGTGGTTTACATTTACATTTTTTCAGACAGCCAGGCAGCTTTAAAAGCACTGAGCTCCAACCGGCTGGACTCGAAGATGGTGTGGAACTGCATCGAATCCCTGTATCGCATTGCTACCAGTAACAGGGTAACACTACTCTGGGTACCTGGGCATGAAGGGGTGGAGGGCAATGAGAAAGCCGACACCCTTGCGAAAAGAGGTGCAGGATCCGAGTTCAAAGCAGTGCAAAAGACACTGTCTGGAAATGGGCCTAGAGGAAAACTCTCCAGCACTGGAAAGATATTCCTGGGTTAGCTCACTCTAAGGCGTTTATAGTCAAACTCTCAGGTAGCACCCTATCGCAGATCCTAGAATGGAGTAGAAGTGATCTACGCATCCTAATTGGACTGCTTACAGGGCACTGTCGTCTGCGGTACCATCTGAAGAAGCTAGGTCTGAGTCAAACATCGGACTGTCGCTTCTGCAGTGTGGAAGACGAAACGGCGGAGCATATTTTATGCTCCTGCCCTGCCCTGGAAATGAATAGGCTTCGTACGTTTGGCTTTGTACAGCTGGAGCCTACCGACTTCAAGGAAGCTTCACCTAAATCAACCATAGACTTCGTAAGAAGGTGTGGATTGTATGGTGAATTATAGCCCATAGGGGTGAGCCACAATAGGCCTCTGTTGGCCGCAGTGGAGGGGCGAGCAAACTCTCCACTCACATTGAACCTACCTACCTACCTACCTTGTGGTGCTCTGTTAATAAAAAGAAAATCTTTTTATCTGTTTTTTATAATAAATTTATTACCCGTTGACCTTAATTAATTAATTCTGATAATTATTTGATCTAATTATTTATTTTTGTTGAGTTTGTTTTTTTGTTTGTTAGATTGTTTGCGATTCGTATTGTTGTTGAAAAAATTTAAAAACTTGAAAAGTTTGTTTGTTATGGTGTCAAAATTGGTATGTGGGAGTTTTTGGGGTCGGAGATTATGAGTTTTTTCTCATAATTAATAAAGTCCAGATGGCGATTCCAAAATGGTGGACGAAATTTTTTTTAATATATATTTATGTTGAGTTTACTTTTTTGTTTATCTGTTACGGTTTCAGCGATTTGTATTGTTGTTGAAAAAATTTGATGTATAAGGAAAAATTGTTCGTTATGGAGTCTAGATGTGCAAGAAACTGTTTCCAAGACATGTTTTGTCATTGATTTATTATGGATGCTGTAGTGGTTGGAGTTGTAAAAAAAAGTTTGTTAATTTTGTGCGTTTTAGTTTTTGATTTATTTAGAGCAGTTGTTTTTTCTTTTTTATTGTTGTTATTATTAGATGTATGTTTTTCATTTTGTTTTTGTTGCAATTTGAAAGTTTTTTGTTGTCATCAGTTTGATATAATTTACTTTTAGGAATTTTTTAACGGCATGTAATTTAATTACGATAATTGAATAATATAATTTAATTTTGAGATTTTTTTAATGACATTTAATTATAGGAATAATCCATCGGACTAAGTGTTCTTAAAACTCTTACAATAATAATAATTAATCAAGGTGTTCAAAGAATTAAAAAATTGAATAATTATATTACAAGTGAAAAATCATAGTAACCTTTAACTTTAATTACAATAATTGGGCGAATTTTTTATCAACAATATTAGGCCTAGGGCCCACACCTATAAAAGTTTGTGATAACCTAACCGTTAAGACTCATATATGACGTATATATGTTCTTTATCTCGAGTCGGACAAAATGTTTTAATAAAGAATAAAACAACTCGAAGTCATACCACAAATAATTTAATAGTGACGAAACGTCTAAAAGTCAAATAGCGACATGTTTCGGTCTACACGACCATCATCAGGAAAATTGGATCCAAAACGTTGATAAATTTTAAAAAATTATAAAATATGATTGTGACGGGTTACATTGTGGAAAAAATTATTTTAAAACTATTTTTCTAGCCGCTTATACCTATGAGACATTATTTTCACAAAATCAAATATATGCGTTGTCATTTTGGTTTAATAGACATTTGATTCTCTACAAATTCTTTCCTCAAACGAGCTTCTCTGCGATATACTTTTTGTTGGTAAAATTAGGATTTTTATCTTTATAAACTGGGCGCGAGGATTTTAGGGTCCGTTTAATCCCATAGGTTAATTGGGCGCAAGCTTAAATTGTTCTTATATAGGTGTTTCATAATTAAAATCTTTAAAATTTTTGATCAAAATTCTTAAAATGTTTGAAAGTTTGGACCAAAAGTCTTGTAATTTTGGAACAAATTTTTTGAAATGTTTGAAATTTTTTAAATTATTAACCAAAATTCTTAAAAGTTCAAATTTCTGGAAATTTTGGACAATCCTTGAAATCTCTGAAATTTTGGATCAACATTCTGAAATTTTTGAAAGATTGGGTAAAAATTATTGAACTGTTTAAAATTCGGGACCAAAACTTAAAATTTTGGATCAAATTTCTGGAATTTTTTTACTTTTGGATAAAAATTCTTGAAATTTTTTATATTTTGGATCAAATTTCTTGAAATTTTTCAAATTTTTCATCAAACTTCTGGAAATTTTTTATATTTGGATCAAAATTCTTGATTTTTTTAAATTTTGGGCCAAAATTTTTTAAATTTTGGATGAAAAATCTGAATTTTTTGAAATTTTGGATAATAATATTGATTTGATTGAATTTTTGGATCAAAATTCTTGAAAATTTTTAAATTTTGAATCAAAATTCTGGAAATTTTGATAAAAATTATTGAATATTAAAATTACCTATATTTATTCGAACATACTAGCCAATTTCAAAAAAAGGATTTTTTAATGTAATAAGAATTCAAATTCCACAAATCAAAAAACACCAATCTGGTCATTTTTATTTTTCGTTTTACGTCAAAGTTTTCATATTTTTATTCATTATCGGATAATTAGGATCAAAAATAATTTTACAACTTCAGGTAAAGGGATTATTTTCGCGCCCCGTTTACATCCGTCCAAATTTAGTGCCGGAGCGAACTTACCTGTCATGTTTTCGGATCGGGGAATAAAATCTGACCGCCGGAGCGAACTAGTGTGTACCGAATATCGAGTTTCATTTATGATTATATGTATAAGAAGTCTTAATAGTGAGGTTATCATAAACTTTTTTAGGCGTTGGTCCGAGGCCTATAACTACGAAGTACTGATTATAAATATTGTTAATTTTTTTTAGATTAGGCACTAACAATATCGGTATAGTTTTCTTCTGTATCATTTTTGGAAGCGTCTTGGGCACAATTGGACCTAAAGGAAAAGTTGTAAAAGATTTTTGTTCTACAATTTTCGATGTTGTTATGAAAATGGTCAGAGGTGTAATGTGGATAACACCGATTGGTTTATGTAGCATCATAGCTGGAAAAATAGTATCGGTGTCAGATATTATTTTAGTCATTACTCAATTAGGATGGTTTATTATTACAATGATATTGGGAGTTTTTATTTACCAAATGGTTTTTTTACAATTGATTTATTTTTTAATCGTAAGAAAAAATCCTTTCAAGTATTATTTGGAGTTTATGCAAGGTCAGTATTATAAATAAATTATAATTTTTGTGTAATAATATTTTTCGTTTTACTTAAGAAATCAGAAATTATATAGATAAGATATAAGAAGTAACATATTGACTCACTAGATTCTAACGCACCGCGGTTAAAATTGGTCATGCAACATTGCTAATTCGGATTACAGGATAAAATAAAAATAAAATAAAATAAAACAAGATTTAGTATTTAATGTTAACCGACAGTAAACTTAAAAGAATTTTATTTCATTGTAACAAGTTGAGAACTATCAAAGCGACAAATAGAGAAAACGAAATATTTTTATTTTAGTTAGGTTATATTTAATGCAGCACATGCACTAATTTTAGGATATAGTCGTATTTATCAAGAGAACCTTCATTTTAATAAGATAATAATTGGTAATAAATTAATTGGCGTTTATATTAACTATTACAAAAAAATATTTACTTTTACAAGTGCCCAATTAGATTTTTGGTTGATCATATGTTATTTTTAACGGTTCTGATGATTTCACAACTTAGTAAAAAAAGTGCTTCTTTAAATTGTCTTTATTATTTTTATTGGTGGATTGGTGCGGAAAAGTCGATTAGATTTTATCTCTTTAACTGCTAGAAATTACTAGTATTAATAGGAGGTATTTATTTCATTTTTGAGCTCGATTTTTTTTAATCCTTCTAATATACACTTAAAATGTCCTCGTGAGACATATTACTCCATCAAATTCCTTCAATTCCTTCAGGAATGGCCTGAATTAGATTAAATTTAAAGGGCATCCCTGTATGACGAATCGCGTGAAAATCCGTTGCCTTCCACTGTCTTCGAACCCCGCTTTCGCCCTCTAGCGCCGAAACTATGGGAAATTCGAAAAAAAAGTTAAATACGAAAGTTGTAAGGGATTTCATACTTTATTTCATAATATTTTCATAGAAAATGCATGATTAGTACAGAAAATCTACAAAAAGGCTACATGTATATTCCGTTCGCGCTCTCTAGCGGCTAAATTATGCCTAATTTGAAAAAATGTTTACAACAAGAGTTGTAGAGAATTTAATTACTTAAAATCCTCCATTGTTACGTTTTTCTCTAAAACGCATAGTTTTCCCGGAAAATTGGAAAAATGGCGAAAAACATCAAAATTTTATACATACATGTAGTTTTCTTAAAACTCACTCTTTTTTTCTTAAAACTCACTCTTTTTTTGTGATTGCGCATTATGAAATTATTCAGCTTCGTCTACGTAAAAAATTATTGTGTATCTCTAAATTATTGTACTATATTTTAATATGGTCAAACCCATAAATAAATGAATATTTTTAGGTACTTTAACAGCTTTTGCTACAGCTTCAGCAGCAGCAGCTTTACCGATAAATTTCGACGTATTAGATTACGAGTTAAAAGTTAATCCTTCTATAACAAGATTTGTAATGCCGATAGGTTGTAACATTAATATGGATGGTACCGCGATGTTTTTAGCAGTGGCTACCATATTTATGGCACAAATGACCGGATTCTATCTTGGAATCGGTACCATTATTACTATTTGGTAAAACAATATAAATCCATTATTTTAATAGATTTGTAATAAGTTAATTTTTAGGTTAACATCTACTATAATTTCATTTTCTTCAGCTAGTGTACCTAGTGCCGCGTTGGTGCTATTACAGATGATACTTTCCTCAATTGGAATTCCTAGTAAAGATTTGCCTTTACTATTTGCTGTTGATTGGTTAGTGTAAGTTAATAATTAAAATGATTTTATATTTATATTTTATTTCAAATATTTATTTTAGAGACAGATTTCGTACAACGAATAATATGTTAGGGGATTGCTATACTGTAGCAGTTGTAGAAAAATTATCAAAAAACGAACTTAATAATACTAAGGTAAAAGACATTTTTATTAATTATTTTATAAAACAAACCTTTTAATATTTTTTTAGACAGAAAATCCGGAAAGTAAATCTAATAATGAAATTCAAATCGTGTAACTATATTCTATGAATAAAAATCATAACATAAAATGTGAAGAGGACCAGACAAATATTGGTATTTATAGTACTAATAGTATAAGACAATGTTATGTCAATGAATTATAATAAAAATACCCACATTTTTGTAATATATTATTTATTTATAGCGCAAAAAAATATTTTTTTTGTGTTAAATTCTCACCATTTAAGCGACTCTTTAAACAATTATCTGCAATACGAGTTACTTATTATTTGCATACGTAAAATTTCGCAATAAATGAAAAAACTTTTCCATTTTGGCCACGTCGGGCACATATGCTTGACACGCACTTTATACTACTAGACCGTGTCAATCATATATGCCGACGATACGTGTGTTTCCTTATGGGAGTTTAAAGGGTGAAATGTGCCGAACATAATATGCTTGGTTTGGACAAATTCGGCTATTTACTATTGTTTTTTTCGGGTTTTAATTAAACATAGTATTATACTTATTTCCTAGTAAGAAGACGATGTTAATCTTGTGAATAAAAATAATACTGTTGTTTGGCTCTAAGACCACCGTCTTCTTAAATGGTTTAAGGTATAAGTTTAATATTATGCAAAAAATATTTATTTCTTAGTTATAAACAAAAAAAACAAGTAACAAATTATAAAAATTATATTATATTAAAAATAACACATATAAAAATATCGACTATGCATGAGTCAAATTAAAATAGGTCAGACATGTTTAAGGCTGGTCAGGACATTCTACACAATAAGTATAAACCATTTTTGTACGCTTTCTGGCTACTTCTCTTCCTTCTGCAATTTTCATTTTCCTTTATCGTTTACCTTCTCTTCCAAATGATGGGCATTTCGCGCGGATGATTTTCTTCCTGTTTTTTGACGTCTTCTTCCCTCTACTTGCTACAAATGTTCTAATAAAGATTCTCGAACAGCACACCTAATAAAAGCTCATTACCTAGCTTGCGGTACTACTTGATACCCCTACGGAGAGTTGTTACATAAGAGGCCATCTGGTCTGACAAATCAATCCCGCCTTTACCTTTATTATATGCAAGTGTTGCCAAGGGTTTTGTAGTTGCTTTACGTTTTTTTCGGCTTTTAGTTTTGTGTGTTACTTTGTTTTGCAGAGGTAAATACTGAGTGGTGCTTGATTGTGCTTGGTTGTTTGTTGATTTTGTGGGTGAATTTTGAGTGTGACTAGTTGATGGTTGATTGTTCTTGCGTGAATCAGAAGAGTTACTGTGTTGAAGTTGAGTGCTTGCGACCGTTAGTAAAGGTAAACCGTTGCTGATGGAGGGTTGTGGATCACCATCCATAGTTTTTCGTGAAGATCGAGGCTTTGGTTGTATATCTACCATTGTGGGTGAATGGTTCGTCGAAAGCATTCTGACATCTCGAGTGTCCTTCCATTTTAGAACAACTATTCTGTTTTCATCCTCTTTAGAAATTACTTCCCCCCTTTTTAGTTTTGCTAACATTACCAATAACGTGAAAATTGTCAATATACAGGGTTCTGCATTCTTTTAGGAGTGATCCAGTGAGTTCCATGCACACATTTTGAGCCAAGCCAACTTCTCGCTTACCATCTGTGGATTTTCCTGCGTAGATCTTTAACGCCCATGTATATCCCCTCCACGGAACATAATTTAAAACGTTTTATTCCGTAACGGTGTGTCTTGTTAGGAATATACTGTAGAAAAATAAGCCTGCCCCTCCAGGGCACTAGTGTCTCGTAAATTACAATGTCTTCTCCGGGGAAAAATAATTATTTAAATTTTCTTTCGAGGATACTAACAAGGGGTTGAATTTTGGCTAGGCGATCCTCTTTTTGGATTGTTTCATTATTATTGAAGTGCACCATATTGAGTAACATTTGATAGCGGTTTCGTGACATAATGGTAGAAGGAATATGCTGCTTGTATATACCTTGCTGTGCCCAGTAGTCGGGAAGAGCGGAAAGTCCAACCAATCCTATCGAAATCGTTAAACCTAGAAATTGTTTGATTTCTTCGGCATTAGACTCCACTTTTTGTGCTGACCACATCTGGTATTAGTTTTGGATAACGACGATTGTTCAGCAAATATAAATACATCCAAAGCCGTTACATTTTCTGGTATGTTTTTTTGTAATCCTGTTCGGCCAGTAAAGTTAAATTGCTTGTGGCGTCCAACATATTCGCTTCAGGTGAAGTTTGCTGTATTTACGTTTGGGTTTGGAGGTACAACATCAATGTCTTCATTTTCTTCATCTTCCCATTGATCTTCATCCTCCTGGATTATTTCACCTACATTTTCTTCCGATGAGCTGTCTTCCAAAGTCATCATCAGGTGCACTTTCTTCGACAATATCAATTTCATTAGCAACTTCTTCGAGTTTTAAGTCCGTCAAAGCTTTGCGCTTACTCATTTTTAAAACTTAACACTTGGTAACACTAATTTTTAAAATCTGTAAGAAGAGAAACAACAAAAATTAGAATAAAAGCGTCGGGCATATTTGACTGACATGGCTCCCTAAGTAAAAAATGAATAGCGTGGGGGCCACCATATATGACTGACATAGAAAAAATGGTGGAGGAAAGCTAAAAACAAAAACAAATTACTAAAAACAATCAAAGCCAATATTTTAAACCACTTTTTAACATAAATTACGAAAAAAGCATATGTGGCCGCGTATGGTATTTTGTCAATATACACGTGGCACGCAATGTTTTTGACTGAAACTTATTTTTTTAGACTTGTACTTATTTAATAAGTATGAGGAATGGCTTAAATGTTCACAAAATGATGTAGTAGAGTCAGCCCATTTAGAGAAGAACCCATTACGTCACACTTTACGCATCGACAACGCCTCCCCTCTTGGCAGGAAGGGAGGCGATACCAGCAACCAGTGGCGTTTACGTTTTAGAATAAAATTAAAACGTGTATTAAAAAGTAAATTATTTATTAATGTCAACTGAACACACTAAAATTTCGAATTTTGTCAGTGAGCATCGTGACCTAATGGGTTCTTCTCTAAACGGGCCGACTCTAATAAACAGCAAAAATGTAAAAATCGATTTTTTTCTTCTTCAATTTTTGCGACCAGTCGCTTCTTTAATCTCCCTAGACTTGGTGCCTAATATTTAAATTAAAAATGGACATCAAACAAATAGTATTTAATTGTAAGATAACTTGCGAAGCGGATTATCTTAGACAAATAAGACAGTAAATTGAAGAGAAGAAAGACTACATGACGTATTAGGGGCCGGACTTGAACTATACATAGAAGTAAAACTTGATGGAACTAAAATCCTAAAAAAACACATAATAAGGTCTAGCGAAAATCCGGAGGATAAAAAATTGATTTTCACTGTCAAAAAACATTCAATAATTATTTTAAATTGAACTGCAACATAAAGCCAAACAAAAATCCACACTTCAGTCTGACCCCAAAAATCCCCAAATATAAATTTTGAATAGAATCGGATCATAATCATATATCTCGTCCACCATCCTGGAGCCGCCATCTTGAATGTATTAATTTTGAGAAAAAATTCGTAATCTACAACCCCAAGAACCCTCATATTGAATTATATCTGTTCATAATCATAAATCGACACCAAGCGACAAAATTGTTGGTAACATGTTGACGGTGATGTTGGTTTTGATGTATCCCATCAACAAGCAACATTTTGATGGATACTCGTCAACATTGGGCGGCATACAACAAAGAATTTTGTTGCCGGTTGCTTGTATCTGTGTTTCACATTTCAAATGGGAAACATCGGTTAGTGTGGACGGTGTTGCCAACATATTGAGTGAACAGGTTTATTAAACTCATATATGAATCACCTGAAGCTAAATATCGTACAGTGACGAAAAAATGTACTGATTGTGGGATGGCTGCACGGTAATTCGTATCATTTTTGATGCTAGAGGAGCTACCAAAACGAAGAACTTCTTCAAAGTCAGTTTTCGCCAATCTGTTGTTCCATCTTTTTAAAAAATTCCATTTTTTGCCAATATCTTTTTTTCGTTTTTGAAATTGGCAGCTATTACAATGAAACCAGCACAAAAATGAGCAACAGCTACCATGTTCATGTCCATAATTCAGAACTTGACTGATAATGGTGCGGACGCACAACATCACAGACAACATGTATCCTGATACAGTGGCTGCAACTGTATCTGTTGGCAATAAATTGTTTGGCAACATAAATATCGATGTTGCCAATACTTTGTTGCCTGGTGTGATGATTCTACATCTACCTTGCCATATATCTGAAACAAACAAAGAAAAAAGCAAGCTCCACGAAAATATACAATAAGGATTAAAAACTGCAACATAAACTCGAACTTTAGTCCGAGTAAAATCTCAGATTATTGTTATTCTCTGCAAAAATTCGGGTTAGTTCAATGGGTATGTTTATTGATTGATTTTTTATCATATCTTAAAAATACTTATAGGTAAAAATAAAAATTAAAGTATTTATCTCAAGTACCTATTCAAATCAAATTAGCATGGATAAAAATATGAATCCACAATAATTGATTAAAATTTAAGTTAAACCAGATAAGTGTCATCATTAATTTTTTATTTTAACAATTTCAGTTTTAATATTAAAAAAAAAACACAACAATGAAGTTTTTGATATTTTTCGTTGGTACATTTCTTAGTGTCAGTGCTCTAACCGATTTAGATCAATGGAATTCATTTAAGGTATTAATTATTTCAATAATTTATTTACAGCACGGCTTGCAATTATTGTATTGCGTGCGGTAACACTTTAACGCACTCGACACTAAAAATAGTGCGTGTCGTAAAAAAAATTTTTTTTCAGGCCAAGCATTTAAAATCTTACACCAACGTAGTCGAAGAAAACCTTCGGTTTGATATTTTCCAAAAAAATCTACGTACCATCGAAGAACACAATACCAAATACGATCAAGGTCTAGTCAGTTATTACATGGGTGTCAATCAATTTACCGATAAAACCTCGGAAGAATTTAAAAAAATTCTAGTAAACCAAAAATTATCTAAACCTACTATTAAAACCACCGAAAAGTTTACTAGAGGAAATCAAGAGGTACCTCAAATAGTAGATTGGAGGGACCAAGGGGCTGTACTTGAAGTTAAGAATCAGGGAGATTGTGGATCTTGCTGGGCTTTTAGTTCGGTAAGTAAATACTAAATAAAATAAGTCATTTGATATTACTTGACCAGAGTAGTTGGCACATGAATTTCAGATGCGCATTGATTTATACACTGTTTGTCTCTTTTGCGTTCGCGCATCTTCCAAGTACCAAGTATGCTGGTCAAGATATACATATATTTATAGTTATTTTTAGTACAAGTGAGCAAAGTGCATCATTTAATCACGAACCTGAATGTTGAGCGCCTGAGCCGCAGGTGAAGGCCTCCATCAGGTGAGTGATTAAATGCACTTTGCTTACGTGTGCTAAACCTGATTTTTTCCAATTTATTAAAATATAGAACATAAAGTAATAATTTGTGCTGTTTGGAATATTTACACTTATCAAAAAAGAAATTAAATACACCAATTGAGATATAATAATTATTATAATGGCTTTTAAACAAAATATTACACAATATTTAATAATGTAAACAAATGACATAACTTTAACAAAAGGAAATGGCTGTGCGTCTGTGTGACTGTCAATGTATGTGTACGCATGCGCGAAGTGATTAAAAAATGTATTTTGGTCACTCATTTCAGTAGATAAAAGTAAACTTTTGTCAACGAAATGGAAAAAAAAACAAATAATCAATAAATTAATGAAATTCTTTATTTTCGGGCTGCTATGCGCAGGTATTCTTTGGTTATTAACTGAAACGTCGCGAAGAGTACTTCATCCATGCCACTGAAGATGGCTGCCGCAGTTGCAGTCGAAACGTTTGGAAGTAATTTGGAAGTAATAACTAAAGAAGACCACGGCATAACAGCTCAAAAATAAACAATTTCATTGATGCCGGGCGTGAAAACTTACATTTTTACAATAAATTAATAATATTTTACATTTGGTCTACTATAGACAAGTCCAATACAGAATTTTAATGATTTTAGATATAAAGAAATATATTTCCAACGAATTAAATATTTTTTTCTCAAGAGAATTACCTTTAATTTTAACACTCACCACTGATGTAATTATTGGAACTAAGTTTACGATGGCATAGATGAGCTAAATTTTAATCCAATTTTAAGTAAAAACACATAAAATTTAGTGTTAACTAAAATATTTTTCGCAGCGTACTATTGTTATTTAATAAATTTACATTTAGATAGAATTCTTTAATGTTGAAAATTTAAATTTTATTTTGAAATTTATTACAAACATGTTTTACATATTTATATTACGGATACTTAGTTCTAGAAGTGGCACATGATATACCGGGTGTAAATGGGTCATGGGCCACATCTATAACTTGTGAGCTATTTTTGGATTTTTTTAAATAAAAATGCAATATGCCCGACATCTGGTTTGACCGGAAATGACATGAAAATTGGAAATTCAAATGGAATACCCGGTACATTTCTACATATTTTGATTCTACGACTTCATACACATACACATCGACTAGCAAATGTCACTTGAGACCCCATTTAGGTGGTCATGATTGGATCTAAATTACTTATAATTTAAATTACCTAAAAAGTCTCAATTTTGGCAATTATTTATTTTTGTTCCTTTTATTAGGCATTTAATTCAGCAAATCCAGTTTTTTAACTAAAACTCATTTTTTTTAATGGAACATAGATGGGCCACCCACTATTAAAAATTGTGCATTCAGTTACCATCAAAATGATCTACATAACAATTCTTTTTTTCATCAAATAAAGGAGGAATGTTATTTTTTTATTTCAATATAAAATTCACCTAAAGACTTCCCTGTTAAACAATAAATAAAAGATATTTACAACATCACATTTTAAATATAAATAATTATTAAGAAACAGAAATAAATAATTGACAAAATTTGGAATTTTTAGGTAATTTTAGTTTGATTATAATGAATTTAGACCAATAAAGCATTAGGATGGATAAAAAAAATGAAAAATGAAATAAAATCCAATTATATATAAAACTTATATTGAACACTCGGTAGAGTACTTTTTAAAAAAGTTTATTTAATTTACAAAAAATAAAAATGAACTATTACAATTAAAATCAAATTCTAGACTGACTATAAAAAATAAAATAATACGTTGAACTGCTTCACACTTTTGCAACTAATGCATTTTAGCAAAATGTGTGAAATGCAATTCAGCGGTATTAAAGGTTAAAAGAGTTTATTAACATGTAAAGTAAGGGTTATTGCTACTATAACTCCTCTTCCCCTAGAATGTGGCTTCTTCCGGAAGCTGGATACCTTCTTCGGGGTTGTTTTCATTTTTCTTCATTTTTTCTGTACGGACTCTTCGTTGACGTTTAACTACAAAATATCCAATGGTTACAGCTACGGCAATGTATAAGGCAATTGTCCATATGCTTGGGACGTGGTATTTTAATTCTTCTACATTGGTGGGTGTTAATCCATTTGAGGTAATTTCTTTTAATTTTAGAGACTCTAGATTTATTTCCATGGGTGACAGGTTTATGTCCTCAAAATGTAATTTTGGTTTATTAATTACTAATGGTTGACCAAACGTTTTATCTTGAAATGCTAACTCTTGATTTTTAAAGATTATTTTACAAGGTGAATTTTCTATTAAATATATTCCTGTTAAAATTTTAACTTGAGTTTCCTGTGAACATTTAATTGTTATTTTTTCTTCGAATGGAAGTATTGCTAAAAATTGATTTATCTCTGGAATAATTTCTATATGATTCTTTAAGATATTTATTTTAACATATTGGCATTTAGTTGAATTTCCGCTTAAGAGGATTTGGTTTTCGCATGCCGGTTCATTATTGTTTTGTAGATGACTCGGACATTGGAAAATTTTTCCGCTTGTGCAAATGTCGTTTAGAGGTTTTATTAAATTTTGATATTTCAATAAAAATTTTGTATTAGGTATTATTATGACAAATTCTGATTCATATTTAGTTGGAATTGGTAATAAATAATAAAGATCGAAATCTATGTTAAAATCGATAGGAATCGATAAAAAATATTGTATTTCATTTTTTTCTATTTTACAAGTTACTTCTAAAATTGACTCGAAATTTAAAATATTTTCGTATTTTACGTCGAAGGGCAATTGAGTTTTATAAAAAGAAGAAATTTTTTGTAATTCTAAATATAATTCAGTAGATTTTATAATGCTAGGATGAAGTGTATTAAGTTTGCAAAAAGTTATTGAATTTTCTACATTTTCCATTACGTCAAGAATTGTATTATATATTATTAATAATTCGTTGAATAAGTCTTTTAAGTAAATTACATTTTCAAATTTAGCTTGAAAATCTATAATGTCTTTAATTTCAAATATTTTCGATTTAAGTGTTATTTCATTTTTTTGTATATCTTGAATTGTTTTATTGAAGTTATTTATGATTTGATTGCTGACAGAATATTGCATTTTTAGTTGATTATTTAAGTTGATTTGATTTTCTTTTAAATGTTCTAAGATTGAATTTATTCTTTCGCCGTCTTGTGAGTCTAAATTTCCAGTTATGGTTTTAAGAATAGATCCTAATCCATTTATAAAACCTCGCTTTTGTCTTGTCAAAGTGATATGAATATTAAGGTTGTCGAATTTTTCTTGTATATTAGATTTAACGAGTTTTATTATGTTAATATAATTTTCTGTTTCGGTTTTAAAAAATGTGTTATTAGAAATATTGTTTTTAAGATGATTGTATTGCGTATTTAAATTATTATATTCTTCAATTAATGGGTTTAAGTTATAAAAATGTACGAATGTATGGCTGGATTTTTGTAATTTGGCAGGCCCCAAATTTATTGGTAGAATGCCTAAATTGTTGCTGATGTCTTTTATTTCGACTGTTGCGCATCCGATTGTGACGCACCTGAAAAAATATAAGGTTTTCGTTTAGGACGTTTGATATTGGACAAATGAATATTTTCAGCAGTATTTTTGTGTCTAGGTTTAATTTTGGCAGTTTTTGTTACTCGGTTTGTAGTGTTTATTTCTTCTGGTTGATAGATATTTTTAGTTTTACCTTTGATTTGTTTATTACGCACAAATACTCGTGTAGGAATTTTTTCTGGTAATTTTTCGCGTTTTAAGTTTACTTTGTTTATTACTTTCTCTTTAGTTTCTTGTAACGTTTTATTAATTTGAGAATACATTAATTTCATTTTTTCTTTATGGTCTGAAATATAGTTGTTTAATAGTTGTTGCTCTATTTCTAAGTCAAAAGGCGAATTGTTGTCTAAATGACCTGTAATAATTTCGCAAGGTTTTAACTTTGTTGCGGAATGAATGCTATTATTATAAGCTAGTAGAGCGTAATTTACTTTTTGTTCTATTGGTTCATTTTTGTATTCATTTTGATTATTTAACAGCCTTATGTGTTCAATAATCGAGGAGTGAAATCTCTCAGCAATACCGTTCGATTCGGGATGTTGTGAGCTAACAAAATGGATGTTTACTTTATGAAGACTTAGTAGTTCTTTTACAAGGGAGTTTTTTAATTCAGTGCCATTATCAGAAATTATTTGTTCTGGTATACAATGATGAGTGAAATATTTAATTAGACCGTTTACTACTTCTATTCCTTGTGCAGAATTTAATTTATAAAGTTGGCCATATTTTGAAAACGAGTCTACTATAGTTAAAAATTTAGTGTTTTCTAATGTTATACTGTCTAAATGTACGATTTGAAATGGTTTAACAGCGGTAGGGGTAATGTTAAAAACGGGTTTAATAGGTTTTCGTTCATATTTTGTAATTTGACATATTTCGCATTTATTAATATACGTTTGAATTGATACTCTTTGATTTGGCCAGTAATATAATTTTTTAATTCTACTTTCCGTTTCGTCTAGACCTCTATGATTTTGTTTACCTTCATGATAGTTCGCGATAACTTCTTCGATTTCGTTCATGGGAACATCGATTAGTTTTTTCGAACATTTAACAAATGAAATTTGGGAATTTTTGAAATATTTTTGAACTGTTACGCTAAATTGCTCGTAAAGAGGGTCTTCGAAATAAATATGGTATTTAACTTTCGGTACTACATATTCTTTTACGAAATTAATGACATTTTCTTCGAAATTAATTTTTGAGAATTGTACAAGAATTCTTTGTTTGTTATCGTAAAGTTTTATGATTGTAGGGGCGACAGGAGCAAAATTTACTTCTGAAATAATGAGTTGGTTTTTTCCAATGTTAACTGCGCAATCTGCAATAGGTATGCCAGTTACAGGATTTTCTATGTTAGTGTGAATTGTATTACCTTCGTCTTCAACGTCATTACTTACGTCATCAGCTTCGACTATAAGAGATTCTGTTTCAGACTGATTTTTCGATTTTTCGAGTTCATTATTAAAATTTTCTATATACTGAAATAAATTTTCTGAAGTATTGGGTTGGCAGTTTTGCGTTTCATTGGCATTTAATTCGATTCGCGACAAACAATCGCTATTCGTGTTTAAAGCGCCCTTTTTGTAGACTATATTGTAGTCGTACTCTTCAAGCTTTAGACGCCATCTTACTAATTTTGAGCTTGGGTCTTTTAAGGAGAAGAGCCATTGAAGGGGTTTATGATCGGTGACGATCGTAATTTTTCTGCCGAATAAGTATGGGCGAAAATATTTTACTGCCCAAACAATTGCAAGGAGTTCCTTTTCAATTGTGGAATAGTTAATTTCGGAATCGTTTAGGGTTCTGCTTGCGTAAGCAATTGGCAGATCAGATCCTATTTTTCCTTGACTCAATACAGCCCCTAATGCAAAATTACTCGCATCGGTTGTTAGGTTAAATTTCTGTGAAAAATCAGGGTATTGTAATATAGGTTCGTTTGTTAGTAATGTTTTGCAATTTTCAAAGCATTGAGAGTAATCAGTGTCGTTAATGTTAATGTCTACATTTTTCTTTAGGCGAGTTGTTAATGGTTTTGTAATTTTTGAAAAATCTTTAATAAATTTCCTATAATACCCTAATAATCCTAAAAATCCTTTTAATTGTTTTGTATTTTTAGGTATCGGAAAATTTTTGATAGCTTTTATCTTGTCCGGATTTGGTTTCACACCATTTGGTGTGACAATGTGACCCAAGTAGGCCACTTCTTTTCTTAAAAATTCAGACTTATCAATCTGAAGTTTAAAATTAGATTCTCGCAATCTTTGAAATACTTCTCTTAAATTGTCTATATGTTCCTGCAAACTAGTGCTAAAGACAATAATGTCGTCGAGGTATACTAAACATTTCTCGTTTTGTATTCCTCTTAAAATGTTGTCCATAATCCTTTGAAAGGTTGCTGGAGCATTACGTAGTCCAAAAGGCATACGCAAAAATTCATAGTGGCCGTTTTCCGTGTTGAAAGCGGTCTTAGGAATATCTTCTTCGGCCATTTCGATTTGATGAAATCCCGAAGCAAGATCTAACGTTGTAAAGTATAAACAACGCCCTAGTTTATCAAGTAGGTCGTTAATATTCGGTAATGGATACCGGTCACCTATGGTGATGGCGTTAAGACGTCTATAATCAATAACTACCCTAAATTTGGGCCTCCCTGTAGAATCGAGCTTCTTAGGAATCACCCAAATAGGCGAGGACCACGCGGAGTCGGATGGCCTAATAATATTTTGATCTAACATATTTTGAATTTGATTTTGGACTTCTTTCCGATAGACCTCGGGATATCTATATGATTTTGAGTAAATTGGTACTTCGTTAGTGGTTTTAATATTATGTTTGACCTTGCTAGTAAACGTTAATTGGTTACCATCAACATGAAAAATGTCAGAATATTCTTTTATTAGTTTTAAAATTTCCTTGCGTTCTTCAGAATTCATATGTTCTGTACGAACTTTAGAAATGTCGAATTTAAACATGTCAGTAAACATTGTATTAAGATTGGGATTAGTCGGTTGTTTATTTTCCGCGAAATTTTCAGCTTCTATAGGTAAACTTAAATCTACCCTGTAATAAGATTCTGACGGATTTAGAATTGTGCAAATAGCTTCATTACTAACTACTTTTGTTAAACATTCGGGAATTTCTAATTTCCCAATTTTTGTATATGGGACAATTATGTCTCCATTTTCAATATTTTCGATATTTAATTTAATTATTTGTTCGGTACGTGGGGGTACTACTATACAATTCGTACTCACACTTTTTACGTTAAAATAATGTATTTTTATTTGACTGAGAGGTGTAATTAGAACATTATTTATTAAGTCAATTTTTGCATTTAGCTTTTTTAAATTATCTAATCCTAACAAACAGTCAAAATATTCGTGAAATTGAAAAACACAATAATCTAATTTAATTGGTTCGCTATATCTAAATATACTTGAGGAAGGAATTACCGTGCAATAATTTTCCTGACGCACTCCAAGTGCAGTAGATACTTGAAATGGTTTACGAATAAATGATTTTTTAAAATATTTTTCAGCAATTTCCGGCACAACAAAAGATTTTGTACTGCCAGTGTCAATTAAAACTTTTAAATTTTTTTTTGGAAATATTATATACGGTAGTTCGCTCTCATTATTAGTTAAATTTAATAATTCAACTTCAGTTATTCCTGTTTTTCCGAGGCTGAGTTTCCTAAAAAAGCGTTGTCCTGGGGACAGTCTGTATCATTCATGTTATGCAACTCTTCAACAACGAAATTTTTTCTTTGATTAAAATTTTGATTTGGACCTTGAGAATAATTACGATTTTGGAAAGTTTGAGTAGGTCTAGTAGTGTTTGTCGTGTTTATACTCATAGGAGTAGGGATAGGGAATTTTTGATTCTGGTTGGGTTTAAAAACGTTAGTATTTCTATTTATATATGTTTCTCTACTAGTACTTGCTTGGTTTTGAAAATTAGAGGAATTTTTATTTATTTGTTGATAATTAGGTACAAAATTTGGTCCATTATTTTGAAAATTAGACCTGTTAGTTTGGGGATAGTAATTTTGGAAATTTGATCTATTAACTTGGTGATAATTATTTTGAGGATTATATTTGGTCATTTGTGTAGTGTTATTTGGGAAATTCGGTTTTGAAAATTTTGGTTTTGTCTGGTTATTTTGACTCATATATACTTGAAAGTCATTCGTTAGAACATTTAAAGCAGTATTTAAATTTTCTGGGTTTTTAGTACGCATTAAAGTACCTAAAGGTTCTTTAAGTCCACGTAATAATATTCTGAGAGCCAAATTCCTAAAATAGTTACCTAAGATAAGTTGTTCGTTTGCATTCGAACGAGTCAGTAATTGTGATATTTGGAGATTTAAAAGATGTTGTATTTTATTGTAAAAATCAAATGGGCTTTCATTACCCTGTTTTAACTCTGAAATTTCTATACTTAAGGTATAAATATCTCTCTTGTCTGCGTATGTATTTAATAAAGCATCTTTTAAATTTTCCCAATTTCTTATAGTACATGACGAAATATTTATCGCCGCTTCACCTTTTATTTTTGCTAATATGCTTGACATTAAATATTCATTTTGGAAATCATTTACGTCTGTAACATTATAGAATTTCTTTACTAATTTTTCACTAATTTCGATAAATCTAGGAAGTAAGGCATTATCTCCGTGAAATTCGGGAATCATGTCCAAATATTCCTTTTTTAATTGTGCCATTTTAAATTTATTGTTTGAACTTAAAAGATTAGAAATATTTATATTTAAATTTAAATTACTTAAATTCGAGTTAGAACCTGGATTTGAATCAGAATCGTCTGAACTTTCAGAACTAATGATAAAATTGGTTTCTCTATACGACATAAAAAGCACTTACAGTAAAAGTAGTGTCCACTCCATAAACTCGAAATCCAACATCTACTAAGGACAGGACCAGCAAGATCTCTTCAATATTCGTTCGAAAAGCTTCTTACTTCACTCGAGCACTTGTCTTCGCGTTGAGCTACTCAATTCACCCAACTGGAAAACTTCAAAGTTCTGATAGCCAAAAAATCGTAGAAACGAACCGGAAATTATATGCGCTAATCACCGTTTGGCTATCCTACTGACTGCGCCACTTATATTGAACACTCGGTAGAGTACTTTTTAAAAAAGTTTATTTAATTTACAAAAAATAAAAATGAACTATTACAATTAAAATCAAATTCTAGACTGACTATAAAAAATAAAATAATACGTTGAACTGCTTCACACTTTTGCAACTAATGCATTTTAGCAAAATGTGTGAAATGCAATTCAGCGGTATTAAAGGTTAAAAGAGTTTATTAACATGTAAAGTAAGGGTTATTGCTACTATAACTTAAATATACCGAGTGTTCCATTTGAATATCAAATTTTCATGTAATTTCCGGTCAAACCGGATGTCGGCCATATTGGATTTTTATTTATAAAATCCAAAAATAGCTCTATTATAATCGACCAAAATTTGGAATAAATCTATTAACCCTTTTAAAAGTTATAGGGGTGGAGCATAACTCCATTTACACCCG
Organism: Neocrepidodera transversa; assembly: GCA_963243735.1. NCBI lineage: Eukaryota > Metazoa > Arthropoda > Insecta > Coleoptera > Chrysomelidae > Neocrepidodera > Neocrepidodera transversa. Next base: position 29,874,697 of record OY725339.1, read on the forward strand.
GTATGACATTATTATTGAATAAGTATTAAATAAGTTCAAAATTAAAAAAAACCCGAAAATTTCAAAAAAAATCGAAAATTTCAGAATTTTAAAAATTTTCGAATTCATAGAATTTTCTAAATTTTTGAATTTTTAGAATTTTAAAAACTTTGGAATTTTAAAATTCCAAATTTTCAAAAAATTCAAATTTTCAGTACTTTCAAACTTAAAAAAAAATTAAAATTTTAAGAATTTCAAAAATATCGAAAATTTCAGAATTTTACATGAAAAACAAATTAGATATTTAATGTTAACGTTTCAAGCTTCGACATTTTTATTTATTATTGGCAGGAGACAGTTCAAGAAATAATCTTCACTGTTTTAAATGGAGATTTTCAAGGGCTTTCAAAAATGACATATTACAAGTCAAATTTCGTGACATATTGCATCTGTCATGTTTTGACAGTGACACTTCCGTTTAACAGATGTCGGACAAAACTAACTGGTTCTTCCGACGGATAACCCAAACCCATATACCAAATTTCAGCTCAATCGGATTAAACGTGTGGAAGAATACAAACAGACCTCCATCTGGAAATGGTCTTAATCCTCAGGGGACCTCAAAATGTATATTTCCATCTTTATCTCCCAAAATTTTTCTGAAACAAACCCATTTTTCCAAAAATTTACCTACACACGGACACACACACAAAGACACACAGACAGAGTTCCATCTGGAAATTATCTTAATCGTCTCAGGTGACCTGAAAATGAATATTTTTATCTTTATCTCGAAATTTTTTTTTAGAACGTTCACAATACTTTCCCTTCTCGTTCAATGGCGAATAGGGAAAGTAAAATTCAGAAAATATTTAAAAACTTCAACAATTTCAAAAATTTTAAAAAATGTCAAGTATTTTAAAAAATTTGCAAATTTTAAAAATTCCACAAAAAATTTTTGAAAATGTAGACTAAAAAAAATGTCAAGAATTTTAAAAATTAAAAAAATAAGCATTTTAAATATTTTAAAAACACAAACATTTTTGAAAACTAAAAGTTTAAATAATTGATGTCAATATATTAAACTGGTTGGTCAAGAGTGAAAAAAATAACGTCCCATAGCCGTAATAAACTTAAACTATCTGTAATTTTTTTTTATTTTGAGATATTAATAATAATAATAATGTATTATACAATTCCAAATTTTTTTTGTAGACCGGAGCTTTGGAAGCTCAAAACTTTATTGTAAACAACGTATCATTGCCCCTCAGTGAACAACAACTCATTGATTGTTCCACAGAGTACGGAAACGGAGATTGCATACAAGGCGGCATCATGAGATACGCCTTCCGGTACCTTCAGGACTACGGTCTCCTATCAGATCAAGATTATCCTTATAAAGCACAGCAGGGAGCAAGGTGTAAATATGATGAAAAGAAAATTTCTTTGTCTAAAATCTCTGGTTTTGTTGAAATCCAGCCGATGAGTGAAGAGGCTCTTATTAATGCTATTGGTGAGTTTTAAAGAAAAGATCTAATCGTCTATAATATTATTTATTATACAACTTTTTATTCAATATAAACTGTCTTGCTATTTTTAATAATTGACATACATATACTCATGAACATGCCCAGCGGTGACAACTGTGCTATTTCGAGAGAAAGACATGACTCGATGGTTCGGTCAATCTCTATATCTCTCTCAAAACAGTATCGTATAGTTAGGATGTTAGAGATGGCGCTAGACCGTACCTATACGCCATCTTTCTCACTCTTTTCAGCAAAAAAATATTATAACGACATACGGGTTGGGCACGTCCATGATTTTATGTCAAACTATCAAAATCTGACGTTTGACAAGTATTTCCAAGCATTTTTTTCTAAAGGTGTGTTTAAACAGCAAATAAAATAAAATAAGGAATAAAATAAAATAAAATAAGAAATAACCTAAAATAAGAATTAGTACAAAAGATGACCAAGTTTTATCTTTTTACCTTATTTTATTTTATTTTGTTTGGAAACCGATACTGCGCATGACCCAAATCTTTTCTGATGGTTGGGATAGGTTTATTACATAAAAAGCTGTGATTTGATTGGTTTATTCTTATTTTACTTTAGTCATCTGTATAAACCAATGTTTTTTCCCTTAATTCTTATTTTATTTTATTTTATTCCTTATTTTATTTTATTTGCTGTTTAAACTCACCTTGATTATCTAAATCTGACAGATCACAAGCTTTTCAAAGCTTCTTTTTTCTTAATTATTTCAATCTGACATTTGACAAGCATTTCAAAACTTCTCTTTTATAAATTGTATCAATCTGCCATTTGACCAGCATTTCAATTCTGTTTTCTACATTATCTTCTTTTTGTTTTAAATAATCTTAATCTGACATTTGAAACATATTTCAAATCTTCTTTTTTCTAAATAATCACAATCTGACATTTGAGAACTATTTCAAAGCTTGTTTTTTCTAAATTATCTCAATCTGACGTATGACAAGCATTTCAAATTTTATTTTTTTATAAATTATCTCAATTTAATATGTAACAAGTCTTTCAATGCATTGTTTTTGATTAAATGCATCAAAATAAATCAGCAAGAATAAAATTCTTTGCTTTATTAACTTTTTTTATGGGTTTTATTTTTAGCTACTCTCGGCCCAGTCGCTCTCGCTATAAACGCTGAACCACTTCAGAACTACGCAGGTGGTATCATTGATGACGATGCTGAAAAATGTCCAAATTTGTCTTATGACATAAACCATGGTGTATTAGGAATAGGTTACAATCTTACTGGAAATTACTACATCCTTAAGAATTCTTGGGGTACGAACTGGGGCGAGAATGGCTTCTTTAGAATGGTAAAAGGCATTGATGTTTGTGGAATCACTAGGGATGCTTCTGTTCCAATTCTTGAATGAAAACACATTTTATATATTGGATTCTAAATGGAAATAAATTGTTAACATTTTTCAAGTTGCTTTTTATTAATATGCTAAATAATTTTTATAGTAGAAATGCACATTTAAAGTCATAGGCCTCGGGCCGACACCTGTAAATGTTTGTTAGGACTTTCTATATATATATGTTCCTTAATTATGTCCAGTCGGACAAATGTTTTATTTGGAAAATTCTGGGAAGGGTCGCGTTATTTTTTTCTGGTCCCTCGCAAACTCCTTGTTTTAATGCACAAGGAAAATTAATGATCTAAACATAGTTCTTCTATCAATCGGAAGTTTTTTTAATTTAAAAGCGAAAAAAATATTGTAAAATATTATAACGTTATAAATAATAAAAATTAATACCTCACAGATGATATTTGCATAATCGTATGAAAATATTAAAAATTAACTGGTAATCTTGTCCGACAAATTTTTGGAGGGGTACTTGTTTCGGGACGCGCTAAAGTTACGAGTTTCATGCAAAAACAAACGCCCCCTACCCAGAATTTTACAAATAAAACATTTGTCGGACTCGACATAAAGAACATATATACGAAGTCTTAAGGGTTAGGTTATCACAAACTTTTTTAGGCGTAGGCCCGAGGAATATAAGTAATGAAAAAATAAAAAGTACTATAGTCAAATTACTTAAACATTTGAAATTACTGTCACATTTGCAATTAAATTAATTGCAAAAATATCCGGTAATACAAAAAAACAACAATATATAATAAAACACAATAAAAATAGATTTGAGTTCACTACAAAATCCATACTTACACCATTAGTCTCATAACTTAAGAAAACAAATATATCGATAAAGGGCCATGCACTTTTCATATGGTGGTTGGGTCCCAGGCCGATTTTTTTAAAATTTGGTACACGTATTTAATATGGTTCATTTTTGCTCATTGTATCATGACTCTAAAAATACAGGGTGGCTCTATTTGAGATAGGCAAAAATGTCTTAAATAAGAGTTGTCAAGGGCACTGAAAACTATCTTCCAAAACTACCAGTATACAGGGTATTTGATAATTCTGTGACTTATCCAATTTCAGATCTGGGGCGTCACTAAAAAATAAGTAACGTTACTTTACCGTTACGTTTGCTAAAAAGTATCGCGTTAGATAAATGTTACCATTACTTTTTTTAAAAAATAACACATTACTTAATTATTACACTACAAAAAAATTTCCAAATAAAAGTTGTATGGTTAATTGATTTTTTGAATGCTATCCAAAACACAGTGGCGCGCGAAATCGACAGTGTACAAAAAAATAAAATAAAAATATATTATTTCACATCAGTTTTAAAATAACGCGTTACTTTTGCAGTAACGCGTTACTGTAACAAAGTAACGATTTCGCGTTACTTTCACAAAGTAACGCAATTACGTTACTTTTCGTAACAAAATTACTAGTAACTCGTTACATTTAGTAACGCGTTACTGAAAAGTAACGTTTTAGTTTCGTTACTCCCACCTCTGTCCAATTTATGTATTTTTAATTGAAACAGCCTGTATTTTTTACATTTATAAATTCGTCCTGATTTTAAAAATCTAACTTAGCTCCTAGGCCAACCTAGCATAAATTGACCCATGACCCACAAATGACCCATAACCGATGATACACATGGCCCATATGACTCCTAACCTATGATACATATCTCATGACTCATGACCTAAACTTTACATATGTATCAAGTGTTCTATACATAATACCGTTTTGTTCCATCAAAATCTGAATATTAATAACAAAATTAGACCCTAATGCCAGTTTGTACTTGGTTCTGCGCGTCATTTTCCTTCTACGTCATATTTCAAATATACACACTAGAATTCCTTTGAGTCAATTTCATAATTATTTGTTTTTATAGTTTTTTTATACACTTTAAGATTAAAATTTTTATCAAAACATGACTCTATCGGCTAAAGGAAAGCAAGTTTAAATAAAATTGATTAAAATAAAATAAGCATAAAAGTAACGACGTCTTTTTTAAGAATGTATGTTTGTTTTGACGAAATTCAATTTTAACGCATTATTTACTATATTTCATAATAATAATAAATATAATATAAGTATTTATGAATAGAAAATTATTAATTTAAATAAGAGAGTAAAGCGAAGTCAAGGTATTGAAAGTAATTTTTTGGACCACCCTGTATTTTTAAAATCATGGTGTAAAGGCCATTGCACGTACATTTAGATAAGAAATAAGCAGTAAAAATAAGAAATAGAAATAAGCTGGTAAAAAAATTATTTTTTGTCAACCTACATTCTTTTGAAATACGCATGCGTGCAAACATAAATCAACGTTCAGATGTCAAATTTAGTAATATAATTATATAATAATAACCTAAAATTTATGAATTTTTCTTTGTAAATACCAAAATCAAGTCATAAAATGGATGTTAATACTATTTGCGTGGTGCGAGGATTTTTGTTAAGAAGTAAAAGTTATCAACATCAACAAATACTGTTTCTCATTGGTCAGGAATAAAATTTTCATGCTTACGGAAAAAATTATTTCATATGTATTATTTCTTAATTTTCATTTTTTTAACGTGCCTTGCTAGATAACAAATCGTGGAGTGATAACGATCTGTCAAATTTTATTTTTAACTGCTTATTTCTTGTGTAAATGTACGTGCAAGGGCCTTAATGAACAAAAATGATCCATATAACTCAAGGTACATGTATATGTGTAACAAATTTTAAAAAAATCGGCCCGGGTCCTTTAACTCAAAATCCCATTTGTTTAACATCCTGATTGCTTAGCCACACTGCCCAAGGCCGTAAAAAAGAAGAGTTATAAAATTGAAATCTGTCAAGATTGTCAAATTGTACCTGTCAACCAATGTAAATATTGATTATTCGAATTATTGGGACGAAATTTAGGAAGAATATAAACAAAAATGGATTTTGAAAATAAAGAAAACCAAGTCGAAACTATCGAATCATTAACAAAAGAAGCTGAAACTTTGAAAAAGAAACTCGAAGACGAAAGACAAAAATTAAACGATGTTACACGTTAGTTCTTATAATTTTTAAATTATTTATTATTCATTGGTTAATTTTTTAGTGGCTCAAGTGGCTGATCGATTAGATATTATTAACTACATGAATATAAAGCCAAGAAGGACATTAAAAGGGCATCAAGCAAAGGTTTTGTGTTCAGATTGGTCACCGGACAAACGACACATTGTTTCTTCTTCACAGGTTGTATTTGATGTTTAACAATTTATATTATAGGCAAAGTTTTGTTGAAATTATAATGGGATATCGTTAAAAATAGGGATAATAAAATAATTTATACCATAATTTACTAAAGAAAGAAAATAACTTCCTTAAATCTATGATTTTAGGTTATGGAAAGGGTTTATATATATTCTAAATATTTAAAAAAATATACATTTAAATGTTTAGATAAAAAAGTAGTTTGTAAAATTGTATATTTACATGTACTAAATTGATAATTATTTATAATAGGATGGTAAAATGATAATATGGGATGCTTTTACAACTAACAAGGAACACGCTGTTACAATGCCAACTACATGGGTCATGGCATGTGCTTATGCACCGTCTGGGAATTTGGTTGCTTGCGGGTATTTAAAAAAGTTCTTATATCGCAACCATTTTGAATCTTGCATATTTTTTAAACTAATAGGAACCATTTTTAGTTTTAATTAATATGAAAACATAAATGTCATTGCAAGATGCAAAATGCTTGCATAAAAGAACTCATATAAAAATTTGTATAAAATACTACATGAATTGTTTTTGAAACAATCTTTATATATTTATCTTTTAATTTACTATAAATTATATGTGGGATTAAGTTTTTGTTTTGTCCTGGAATTAAGTTGATTTGAGAAATTTGATAAGGATTGTTTCCAAAATTATTTTAACACTTTTCTTATATATTGATTATTAATTTCCTAGGGGTTTAGACAATAAGGTGACAGTTTATCCACTAAGTTTAGAAGAGGATGTATCATTACGGAAAAAAACTGTTGGCACACATACGAGTTATATGAGCTGTTGTATTTTTCCGAATTCAGACCAGCAGGTTAGTATTATTATTATATAAAAATTCAGTTATTAAATATCTTATAATTTTAGAACTCAATTATTGGTACTCTAATTATCCATTCATCTCAGTTAACAAACAATTTTTTCAGATTCTGACTGGAAGCGGTGACTCTACGTGTGCTCTTTGGGACGTTGAATCTGGTCAACTATTGCAAAGTTTTCATGGACATTCCTCAGATGTAATGGCTATAGATTTAGCACCATCTGAAACGGGAAACACTTTTGTATCAGGCGTAAGTAAAAATAAAACTAGATATGTTAAGTGTTTACCAATTACCAGTTTCTTTCAAGCCAAATATGAATATCTTTGTTTTGTGACTTATATATTTCTCTTATTGGATAAATTGCTCTTTTGTTTGTTTGATACTAGCTGGCAATCTTTCTATCTAGTAGGTCCATAATTTTGTATATACAATTAACATGGGCATACATTTTTATGACGAGAGAAATATTATCATAGATAAATCTTTTATCCTTTATATTTACAATATCCACCATTTTTAACAACAAAATTAGATTGTCATTGATAAGATGCATTTACGACAGACATAATTATATGATATCAAACTTGTGTCCTAAATTGATGTGTTTATAATTATACTCTGTCCAATATTTCTTTTTTTTTTAAATCACAGATGTCAGGCGGACTAGTAATTTTGTATTAAAATATATAGTGTGGCTAATCTGTTTGGATGTATCTACTGGGCCAGTACCAAGTTTAAAAGTAGTAGATTATTTAAATATAATGCTCTGGCCTTTTGTTTTTGATAGAATCTGCATTTAGTCTAATACCTAAATGTCCTTACATAATATGGAGAGATTTGAAGACACATTGAGGTCATCTCCACAGAATTCTCTTTTGGAAATTATATTTGATCAGTTTCATTGCCTTGTAACATTTTTCGATTTTCTTGACCCTATGTTCCTTCAATATTCGATTTAAGAATATCTATCTCCTCCATTCTAACTTAAAATCTCATTAATCAATGTGAGCTTAAAATAGTATCAATAGACGCTACCAGTTTTGACCGATTATTGACAGAATTTGTACAGATTTAGTGATTTGTTTTTCGCCAACTTAGCTGGGAGTTGTCAAAAAGTTAAAAGAAATATTGGATGGACTATAGCAAAATGGGTCCTATATTATCTCTTTTGAAAGGTACAATTTTTTTATTTTTCTATATTTTATTTCTTAAAATAATAATATTACCTGTTATTTACTGGGAAAGTTGCAATAACTGGTACCTTTATTTTATATATATCCTAAAATTACCTGAAGTACTGTATAAATAGAGTTCATCTCGTTTCAAATCAAAATATGCTAAATTTCAACATGCACTTTCATTATACAAGTAAAAACAAGAACAAACATCAATTTTTAAAAATCACACTAACTTGGCAATTAGTGAGAACTGATATGCCCTCTATTGGGAACCCACATTATTGTCTGAACATCGTTGCTTTGTTTTCAAATTCGTGTATGTGAAAATAAATATTGTTGCTTTATTTTCTAAATGATTTTTTACTTAATTCGACTGGAAGCATGCTTTTTTTACAATTTGTGTGTGTGAAAATGCATTGTTGTTTTTTTTCGAAATTCGAGTGTGGAAAAATAGGAAAATAGAGAAATATATTCAAAAATAGAAAATTGGGGAAAAATGAAAAAATAATAAAAAATAGGTAGTAAAAAAAACAGGAAAAAAAAATAGAGAAAAACATGAAAAAATAGAGAAAAACGTGAAAAAATAGGTATAGACATAAACTTTAAATTTTAATTAAGTACGGTCGAATCTCGACCACTGGGCGACCAGTTAAAATAATCATGTTAATTATTTGTTTTTATAGAGTTGTGACAAAATGGTCCTAATTTGGGATATGCGTACAGGAAATTGCGTACAATCATTCGAAGGACACGAATCTGACGTAAACAGCGTCAAATTCCATCCGAGCGGCGATGCAGTCGGAACCGGAAGCGATGATGCCACGGTAATTATTTTATTCTGGATTTTAGATTTAAATTCAAACGAAATTTGTTTTTTTTTTAGTGCCGTTTATTTGATTTAAGAGCAGATAAAGAAATTGCAGTTTATAGTAAAGAAAGTATAATTTTTGGTGCCAATTCTGTGGATTTTTCAGTATCAGGTTTGTTAATCTAATTTATCTTTTTAATTAATTGTAAGAACATAGTTTAAGTATATATTTTTGTCTTAAGCATACTATAAAAGCTTTGATTTGAACTTATCTTCATTAGACATTCATTAATGACAGTTTCAGTTATACAAAATAGTTATTTGCATGCCTAGGCCGTGAAATACCTTTGTGGCGGACCGTAAGAAAAATTATCGCCGAGACCGTTTGCGGCCGAGGCAAGATAATCTTGAGGTCGCGGACTGTGTGGAAAATGCGAAGTACTCACTTCGCGTAGGATTGCACGAAAAAATGATTTTTTGTAGCATTAGCCACACCAGTTGATTGCAACGTTACTTGAAATATTTAAATTTGGAAACAAAGTATACAAGTTATACAAACAGAAACAGTACTAGGGAAAGATGAATAAAGAGAAGCAAAGAAGGAAAAGTTGGGGGAAAACAACGTTTATTATTTTTGATGTTGCTATTACAAATATTTTTTATCTTTGCTTGGTGGTTTAAATTTACACTTTTTGGACAAGCCAACAGTCAAAGTAACCGGTTTTTCATATTGAAAACTATTTTTTGGCCCTTGATTTATAGATAACGTAATATTATTTTAGGACGATTACTGTTTGCTGGTTACAATGATTATACAGTTAACGTATGGGATACATTAAAATGTGCACGAGTATGTTTATTATATGGACACGAAAATAGGGTTTCTTGTTTGCAAGTCTCCCCCGATGGTACGGCATTGTCTACGGGATCTTGGGACTACACTCTTAGGGTAATTTTAACGTTTTATATCTACACGATGGTTTTAAGTGTAACATAACTTTTTTTGTTTTAGGTTTGGGCATAAGTATGAACATTGTTTTTTATTTAAGAAGATATATATCTGTTGTGAAAATATTATTTATTTTTTTAAATTGGTTTTATGATAAATTTCGCCAATTTTATCAAACGTTTATGGTTGTAAATCATAGAAAAAGTTTTTAGGACTGATATGTTTCCTAAGTTTAATTAGGATTAAACATATAGTGACATTTAGGTGCAATGTTAATATACGATTTTATTTACCGAATTAGTGTTTCGGAGTAATTTTTTATTTGATATGTTTTAATGTAATATATTTATGTATAGATAATGTTAGAGTTTTATTTATTTCAATTATTAAAAAATAGCAATGAAAGAAAAGCAATAATTCAAATACACTATTTAAAATTTTAAATTTTTAAAATCTAGTATGTACTAGCACTTACCAGTATCTTGAAGTAAAGTATGAATCTGCATGCTTACGTTTCTTGTTATTGTTTAAAATAGTACCTTAAGTTTCTTTATTATGTACACTTTCTCAATTTAAATTTACCACAATTTACGATTCTTTTATTTTTACACTAATTTGAGACCAGATAAGACGAAAAAATTAAAAATAGTCACAAATCAGTTTTTGAAAATCACACAAAATCATTTACGATTGTATCACTTAATACGAAAGATTTTCTTACTATTATACGTTTAATGTAAACCTAAGAAACACGAAAATGAAAAATACTATTGCCGAACGTTACGATTTCATTCAAAACATCACATAAAGTTTTTAAATTTTAAATAATCGTTATCACTAACATAAGCACACAACTCTTCTTTTTCTTCAAGGTTATGACTGTCACTAGAGGCATCTAGGTACACAATAATCCATTTTAATTGCAATTCTTTGTACTGAAATTAGAGCGTTTTCACCTCAGATAAAGGAACTACTAGATATGCCCTGTATATCTAATATCATTTACAAAATTTAAGCCAACATCTAGCCCTCTCTCTCGGTAATGTTTGTAGGCGAGGGACGTGAGACGCGCAAAAAAATCTCATGCAGAGGACGAAATCAACAATAAAAATTGACGTGATGTTTTATAGACAGTGGCGACGCGAAGAATTCTAACTTTTTATTTATATTAGCAAAAAAATAGAAAATTAAAATTGGGTATTTTACATGTTATTAATATATCACATTTGAATTAAATATGTCGTGAGAAGTTATATAATTTCGATAAAGTTGTATTTTCTGTAATACTGATAAATATTAACAATAAAACATAAAAAAAATGTGAATGGTATATAACATAAAAAAGAAAGGAAGCAAAATAAAAAATTATCAAATCTTATCAAATAATATTATATTTTAAATTATTCAAAAACTACTTTCCTAACTTACTCGTAAAGTGTAAGATTGATTATCTAATGGCTTGAGAAAAGCACCACATTATTCACATTTCTTTCTCATGGTTAACAACCTCTCAAGAAAATCACTTAAAATAGTTCAAAATATTTAGTACAACCTATAACACTAAAAAATAAAACAAATCAATTCACAAACTGTAAACTATTTAATGTATGATTTTAAATTATCCTGCTTGAAAGTACGCTTATGGAATTTCTAGAGGACGATGTCAACAAAAGTTAACTAGATGTTGGCTTAATAAAAAAGGATAGAATGCCCTCTCTATATATATTTACTCTGAGGTTTTCACACAGAGCAATAGAAAGTTGCAATATCACTTTGCAATTAAAATGCATGCATTTAAATAAGTCATTTTTCACTTGCAACGCAATGCGATAAATTTATGGTAGCAACATATATGTAATACTCCTGTATGGCTGCTAACGTCCTATCTTAGGGTGTAGAAACAAAGCGTGCCGACAGATAGAGATGCAAGATCGGAATCGGGTGCCAACGCGCTTGCGCATATACATAAATTGCATTGGCGTCGTGTCTCGTGGGGAAAAAGGAACGTAGAGAAAAAGGAAAGTTAAGCAAACGTAGGCGATTTTTATTTTTGAAAATTATTCTACAAATGATAAATGCATATATCATATAACATTGTTTATTTAAACGTTTTTATTACAATATATCTTCTGCTGAATATATGAAAATAACAATAAAAAAATTTCCGTACAGCTGTGACGCTTATCCGAGGCTGCGTGAGAGAGAAACGATCGTCTACACTCTACTATCGGCGACACACTTCTCTCTCAAGCTGGCGATATAGGAGTATTACATATATGTTCTACGGAATCGTGTTATATCATATTGTGTCAATAATAGAAAATCATATATGTTTATGCCTTAGACCATTTACTATAGACATCCTTATCTTATCTTAAAGTCAAATCGAAGTTATGAGCTCTGGACACAGTGCCCGCTAGTGGTGCAGTGGGTCCGGGGATCGAATCCCACATAGCCCTCTTTTTTTTTAAACACAGGTTAAATTTAGATAGTAAGACTCTTTTAATATTTTTTTCTAAATATAAAGGCTAGATTTCGATAGTAAAGACTTTTTTTAATAAAATAAATATTTTTTTAGGTCAGATAACCAAGTTTAATATTTTAACGTGAGGGGAATTTCTGAAATTATCCACAGGTTAACGTGTGTGTAGTCTCGGCCAAATTTATTACCACTCTTCTGTAAGTTCGTGTGCGGTTTTATTTTGACGAGTTTACCAAGTGTTCTACCTAACAAAATTCCTGTAAGCGCGGTGTTTTCTACTGCGCAACCGCGAAAATCGTTAATTTAGTGATGCGTTAAAAATGTATAACCACCACTTTATTTTTAAATTTTTGAAATGAAGTATATAATCCATTAAATGGATTGACCTACAACCCTAATAGCACGAAAGGTCCCTTTGACGATTTTTATGGTTCATTTAACGTCAGTACGTCCGAGGACCAAAATAAACGTTTTATAAACGTATCTGCAAGAACGTTTTTATAATGGACATAAAGAAAGCTCCAAAATATGTCAACAAAACGTCCCGAACTCATAAATTAAAAACAAAACGTTTTTAACGCTACGTTTTTAAATCCTACGATAAAAACAGCAGCTAAACGTTTTTTTAACGCTCATGTTAGCATATCTGTTATAAAGTCACAATAGGGACGTTTTCAAAACATTTTATTTGAGTTGTTTTTAATCCATATATCCTAATTTATCCGCATTCATAATTTATATTTTAGGAGACCGACTACTGATAGTCGGGGTGAAAGGTGGGTTCTCATTTTCCCTTTCCTTTTCCATTTACTATTTCTTTTCGTTTTAATTTTCCTTTTCATTTCCTCAAATATTATCTCATGCATAATACTGCATAATAAAATATTGAATTCGAGGTTGTATGATAAATTATCAATCGGTATAATATTTGATACTCATTAAAGATTTAATCATTCCCGATATACATTTCTTGCTTGATTAGATTTTTGACCAGTAGCACCATACACCAGAACCATATCAGTTAATTCAGCGTTGGAAAACATTTAACCTGACAGTAAAATCGCACTTCAAAAACTTTACAATTAACAATCTCAAAATACCACTTGAATGTCAACTAATTGATGTAAATTTATAACTGATTCTTCAAAAAAAAAAACTCAAACGTAAAAAATCACATTCGGAGATAAGAAATTCACTTTATTCGGATCAAATCTAATACAGTGACGTACCTCAAGGAACTATCAAAAAATTATTGTTTGTTTAATAAGGCGAATTATAAAACATTTCATAAGCTTGTTGCATCTCCAAAGTTTACACAATTTAAATATTTATTTATTTATTTATTAATTTTTGACTTAATAAGGATCAGTCAGATGTGTCGTGCAGTCTTTTATGTCTGTAGGCGCTCGGTTCATAGCGACATTCGACGCCAAAAAGTTTTTGTTTACAAAAACCTATGAACACTGAAGGAAGATCGATCCTTTTATATTTCGGTATAAAAAATCAATCTTTCTTGATGATTCGCGTAGTGCCTAACGGCATTACATTATATCGTTATTTATCGTTTATTAAATGGTCCATAATATTTAAAATCATGTTAGAAAGAGCAACAAAATATATTTAAAGCGACAAATTTTCGGTTAGCTTTTTGGAAGATAATAAACATAAAGTAAAGTTAGCCATGTTTAAGTGTATATTATAGTCTTATCCATATATCCTAATTTATCGCATTCATAATTTATATTTTAGGAGACCGACTACTGATAGTCGGGGGAGAGAGGTGGGTTTATCATTTTCCTTTTCCATTTCCTATTTCTTTTCGTTTTAATTTTCCTTTTCATTTTCTCAAATATCAACTCATGCGTAATACTGCATAATAAAATATTGAATTCGAGGTTTTATGATAAATTATTAATCGGTATAATATTTGATACTCATTAAAGACTTACCAGTAAAATTGGGATTGAAAAATCATTCCCGATATACATTTCTTGCTTGATTAGATTTTTGACCAGCAGCACCATACACCAGGACCATATATCAGTTAATTCAGTGTTAAAAAACATTTAACCAGACAGTAAAATCACACTTCAAAAACTTAACAATTAACAATTTCACAATACCACTTAAATGTCAACTGATTGATGTAAATTTATAACTGATTCTTCAAAAAAAAACTCAAACGTAAAAAATCACATTCAGAGATAAGAAATTCATTTTATTCAGATCAAATCTAATATAGTGACGTACTTCAAGGAACTATCAAAACATTATGGTTTGTTTAATAAGGCGAATTAAAAAAAAATTCATAAGCTTGTTGCATCTCCAAAGTTTACACAATTTAAATATTTGTACACATTTCGAGAATTCTAAACAACTTACAATTCAAATAGATTTAAATATTATGGAACCGTAGTCGAAATTTTAAAATTTGGCAATTACCATTAAGTCAGATGTGTCGTGCAGTCTTTATATCTATAGGCGTTCGGTCCATAGGGATATTTGACGCCAAAAAGTTTTTGTTTACAAAAACCTATAAACGCTGAAGGACGATCAATCCTTTTATATTTCGGTATAAAAATCTTCCTTTCTTGGTAATTCGTGTAATACTTAATGGCATTTTATTGTATCGTTATTTATTGGTCATTTGGTTTTCCATAACATTTAAAATCTGTTTAGAAACCACAAAAAATGTATTCAAAGCAAGCAGAAAAAGATGGTCTTAGACGCTGCTATATTGAGGTCATATATGTAATACTCCTATATCGCCAGCTTGAGAGAGAAGTGTGTCGCCGACAGTAGAATGTAGACGATCGTTTCTCTCTCACGCAGCCTCGAATAGTCATAGGCGTCACAGCTGTAAAATCGCCTACGTTTGCTTAACTTTCCTTTTCTTTACGTTCCTTTTTCACCACGGGACACGACGCCAATGCAATTTATGTATATGGGCATGCGCGTTGGCACCCAATTCCGATCTTGCATCTCCTTCTGTCGGAACGCTTTGTTTCTACAGGCAAAGATAGGACGTTGGCGATATAGGAGTATTACATATATGACTGAGGTAATATCAAAAAAATTAGAAGGACTATAAAGTCAAATATGACGTGTGAAATACTTCACAATAAAATATTGAATGCGAGGTTATCAGATAAATTATCAGTGGGTATAATACTCATTAAAGACCAGCCAGTAAAATTTCGATTAGGAAATCATTTCCGATATAAATTTCTTGCTTGATTAGAGTTTTCACCTGTAGGATCATTCACTAGAATCATATCAGTTAATTCAATATTAGAAAATCTAAATGTGATTGTTGGAGTGGATTTCTCGATCGTCGACTGCCGCAAAGAGCAAAGCCCTGTTGTCATATTACTTACTCAAGATACTGCTATGAACAGTACAAAGATTTTTAATCTGTATATGTATTATATAGAGCATATAACGGAATCAGGAAGGAGGAAAAAAAACAACTTCATAAACTTGTTGAAAGTTTATTGAAAACATGGTAGTAAATTTGAGTGAGATCTTTAACATAGCACAAAAAGTGCTACTAAATCTCTTTTTAAAAAAAGCTTATTTAAATATTTAGGACCGTTCACACCACTTTTTTACCCAGTATTTGTTTAACTAATGGTCACTTACAAAATTAGACATACCCTTACCATAAATTATTCTTAAATAATCTTTTGTAACATGTCAGAACCATAATCGACATTTTAATCAAACACTTGACACTAGATACGTCTAACTAAAATATTTTATAAATGTAGATGTTGGATAATAGTATATTATATACGTAGGTTGAGAAGTGAGCTATTATTTACCGAGCACTTTTATATATAATGTGCGACGTTTATAATGGCTTTCTCAATCGAAGTGTATATAGATTTTTTTTACTACTAACATGATATATTACCACATTTGATTCGATTAAGATATTTTCTACTTATTTTTCAAATATTTCGAAATATCAAGTAGTCTGGGAGTTCAGATGTCAAATTAACAATTCATTAAAAATATAGACAATGTTTCGCATTATTTACCTAGGTGTTTTATTATCATTATTTACCTAGGGTGAGAAAAATTACTTCTCATTAGAGAAATTGAGTAAATAATGGTGATTTCTCATGTTAGTAGTAAAAAAGTATGTTATAAGACACTCAATCATACCATAAATAACTATTTTGCCACTATTGAGATTTATTAATCAAAATTATCAAATAAAAGAAAATTTAATCAAATTCGATTAAAATAAATTAGAAAAAAGTTTGTATAAGAAACTACAAATAAGTGTCAGAGGCACTTGGATATTATATTTATTTTCTTAATAAAACTTTGAAAGCCATCTTAAAATTTTATTAAAATATAGTTTAGATTTGTGATTTTTTAAAGCTAATTGGTACGTTATTAAATACCAATCTGATAAAGAAAATAAAAAAAGTCACATTCAAATTTTAGCAAAATTGTAGTATTAAATTTGGATACTTAGTCGATATCCTAAAATTATGTTTTATATAATATGTATGGTGTACCAGCACGATATATATGTGTATTGCCTCATATAATCCAGTCGATGAAGATCTGAAAATGGCAAATATATGCAAAAAAATTGTGTAGTCTGGTTTATTGTTTCAGTGGTAGGATGATCCTCAGGTATAATATGAAAGTCCCCAGCCGGGGGCGGCAGGGGAGAAAAGGTTCTTTTTTTGGTTTTTAGGATTTTTTTAATACAAATTGAAGCTGCTTAAATTTAGTATAAAATGGTGTATCGATTTTATTTCTAGGCAGATGCTGGTGATGAAAAAGTCCAAAAAATCTGCAACGTGTCATGACCGCCATGAATAGTAAAATGGCTTTTGCATAGCATAAACAATTCTATAAAAGTTCATATTGAAACGGTGACAGTCGACCCTCTGGCGATTTTTCAACGAACTCCCATACATAAGAATAAGGACGATGAAGATGTATTAGAACTCTTCAAATATGAATTGTCTCCTCTTTCACTCTCCATTTTCACCGAAGGGGGTCTCAGAAGGGAAAAAGTCGTTCCTTTACGTTGCTTTTCCGCCGAAAGACCCGACCACGCTTTAGCATTAAAACAAGCGTCAATGTAATAGAAGGTGGCTTATTCTTCCTGAAATGGCTACTTGGTTCAAAGTATTTTTTATGAAATCTAGCAAGGGAAGGGTGGAGACCAAAATAGACCGCCAACCTAAGAAATCTATCCTTTGTGCGCACCATCTGCCTTCTACATACTTTCAACGGGTGTGATACGACGTGCGCTATATTTTATAATGGCAAAGCAGCGATGGGAAAGACATTTACCAAATTCGCCAGCAAAATAAGGGGCATCAATGATGTGTTCTCCGACTCTGACACAACGGAAGACACGGTTGCTGAGGCTGAAGAAATACTGTTTCTGTTGATATACGTCGAGGCGCCAGGAGATGTTAATCTTAATCAACTTCAACAAGCAGCATTTATCAAGGCTTCAACCAAACAGAAATCTGATTTGACAACACTACCACCAACCAAAGGAGCTGCTCGTTAGCACTCATTTAGGGTTTAGCTGCAGATATCCACACTTGGGCTTTTACCTGATTTTAACAAGAAAGAAAAATGTTCACCCCGAGATGGGGTGGGCCAATGATTGAGATGGCTACCTCATTCCACTGACTACCTTTGACCCTATAGCTCCAGACACAATATTTTCTGCTGATGTAAAACATGGAGGCCGTAATTGTAGTTGCAAAAAAGCAGGCATGTTCTGCTCCATTATTTTAGGCATTTGCCATGGTGCTTGCACGAATAGTCCTCTTGTGCAAGATGATACATGGAGACTGTTGTCGATAGGACTGTCAACTTGTAAAGATGTAAGATAAGTCTGTGAATCCTAATTAATAAAAAAACAGTTCTTTCTTAATAATTTTCATTTAAAGTACTTCCAATTTATACAGAATAACTTTTTCGGTAAGACGCATTGTTTCTGATATATTCACAAAACAGTAATGAATAAATTTAATCCCCCTACATTTATTTGAATGGAGGGGGTTTAATTTCCCCATTTCGAAATGGAAGGGGTTGAAACACTATGAATTTGTTTTTTGAGATGTTTTTCAAACATTAATTTTCTGCGGCAATAACATCGTCTTTGAGACTTTTTGGACTTTTCCACCGCATTTAAATTTGTGTGGCTCCTACAAGTAAAGTAGGAAATTTAACTAGCTTCAATTTTGATAGAATTTTTTTTCTAGGACGCGTAGTTTTTAGTATACTTACGACAAAACGAAAAAAGAGACCTTTTCTCCCTCCTTCCACCTAAGCTCGCAGCTCCTGGCTGCGACCTTCCAGTATATGTTATACCTGAGGGTCATACCTACACCTTAAAACAATAGATCAGACTACACAATTTTTGGCATTTATATTTGCTCTGTCGACTGGATTAATATCACCGTTGCAGGTAAATAAAAAAATATTGAATACATATGCTCCAAATTATTATGTCTGGAGTATCTAAATTAATATATCTCAGTAGCCAAATTAACATATCTCGGTAACACATAATATCTGAGTTCGGCTTCGTTACTCTTTTTAGTCGTTTTACCTTGCTCTTGATCTATCCGTTCGGGTACTGACAAAAATTCGGCTTAGATGTTATTCCAAATACTCACACTCTATTCCTAATGCTCCAAATTCTTCAAGCCGAACTCAGCTTATATAATCCAATTTTCTAAATATCATTTGTCATTTTTGAACAGAGTAATTTATGTTGCATACATTTTTAAGTCACATTAATCGGTGCGTTCGACATTGGACAATTTGACACAAGTATTTTATTTGTTCTATTGCTTTATGTGACCTCAGTATCAAAGAGTAATCGAATACGTCTTAAAAAATATTAAAACATCAAATTGATGTATTATATGTTTAACAAGTGAAAATATTATCTCTTAATGATAAGATCGACTGTAAAACAACATATGATAAGGGATGCTTGCTATTAAGTGACCATTAGCGTTAACTGCGGCTAGAATAGTCCTGAGGTCCATCTGTGGAAGTGTTGACGTCATCATTTGTTAACATATTTTCAAAAATCTCGAGATTTGATATATTTTTTAATTTCTTTAACTGACCAACAATATTTTTTGTGCAAGCACCATATTTTTTTAAAATCTAAATTGCAAGTACTAGAAGAATTTTTTCGTTTGAGATGGAAATCGAATAATTGACTATGAAATGTCAAATGAGAAACATCAAAATTAAAAATGAAAAATATTCAAAGTCGTTTCGCGCCAAATTGATCAACAAAAATTTTGGTTAATATTCACAGGAAATATATATATTTTGAATTAAAAAATTATTAAGCTTAATAGTCATTTAAATATTATTATTTTACAATATAGGGTTCTTCAGGGCTACTTATTGAAACCTTGGATAGGATAGGCAAAACATTTGATAGGTGATGCATTATAGGTTGCCTCTAGTATGTAGAACTTTTCGTATCTTATGAATATTATCAAATTTTACTTTGGCGGGAATCGACTCCGTTCTTTCCTTTCAATCTCCGCCTCAAAAAGACAAAAATGGATTTTTTTAATATTTATAGTTATTTAGGTTTACTCTATATTACAATGACTTAAAAATAATGTTTGCAATGTTTGTTGAATTGTTTTCGAGTAAAAAATAATTTGTCAGTTATTTTTAAGTCATCTAGTTTACTTTATTATTAATAAAATCTATGGTAACTCCCGCAAAGTTTTTATTTAGAAGGAAATTCAAACGTTTTTGGCCAACACAATACTGTTTGAATTTTTTGTAGCAATATAATTTTATAATACGGAACGTACTGTTACTTAGTTCAGTGATGATATATGACAAATGTATTTCAATAGAGGAGGAAAGTGTGTCATCACAAATATTATTCTTGTCAAAATCGGATTCCACACAAACAATTTGAGGTTACGTTCTCTGTTGATGCTTTGCTTTATTAGTTAATAACTAAAGATACAAATTGAAGCAAATTACAATATCTTTAATACAGTCTTTAATAGGTATAAAATCAAAGATAACACAAATATTTTATATATAATACGATGAACGCAATCTTCTACCAAAAACCTTAACGGAATTAATATCTGAGAAGCTGATTTAAATTTGACACACGTTTGTTTGGAACCACTTTTTTACAAGAATTACATTTATGAGGTCATGTCTTTCCTCGTCTATGGTAACGCCATCTTTATATATATACAACGTATGTTTAATTACAAAATATATAACGTGGTCGTTCCGTAATATACACTAGAGTATATTGTTATATTTGTTTGAATGAAAGTGCATACACGCTACAAATAAGAACTTATGTTCCATTTGTCGAGAAAATTTCTGCGTTTTAACGACCGGTATTTTAATAAACTAACACGTCGATTTCCCTTCACTACATAATTCTAAGTATAGGACATTAATTTTCAGAAAATCAACACTTTGGAAGATATTTACAAGGATATCACTATATTTTAAACACAGAAAAATTCAAGCGTGATTGCACTCTAATTCATGCAATAAAGGCAACAATGTTGCTGAAATTCGTATCTTATATATAGTTAATATGGCAACAACGTCAAGTGCCTGTCAAGCCCTCTCACAGGATAATTTTAAACGTATGTAACGGTATGAACAAATACATAAAGCCATTGGTTTTGATATAGTACTCATAGATTAAAAAATTGTTTTCGCCATTACCCTCATTTCAACTATCGACACTAGAGGGCGTATCGGTTCTTAAGATTCGCCTATTTAAATTATTTTTCCAGCCATATTAATTAGCTATTGGGATTTGTTATAAAACATGATTTTTTAGGTAAAACACCAGGGATCAAGTCGATTTTTCACTTGTTTAAAAATGTAGTTAATATGATCATCAAAGATACGTTTAAAATCATAATAAATACCTTTAATTTCAAAAACATTTTTATAGGGAAATATAGATACGATACTGATCAAGTAAACACCGGCAAGTAATGGAGTAGCATTTATTCAGGTTGAGGAAAAGAACATTTTCATGGTAATACGTAATAAATCTGTTTATGTTATATCGAACCAAGGCCAAGTCTGCAGGGTTACTAATAATGTGAAATAGTAATCGCATAAGAACAGAAAGTAAAACAACCATAATTGGAACTTTGCGAAAATGCGCTGTTGCCAAGTCATAGGTACTGGAAATCATCGGCAGTTGCCTTATTGCATACGAATTGCGGAAAGTAGCGCTTCGAAACAATCAATTTACTCTTTTTTAATCCATCGCTCCCACGTATAGAGGTTCTCTGCAAAGTTCTCTTTATTTATTCTGCGGATTCTAAGCCACAGTTTTACAGATGATTCCACTCTTTGTGTGTTTTCCCATCTTCAGCTGAAATAAACTAAGATTGTATTGTAATACCAATGGACTCAACACTATGGTTTACAGTTCTATGTTGTATCCGTGTTTTGTTAATTAGTGGTATGTCCGCCATTCATCTGTGCAAATGATAGATCCAGAAGCAACATTTTCCTTGATAATTGAAATGAGCATATCACCATCCCTTTAATCAATTATCAGGACATACTATTAATCTGAAATCTTCAGAATTCTCGGCAACCACTCGTCATCTTTTGTATTTACGACGAGTTCAATGTTTCCATCAATTATGGAGCATTTATTTTATGATTCAATCATATGATTAATTCATTACAAAACCATAGAGTAATCTGAAATATTAGGTCGATGACAAAAGACACGCAAGCATGTGCATACAAAAACGCTGGGTAGAGATCGATTTGATTATATCATTTCTTGGTAAAGCGAGCAAGCGTATGTATTCCTGTTACTATTTTGTTTATTTTCTAAAATTTTATGAAGTGACGCTGAGATGTAATTACCTTATTTCTGGGTGAATTCCCTTCATTCTAGATTGGGCAAACCAAGTGCCCTCCGGCATATCAGTCCGACATTTTTTTGATTTTGGATATCGGTACCTTTCCCAACCGATTACTCCCCAGTCATATCTTGAGAAAATTTCCGGAATACCTTTATGTCCTTGACATTTTTCGACAGAAGGTCTTTTAGTAATTTGTGTATATTAAAAATTCGCCTGGTGTCGATTACTTCATCAAAACTTTGGTACATTTCGAACAGAACCTTTATATCAAATCGCAAGTTGATTTTAAAAATCTCTTTTGGTGCATATAAACGAGCGTTTTATAGTAATTTTCCATAAATTTGGATCGAGTACTGCATGATATGGCAGAGGGCACTTCCTTTATGAAGCAAAACAGATTTTTGTTATTGTATAACCCAAAGATATGAGTACAAAAATGGCCACATTGTAAATGTTGTGTAGGAAATTTTCAATTTTTTTTATTTTTTTAAGTGCGTCACGTACGATGCAGCAAGTAATATTTTTATGATCCTGGGTGCTCAGAGAACCCATTACTATTACTAGCTAAATCTTCTTCCCTCCATCTACGTTGCAGCACCTGGGTATGTTGGGTCTTTCAGACATCCTCACCCACCCCCTAGGGCTTGCTGTATTGCTTCTTTCAATGGAAGGGTCGAAAAAAATTCAAATGGCATTTTCCCCCTCTTCCATGCCACATGCGTATAGGCATCTTTTGATGCCATAGGTTCTATTATATGCTCCCATCTACCGGTTTATCCGAGTTACTGCATCTTCTTATGCTTACGGGGTTTTTTATAACTTGGGAGTACGATTAACTAAAGGAAATAGAAACAATATTTCTGAAATATTCTTCAACAGATTTCTAATAATGTCCAGTCCAACCTTGGGAAAATTTTCAGCACCCACAACTTGTCAACAGCGCATTTTCGAAAAATACAAATGTTATATATTCAACTGATTGAATAGGATAATGTCCACTTCAAACCATCTCCATATCAAATTTCCAGTAATCCGAAGTGACCAACTTGACAAAAGCGCATTTCCGCAAAACAAAAATGGTATAAGAATCGACTGAATGTCCACAATCGCGACGTATAATTTTTTTCCATATCAGTTATCAAGTAAACCAAAGTTCAGCCATTTGCGTTAATTAATTATACGTTGTGGAACGAAAATGTATTCATTGGTTTTGATTAATATCCTATATCCTATATTTCAGACCGCCCATGCATGCGCGAATATCAATCTCACTAAAGATTGTCCAACAACTAAAAGGACAACTTCACCGCCCCCACTTTGTTCTTTTTTATATTCTTACATCGAATAATTTTTTATGCTATTTTGAATAATCCCATTTTTTATATCTTAAAAAAAAATTTTAGACAGAATAATTTTTAAATTAATTTTTGACAGACTTATTTTTACTTCTATTATTATGTTAATAATTTTATTTTTACTACTTTTATTTTCACTTTTAAATATTTCTATACTTTTGATAGAAATATATATTTCCCCAGAAACTAATGTATGAAGCCGACAGCGTCACAAGATATGAGAAAATAGGCCATCTAAACTGTAATTTTTCCCTTAGACCATTTACTATTAGATATCAATTTTCCATCCTTGTCTTGAAGTCAATATCCAAGTTTGTTTGTATACAAACACTGTAAACAAACAGTATTGCTAGTAGCTACTCGAGTGTTTTCATAAATGGCCGAGCTGTTTTCTAAAGTTTTATTATGTTATTTAAATTGTAAACGATACTTGTGGTAAGTTCCATAGGCGTACGCCACTTCTATTGGTGATATATATTAACTTCAAAACATTGTATACAAAAATGTAAACAAGGCATGTCTAACAGTAAATGGTTTAAGGATTTACCTAAAGGTTAAGAAGACGATGACGTCACAAGATGACAGATTGCGGTGTTGTCAATAATTAAAATTTGTATTGTATCAGAGGTACTTATTAAGAATTGGAATTAGTGAGACTTGGTAAAAAATCATATTTCTAATATTAATAGTTAATGATTTACTATCTTTGGTTAAAATATCAAAATAAACACACAACTGAAATATGAAAGTTACAGCTATCAGACTGTTATTTTTAGTTGAGATTACCAGGCAACACTGTCCAGCGTAGACAACTTAATAACATAAAATATTACTAGTTCCTCAATATTCGATACACTTAGCCATTGACATGCCCAGTGGTAAAAATTGTGCTATTTCGAGAGAAAGAGATGAAATGATGGTTCGGTCAATCTCTAGCATTATCTTATAGTTAGGATGTTAGAGAAAGCGCTAGACCGAACGATATACGGGCAAGTCCATGTATATATGTCAATGTACTTAACTTTGGGGAATAGAATTTTGTAACAGATGTATTAAAAAATGACAAAAAATTAAGTCATCGTCTTCTTAACTTTAATAACCTTTAATATCGATTACTACAGATTTTCGGTGTACAATAAAAAATCAATCTAACTTTTTCAAGAATAAATATGTAATACTGTGAATACATAATATTAATAATAATATTTTTATCTAATATTTTCTATCAATATTAAAAATCGAATACGTTAATGTTTCCCTTGGCCGTCTGCTTACAGGCAAGAGGCCAATATTAAAGAATTAATCATAATCTTGTTGACAGTTGACACACTATCAAATTCGGCTATAAAATTCGGTTTAATCTTTACTTTGTTAATTCGAGTTATTGTAATATGCAAATTAAATATACCGTGTACCTCAACTTTAGCACTATATTTCAAAATAAGGTAATTAAAATTTTTGTTATTTAGTATTTCTTTTATTTCTTGAATTAAATTATAATTATGACTAATGTTGAAAATATTTTCGTAGTTCGTTGTTATTTTAGCACTTTTTTTCACAAGTTGTATTTATGGTTCCTTATGTTCTTGTAATTAGAGAAAACAATGCTGATTATTTCAATTTTAACTGACGGATTTTTTGCTTTAAATTTCATATCTTGCCAAAAAAAATCACGTACTGTGTTTGAGCCAAAACGTTGTAAGTTGACTGGAAAAATTCGTTATTTTACATTCAATAGCTCAAAAATGTTTTGTCTATGGTAGCGCGCCGAGCGGGTGAAATAGAAGCAGAGCACTACTAGTTTTTTTGGGAGTCTACTAGTACCAATTATGAAAAGACACGGAGTGCAATAAATTTTACTTCTATTCTTACTTTTTTTGTTTTAATCCGTAAAATCAAACACGAGCTACGTATTCACTAATCGAAAATTCATTCATCCGAATCATTTTTAAACTGCACGCGTCAATAAAATATTAATCAGAATAAATATTGTTAGAGTCAGTTTTTCGGATCAAATATTGGTTTGAGTTTTCGTAGCTCGGCGTACAATTGCATACATGGCTCGAAAAATGAAATTTTCCGCAATAGTGAATATGAAGCTGAGTGATAAAAGTTTTCTATTAGCGTCTGATTTCAGTTATTTTCTACTAACCGAGTTATTTATTCCATTATGTGTAAGTTCCACAAGTCTAATATATCATTTTTTTCTTTGTTAAAGAGGACAATGCTATATTTCCATACAAAAGGTACTTCATCATAAGCACATCCTTATATCTAGCAAAAACAAACAATATATCTTTATCATCAGTTCAAATTTCTCACATGGACTAAACTGAAAGTCAGGAAAATAAAGCAGACAAAATTAAAACTACAAATAGATTTGGCAGCAATGTATTACAATACAGGGAATCCCCAATACCAGAGAACCGAAATAGGTATACCGAATTAAGGAATAAGGTCAACAATAAGGTACAAAAAATTAAAGAAGAATATTGGCAGGAATTCAGTAATGAAATTCAAGCAGATATGCGGATATGCGGCACAAAAATGTATTTGAAAATCATTAAGGGACATGAAACGAAAAACGTATGAAACACTACAACTAAAAGCAATTATAGAAGAAACGTGGGAAAAATATTTCAGAAATCTATTACTCAAACGTAAAATCCAGTGGAAGCACAAGAAGAAACCACACAAAACGACCTAAAAGAAGTCACGCAAATCACTAAAGAGCAAGTAAGAGAGAGAATGAGGAAACTTATAAACAGAAAAACTCCAAGTCAACACAAAATACCAAACAAGCTAATAAAAAACGGAGGAACTGCCATCATAGAAGAATACAAAAAAATATTTAATACCATATTATGGAATGGAAACATCGCTAAAAAAAGAGATAAAACCGATCTGGTCGAGGAATAACATTACTAAATAACTCTCTAAAATTTGTAACCAAGATCATCGCGGACAAAATAACCTCAATAATGCCAATAACAGAAGTAACAGAAGAACAACAGAGATTTCGAAGAAACCGATCCAATGTATTATCCATACTCAGACAACTGGTAGAAAAATCTCTAGAGAACAACAACCCTACCTACCTCTGTTTTGTAGATTTAATACATAGGACCTAAACACAAACACAATAACGTAAATACGAACAAACAATAGCATTTCTTGCTAAAGCTCTATTAAGAAAAAAAAACGAAAAAAAAACTTCATCCTAATGCAGCAGTCATTCGCCAAGGTGAAAGTCCTAGTCCTCTGCTATTCAACACAAGAAAAGCATAGACCAAATCATGTATTCGAATACCTTGGATGCAAAATTACAAGCGCTGTATTTCTGGAAGATGAAGCGAGGAAACAAGTCAACAAAGCCGCCGCAATATGAAGACATCTTAAATATTCAATCTAGAAATACAGAGTACAGATTGTATCTTGAGTATATACAAAACATGCGAACGACCACAGATGCGGAAACAAGACATGAAAAAATCAGAAAAATAAAGGATTCTCAGAGATAGGGCCTAAGAAAGATAAAGGGATATACACTAAACAATAGGCAAAGAAACACAGACATAAGAGAAGTGTAAAACAGACGATGTAGTCAGCCGACAATCAACATCACAAGAATACAAAGAAACTGGAAATGAAAGAAAAAGAAAGAATAGATTTGAGTCATTTTCAGACATTATGAAGAATAAATTACAACATATCGTATCACAAAAAAGGATCCAACTCTCATTCCAATTTATATATATTACAGAGAGATGATATTTGGCAACGATCACAGATAAAGAATTGTATTATACCAAAAAAATTATCCAACAATACGGTTGGTCCCAAAAGCAATGCGTCGCATTTTTTTTGAAAGTTTTATTAATCTAATTCGTACAACAAAAAAAAAATTCTTCAAAATAACCTCCTTCCGCGTCGATACACCTCTGCCAGCAGTTCTGCCTTGCTCGGAACTCGTCCGCGGGAATGCTCTTGAGAAGCCTCGTCGATGTCTCCTTGATGATACCGAAATGTGCACGTTTTGAGGCCGGGTGATAAGTCCGGACTGTACGGCGGCTGCGGCAACGTTTCATTGCGTCGGCTGGTCAGATAGCCTGCACAATGACGTGGTGGAGTTTTCACGAATTCCTGATCTCGGGATAGACATGGGAGATTCCGAGGGTCAATCGTATGAGCACTTGACTTGTGTTAAATAATTTGCGCACACCTTCAACATCAGTCCTCGCTCTGAGACGACGACAGGCGTCCTGAGCGACCTTCGTCGACGGCGTCCTCTCGGCCCTTCAGTAACATCTTTTCTATTGGTTCGACTGCGATCGGATGTGGCAATCTTCACTGAAAGCTTGCTAAAGCATTTGATAAGATTCCAAAACTTGATTGCTCCTCGTTGATGGAGATCGCTCCGTTTATACCTCGAAGAGGTCACGATACAGAGGTTCACAAAATCAGGCGTGTACACACGCCTAGAGCTCGGAGGCAAGTGATAGTGACGCTTAGATCTCTGGAAAGCTTAGCCCCACCACCTACCAGAATAAAAATGCGACACATTACTTTTGGGACAAATGATGTACCTGTTACTTACAGAAAATTAATAAATCTTATCAGACATACCAGATTAAGCAGAAAAGGTATACAAGATTATTATACAATAAAAATATTTCTAAAGTATCAATTAATTAAAATAGAAACTCCACGATATACAGTGTGACCCATTTTAATTGAAACCAACCATGTACGTTTTTTATACCGATACATTTTTAGACTGATGTGGAGAATTCAAAGAATATATCAACACGATGTAAAGGAAGGCCTAAATTCAGCTAAACAATTGTTACAGGATCTAAAAAATCTGCAAAAATTTTATGAATAAAGGAAATTAAGCGTAATCTTACTTTCATGTACTATTTGATATAAAAGTAGTTTTAGAGTCATAAAATTAATTGCCCATAAGCTTAAAAAGGCGTTAGGAACTAATGCGAGGACAAAAATTTTAAATTAGACGTTGCGGATTGTTTATCTCAGTGGATCGAATAAATTGGTCCGATTATGAGGAAATATCCAGAAATTTGATGTTGATAGAAAAAATTCTATCCTCTGTGGAACTTATGAAGCACTTTCGTTATTATTTTTTTTATTTTTAGTGGAAGCGGCATAATATAAATAGTGCAGCTCTCAATAAAGGATTCCTCTCGGTAATGCGGATACAAATATTTTATGGTTTATTGGCTACACATTCCAAAAATTAATAGCAGGACCGTTCTTGTCTATAAGGTATAAAAATTATTATTTTCAAAAAGCTTTTTAGGAACATAAACATATTGGTGTCAAAATAAAAGTGTATGCAATTAAATGAGGTGGCCATATACTTCCCGAATTTTCCGGTACAGTCCCGATTTTTCACAACTCGTTTTTTGGTCCCGAATTCATAGCATTTGTCACAAATTTTTCCGAAAAACATTAGTGTGAGAACATAAAGTTTAAATGTAAAATTGCCAGAGTCTAATGACAAGACAGAGCTTAAAATGTACACCTTGAAGGGCATGTTAATCACTAAATAAATTTTGATGAAATGTAAGATCAAAAATAAATATAGAGCATGCCGAATTTCGAACTGCGAAATCTGATCACCTTTAAATTAAAAAAAAATTATATCGGGAAAGATGAAAAAAAAATTACCTGGATCAACGAACCTTTTGAATATTCTGCTGATATCGTTAATGATAACTTTTCACCATAAAAAGATGTTTTGTCTCCACTGAGCTGTTTCAAAATATTTTTTGTAGATTTAATAGTTGAACAATATAACATACTCTCAGTAGGTTTCTGGCATATCAACAGAACTGAACAATAATGAATTGACAGACTTTTTAGCCATCGAATTATCAATGGGTGTAGTAAAAATGCCAGCTTAGGCCACGGCTACAGTGCAAGCGATTTCCCGCAAAAAATCCCTCGCACGAAATCCACTGATGGCTCGAAAACCAAAAATGGTAGCGGCACAGGGATGTATGTAGTAACACCAATGAACGACATCATTCTAAACCTTTGACAACAAGCAACGGTATTCCATGCTGAAATTCAAGCAATTTCAACCTGCGTAGGCGAGAATATAGACAGCGATAACAAAGGTAAATCCATCTATATTGCCTCAGACAGTCAAGCAAAGATAAAGGCACTGAAATCACACCAATATAATTTCAAACATGTATGGGGCTGCCTACAATCGCTTAGTACCTTGGCAAAGAACAATATGACTATTGTTTGGGTACCAGGGCATAGTGGGGTAGAAAGCAATGAAAAAGCTGACAACCTCGCAAGAAAGGAAACAGATGACACCTTTATGGGACCCGAACCAGTATGTGGAATTTCACATGCACTGGACATTATTACATAGTAATAGGCACACGAAGAGTTATAAAATAATCTTCTCGTAACCTAGCAAATGACCTATTACAGCTCAATCGTCGACAACTGAGAGAAGTTATCAGCCTACTAACAGGTCTTTGCAAACTACGCACACACAGAAAATGGGACTCCATCATGAAACCACTAACTGCAGAGTGTGTAATATGACAGAAGAAACTGCAGGACATTTATGTTTGACTGCGACGCACTGGTGCAAAGCAAAAGCGGCATTTTAGGTATAACCAATGCACAAAATGACCTGACAGGACCAAATCTAGTTCAGAAATTCTTCAAGTTTACCCAAGCTTTAGGATTCAGTATAATGAACTAGAAGGTCCTGCAAGAGGGAGCATAATAGGTCAATAACCGAGTTGCAAAGGTATAAAACCCCCCTCTAGTTCCCTAAAATAAAACAAGCGATTTGATAATATCTTTAAATCTCAGACGCCATTGCAATTGTCCAAAATTTTAAAATAATGAATTGATGAATATTATTTAGCTAAAAATTCATTTGCGTTAAAAAAAGAAAAAGGCGCTTCTGGGTTAACGAAATATGCAAAAATCGTCATTTAAGTGAATTTCATCAGATTTTTGAGGAATTAAAAAGGCAACCAATATTGGTCCCACAATACCCTTCGGTCAAATATAAAAAAAGTAAGTTTTTTACTATCCATTCTCACGAATCAATTAAATAAAAACCCACACAGGGAACGTCGTTTGAACTTCTAGCGATAATCAGCGATTTGCGCGACTAAAAAGCCTGTACTGTAACCACCTGCATTTGATTGTACGGGTTTAATATTCGCGCAAATTCGCGAGATTTCACGCGAGGTATTTTTTACGCGAAATCGCTTACACTATAACCGTATAGGCGAGGAAATAAAGCACTCAATCTCCAAAATTTGACCTTTAAGTCGGATTGAGAAGGGGTTTTTTGTTACCATGTTTTTCTTCGAAATTGCATTTGTACAGCGCAAAATGCATAAAACTGCATTTTCTGAAGACAAAAAATTCATAACTTGGTAAACAACACCTGGAATGGACTTAAATCAGGCTCCCGGCAGTTTTCGAGGTTGCTGATCTCGAATATGACTTCGAAATTTGTCCATCACTGACCTGAAGCTTAGGATTGCTGATGAACGTCATCGCCGAGGCTTCTCTCGCAATTCATTCTCAAATGAAACGAGAGTTCTCACCCGGGGGTTTTTTGGATCGCTGATTCCAAATCTGGCATCGGCGACCACCCACCGGGTAGCTGGTGCACTGGAACCTGGACATCGACGTCATCCACGGGAGTTTTCCAGTAATCAAGGAGACCACCCCACCTAGCGACAGTTGACGCTTTGAGAAAACATCTAAAGAGGGTATATATTTGCAAGTGCAAAATTGACTGAAGAGAGAACAGCAAAACATGAACCCAACGAATGGGAAAAGACTGGGTCCGAGAATATTATGGAATTAATATTCTGTGGGTGCATGGGAAATTGCGGTAATTTCTATTGCTGCAGAATTGCTTGTAGGATTTGTGCAAGCGATGCTTGCATCAATGTTGAAAAATATATTCGGTAGAGGAAATCATTGCGGCATAAAGAGAGGCTATAGATGATGAAGAAAATAGTAATGCGTTAGTTGATGATGAGAATGATATTTAGTACAATATTTTCAAATTTAAGATAAGAGTTAAGTGGAAAACTCCCATAAGTCTTGTTTCATTTAAGAGTGAATTTCAGGAGATGCCTCGGAGATTACGTTCATCAGCAATCTCGCAGGTCAGCAATGGATACATTTGGAAGTCATATTCGGAATCAGCGGCCTCAAAAACCTCCGGAAACCAAGTTAATTGTCTTATGAAAATGCACTTTTCCGAAAGCATTTTACACTGAATAAATGCAAGTAGGTATCAAATACATTTTGCTAATAATACTGATATGAACGATGACAGCAACTATAAAATACGTCCAGTTATTATTTTCACGTGAAACGAAATTTTTCTAAAATTAAAGAAGAAACGTGAATGTCAGTGATGATACCTTTCGTAAAATTGAATTCACTGAACAAAAACAATCGTTTGATGTTTTTGAACAAACTGTCATATCACTTGGAAAATTATTATGAAATCCTATTTGCAAAGTAATAAATTTCGATAATTTATTCTGGTCTCATGAGGTAGATATGAAGCCGAGAAACAGAGAATCAAAAGCCTTAGGTGGGGACTCCTACTTACAAATGAGCGATAATCAAAATAAGGTGGTCATTGTAGACTGGTATGAAAACAAGCTCGTGTTAATGTGTAGCTAATAGATCGATGCATACCAAGTATCTACAATCAAAAGGTTCGTAATAGAAAAATCTAGTGGAAAAACAGACGTACGTTGCCCAAAAAAGATTAAACATTATTATAATCAGGACATGGGTGGTGTGGTGGGCCTTGTAGGAATTTTAGTATCATTATGAAAAACTTTTTCAGATGGTACATGTCATTTTTTTCACAAATACTTGATATGTTTGTTAACGACTGCGTGCTATACTATACAATAGTGAAATACGCTTTGACGTAATTGGTCATTTTCTGATATTTTCATCAAAAGGACGATGTCGGAACTGTCAAGACAGCCAAACACATGTACACTGTTCAGAGTGTTATGTTCGATTATGCTTTGTATCTTAACGTAACTGTTTTTATGACTTTCACGTTGCCAAATGATGTTCAAAATGCGAAATATGAGTTGAAAAATATAAACTAGTACGCTCGTGTATTGTACTGTCAAATGGCCTTCTTCTAAAGTTGTTATTGAAACAAGCAGTGAACAATGTAAAGCCGTCGTCCCACCAAAGCAGCGCAACAGCGACACGATGTCGCTAGCGTGTATCTTTCGTGTTGAACCTATGGTTTATATACACCGTATACACACCAACGCTACCGCAAAGAAACATCCAAGCTGCGTGTGTCGGCTTTTTATTTCCGAGCGACTAAATAGGTCAGTTTTGAAGCAACATTCAAGCTGTATGTGAATGAATTTTATGGCACAACAGAAAAATGAACAGGACACGTCGCTTTGTTAGGACGACTCCATGACGCCTGCTCGTGTCACTGTTGTGCTGCTTTGATGGGTTGAGGGCCTAATACACATCTATAAATGTACGTATTCTTGGTAATGCACACTCAAACGCACATGTAAAACAAAAATATTTTTATATATTGAAAAATTTATTTTATAAAAATGAAGTAAGATCGGCATCATTTTATTGAATTTCAATAAAAAATACTGATTCTTTGCTTGCTAAGTCCAGGGTTAACAGAAACAAAATCCTTCTTACTCGGCATTAACCGCTTATTTTCATCCAGTTCATAAAAGCTAATTATTAAATTTACTACTCCTTTCTTTAAAAAGACGGGTGGCTCTTTGTATTGGGGGTAATACCATTAGAGCTCAGATTTGGCCGAATATTTTTTGACTTAGTATTTACTTTCATCTCGATCCATTTAACAAAATCACTCGACGTACGGTCTCGTTAAATTACCTATATGAAAGTAAATACGAGAAAGAAACTTAAAAAATATCCTGCCCAAAATCTAACCCGGAATGGTGTCTTTGGTAAGACAATTCCACGAATAAAGAAAAATTTAAATTATTATATAATTTAAATAATAATAATAATTTTCTGTTTTCTTAATTATTTCTTCTTCCAAAATATTACCAAATCGAGACATATTTTTTCAAATTTAATATATAACGTCTAAAAGTTCTAAACTAACACGAGACAATAATAAATAATAAACACACATCGTTATTCTTGTAACGTGGTATTATCGATTTTTTATCCAGTTATATTTTCTCTTCATTCGTCTTTCCGATAGCAAACTAGTACTTGTATATATGGCATTTTTTACATATGAGTGGAATTGTCGGACAAAATCCCTTTTGTCCTCAGCAATTTTCATTATATGAAAAGTAGCGATAGGAAAATAGCGTTGGATTTTTCGTAAAGGCCAGTCCTTGAATAGTCAAAATTTTCATTATTTTTAAATGTTTTATGGTTGCGTTAAATTCTTCTATCAAAACTTGCAATACATTATTTCCATTATTTTTCTCAACAATGTCATCAATAATGATTTTTTTTTACCCAATGCTTGTTTTTAATTTGAATAACGCTGTTGAGAAACTTTTCTTCTTTTAAGGGATGAAACCCCAATTAAATTCAATCCTTGGTTGATAAACTCAATTGCTGCAGATACCAGTTTAACTTCCTCAAGCGATACATATCGGGCCTTGCTGGTTTTATGTTAACATCGCAATTTTCCAACGTAGTCCCTTCAAATTAGACGAAAAAACGGCGATTTACCGAAATTTTTCCTACAGCAACGAGACACGGGTTAAATTGAAGGTCTTGGTCTCCTGAATAATAATTTCATAACGTGCAGTTTAAAAAAGGGTGCGTTTTGAGAAACATACATATATGTATAAAATTTTGGGGCTTTTCGTCGTTTTTTAAATTTTCTAGAAAACATCATTTCCGAGAAAAACGTAACATGAGTTTGTATTACATTTTTCAAATTACGCATAGTTTAGCCGCTAGATGGCGCGAAAGGAATATATATGTAGGCCATTCGGCCTTATTTCCTACAACTTTTGTATTCAACTTTTCTTTCGACTTCCACGTAGTCTCGTCGCTAGAGGGCGACAAATAATACACATACAAATTAAAAAAAGGAAAAATCCTATATATGTATTGTTTTTTACCCTCTAGCGATGAAACTATGGGGAATTCGAAAAAAAAATTAAAGACAAAAATTGTAGTGAATTTTTTGCTCTCTAACTTTACCCAATAATATTTTCTTCGAAAATGAATTATTTGTACTAAAAATCTACAAAAAGGCGAATACCTAGATGTGTATTCCTTTCGCGCCATCTATCGACTAAACTGATTAATTCGAAAAAAAGTTTAATACACAAGTTGTAGAGAATTTAATTATCTATAATCCCCCTGTGTTACGTGTATCTCGGAAATGCAGTTTTCCCGGGAAATTGAAAAATCGGCGAAAAACCCCAAAAAATTTATATTCAATGTGGACCGTATTTAATTTGCGTATACAGAGATCTCGTAATCCGCAATATATGCAATATCGGTTAAATGGGGTGTATTTTCTAGAGCAATTGATTTATTTTTTTAATTAAAATATTAGGTCCGTTTCAGAGAAACTTTGGAAAAACGGAAATCGGCGATTTTTGTTTTATTTAATTAACACCTTTATAAGGTTTATTTTATTGAACGTCAAATATCGTTTAACATGGTGTATCCAATTTTTTAAAACAACGTTTTTTCTTTCAATCGCCAGCTTCAACTATTTTTTTTTAAATACTGTATGTACTTTTATTTCATTTTTGAAATTCCTATTTTTTATATCCAATCTTGTAGAATACTTAATTTTCTAATTAGGTTTTGACAATGAACTGCACTTTGTGAATTTTTCTAAGTACCGTCCTGTTCTATTTTCACTGTAAATATTTATAAATCTTTTTAAATAAAATTAATTTAAAATTGAGTATACTTTGAGATTAACGCTATAAGGATACTTAATTTCTATTAAATATCTGAATTTAACTTTTCTTAAATAATTACAACCAGAAAATAAAGAAAATTTATTTAAATTAAAATAATAACAGATAACTGGAATTTACAACGTATTAATCTAATAGTCGTTGTGAATTACTTTAGTTCTGTAAGAATTGCTCAAATTGTCCTCCCCCTTGTTCGAGTTATTTTATAAATCTTGCACGTATATTTTCAGGGTAAAATTAACAGGACCGCACTTAAAAAAAATCCTAAAGTACAGTTCATAAACCGAGCATTATTAGGGCTTCAATATAAGAAAGTTTTTCCACTACTAGTATTAGAGATGTCATTATTTATGCTTTGTTCGAGTCGAGAAGATAAATTTCTCACATACAGGTGTTTTTTATTATTGACTAGTAGTAGATAATAAACACAATTGAAGAGTAAGAGTGACGTCAGAGGTAGGCGATCTTAGGAACTCTTTCAAATTAATTATACGCAACTGTCATTGCATTTGTCAGCAGTTTTTTTAATTATTATAAAAAATTCGACAGCAAATAAGCACTTTCTTTTGAATTTCTATCATTTTAAGTAAATCTTCGACCTAATCAAATAAAACAGAGAGGTAAGTAATTCTTTGGCAGATATATTTTCGTTTGGAATAAATTAAGGTTATGTAATAAATATTTTGATATTGATTAGTGGTATTTATGCAATAATAACTATTCTAAAAGTACCCTAAAAATCAATTTAATAGTCAAATGAAAAGGAATTCTCCAATGTCTTCATCGCTACTTGAAAGTTTTAATCCACAGTGCATTTAACATAATGAAATGTCAATTTAATTTATTCAATATTCTCATTCCATTGTTATTAACCCTTTCGCTGCGCAAAAGTACTAAAAAGTGCGGCACAATATTTTATTTCAAAAATTAAATTTTTGTTGTGGACCGTATAAGTTTTTGTCCAACTATTTGCTGTTTTTTCAGTAATTTTTCTAAGCCGCTCATGAGCCCCCTTCGCATATTTTGAAGAAATTTTCAGAATATGCGAAGAGCGCGCTTCCGTGGGCTGATTGAAAACAATACAGTTTTGTGAAATCTATTTTATAAACTAAACAATTCATAAAATAAATACACATATTATGAGGAATAGGTATAAAATATTAATTTTTATGATATTCTTGGAAACATTTTGGCCTGAATAATATATACTTTTTTGAGTGATATAATCCAATGTCTTTATAGAGCAGATCTGGAACTTCCTGTGAAAAGTTTAATTCTCAATTTAGTAAAGTACTTAGAACCTAACGCCATCTAGTAAAACTTTATGAGAAACTAAAGTTGCCTAACAATAAGTCACAGATATGCGGACAACATTTTGTAGACTTACCACAACTGCGATATTCACATGCCACAATAGGCTGGTTCAGCACATTTTTTTTATTACATATTCTATAAGAGCATGTTGAGTTTAGTAGTTTTGCAAAATTTCATAATTTTCTGAGCACTTTTTTCATAATTAAATAAATTATCACACTCCAAAATTAAAACACCCGCGCCAGCGATGACGTCACTCCATCTCTCACGTTGCATTGGCGTCTAGAGAAACGAATTCTATTCTGAATCCTTGGAGTACGCTTGCGCATTATTCGTCTCGGCCTAATCGGCTTTTATTGTACGTTAACTTGAAAGTTTGATTATTCATCACTGTAAACGGTGTGGTACAGTGGTTGTGTGTAGACGTTACATATGAAACAGTTTCGAATCCTGATATATATTTTTTATTTTTCTTTATGAAGTAAATGGCAGTTATGTTTTTTTTTTTTTAATACACAGGCTAGATTTAGATAGTCAAGACTTCTTTTAATACAATAAAAATAATTACAAAGTTGAATGCGAAACGAATAATGCGCATTCAGAATAGAATTCGTTTCTCTAGATGCCAGTTCACGTTGCTTGTCGTAGTACTGGAATTAGATGTTTTTCTATTGAATCATTTGATTGTTTCTCAGACGTATATTTTATGAGCAAAATAATGGAGTTATAAGACAAAAAGAAAAATTATAACTATATATTGTATAGTTCCGCAATGTAAAAATATAACTGTGATCAGCCCTGATAGTCATACTTATATGAGCCATAGCTGT
Source organism: Neocrepidodera transversa (assembly GCA_963243735.1). Classification (NCBI taxonomy): domain Eukaryota; kingdom Metazoa; phylum Arthropoda; class Insecta; order Coleoptera; family Chrysomelidae; genus Neocrepidodera; species Neocrepidodera transversa. The sequence goes on from OY725339.1 coordinate 29,912,513, forward strand.
TTTTTTTTCATTTTTTCAATTGTATTAATTAATAGTTATAAGATATAAACAATGTCTTAATTCTATTTTTTGTTACATATAACTTCAATTATCTTTGATTGAAAAGAAAATAGTATATATTACTCTAAGAAGAAGGCTTCATTATGTGTAGCGCCTTCTACTCCTAGTAATATAATATAGTATTATAAAGTGGATATTATTAGTATTTTACGTTACAAATCTGGCAGGTGACTTATTACAGTAAGAGTTATTTTATGGACGAGGCGACGCAGGAGTCGAGTCCGGAATATAAAAGATTACTTCCATTTATAGACTTAATTATTGACAGTTCGCATATTCAATCTGAGTGCTAATATCAAACATTTTCACAAACTCCGTAGGAATTAAGTATTGGAATCTATAATCATGTATGTGTGTGTAACATCAAAATATTTTAAATCTGACTTCAGATTCTTGTTTCGGAGGAAAAAGTATGTCAATAAAGTGTTTTTAGTTTTGATGTCGAACGAACCGTTACCAAGAAAATAGCGGCCAAAGTAAAGAAAATTGAAAAATTAACTTTTAAACGGTAATGGATATTGAAATGGGACCACAACTAATAAGCATATCTATTCATTATTATAATAAAAAAAATTACTTCACTGACAGACAGACATACAGATTCCAAAACAGGAGTTTGTGCGGTACATGCTAGAATAGTATTCCCAGATGTTTATTTTTTTGAAATTTAAGTCGAACGCAATAATAAATTCAGCAGTTCATTAAAACTACGGTCACATAGAATATTTAGTAAAACCAGCAATAATTATTTCAGCTTCTTAAAAAATCTAAACCAAGAAATAATATAAAACAAGAAGATTGAAACCTCGATTTAAACATTGTGTTCTAATCTACTGGGTTGCGTGTTCATTTTTACAATTTTAAATAAAAAAAAATAACCTGGAGATGAAGTACGATTCTGTTACATTATAATAATCACAATATATTACTATATTTATTATAACAACTAATAGACATAAAATACTTATTGCTACATTATAACACACCTCATTTCTGCACTGATGAATTCTCTACTTGTATTAAAATAGCATTACCATATCAACTTCCGGAATATTGGAGGAATCGGACTTAATATAATCTCCATCACATTTTTTATATTATACAGATTTAAAAAACAACACTAAATAAGAACGGCATTAATTTATTTTGTAATACAACTGGTAATAATGAATGTTATTACCTACGAACGTACATGTAGTCTGTCTCGACTTGAGAGATGGTATGACGTCACAGCGCTAAATTTCCGAGGTATTAAAGGTTTTAATATTAAAACCCCGTAACTTTTTTAACTTATCTCAAATTCACCTGGCCGCACATGTGCGCTTTCCGCAACGAAGGGGTTAAATTCTTTTCGAATACAAAAAAAAATCCAAAACCTATCATTGTAAAAATGATAAATGTTCTAGTAGTGGAAAAAATAGTAGAGAAACATCTCGGGATAATAATAATGCTCGGCTGAGAAAAATATACTCTCGACCTTGGTGTACAATATACTATTTTTTCTATATATAAAAATTAAGGTGTTAATTAAATAAAACGAAAATCGTTAATTTCGGTTTTTTCCAAATATCCCGGAAACCGAACCTGATATTTAATTTTGAAAAACGAATAAATTCGTCTCGAAAATACACATATTTTTCCCCATTTAACCGATATTTCATTTATTGCAGTTTACGAGATCTCTGTATACGCAATTTAAATCCGGTCCACCCTGTATACGAAGTTTGTTCAAAAAAGGCGATTTTCTCGATTTTTTGTTTTGTTATGTTGATACACATGTTCCCAACATATGTTGATATGATCAGCCATTTTGCATTCTTAGCTTTATTTTGACAGATATAAAGATTAGGCGTATTTTGGTGTGCTTGGTGATGTTTAACATTGAAAAAAATGGACCAATGAATCTGTATTAAATTTTGTGTAAAAAATAAAATTAAGTGCTCCACCGTACTTTAAATATTGACCGTAGTAGCTGGCGAGTCTACTTTAAGCGAAAAAAATTATAATTGGTACACTTCCCGACAAACAACAGTAGCACACTTTATTTTATTCTTGTAAAATAGCATTTTTCTGACATTTTATTTTGACAATTGATTTGTGAGAAACATCTTTCGATTTATACAATGCCACAACAATTAAGTATCATTTAAAAATCTGGAATTGTATCGAAGAATTAAGACGGTTCAAAGAGAATCTAATATAGATGTTCCACGTAAATGACTTAAGATAAACTTGCTTTTGTATTTTGGGACCAGGGCCCTAGATGTCTCTATTAGTAAGAATAATTTAATTTAGGTTATCTGCAATGATAAAATTTCAACTTTTAGTAGATAAAAGTTTGCTCTACTGGGTATTTATTACTCACTTTTTGTCTTTGATTTAATTTTTGTGATTGTGACAGTGTTTCCTTTATAAAACTTTTGTGTTCCAAATTATAACCAAATGAACTAAAATGGATCCTCTATTAGTTTTTTCTAAAAAGCGACTGTGTACCACAGACATTTTGACCCAAAATATGTGTCAACACGATCTAATAGATTACTTTTAAATACCTTTCCAACTGTTCATTTATCGAATTTGATTACATTTTATTTTAGGGGCTTTTACTGTTATACGAAAGACAGAAGTGTCTTTACCTTTAGTTATATAGTCATCATCATGCACCTTTAATAATGTAGTTTGTTAAGTTTGGGACCAGACAAGTTTTAAGAAACCACATTTAAATATTACAGAAATACTTCGTTCTTAGGGATCATGCGATTTAAAAAAAAAGTTAATCTTACGTATTTTGGTCTCCTGAACACGAATCCGAAATCAAAACGTGGCGCTCTCAAGTACTTTCGGAGATACAGCCCTATTTTATTCACTATTTGGCAGTTCAAATTTCTGTCATTAAAAAAACACAAATTTCTTCATAATTATCAAAACACTACAAATGCTTTTATTTACTTGTTTTCAGCACTTTGTAGCGGAAAAAACTATTATTTTTCAAAAAATTCACTCTAATTTGAATTTTAGACAGATCACTAAAGTTGGGTTAATCAGCTGACAATTATATCTATTATTTTTTATTTATAGAATGTTGGCAAACGTGAGTACATGATTGTTCGTTTGACTCCTGTCGGTTCTTGCTGGAGTTTTGATTTCCATTATCAAATGAACGAAAATCATAAAAAATGGATCTCACAATAAAATTAAGGACGGCAAATTTTTATTCCTTTTTTTTTGAGTAATGTAAAATATAGTTGGATACTGTGACCTTAATATATAATAAATGTAAGGTTAAAATTTGGCTTAGCGGAAATCAGTTATGGGAAACTATTGTCATGGTAACCGTTATCATGGTAACCTGTAAACAAAAATCCTAGTTCTAAAAATGACAATATATGTCACTATTACCTTGAAGTTGACACTTTTTTGAAATAAGTTTCAGGCCACAGCGTTTAATTTGTAAAGACAGAAATTTAAGTCTGTTTTATTTTGTAGAAAAAAGGTTTAATTTAAGTGCTTTAATCAAAAACCTTCCATTTCTCCACAATCAGCCATTCTTTGGGGCGATTTCCGATGTTGTCCAGCGCCCAAAACTTGGCAACAGCGCATTTCCGCAAAGTTTCAATATTATAACGAGACTCGCATTGAATAGTACAGAATCGACATTAAACCATCCTCATATCAGATTTCCAGTAATCAGAAGTGATCAACTGACAACAGCACATTTTCAAATATTGAAAACCATACCAGCTAATGAAAATGCAGATTTATATTAATATTTTCTTACTAAAATTTACATAAATCTCTCAATAACTATCGTCTATAACTTGGCAACAGCGCATTTTCGCAAAACAAAAGTGATGCCATTTGATTAGACTATTATAAGGGCCCAAAATCGTAATATTCATTTTTCTCCATAACAGATTTCCAGTAAAATTTCTAATTTCGTAACTAAACATTTCTGTAAATAACTTAAACCAAGATTTTTGTTTACAGGTTACCATGACAATAGTTTCCCATAACTGATTTCCGCTAAGCCAAATTTTAACCTTACATTTATTATATATTCAGGTCACAGCTCAAAATATCCAACTATATCTTGCATTACCCAAAAAAAAAGAATAAAAATTTGCCGTCCTTAATTTTATTGCCAGATCCATTTTTTTATGATTTCGTTCAGAAATACAATTAAAAAAGTTACCAAGAGAATGGTAATTATTTCATTTGATAATGGAAATAAAAAATCCAGCAAGAACCGACGAGTCGAACGAACAATCACGTACTCACGTTTGCCAACATTCTATAAATAAAAATAATAGACATAATTGTCAGCTGATTAACCCAACTTTAGTGATCTGTCTAAAATTCAAATTAGAGTGAATTTTTTGAAAAATGGTAGTTTTTCCGCTAAAAAGTGCTGAAAACAAGTAAATAAAAGCATTTGTAGTGTTTTGATAATAATTAGGAAGAAATTTGTGTTTTTTTAATAACAGAAATTTGAGCTGCCAAATAGTGAACAAAATAGGGCTGTATCTCCGAAACTACTTGAGAGCGCCACGTTTTGATTTCGGATACGTAAGACGCACTTTTTTATTTAAAAAATCGCATGATCGATAAGAACGAAGTATTTACCCAAACTTTATTACCAATATCGAAAAATTTGAAATGTTATCATTGCAGCCAACCTAAATTTAATTATTCGTACTGACAGTGCCATCTAGGGCTTTGGTCAGAAAATACAAATTATTCACCTCCCCGGAGTACCGGGAAATTTAAAATGTTAAAAATCAGTGGACCAAACTACAGTGAGTTTTTTTTATTTTAAGGGTTACACCATTTACACATATGCAGAGTAGCGCATAAGTTCTGCAAAACTTGTCTGGTCCCCAACTTATCCCCAACTCTGTATATTATAGATATGAGAAAATCTTCCCTCTAAATAATACATGCTGCAATATGATGATGATGGCTGTATAACTAAAGATAAAGACACGCCTGTATTTGGTATAATAGTATTAAAAGCCTCTAAAATAAAATCTAATCGAATTCTTATACATACGCATTCAAACAGAATATTTGTTGCCTGACCAGGAAAATCTAAAGTTGGAACGACATTTAAAAGTAATCTATATAGACCATCTTGACACCTATTTTGGTTTAAAATATCTGTGATATATTTAGTACATTATTATTTAAACCAAGTAGCTATTTATTAAATCGTTCAATATCCTTATTTTCGGGTTTGGAAATATATGATGTATTTCAACAATTTTTTCACAATTTGAAAAACATTTTTCTCTATAAGGCTTGTTCGAAAATTGAAAAAAACAAACGTTGAATAGAAGATACTCCCAAAAGTTTTATAAGGAAATCACTATCACAATGACATAAACTAAACCAAAAAGTCGGTAATAAGTACCAGTACAGCAAACTTTTTAACTAATAAAATTTTAACTTTTATCATTGCAGCCAACCTAAATTTAATTATTCATAATAATAGAGACATCTAAGGCTCTGGTCCCAAAATACAAAACCAAGTTGATCTTGAGTCATTTACGTGAAACGTCTATAGTAGATAGTCTTTGGGTCGGTTGGTCAATAATGAATTAACGTTTTATTTTTCAGCACGAATATCTTCCATTAATGACAATACATGCCCTAGATACCTCAGTAAGTCAAAAACCGATGAAGCAGTGAGAAAATTTTTATGGAGAGTCAATGTGTGTTTGTTCCGAAATTGCCAAATTTTGACCCGTCGCATGAGCATAGCTTAGAAGCTGTTGAATGATGTCAATGACGATTCAGTTTACTCAAGAGTCATAACTGGTGACTAAACATGGGTTTAACGTCGAAATCAAAGCCCAATGTACATGGCTAGAACCAAGACAAAAAACACGTCAAATTCGGTGAAATGTGAAGGTTTTGCTCGTACGAGGAATCTTACCTTCAACTTATGCGCCGTTTTCGTCAAGCAATACGAAAAAACGCCCGGATTTATGGCAAAACAATTCATGGCTTTTGTTCGTGATTTTTTGGCCTAAAACAATACTGTAATCATTCCTCAGCCACCATATTCATCGGACTTGGCCCCCTATGACTTTTCTTGTTCAAAAAACAACTCATTTTGCCACAATTTAGGAGATACAAGACCGCATCGCTGGACGAGCTCAAAAACATACAAAAATTGCATATCAGGAGTACTTCGAGGATTTTATACATAAAAATATAAGATTTTCACAATTTTTCCTCCGTTTTACGCTATTTTATTAAGTAAAATACTTACGCGATATGAAATAAACTTTCTAAAAAAAGTTTTTGAGTGCACTCATTTTAATGTTTCTTTTTTTTTTAAATTGAATTTACCCTGGATGGTTACTTAACCTCCATCTAGTGAGCTAATTGTGAAATATATGGCTCAATTTCGTTTTTTGTTTATATTTAACTTTTGTATCTTTATCATTACCGATTGGAATAAGCCTTTATGTAAAAGTTGCAGTATTTCGAAATTTTTTGGAACGAAACCGTCATCCACTATTTTATCACAAATATATATCGAAAAAACGATGATAGTTATTAAAAATAAAAAATAAAAAACAGTCCACAAATAAAAACATAATTTCTTAACAATGCATAATAATATGAACAGGAGTGTACATCTCATTATTTTTTTTCACTTAATATTAATATGTTATAAATATATACAATGGTATGACGATTGTTCACATTAAATATCAGCCCGTTTGATTGCATAACAATTGATTTTACAATATCTACACTTATTTAAGTACTAAAAAACTTGTAGTTAACCAGGATCCTTAAAAATTATGAGGTTGCGACAAAAACTAAAACATTTAAATTAGGCCACAATTATGACAAAACGAATTTATTCAATCAATTAAGAAAAAATTGCTCGTAGTATGCGGCTTAAAATAACAAAAATTGTATTTATAATAATTTGTAGCTTTATATTGTCAATTTATTCGCATACGGTAAAATAGCAGCTTAAACACGATATATACTAACAAAAGTTGTATTTTTCGTAGTTAAGGCGGCCTTACCCACAGAAAATCAATTCAAACGTTCACATCAAAAAATAAAAGTAGGAAATAGTTTATGGTAATAAAAAACAAATCTACAGTTGATAATATTGGATAGTTTGGACATACAAATTCCCCACTTCCTAGATCTGCCACACAGTTCCAGTTATTTAAATATAGTGATAAAAATGCTTTAAAACAACTTTTTAAATATGAAACGAGTGGAGGCCTAGAGTAGATAAGAAGAATCGTCAAAAAGCTGCGATTTATAATAAGTATTAAGAATAAATCGATAACAACTAATCTAAGTTACATTAAACCGCAAAAAAACGTCTAAGAAAATTGGTTCCTTGGATGAAGAATTGAAATTAAGGTGTAGGCCAATTATTTCAAATAATGCAGTTAAGAAAGTTGGTAGATATACTACAAACAGTTTAAGATGAAAATTAGAAAATTGACAGTAAAAAATGGCGGCTGATTCAGAAAAAATAACAGAAAATGGTAGTTAAAGTATAAATTTATCGCTTCGCAAAGTGCTATTGTGGATTCAATTATAGGGAGAATGGATCCATGATTATCCTGACAATTTTATATTAACCACTTTATTGGTGAAACAACGGCGCGGCATCTATTTGGTCTTACCAGGACTAAAATGAAGTCTGACGGCACTAGACGACACCTTCTTATTCCTTTCTATTTACAGGAAACATAGTAAGTCAGATGGTGAATAAACGTCTAAATATATCAATTTTGTGTCAAAAAGGTTCAGTTAACCAAATTCTGTAATATCTACAGACAATCTTAGACTTACTTAATTATATCTTAAAAATATTTTAAAATTTAGGAAATTTTCACGCCTTAAAAGGGTAAACATAAGGTCAACAAGGAGTTGGTAACGAAGGCAGGAAACTGCTAAAATGTAGATAGAAAATTTAATCTTGGAAACTAGAATTTTTATTTGCACAAAAAAGTAAAATTTCAAAAGATTCATAAATCTCCAAACGTTACATTGAGTTCGTTTTTAGAGAAAAAATAAAGCTTGTCCTTTAAACATTGGTAAAGTCGATTGTATCACCAGTAAAAAGACAGATGTGGTTGGGGTAAATATCACAAGGTCAATAAAGACTTGAAACAATTCAAATAGCAAAGAATCTGAACTGTCCAAGAAATTAAAGAAAATCAGAAGAAGTGAAAAATTAGAAAACATGGAGATAAATCAACATTAAGGCAGAAAAAATTACAAGAATAAGGACAAAATTAATCCAACTAACCAAGAAATTAAAGAAAATTGGAGACAAACCAAAAAAAAAATAGAAAAATATGAGAAAATGTGGAAACAAATTATCACCTCAACACGTATGGCATAAAAAAATTGGCTCTGTCATCCTAGAACTTTCACGGCTCGGCTGTGGAGATGAGGATTATTTTCGTTACAAAATACAAAATTTCTGAATGATTTTTAGGGCGGAAGGGGTATCTGCATACCAAAATTCAGATCCACTTCTTTAATATGCGTAAAAAGAAGAATCAATGTCGTACTTGAGAACATTCTACTGCACCAATTTAAACCAAAAACTAAAGATGGCATTCTAGGCACACATCAACCCTTTATACCAACACACACATACCAAACTCTGGAAATGGTCTCAACCTTCTCGGGAGCCTCAAAATGGAAATTTCGATCGATATCTCGAATTTTTTTTGCTCGTTCACTATACTTATTCTTCGACGGGACAGGGAAAGAGTAATACAAGGCCAAATTGTAATTTTTACGATTCAGAACGATTAAAATTAGGGGAAACCCCACGAAGCTCCAAAAAGAGTTGGAACAATCCAACTATTCAAGAAATTAAAGAAAATTAGAGACAAACCAAAAAGTAAGTGAGAAATTATAAAATGTGGAGACAAATTATCACTTATGGCATAAAAAATACAAGAAAAAGGATAAAATTGTGATTTTTAGTTTCAGAACGATTAAAATGATTAGGGGATATCTCATGAATTCCAAAAAAGACCTGGAACAAGCCAAAACTGAAAGGGCAAATAGTACTCTCTCCGTAAAGATAATTGAAACTCATAGCCATACTAACTTAAAAAAAAACTGAAAATTTTTTTTTTGATTAGATATCAAACGTCAGAACCTCCTAGACCGTAAGGATCCTGTATAAAACAAAAAACTCTTGCTTAAACAAAATAAAATATATAGAACACATGCATATTATTTTAAAACCTACAATAAAAAGGCTGTTATCTAAGGCAAACGGATTCGGAAGGCTTTGTAACAATTTTTAAACCTAACCTAAAAATTTTTATTTTTATTTTTGTTTTATTTTTTTTTTGTACAGTACCTCCAGATACTTTCGAGCGAAATGCGGCAGAGTCGAAACCGTCTCAGCTGCACAACATGACGAATTTGTTTAAAACTTGTTATGACTTTTTTTTTATCTAGTTCTTAAATGTTTAACGTCTTATTTTAGTTTTTTTTTTCCTTTCTACTTCTTATAGTTTGCTGCTTGTAGCTTGGTTTTTGGTGTTGGTTCACTGCCGGTGCCTTAGGTTTGCGTCTTTACCGTGGTCGGGTGTATTCTTTCTGAAAAAATCGGATGTTATTAAACACATTTTTATGTATAAAAAAAAAGGATATTCACACTCTAATACTATAGTAGGTCTTTATTTCAAACAGACCTCCAGCAAGTCCTTTAGTTTTAAATAACAGTTTTTATTTCAAAAGTCAAAACTTTTAATTTAAGACCTTCATATTAACTAAATCTTTATTTCAAATAATTAGTCCTTTATTTAAAAAAGGGGAGTTGAAAAAAGTCCGCTATTTTAATAAAAATCCCACTTATATTTAAAAAAATACATATTTACATTAAATAAACCTTTATATCGTACAAGCTGAATATCCGTGTATTGCTACGGAGTTTCTTTAAGAGGCCAGCACACCACGTGACTTTCGCAGTTAGAGATTTACCAAAGGAAAATGTGCTGATATTCTAATAAATTGGGTATAAAAATATTGTTTTTAGTATTTCCCGGTTAATGTTAAGTGCTCCTACCCTCCAGTCCAAATTTTTCTGTGCAGAACAGGGTAGAGCGCCACAAAACATATTTATTCGTTTTTGGACGAGATCTCTCTCAATATAGCAACTAAAAATATGATATTTAAAATATTTATTAGAAAACCGCGTCTGTGCTACTTTTTTCAAATTTTTCTAGAGAAAAAAGAAAAGAATTAAATACAGAATCGATTGGTGGACATCGCACCTTCCTATCTTGGGATAACGGAGCGCTCGTCCAAAAACAAATTTCAATTCAATTCAATTTTAATATATGATATTGGGGCCTCTTAAGATTAGTACCTAGACGACCGGCCTTTGTTTGTTTTTTCTATTGTTTGCTATTTCTTCTGTTTGTCCCTATATTCCTCTTGTTTTCCCTATAGTGTATTTCATAGGTAAAGGGAAATATTTTAATAGGTCTGTTGACTTCCATAACCGAGTTACAGGGTGTTTTATCCATTATGCCTAATTATAAATTTGGGCATAACTTTTGAATCACTTAGTATATTTTTTCCATTTTTGGTACACGAAGTATCAAGAGATATAAAAATCCAGGTTCGGCTGTATGAAAAATTGAAATATATTAAATATATCAAAAAAAAAAATCAACCTGTATATCACAATTTTAATATTTCCATTTTAGATTTGAATAGAGTGGAAAAATTGAATTGAAACAAGTTGTTGTGTTTTATCAATTATGTCTAATTATTGAATTTGAATAACTTTATTACTAGTAAAGTGAGACAATAAAGGTCAATAATAACTAACAAAAATTTATTAATACTTAACGAAATGTATAACTGCTCAAAATGTCCACCATTTTGTTTACGCACTTTTTTGTACGTTTAATGATGTCCCTGGCGGGAATTTAATTAAAAACCAGCCATTGGCAAAGAATTAACGCTTTTGTTTGTTTAACCTGTGCGGAGTAGGGTGAACATGTTTTACACTGTAGTTTACATATGTCATGTCCCGCCTAACAACCCCCGTAAGCCCAATAAACAAGAAATAGGCAAATGACAAGAATTATATCATAAAAAGCGCTGACCAATAAATAAAATTCCTGGAAGTTCAATGTCCCGGAATCTGAGGAAGCGTTATCGCAAACTCGGTGTTAGAGCGTTTTCACAGGGAGCAATAAAAAGATGCAATATAGGTTTGCAACTAAAATACAAGCATTTACATGAGTCATTTTCAAAAGAAAGATCTTTATTTCATAAGAAAGCTATTTATTTTAAAAGATAGACCTTTACATAAAAAAGTACACTTCTTTGCATTCAAAAGGCAAGTTCTTTGTTTAAAAAAATTTTTGGGAGATAAAGATGGAAATATCCATTTTAAGGTCCACTGAGACAATTAAGATGGAAGTCTGTCTGTATTCTTCCACGATAGAGGCCAAGCGTTTAATCCGATTGAGCTGAAATTTGGCATATGGGTTTTGTGTTATCCTTCGGAAGAACCCATTAGTTTTTGTACATCTGTCAAACGGAAGTGTCACTATCAAAAAGTGACACAAGCAATATGTCACGGAATTTGACTTGTAATATGACTTTTCAAAGCACTTGAAAAACTTTATTTAGAACAGTCAAAATTATTTTTCCAAGTGTCACCTGACAAAAATAAAAGATGTCAAAGTTTGAAACTTAATATCAAATATCTGAAAAAGTTTTCGTCTCTGGATACTCGTCGGGAAAGTTTTGAGGCCACACAACCATTTTTTATTTTTAACGTCTCTTTTCTGCTACCAGGTCTAATCTAGACGGGATCTACAGCTTATCGTTGGCTCCGAACCGGTACTCAATTACCCTAAAATTCGGACTATGCCGTAGTCATTCGGATGATCTACCGACGAGTAACAAAAAATACATTTTTGCACTTTGCACTCCGAAGTCTTATCAGACTTTTTTCCACTTGAGTTTAAATGAGATTTGAACCCACGGCCCGGACATCGACCAAGTATAAAGGCTGATGCATTAACCAACCTCCACTGTACTGTGTTCGGTGTTGAACTTGTTTTTGCAATAAAAAATTGATACGGCATAAAACCTCCACAGTTTCCATTATAGTTCGGTGCAAAACGTCTGAAGAGTCAGTGTTTACTAGTAGAGAACTTTAAATTAAAAGACAAGGAGTGTCTGTGTTCTACATTTGAAAAAACAGTTAAAGAATGGAGTCTTTCACTAAAAACCAGTGTTTTGTTTCAAAAGACAACAATGTATTTCCATCAATTAACGAAAAAAAATAATAATAATTTATTTTAAAAGGTTATTTCATTCGAAAAAGAACAGTCCTTTCTTTTAAAAGACAGTTTTTTATTTAAAAAATGAGTGCTATATTTCACAAGATTTCGTTACTTAAAAAACTGTTAAAATCAATCCTTTAAGATAATCTTAATCCAAGTATTTTATTGCAAAAGGAAATCCTTCACTTTTAACAAAACAGTTGTTCTTTATTTCTAAACGGTCCTTTATTTCAAAAGAGTTCTTTATTTCAAGAGTTCTTTATTTCAAAAAACAATGTTTATTTTAAAATACAGTATTTTATTTAAATATGTTGGTTTATTTCAAAGGACGTTTTAAAATGACCTGTGATCTTTTATTGAAAAAGGCAGTCCATTGTATCAAAAGACAATCCTTTATTTTAAAATAGTCTTTTATTTAAAAATATGTTGCTATATTTCAAAAAAATGTCTTATATCCTGTAATAAGTCTTTTATTTCAATTTTATTTTTAAAGAAACAGTTCTTTATTTTCTAAACACGAAGACATGCGCTTTAAACATCGAACTGTTAAAATAAGAATTAATTGTAAAAAAGATGTTCCTAAAAACCCACTTTTTTCGAATTGGTCGCGTTTGAAAATATGCGTTTGGTCTGCGAAATACTTGGATAAAGGCCAATGTCATGCAATAATCAGAATGTTTTGATGGTCAGACTATTTTTAGGTAGATAATTAAAATTAGGGAGTCACGTTTTAATAATATTCGCTAGATTAGAGAGCTCAATTCTTAACACTAATGGCTATATTATTTTACCAAGATTAGGTTTAAAATTACAATTTTCTCTTTAAAACTATTAGAATAAATGTTACGATATAAATGAATATTTTTCTTTAAATAAAGGACTTTCTTTTTAAAATATTGAACTTACATTCTAGTAAAATAATGGACAATAAACCCAGCAAGCTAACAGCATCAAGGTAGCTCAGCTACGGACAGATAGATGGTTGTGTTGACTTAGATCACTGAAAATAGTATTTGGGTGAACTAAGGTGACCAGCTATCAATTAAATAAAAAAATCCCTTACTTCAAAAAAAGTCCTTTATTTGAAAAGACCATCTTTATTTTGAAAGTCAGTTCTTTATTTTAAAAGTGAGGCTTTATTTCAAAATTAGAAAGTCCTTTATTTCATAAAAACAATCATTTTACTTAAAGTCCAATATTTGATCAAATCCTTAATTTCAAAATATTTTTCTCTCATATCCATTTTAGACATATTATACATTTTAAGGTCCAATTACACTTCAGTACTTTATTTAATATTTTTGCTTTGTATTATTATACCAATTCAACTTTAATAGCATTTGACTAAACATTTATTATAAATTAATTGTGTTAATTAGAAGAGCGTTAAGTCAACATTTTTTGTTCGTAACAATTTATTAATGTAAGTATTAATTTTGCAATAGATATCAAAAAATTGTTTCGTGTGAGATTGGACGCCGCAGAACCTCACAGAACCTCACTTGGTAGGGATTTTGAAATAGGATGGAAATTCGAAGCGACATTTGGTACCTTAAAAGAGTAAGACTCTTAAATTTTACTTGGTAATTTATTTTGACTGTGTTATATTCTTCATGAACTAATAGATTTTTCGACCTGAGTGATAATTAGTGTGCACTCGAACTGTGCAAATATTTTACTCAGCACTGGTGCCTTTTTGTGACGTCATCTGAGGTTGAACACAGTCGAACATATAACAACATATAATTAAAATCAAGTGTGTATGGTTTAATAGGTTAAAATTAGTCAAGCGCTTTCGGCTGTATAGCCATCTTCAGGATTCTAAAATACATAAAAAATACAACTACACATTGTTACTAACATCGAAAACGAACCGAACTTGATCGTCAAAAAAATATTTGGAAAACTTGATGAGAAAAGGGTTCCACCATTCATATGTTAACGTTAATATGGTGAACTTTTGCATTAGTGAGAGAAGAATTATGTTAAAATTTTTTTTTATTAAGATTTTTTATTTTTTTTTTAATCCACATGCGGTTTGCACAAATTTTGATGTTGATATGACCAAGACATTGAACATTGAAATGAGACAATTGATTAGTGAAGAGAATGACAGTTATTAAATTTAAGAAGAAACGTGAGTTATTTAATAATTATTCAATAACTGTCATTCTCTTCACTAATCAATTGTCTCATTTCAATGTTCAACGTCTTGGTCATGTCAACCTCAAAATTTGTGCAAACCGCATGTGGATAAAAAAAAAATTAACATAATTTTTCTCTCACTAATGCGAAAGTTCACTATATTCAAGTTAACATATGAATGGTCGCCCCCTTTTCTCAAGTTTTCTAAATATTTTTTTGACAAGTAAGTTCGGTTCGTTTTCGATGCTAGTAACAATGTGTAGTTGTATTTATTTATGTATTCTAGAGTCCTGAAGATACAGCCGAAAGCGCTCGATTAATTTTAACCTATTAACCCATACACACTTGAGAATACAAATTTTGTTTGTCTTTCACAAACAACATATAAACCTAAAATATCTGATTTTTCATAAAGATCCACCTTGTCAAAGAATAGACTAAACCACTTTGTGTCGTTAAGATTTTATTTTTAGTTAATTACATAGAAAATGAAGGACGTCGAGTTCTTTATTTATGTAAAGGTACATCAAATAGATTTTAAATTCCAAAAGATTATCCATATTCTCGAATGAGGTAGTAAAACTCTAAATTCAGTACCATATTTAATATTTATTTTAAGTTTCTAGTTACTTTGAATGAAAATATTTTCAAGTGTTGTCGTTTGATTTAAATACAAACCATATTGTACCTTGGTTGTTACGATTATTTTCTTTATATCTTATCTCATCTACTTGTAACAATGCACGAAACAGTGATTTTTTTCTGTAATATTCATTGAATATTGTTTCTGATATTTTTTGCTTCTTATCTTATTTTGCTATTGATAATATTTTACTTGTGATAAATATTGCCACATTTTGCTGTTTAATAATATTTAACTTGTGTTAAATAGAAAATTTTCAAAATCATTAATTTAATAACATAAAATTTAGTATATATTTGATTATTTCTTTTATAATTAGCTTGTAACATTGCTCATTTTGTTCTCATTTTGTTCTATTTTCTTCACCACTTAACTTTTGTAATAATCTTATAAATTCTGTAATTGTAATTTGTCGATACATTAATTAATATTGAACTACTATTTAAAACGTTCTGTCACTAGCAGCTTCTGGATATGATCATCAACAAGAGGCAACATCAACTTTCTCACCATAGATGCTATCTATCACATCTCAGTTTGGACTACGGTAACTTCCAACACACATCAGGAGGGTGTAGAACGTTGAATTACAAACATTGATAGTTTTTTGAGAACTTCATTAAATTCACCAAATTTAAATTTTCCGTTTTTGATTTGACATTATTTCAGGACAAAATTTTTTCTCTATCTTGGTGATCAACTTGTCGGGATCCTTTAGAGCGACATAATCGTAGATATTATATTATATATACATACTCTAGGGGCCGTATTCATAGTTCTTTATTAGGTCGTCCTTAATCCTTAAGTTTACCTCATATATAGTTTGTATTTCATAGTCAACTAAGGACACCTTCAAGAATCCTTAAGTGTAAGGTACCCTGGTAGTTGACTTGAGCACTCCTTACCATCATTCTTAGGTTATGATTATGAATAATTGCGTCATCGACGTTGACAGTGTTTATTAATTTTTATATACTATGGATTATAATGATTTTATTGATGTCTTGGAGGAAAATGTAGTAGACGATTCCAAAAAGATATATGAGACGCGGAAAACCCTTTTGATTTTTATGCTGAACACAGATTTTCGAAGGAAACTGTCTACTAAATGAGTTAATACATTTTTTTTCCCTATCAGAATAAAATTTACGTTCAGACATTTTTTAAAATTTCCAACAATTTCACAATAACGGAAACAATCATCAACAACAACGTTCAACTTAACGACTGTTTTCTTCTTCCCTCTCGACTTTTATAAACCGTTTACCTAAACCTTTACTCGGTAGAGACCAAATACCAACAACAAGAAGCAAAGAAATGACAGAAATAGACGTTGCCAATTAGTCGTCTTATTTAAGGATTTCTTTGTCAAGGTAAGCTACAATACTTATTATGAATAGGAATGGTTGAGGAAACCTTAAGTAGTCCTTACATAATATATCCTTCAAGTATTAACTATGAATACAGCCCTAGATCGCTAATCCCCTACAAGTATCAGTTAAAAACGGATGCCCAATAGCAAATTTTTTTTGGGGACGCGCATGCTCACGAGTATCCTTTTTGGGCAACCGTGTAGTTAATTTAAAAAAATATTCTTCTTTGCAACTGAGGTTATGCGTAGGATTATGTTAACATCGGTGTAAAATGTATTCGAAATCCAGTTGAATTTCGTGAATCTAGCAACAGTGGTAGAAATTCGTATTGACATTTTTGAATGAAGTTATCTATCAAAAGAGACGGTGACTATTAATATTAATCTTCAATTATATATATTGCTTGATAACAATAATACGAATCATAATATAGGTACCCGAATGATCTTTGAATCTCACTGAAACCTACCCTGTCCGTAATGATGATAATACTGAACATGCGCATTTGAAATTGTCTTGCACTTTTGGCATCACTTTTGTTCCAGTGAATTGGCATTCTACAGTCAGTTATATATAGATATACAGGGTGTTGCTATATTCAACTGACAACGCTCTACCCTAGATAGCTCTTGTTAATTGTTGAATTTTGATATCTATACATATACCATTAAAGGGCTTAGTTGCTAAGATACAGGGTGTTAAAAGTGTTAGATAAAAATTAAAAAAGACCCATAAATCAAAAACACCTTTAAATATTTTTATCAAATCTGGTGACCAATATACTCTATAAGAAAGTCATATTTTGACACAAACTAAGTTTTGAAAAAATTAAGCAGTGGCGCGCTATTAGGGTTATTTTAAACTTTTGTCCCCCCTATTTTTTACGCCACTGGGCCAAAAACATTTTTACTAATTTTTTTAATTCTCTGTTGTTTTAATTAAAAAAATTATAACCTTTTATGGTGTTAAAAAGAACGGCCTTCGAGAACTTTGCTTCTAAACAAAAGTCTGCAAGTACTTAGATAATTTACAAATTATGATTTGTAGTGTAATTTGCCCGTCAGCGTTTTGCTAAACCATTAAATATTTGCCTTAATACATACTATTATTTCGATTTTGACTAATAATTAACCTTAAAAAGTTGAAAAGGGATACCAGCTATTTATGGACTTAATTTTGTTGTTGCAATTTAATAAAAGTCAAAATCACAATAGCGCAAAAGCTATTCAAATTAAATTCTAACAAATTAACAGAATTAAATAATTACAATAGTTGTTCAGACTTTTGTTTAGAACAAATTTCTCGAAGACCGTTCTTTTTAACACCATAAAAGGTTATTATTTTCTTAATTAAAACTGAACAGAGAATTACAAAAAATAATAAAAAATGTTTTTAACCCAGTGGCGTAAAAAATAGGGGGTAAAAGTTGCCACTAACCCTAAGAGCGCGCCACTGGTTAAATTTTTCAAAAGTTAGTTTGTGTCAAAGTATGACTTTCTTACATAGTATATTGGTTACCAGATTTGAAAAAAATATTTAAAGGTGTTTTTGATTTATGGGAATTTTTTATTTTTTTTCTAAAGCTTTTAACACCCTGTATCTCAGCGACTAAGCCCATTAAGGGTAAATGTACCGATATCAAAATTCAACAATTAATAAGAGCTATCTAGGGTAGAGCGTTGTCGGTCGAATATAGCAACACCCTGTATATTATGATTTATATGGACAGGAATTTATTTTTGTTATTAAGTAATATATTAAATTTATTCTGACTCACTTATCCACCCCAACCATCACTAAAAAGGTAGCTTAATTTCATTAACATCACTTAGTGACCTGAGTTTCATGTGTTAAAAATTGATTACAACGGGTGTCATTAAAAATAAAAAGAGTAAACCCACCCAACTTTCCGAACACCCCTAGTAAAGTAATTGTTTAATTCATTGTTTTTCTGATAAAACTTTTTTTATTAAGCATATTTCTTTTTTTCAATATTTTCAATTTTCTCTAAAATTAATAGTTATTTTATAATCATAATTTACGGATTCTTAATATAATGCTATATATTTTTTATATCAATTTTTTAATTTAATTAAGTTTATTAAATTTACAAACTTTTATCAAGGGTGGAATTTTCTGTAAAATTAATAGTACAAGATTGCAAACAAACAAGTTATTTTATAATCATAATTTAAAATTATGGAATATTTCGCACAAACCGAGTGTAAATGGGTCATGAGCCACCCATATAACTTTTAAATAGGTAAATAGATTTATATAAAATTTTGGTCGATTATAATAGTGCTATTTTTGGATTCTTTTAAACAAAAATTAAATAGTCTTTTATTTCAAAACGTTTATTTTCAAGGATTAATTTCAAAAACGAGCCTTATAGTTTAAACAGTCCTTTATTTCCCAAAACCTCATTAATTCCAAAAGCTAGTTTTTTATTTAAATATAGGACATTTTTTTATTCCACACGATAAATCTTTATTCTAAGAAAAGCAATATTTATTGCTAACAAAAAATCTCATTGAGTTGCTACGAATTGAATTATTTTTCGTCACCTGAAAGTTTCTTTGTAACGAGATAAGTAAGTTAGGTAGTATTTTATTTATTTTAAAAGCTGATCCTTTATTTTAACAAACTTCAATTAAAATAAATTAAAACATTTATAAAGACGTTTATTTTAAACAGTCCTTTATTCTTGAAAATTGGTTCCAAATAAAAATATTTATACAATCCTTTATTTTTTTTAAACACTTCATTATTAAAAATTTTTTTCTTTTTTTCAAAATTTATTTAACAGGCAATCCATGTTTTATAAATTGTTCTATATTAAACAGGGTATTCCATAAAAAAAAAAACATAACTATAATATGTACCACTTTCCTGGCGCACCCTGAATAATTAAAAATATTTTTAGATTGCTGCCTTTTCTTATATACACCTCGCTGTGAAAACAGATTTTTAAAAAAATGTTGTACGTTACCGGTGGCCCACCCTGTATATTTTTTAAGTCTTTTAAAAATAAAAGTAACGATTTGTAAATATAAAAATTGAAACAAATCTAATAAAAATGTGAAAATTAGATTATAATATTTTGTAAATAATACTTACTGGTCTGGACTTTGGTCTGTATCACTTTCTTCTAGTTCGGTCTTATTACGTTTCTTCTCGTAGACGATAATAATAATACATAGAACGATAACTTCGGCGCAGATTCCTATGAAAGGCCAAACGGCGGCAAATTTGTCTAAAACACAACAAAACGTATTGTTAAAGTTTTGATAAGCAAATATGAATTTCTCAAACAAATATAACAACGCACTTGACCCTAGGAAAGCAATTATCAATCTTTTTCATAATAAATCGCTTTAGTCTTTATTAATAATTGCAAGAGTTTTTTGTTTTTTGTAATCTGAGATTTTTTCCCAGATTTAAGAAATATTTCCGAAAATTTGGAAACATTACTTTAAAACCTCCAGGATTGTTAAAATACGTTAAAATTTCATGATTTTCCAATGTGTAAAAAAGTATTAGTGAATTATAACAATCTTTATATTTTTTAAAAAAAGTTGCCAAATTTCCGAAAGTATCCTTAAATCTTTTTTAATTTTTTATTTCTTTGGCCTTAATTAATAATTGTACGTTTTTTTTTGCGTTTTCTCGAAATCTGAGATTTTTTTAAATTCCCCAGATTTAAGGAAACTTTCGTAAATTTGGCAACGGTATCTAAAAAATATCAGGATTGTTAAAATGCATTTGTATTTCATGATTTTCCGCAAAATTGTAAATAAGTTTTAGGGAATTTTAACAATTCTTATAATGTTTTTAAAACGAAGTAGCCAAATTTCCAAAAATTTCTTTAAATCTAGGTATTTTTAAGAAACAAAAATAGACTAAAAATACATAAAAACGTTACTATAAATGTTTAAAAATCAATAATAAATTATTTAACAGATTTTTAACAATTCTGAAAGTTTTTTTTCGTTTTTTATTTCAATAATTTTTTTGTCAATTATTTACAATTTTTTTTTTAATTTTTATTTCTTTAGTCTTCGTTAATAATTGCACGATTTTTTATTTCTGACAATTTTGGTCATTTTTTGTTTCAATTTTCGAATTTTTTGTTGAAAACTTTAGTATTTTTTCGCATTATTTTTTTTGTTTTTGAATCTTCAATTTTTTTAGTCTTCATTAATAATTGCACGATTTTTTTTGCATTTTCTCAAAATCTGGATTTTTATTTAAATTTTTAAATTCTCCATATTTAGGGAATTTTTTGTAAATTTGACAACATTGCTGTAAAATATCAAATTGTTTAACGTGAATTAAATTGGTTTTTTAATAGTTTTTATATGTATATTTTGACTAAAATCGGTTGAATTAAAAAAACACTGAGATAAATATTGTTCACAAATAAAATATCTTTTCAGTATATAATTTATTGGTTAAAATTCATTTTTGTTTATGTATTGGGTAAACATTATTAAAATAAAATAAAACCTTTCGCAATAAAATTATAAATATTTCAATATACATTGAAATATTTTCACTGGGATAAAAATTATTACCAAATTTTTTTTGTGCACATTTGAATAAAATTCGTTAAAATTAATTTTTGTTCGCGGAAAAATATAAAGTATACTTTAAATATTCATTTCTTTATTTTTTTTTGTATTGTGAAAAAAATCCCAGTTATAGGGAAATTTTACAATTATAATTTTGGCGTAGTCAAATTTCCTCAAATCTAGAGTTTTTTGAAAGATCAATAAGTTTATTTTTAGGTGATTTTTTGACATTTTGTTCTTTTAAAGCGACGTTGACAAATTTTCTAACATTTTCCCAAATCTGCGGAATTTTTTGCAACCAAAAATAAAAACGTCTATGTTTATGATGATTTTTGAAAAGTGGGCAAATATTATGTAAAAATTTTGGTTTTTAAGAAATATGTTAAAAAAAAATGGAATTACTGAAAAACTATATCTACAAATTTTTGGATAATCAATTATTGCAAAAAAAATCAAATTTTGGAAAAAAAATCATTTTTGAAAAAAACATTTTTAATTCCCCCCTACATATTAGGTATATAGCGGGTGGCTCCGGAGTATGGACGAATGAATGAACGGATTATTTTAAATTAAGAGGAGGATTTACCTTGCGACAAAATAGTATGTGCAAGGGTTTCGCTTTACTCGTCCTACGCGTTTGTTTTTTATTTTTAGTAAAAGAAAAAAATATATTTGTATTGGAGAAGATCTAATCTGTGCTCCTCTGCAGCTACATTTTGAAAATTTGGCTTCATTTTTTTTCAAAAAAAATCCAAAAATTGTTCATTTTAGACATTTTTCTAAATTTTTTTTACAAAAAACGAAGTAAAATATTCAAAAAGTAGCTGCAGAGGAGCACAGATTAGATCTTCTCCAATACACCTATATTTTTTTCATTCATTAAAAATAAAAAACAAACGTATAGGACGAGTAAAGCGAAACCCTTGCAACTGAAGATTTTGCTCCAAGGAAGTGGCGCCACCGTTAGAATTTAGGGAACACAGCTTGTAAATTGAAATAAAATAAATTCTCTTGTTAGCAGAGTTTTACGAGGGTAAACAGTATGAAATAAATTTAAACTTAAGAGCATGATTTACTTGACGAACAGATACACCTGAGGGGCAACGGTGTGGTGGGAAGAAGCATATTTTATGATAGGGGGCGTGTCTTATCCCTTTTGACCACGTTTCTCGGTCTCTACCAGGGTAGCTATAAAAGTTGGTGGAATTGTATCGACTGGATTTATCACAATAGTTACATTTTTACGATAGTTTTGGCTTTAATATAAATAAGTAAATTAAATAAATAAAATATTTATTTATAAAAATAAATTTATACAATAAATTAATTATGAATGATAATTTTTACAAGATTTTGAGCCATAATTAATTACTTGTTTGGCTATAACTTCTACAAATATTATTTTAAAATTAGGAAATAATTCAAACACATAGTACTTTTTACTCTTTCGGATCCTCTATTAGGGTACACATCGTTTGGTCCGGTAAACCCCTAATAAAATAAAGGTAGTAATGATTGTTTACCTAATGAATAATTGGGTCGTCCGGAGGGCTCGATATTACATTTATCTTTGGGTCAAAATGTGTTTTTCAGAAAATAGGATTATTTTATTTAAAATTGTATTACGTACGTACTTTCTGTTTTGAAAATTATCAATGCGAGACATATATACAAATTCAGAATATTTGTAAACAAAAAATTTCGAATTCTAAAACCCAAAACGGGCAAATTATTTAATAAAAAATTAGGCAATTAGATAATAATGAAATACATTTATTGCACTATGTAAAATTGAGTTCCGAATATAATAGTTTTATGTAGTTACTTATAATAATGTTATCTAATTTTGTATTTGTGTCTCATTTAAAATATTTTTAAAGTTATTAAAAATATTTAGTGAATTAGTATTTTCTTTAATATTGATGAAATTTTAAAAAATTCCGTTTAATAATTGTTAATTCTTTTTCTTTGGTTATCTACAGTTCATCAAGCAGGTATTAAGTCTTATAATATTTTCACTATTATTGTCCATAATTACAAAAAACAAAAATTAATCAGTTAATTTTTATGAAAATTTTTTGGCAGTTCTAACAACTAATCAAATTTTGTCATTTTGTGTCATATGAAACAATTTCACCGAATCATGTCAACATTACACTGAGAATTTCATAAATTTATTTTCAACCAATTAGAAGGCTCCTTTTTGTTTACGTTTCTTATAGCAACGGGAGACTATCGCGATAATTTTGTTAGTTCCTATTAACATAATGGAATTAATAAGTGATAATTTTTCTGTGAAAAATGAAGCGCCTTATATTTATTTGCAAAAGTCACTCAGAATAAACATTTTGTTGCTAACTTATAATTTTTATTGATACGAACCAATTTGCTTTACATATCGAACACCGGGGCTAAAAGAAGACACAAAAAACGTATTATCAATTTCTCCTCATTTGTACAATTAATGTCCGTCACATTTTAGTAACAAAAAAGTGTTACATAACGTGAAAGTAAAATTTTCTTGTGAAAATTCATATTTCTGCATAGTAACAAATAATGGGATCATAAAATCTTCAGTTATACATATAATGGTATTATAGGTATTTCCGTTTTTGTTTATAAACAATTAAAATGTGAAAGGAATTTAAAAATGAAACATAAGCTTCGAATAGAAATTGGGGTCTGTTTAAAATGCACGAAGCGAATTAGGGGGTAGTTTGAATTTATTTTAAAATACATTTTTATGAAAAATTACTTGTTATCAAAGTTGTAGAACATAAAATTTCCTACAAATTTTGTTTTTACTTTTTCGAATTTCGCCGCTAGTTTTTATTTTAATTTTTAAATAACTTTTATGTTATTAAATTAATTTTTTAGTTAAATTTTAAATTAAAAAAATATTTGTAGAAGTTATATATCCAAAAATGTAAATAGTTAAAAAACTCAAAGATAAGGGTAATTATTGATAAAAAATTTGGTTTTTTTAATTTTTTTTAAACTAACTTTATTAATGTACCTAAAAACTAAAATAATTGATTAAATAATTACTCTACTAGGAGTGTTCGGAAAGTTGGGTGGGATCACCCCCTCTTTATTATTTTTAATCTGATTTTTATTGTCTGCGGTTGATGTGAACGCATCTTCTAGTCCGTGCAGGTATGAAAAAAAAGTTACCGCATCTCCCACTGACCGCATCTCGGAATGGCCTCATCTCACACGACCACTAATTTTTTTTGTAATTAAATCCGTTGATTTAATAAATATTTTTACACTTACTTTTTTTATCCAGCAAATCCTATTTCGTTTTGATAATCGCTTTGACGATAATAGTCCCTTCACTTCACGAGAACAATAATTAATAGTTGAAGAATCGAAATAATCAGAACACTAAAATCACCACACTTATCTCTAAGAAAGATCAAACTAATAACAAAATGTGTCAAAAATAGTCCGAACTTAAACTTTTATCCCCAAAGTAAGTACCGACAAAATATCACACCCCCACCACCACTGATTTTTGCTGACAAAGTTCTTTGCATTCAAAACATACCGATTGTTGGTAATTAAACCGTCAAATGATGCCGATATGCCAATGTTGGGTAGCTAGAATATATCTTATTATTTTTTACTACTTATTAACCGTGCGATGTGTAAAAGTACCAATACATTTGTAAATTAAATCTCAATTTTAACTTACTAAATAAATTAATTAAATACTTATTATATGTTGTTAAACTCCTGTAAAATTTTAAAAATGATGAGTAAAATTAGTTTTATTGTAATTTTCATGTTGAAAATTGTAGTTCATAAAAACAAAAATTGTCATCCAAATAATAAAATTATTTTGATTAATTAAAAGAAAAATATTGTCCGAAAAATTATAAACTCTATAATTAAGTTTAAATTTATTTCATACTGTTTACCCTCGTAAAACTCTGCTGACAAGAGAATGTATTTTATTTCTATTTACAAGCTATGTTTCCTAAATTCTAACGGTGGCGCCACTTCCTTGGAGCAAAATCTTCAGTTGCAAGGGTTTCGCTTTACTCGTCCTATACGTTTGTTTTTTATTTTTAATGAATGAAAAAAATATAGGTGTATTGGAGAAGATCTAATCTGTGCTCCTCTGCAGCTACTTTTTGAATATTTTACTTCGTTTTTTGTAAAAAAAATTTAGAAAAATGTCTAAAATGAACAATTTTTGGATTTTTTTTGAAAAAAAATGAAGCCAAATTTTCAAAATGTAGCTGCAGAGGAGCACAGATTAGATCTTCTCCAATACAAATATATTTTTTTCTTTTACTAAAAATAAAAAACAAACGCGTAGGACGAGTAAAGCGAAACCCTTGCACATACTATTTTGTCGCAAGGTAAATCCTCCTCTTAATTATAGAGTTTATAATTTTTCGGACAATATTTTTCTTTTAATTAATCAAAATAATTTTATTATTTGGATGACAATTTTTGTTTTTATGAACTACAATTTTCAACATGAAAATTACAATAAAACTAATTTCACTCATCATTTTTAAAATTTTACAGGAGTTTAACAACATATAATAAGTATTTAATTAATTTATTTAGTAAGTTAAAATTGAGATTTAATTTACAAATGTATTGGTACTTTTACACATCGCACGGTTAATAAGTAGTAAAAAATAATAAGATATATTCTAGCTACCCAACATTGGCATATCGGCATCATTTGACGGTTTAATTACCAACAATCGGTATGTTTTGAATGCAAAGAACTTTGTCAGCAAAAATCAGTGGTGGTGGGGGTGTGATATTTTGTCGGTACTTACTTTGGGGATAAAAGTTTAAGTTAGACTATTTTTGACACATTTTGTTATTAGTTTGATCTTTCTTAGAGATAAGTGTGGTGACTTTAGTGTTCTGATTATTTCGATTCTTCAACTATTAATTATTGTTCTCGTGAAGTGAAGGGACTATTATTAATATCAATTAGGATATTTAAAAATGCCCCGTAAAAGACTAAAAACTCGTTTATTCACATCGTCAAAGCGATTATCAAAACGAAATAGGATTTGCTGGATAAAAAAAGTAAGTGTAAAAATATTTATTAAATCAACGGATTTAATTACAAAAAAAATTAGTGGTCGTGTGAGATGAGGCCATTCCGAGATGCGGTCAGTGGGAGATGCGGTAACTTTTTTTTCATACCTGCACGGACTAGAAGATGCGTTCACATCAACCGCAGACAATAAAAATCAGATTAAAAATAATAAAGAGGGGTTGATCCCACCCAACTTTCCGAACACTCCTAGTAGAGTAATTATTTAATCAATTATTTTAGTTTTTAGGTACATTAATAAAGTTAGTTTAAAAAAAATTGAAAAAATCAAATTTTTTATCAATAATTACCCTTATCTTTGAGTTTTTTAACTATTTAAAAATTAAAATAAAAACTAGCGGCGAAATTCGAAAAAGTAAAAAAAAAATTTGTAGGAAATTTTATGTTCTACAACTTTGATAACAAGTAATTTTTCATAAAAATGCATTTTAAAATAAATTCAAATTACCCCCTAATTCGCTTCGTGCATTTTAAACAGACCCCAATTTCTATTCGAAGCTTATGTTTCATTTTTAAATTCCTTTCACATTTTAATTGTTTATAAACAAAAACGGAAATACCTATAATACCATTATATGTATAACTGAAGATTTTATGATCCCATTATTTGTTACTATGCAGAAATATGAATTTTCACAAGAAAATTTTACTTTCACGTTATGTAACACTTTTTTGTTACTAAAATGTGACGGACATTAATTGTACAAATGAGAAGAAATTGATAATACGTTTTTTGTGTCTTCTTTTAGCCCCGGTGTTCGATATGTAAAGCAAATTGGTTCGTATCAATAAAAATTATAAGTTAGCAACAAAATGTTTATTCTGAGTGACTTTTGCAAATAAATATAAGGCGCTTCATTTTTCACAGAAAAATTATCACTTATTAATTCCATTAAGTTAATAGGAACTAACAAAATTATCGCGATAGTCTCCCGTTGCTATAAGCAACGTAAACAAAAAGGAGCCTTCTAATTGGTTGAAAATAAATTTATGAAATTCTCAGTGTAATGTTGACATGATTCGGTGAAATTGTTTCATATGACACAAAATGACAAAATTTGATTAGTTGTTAGAACTGCCAAAAAATTTTCATAAAAATTAACTGATTAATTTTTGTTTTTTGTAATTATGGACAATAATAGTGAAAATATTATAAGACTTAATACCTGCTTGATGAACTGGAGATAACCAAAGAAAAAGAATTAACAATTATTAAACGGAATTTTTTAAAATTTCATCAATATTAAAGAAAATACTAATTCACTAAATATTTTTAATAACTTTAAAAATATTTTAAATGAGACACAAATACAAAATTAGATAACATTATTATAAGTAACTACATAAAACTATTATATTCGGAACTCAATTTTACATAGTGCAATAAATGTATTTCATTATTATCTAATTGCCTAATTTTTTATTAAATAATTTGCCCGTTTTGGGTTTTAGAATTCGAGATTTTTTGTTTACAAATATTCTGAATTTGTATATATGTCTCGTATTGATAATTTTCAAAACAGAAAGTACGTACGTAATACAATTTTAAATAAAATAATCCTATTTTCTGAAAAACACATTTTGACCCAAAGATAAATGTAATATCGAGCCCTCCGAACGACCCAATTATTCATTAGGTAAACAATCATTACTACCTTTATTTTATTAGGGGTTTACCGGACCAAACGATGTGTACCCTAATAGAGGATCCGAAAGAGTAAAAAGTACTATGTGTTTGAATTATTTCCTAATTTTAAAATAATATTTGTAGAAGTTATAGCCAAACAAGTAATTAATTATGGCTCAAAATCTTGTAAAAATTATCATTCATAATTAATTTATTGTATAAATTTATTTTTATAAATAAATATTTTATTTATTTAATTTACTTATTTATATTAAAGCCAAAACTATCGTAAAAATGTAACTATTGTGATAAATCCAGTCGATACAATTCCACCAACTTTTATAGCTACCCTGGTAGAGACCGAGAAACGTGGTCAAAAGGGATAAGACACGCCCCCTATCATAAAATATGCTTTCTTCCCACCACACCGTTGCCCCTCAGGTGTATCTGTTCGTCAAGTAAATCATGCTCTTAAGTAACAAAAAAATCCAAAATGTCGGACTTTCTGTTTTCAAATTGAATCCGAATCGAATTACATATGACCACTATAATGCCTTCTTCTAAAAATGTTCCATTGTTTTGTGTAAAATATTTCAGTGCCGGCGGTCTTCTCTGAAATCATATTGATTTTTTAATATAAATTTCCTGTCATTTTCAATGTTAATATTCCGTCCGACCAACCCTATCCGACGTTCACTATTCCGTCCGACTAAAAATCGTAGTTTTCAACTTTTTGGGTGAAACCAATCTGGTGCTGTGTGTCTAATTCGATATTTTAACATGAATAAACAATATTCTTCCTGTTTTCCAGTTATAATAATTAATAAGTATTTGTGAGACTTCACCGAATTTTTGTTTATTCAAGAATACGATAAAAAAATTAAATTTTACTGCCTATTTACTGCGGTAAAACAATTTTTAACCGTTACATCAACTTTGATCTTTTAGTAAAAATGTTTTGAAACATTTAAAAGCGTTCGTAGTTGCATTTGTTTCGTTTGAGATGTGTCATCTGTAGGCTATTTTTAAATCGGAACACAACAAAAGTCCATCGCGTGTAATTAAAAAGTTATTTTCGTTGTTGGTGATCTGTCAAATCCTTTGTTGATATTAAAAAAATATATAAAGTATGTTTTTTTCGAGAACAGAGATATTTTCTATTGTTTTCTTAATTTTTTAAATATTTGAAGAGTTTTGAATTCAAAATTTAAAAGATGTGATAAATATGATTGTTATTGAAGCATCCGACAATTACTGGGTCGATGAACGTGTACACAATGAGACACAATAATGAATCAATTGGTTTGTTGATTCAAATTAAAATCAATTTTTTTCTTTACATTACATGGAGTGGATAAAAAGTTCGTATACATTTTTCCACTAATAAAAAAATACATTGTCAAATTATGGTTCTCTAATATCTTCTTTTCAATTTTTGTCGAAACGTTCCTCTTCCAAACCTAAACAAACTTATTATTTTTTTTTAATTGATTATCCAAAAAATTGTAGTTTTTGTTCCTTAGCTTGTTTGTAGTAGGATTTAATAATCACAAATAATATATATATAACGAAAAATAGAGATGTTGAAAAAGTAACTATTCATTCTTTAGTAACGATTATTAATTTAGAATGTGAATAGTTTCTTTGATTACGAAAAATCCCTCGTTTTAGGGAAACTTAAAGAGGCATTGCCAAATTTCCTCAAATCTGGAGTTTTTTGAAAGACATCAATAAGTTTATTTTTAGGTGATTTAATGTTCTCTCAAAGCAACGTTGATAAATTTTCAATTTTATAATATTTTCCCAATCAAAAAAAAAATGTCACAGAAAATCTTTATATTTATGATGATTTTTAAACAGAAATATTTAAGAAAAAAAAAACAACGAAATTATTGCAATTTTATAATGGAAAAATAAGAAAAAATGGCGAAAGATAGAAAAAAATAACGAAAATAATGAAAAATAGAGGAAATGAGGAAAACTAGAGAAAATATGAAAAATATTTCAAAATAGGGAACGCTAGTGAAAAATAAACCAAAACAGAGACAATAGGGAAAAATAGGGAAAAAAAATAATGAAAAATAAAGCAAAATACTGAAAAATAAAAAAAAAATGGGGAAAAATAAAGGAAATGGGGTAAAAATATTGAAACACAGGGAAAAATATGAAAAAAAACAATGAAAATAGGGAGAAATAGGAAAAACTAAGGAGAAATACAGAAAAATTGTGACAAATAAAGAAAAACAGGAAAAAATAGGAGAAACGGGGAAAAATAGGAAAAACGGTGAAAAATAGGGAAAATAGAGAAAACCCAAGAAAAATGTTAAAAAATTGGAAAAACTAGGAAAAAATATTGAAAAACTGGAAAAATCAGAAGAAATTGGAAAAAATGAGAAAAATAAGGAAAAATACATACAAATAGAGACAAATAGGGAAAAATAGAGAAAAACCGTGAAAATTTGTAAAAAATAGTGATAATGAGAAACACACAGAAAATAAGAAAAAATACATACAAATAGAGACAAATACGGACAAATTTGAAAAAAATCGAGAAAAATTGTGAAAATTTGGAAAAATTAGAAAAAAACAATGAAAAACAGTAAAAATTAGAAAAATAGGAAAAAATTGGGAAAAACACAGAAAATAGGGAAAACTACATACAAGTAGACAAATAGGAAAAAATAGGGGAAAATATAAAAAAATAATGAAAAAAAGGAGAAATCGAGAAAAATGGAAAAATAGAGAAACATGGAGAAATATAGAGAAAAAATGCGAAATATATGAAAATTAGGGACAAAATGGGGAAAAACTGCGAAATATAGGAAAAATAGGGACAAATAAAGGCAAAATAGGAAAAAGTAGTTAAAAATAAGGAAAATAGTAAAAAATAGATACAAATAGGGAAAAATGAGACAAAATTGGAAAAAATAATGAAAAAAGGAAAAAATAGAGTAAAGAGGCAAAAAGAGGGAAAAATGGAGAAATGTAGGAAAAATAGGGACAAATAGGGATTAATACAAAAAATAGAGAACATAGAAAAAGGTAGGTAAATAGTAACAAATGGGGAAAAATAGAAAAAAATATGAAAAACAGTAAAAAATAGAAAGAAATAATAAAAAGGTAAAAAAGGAAACGATAGGGACAGATATTAACACGTTTGGAGTTGAAAAAATAACAACCACACAGATATATTTTTCAAAAATGTTATAAAAAAAAATAATAATAATTTTTCTACTCATGTATATGAAAATGATCGTTTCGTCACCAGCTATTCTACATGAAAGTGACATTTTCTTACTCTAGAGATGAAATATTTTCACTTCTAGATATCAAAATGAAACAAATGCATAATTACAGTTAATCAGATCATTGAGCATAAGTTCAACCCATCGACATATTATTATACTAGACACGAACTAGTGATGAGAATTGTGGTACTTAGAGAGATGTTACTCAAATAGGAATCGCCAATGAGATAGCGCCAGTCCGAAACTATACGCCATCTATTTCGCTTTACATGCCAAAAAATTATTACATACGGGTAGACGTCTATTTGTATATGTCAATGGTTGAATCTGCAAACGAACGTCACGTCGTTTGAGTTTGACAGTTCGGAAAAACATTCACATGGGAGGCTGTTATCCAATTTATAGAGTGACAGTTAATTTACAATTATATTGAACTTCTAAATAAAGTTTTGAAAATTGTAATCCTGTCTTTATATACAATATCTATCGTAAAAAAATAGCATTTCCTACTCGAGATTAAATAAGTTTTTTTTTCGTTCGCCAAATTGCCCCACTCTCTCGTGGACAAATTTTCACTTACGAAAAAAACAGTATTTTCATCTCGGGTTCTAAAATATACTATATTCAGTTTCTTATTTTTTCGTTCAAAATAATTTATACAAATTTTTGGAACACCACAACTTTTTGATTTTTTTTTGTTTTCAGCAATTTGTTTAAAATATTTCTAAAATAGACGATTTCTTCAAAAATGTCAATTTTTTTTTAACAAAATTTGATAGTTTTTTTTATTATTTATCCAAAAATTTGTATAGTTTTCTAATAATTCCAATTTTTATCAAAATTTTAATAACTAAAAAAATATAGAAAACCATTTTTTGAAAATAATTTATTTTGAATTTATCTATTTAAAAACTTGATTTTCCAAAACTTCGTTTATTTTTATTTAATAATAAATGTACACAATCAATTAAAAAAAAGTTAATTTGTTGATCAAACTATTTTCTCCACGACTATTTAATAATAAGTTGACTTACTACATTTTTAGTTGAAGAATAAAATTCACGCTAAATTAATCAATCCTTTGATTTCTAGAATTCACGATAATATCAACAAATCACATTGCTTTGAATATAACTAACCAATCGCATCTTAGCAATATCCTAATAAGTCGCTATTTTATTTGAAATGTCAAATACACTAAAGTCAAAGTTTAATATTTTAAGTGTCAATTAGATTTGTGTTCAAAAACTATGATTTAGGTATGTAATTTCTTGCATAAGTCGCATAGTCGTAGAGAAAGTATAGTCTTCTACTTGTGGGTAGAATGGCTATTATGCACTTAGATGATTCCAACAGTCGCTCGTTGCACTCGCTGGTGTCGGAAACTTCATCTACGTGAAAAATAGCCACCATTCTACGCTATTGTTGTATTTTCTAGTTTTCCATGATTGCAATAAATTTGTTTACATATTTGTTGACTCTAACTGATTCGAAATTAATAAATATTTATTATTAGTCGATACTGACCTTTTATTCTAACCATACAATGCGAACTGGATGAGGTATTCGTGGCTGCATCAAATCCCACACACGTAACAATTCCCCTGTCATCTTTCGTCATATTATCCACTATAAGCGTACCGTTTATTACGGTTTTTCCTTCATCGACGAAGTCTTCAATGGTTACACGACCGCTCGATTGGTAGAAAGTTTCATTCCCTGAAAAAAAATAATATGTTTAATTATAAGTTCTAGATAATGTATGCAGGATTTTATCTCACAAATTTGCTTGTTCTCTTATTTTTTCAATCTAATTTGCACAAATTTTCAGAAAAAAATTAATACAAAATGAATTTCCGTAAAATGAAATTGAATATTATTTTTTTCTACAAAAATCAACTTTAAAAAATTTTTTCCACAAAAAAGGCGATTTCTTCAAAAATAGCTAATTTTAAAAACTATTTAAGTAAAGCAATAAAACTTTTTAGGAAATAGAGGAAGGAGCAGATTAGTATGTATTAGATAAAAATAAATAAATCTTGCTATAAATTCAAATAAAATAAATAAAAAACATAATTTAATATTTACGAATTTACAGTAAAAAAATTATATTATTAAAATTTGTAATTTACTCACCGATTATCCAAAACACCTGGGGATTCCCCAAAGATTTGCATGTTAATTTTAATTTTTGTTCTTCTACTACATTAATGTTTGGTGCAACCTTAACTAAAACAGCCCCTGAAACAAAATAGTCAATTATAAAAAATTGTAAAACGAATAAATAGTAAAATATAAAAAAAATATGACATCAGGCATTTTTCCACTAATTACAATTTTTGTCCAAAAATGTTAATAATATGAAAAAATTTAATTTTTCAAAAACTTGTTTTTCTAGTCCGCCCTATATAAAAATTGGAAAAAATAATTGAAAAAAAATGTTTAAAACATCCGTTAAATTTTAAATATAGTGTA
This sequence comes from Neocrepidodera transversa, assembly GCA_963243735.1. NCBI lineage: Eukaryota > Metazoa > Arthropoda > Insecta > Coleoptera > Chrysomelidae > Neocrepidodera > Neocrepidodera transversa. Next base: position 29,946,085 of record OY725339.1, read on the forward strand.
TGATCCATTTTAGTTACCTTTAAAGCAGTCCATGTACTAGAAATAAAAAATTGATAATATCGTTGACATTTTCATTGTTTATTTAAACACATAATTTTTAAAATTAGTGTATGATCAGTTTTGGATAAAATCTAAAGCATTTCTTACACTACTTTAAAATTAATTTTTCTTTTTGCACTTGGACTTTTCCCAAATTGAAATTAATTATAACTATAAAAAAAAATGTGAAAAATTTATTTTAATCACAGAAAAAATAATAATTAAATAAAATTATTTAATTTCAAAAAAAAAATCTTAAAAACATAAGTTAAATTTGTATGTAGTATATGATCTACTTTAGTTACATTTCAAGCAGTCCATGTACTAGAAATAAAACATTGATAATCTCGTTGAAATTTTCATTGTGTGTTTAAATATATAATTTTTATAAGAAGTGTATGATTTGTTTTAGGTAAAATCTAAAGCACGAACACTACGTTTAAAATTACAATTAATTTTTCTTATTTGCATTTGGACTTTTCCCAAAGAGAAATAAACTATAACAATAAAAAAATGAGAAAAATTTATTTTAACGACCCTAATTAATTATATTCGGGGGTAATATAACAAGATCTAGTTTATAAGCGGGTTTCGATTTTCCTGAAAAAAGTTTTGTTTGAAAAATTAACAAGTTGAATTTTCTAAACTATTTAATGAAAAATCGAAAAATTTATTATATTTGATTAGATTATTTCTCAAATATTGACGTTTTCTCTGTTGTCGTGTCCAAATCTGTCCATTTCTATAATAGTATTCGCAAAAGGAATAAATTTTGACAGAGGGAAATAAGCAAAAAGATTGATCATGACTTACTGTTAAAAAAGGAACAGGACTGTACTTAGAAAAGTTCCTAAAGTACAGTTCATTGCAAAAAAAAATTAAGTATTCTACATGGTTGGATAGAGAAAAATGGAGATTCAAAAAATGAAATAAAAAGTACCGGTATTAAAAAAAATAGCTGAAGGTAGCTCTTCAAAGACGAAACGTTGTCTTAAAAAAATTGGATACGCTGTGATAAAAGGTAACTAGAAATTACAATGCATTTAATTAAATAGTCAATATGAATTATTTTAATTCTGTAAGAATTGCTGAAATTGTCCTCCCCCTTGTTCAAGATATTTTATTATTCTTATTGTCAGTAGATAGAACGTTCGTTAACTTTAAAGGTTCTGTAACTAATGACAATGACGTTTAGATTGTGACAATTATACAAGAGATCAACTCGTAAAGTTCTATTCTAAACGTCATCGCCTTTACTTATTGAGTCTTTAAAGTTAAAGGACGTTCTATCTACTGACAGTTATACTCATATTTTCAGGGTAAAACTGAACAGGACCGTACTTAGAAACGTAGGTGTTGTACATGGGTGGATGAGAAAAAATGGAGATTTCAAAGTTGAATTAAAAAGCATAGGTCAGTATTTAAAAAAAAAATAGTATACCATATACAGGGTGGTGAAATTTTAATTGAACACTATGAAGGTTTCGTAAACCGTTGGTTAAGTGGGAAAAAGATGGGTATTTTCAAGACTATTTTTTAAAAGGTTCTTTTACAATTAAGAAATTTATTTTTTTAAAAATTTGGAAGACCAGAATAACAGAATATTCATTTTGTTAAAGGAAGGTTAATCATTGATTTATATTTCAAACAGAAAAATGCTGTTAATGCGATATCGGGCTAAAACTATTCTTTATCGATTTTAAACTGACATTCGATAGTGTTTATTATAAAACTAGTCGAAATGGTACGTGGTGGATCAAAAAGTTTTTTTTCGACCTTTCCTAAAAAATTATCGCTGTCCGGATAATCGGGAAAAACGATTTGTACGGCTAACGAAAATTTCTAAAGCTAGAACGACCTCGGGCGACGCGCGATGGGAAAAAACTCTTACACAGAAATTTCGAGCTTCTTTCGAGATAATTTCCTGCGAAAACCGTTTTTTGAAAAATTCAAAAATTTACCGGAAAATCTCGAAATACTGACAATTGCGGGTCGCATGAACCAAAGTGCCAGACGCGTTTCGGAAAAAATCTCGAATAGGAATTTTGAGCTCATTTCGAGCTATTTCTTTTCGGAAAACCAGTTTTTTCTCAACTACGTAGTGTATTCATACGATTTGAGTGAATGCAACTATTTCCAGACATTTTACTTTATTTCCAGCGAATCCATGAAAATGCAGACAATTTTTTCATCAAGATAAAAGTCATCTTAAAAAGTTTTTCTGAGAATTTTTCATTCTAAAAAAAGTTTTGTAACTATTTTTTTCATTATAAAAAAAAAATTATTTCTTCTGAAAAAAATCAAAAAATTGTTACCGTCAACTTTGATACAAAATTCAATTTTTTTTCTAGATATGAAATGGGCGTGTCGGTTGCAATCTACAAAAGCTGTTTCACCTTCCACCACACAAACTAGACGGGAAATATTAATGAAGGATATATTTTTGTTTTCACACCGGGCCTTAAGAATTTTTTTGTAAGTAGTAATTGGTACGAAATTCGAATTCCATGAATATTCATACAGAAAAGGGCTCAAAAATACTGTTGGAAAGTTTTAAAAACGTTTAGCCACAACTGATTGCATCGAGAAATTTTTTGATGACTCGCTATCTACATTTAATTGCACAATATTTGAATAGTGCTGAAGTTTTTCCATGCTTTTCCGGAAACTGATAAATATCACGAGCTCGATAAAAGCAATGAAATTTTCCCATGTCGATATGGTAAGCGTAAACCTTAACATTTTAATTTTCCAAATTTTCCGAAACCATTTTCCTGGGGCTGAATTTTATCGAGATTCGCTAAAATGTCTCGTTTGCATTCACTCAAATCGTATGAACGCAATACGTACTGGAGAAAAAAAAAACTGATTTCCCGGAAAAATTTTTAAGTATTGCCGAAAACGCAGTAAGGTTCGGAAAATCTCGAAATAAGCTAGAAATCCCTAGGCGAATTATTTTTCTGATACGCTCTAACACTTTGGTTTATGCTCAGAGAAATTCCGCTACCCGTATTGTGAGTTTTTCGGATTTTCCGGAAAACTTTTGAACTGTTTTCCAGGAAATTATGTAGAAAAAGCTCGAAATTTGTGTGCAAGAATTTTTTTTCACCGCGCATTTCCCAAAGTCGTTCGGACTCTCAGAATTTCGGTTAGTCGTATAAGTCGAAAATTTTTGGGAAAGCTTGAAAATACTATTGGAGAGCTCCAAATTTGTGTTAAAAAAACATTTTGATCAGCCACATTTATACGGCTCAGATATTTCACCTAGTTTTTGAAGGTATATTTCAGATTAACTTAAGATAAGGTATTATTGGACAAAATGACAGGAAAAAACTGTAATTTTGTTAGCTTTAAGTAAGATTTATGAATTACAAATAAAGTACTATTTGAACGGATTCTAGTAGGTCAATAAACAGTAAGGTCAAAATTATTGTATTATTAATAATTATTTCGTAACTGGTGCAGTAAATTTTATAATTACCTAACATCCTTCATCGTAAATGCAATAAAGTTCTCAAATCTTTTGATTACCATCTTGCGTATAGTATTTAATATTTTTACATTCATACTTTTACGATGGTTGGCGTAATCTAATAATGTAAACAACCAACTTAAAATATATTACGTGCAATTGTCTTTTAAGTCATAATATTTTATGGTTATGACAGCGAACAAGAATTATTTAGAGCTTTATGGTATTTCTGCACTATAAATTCGTAAAAATGTGAAATTCCACTCAGGATTAGTTAAATAAATTTTCTTATAATAAACATGATATAAAAATTGTTTTGCAACACTAAAAAAATAATCTGTAGTAGTTAAAAATATTGGGACAGAAATCTCAAAAGGTAGAATAATTCTAAATCGATTTTGTTATTTTTAACTACAAAAATACATATTAGTTGTTTGTCATCCTAACGGTTAAATTACAATCATAAATATAGGTTTAATGGGATACTAATAATAACAATTACTATGTCGTATAACTGCATATTGTAGTTTACGATTATGCTATTTTAAGGTAAGTTGGTTCGCCCATCCTTTCATCATGTTAAAACTGAACATTATTTTATTAATTTTTGATCGGTATTGATTATTTAGAAGAATAAAAAACACATATGACAATATATTTACGGAAAAGCAACAAAAATCATATACAGGGTCTTCCTGAAAGCAGGTAATTTACTCAGACCAAACTAATATTTACCTTCCTGCTACATAAACCATATAATATAGAGTGTACATGAGTGATGGGCCTTCCCTATAACTTTAAAAAGGGTTAATAGATTTAGTTTTGAGACGCCATTTTTATTATATTTTTGGATTTTTTTATCCATTTTATACCTGATCATTTATTCTTTATTTCAGAAAACAGCAATAATTGTGTAAACTAATTTTAATGGTTAATTCAAGTAGCACGATTCTTTAAAAAAAATTAAGTATCACTAAAATAGCTGTATTTTCAGAAATAAATGTTTAATAAAATATCCAAAAATAAATTGAAAAATTGAGAACTCTGATCGAGTAAAAACCGATGTTCTTTACGTTTTCAGGTGAGTCGCCATTTTTTTTCCAAAAATAATTTTTAAGAAGTGAAGTGAACTGCCTTAAAATTATATAATCTTCTTTAATTTATTATTATTTTATGAGGAAAAGGAGTAGAAGCTTTTGTTAAATATTTTAACTAATTATGAATTTTTTATAATAAAATTTTTTTAGGTAACGGGGGAACCTCACTTCGGTCGGTTCTTCTCTTAGTAATTAATTGGTTCTCCTTTTTTCTCTCTTGTTTATGCCTCATTGTTTTAACCCCAGTTTTACCTCTTTTTCCCATACATGTTTTTCGCCCTTTTCTCTTTTTTCCAACATTTCTTTTTACGGAATGAGGGAACGGCGTGAATCGAGCTTCATCTCTTAGTAATTATTTGTTTCCCCCTTTTGTCCCCGTATGGATTTTGCCCAATTTTTTCCCACTTGTGTTTTTTTGTTCCACTTTCTTCCTCTTTTCCATACACGTTTCCCCCATTTCCCCCTTTTTTAGTTCAATTTTATCGCTTTTTTCGCCCCAATTTTTAGGGAATTGAGCAAAGCCGTTTCTTCTCTTAATAATTAATTGTTTCCACTTTTTCCGAAGTCTTGATTTAACCACATTTTTTCCTAATTGTGTTTTTTGTTTCACTTCTCCGATTTTTATCCCATACATGTTTCCCCCTTTTTTGTCCAATTTTAGCACTTTTTTTCTCACACTTGTTTTTTGTCACATTTTTTCCCTCACACTTGTTTTTCGACCATTTTTTCTTACACTTACTTGACCCATTTATTTTTTACCCTTTGTTTTCTCACTTGTTTTCCCTCTTTTTTCTCACACCTGTTTTCTGCCCCATTTTGCCCAACTTGTATTTTTTGTCCAACTTTCCTCCTTTTTTCCTCACACTTATTTCTGTCCCATTTCCCCCATTTTCTCTTACACTTGTTTTTTACCAAATTTATTTTCCTCTTGTTTTCTGCCCCATTTATTTTTCCCCTTGGTTTTTTCAAACTTATTTTCCCTCTTTTTTTCTCACACTTGTTTTTTACCCCATTTTGTCCAACTGGTGTTTTTTGTCCCACTTTTTCCTCCTTTTTTTCTCTCACACTTCTTTCTGTCCTATTTTCCCCTTTGTTTCTTACACTTGTTTTTTTTCCTATTTATTTTCTCCCTTTCGTTCTCACACTTCTTTTTGTCCCATTTATTTTTCCCCCTTTTTTTCGCACACTTGTTTTTTGCCCCATTTATTTTTCCCCTTTTTTCTCACACTTCTTTTTTACCCTATTTATTTTCGCCCCTTTTTTTCTACATTTGTTTTTGCTCCATTTTTTTCCCATTTGTGTTTTTTGTACCACCTTCTTCCTCCTTTTTTTATAACTATTGTTTTTTGGCCCACTTTTTTATCATTACTTTTCCTAACTCTTTTTAGTTTGTACGTAGATTTAAAAAAAAATTGTACTTTCGTTACAAAAATTTGAATTTTGCTTTTTTAAAAACATCAAACTATTCCCTTTATCACAAAATTTTAATATCGAAAAAACTATAATTTTTCCAAAAATTTGGATTATTTTGAAATTTATAATTTTCCTAAATTAAATTAAGTTTAAAAAAAGAACTGATTTAAGTCATTTTTCTTCAAATTTTTATAAACGTCGAATGATTTGAATTTTTTATAATTCTAAAATTGGGACTAAAATTTTGTAGTTTTTAATTCTATTTTTTCTATAATTTTGATTTATTAAAAATTTAAATTTATTAATTATAATAATTATGAAATATTCGCTTTTTAATAATGTCCAAAAAATATCTAAATTCGATTTTTTTATAATTTGGACTATTTTTAAATTTATAATTTTCCTGAATAAATTTTATACATCCTTTAAAGTTTTATTCAAAAAATTGATTTATTTCATTTTTGTTTTAATTTTGATAAAGTCAAACGATTTGAATTTTTTATAATCCTAAAATTTTCGGTTTTTCAATTCTATTTTTTTAATATTTCAATTTATTGAAAATTTAAACTTTAAAAAAAAAATCAAAATATTAATTGTATACTACAAATTTAGTTATAATAATATCCAAAAAAATATTTAAATTCGATTTTTTCATAATTCATTCTTCAAAATTTTGAATATTTTGAAAATTATAATTTGATTTATTGAAAATTTAAATTTAGGTTTTTTAAAAATATTCCTGTCACAAAAAAAAAAAATTTAAAAACGTCCAATAAATTGCACTATTTTGAAATCATAATTTTCCTAATTAAAATTCTTTCAAAAATTTGTTTTAATTATTTTATTTTTTAATTTTTATAAACTTCAAACGATTTGAATTTTGTTTTGATTCTAAAATTGGAACAACACTTTTGAATTTTTCAATTCTATTTGAATAATTTTGATTTCTCGAAAATTTAAATTTTGATTTTAATATTTCTAAAATTTAAATTTAAATTTTTTTTCATATCCTGTATACAGTGAGTCTCAAAAAATTTGCACCATACAGAAAAAATTATATTAATTTTTGAGAAAAAAAATTTCTTGATAAAATTTGGTGCTTTCCTTAAAATATTTTATTATCTTTAAAAAATCAATAAAAAATTACTGTGTACGAGGAAAGTAAAAATATATGAATTTCTATGTTTGATTTAAAATCACGATATTACGTATTTAATCCAAATTGTAGAAATCAGAGGACCAAAAATGGGCCATTGATACATAGGTGGCGCGTAGCGTAATACAGTTAATTACAAAAAATTAAAAGTGAATAATATTATGCGTATGTTTACAGCTCAATGCTGGTGGGAGAAATTGAATTTTCATGTCAAATGAATGACAGTTCTTCACTTTTAAATTGATTGAATAATAACCTGTTTGTACTAATTTGTAGTTTGTAGGACTTTTACCTACACGAATTATAATTGTTTAATTTTAACTATCCATAGTTTGTAAACAAACATCATCATAATTAAGTATATATTTTCATTTCTTTGAATAAATAAGCAAGCTTTAAACAGATTGTATGTAAACATATAAACAAGTAAAGCATTAAATTAAATTCTCAGCTATTATAGAGTGGAAACTGTTTTCAATTTTTTGTTTACGATGTTGTCAGATAAATTTCAACATAGAATTAGACTATAGATAAATGTTTGTGTTTGTTTATAATTAAGCCAACATTTTTCTACATCAATTAAATATATTTTTGATTAACGATGTAAATATTAATTTTATTTTACTCACTCTTTACTCGGATTACATCCGAACTTTGATCGGGTTTTCCGGCGTTCGCTATGCACGAATAATTCCCGGTAAAATCATCTCTAGCATCGTTTACTGTCAATGTGACAGTACTTTTAGCAGCGTCATAACTAGCTTTCGTCTTGCCCTTGATGTGGTCTATTTTCGTTACCTCTTCCTTGTCCTTCGTCCTGTAACAAAAAAATCCTTGAATACAAACAGGGAAAATATTCATAAACAAAAAAATATTTTTAATTTTACCATTTTTTACTTGAATTCAATGACAAAATTATTTAGAAAAAACGCGATTCGTAATTTTTAAAAATCTGCCTTCGTGTTTTAAAAAAAATCGCTCAAAAAATAAAAAAAAAATTGTTCGATTGTTTTAGCATACGGTGTAACAGTTAATAAAGTTAGAGGGAGGAAATTATACTCGAAATTAATATAAAAAAAAAATTTAAAACTTATTTTTTTCAATTTAATTTTCGTATTAAAAATAATATTGATAATTAAAATGAAAAACTAGAAATTAAGAGACAATTTAATATTTTGTCCCACTAACTCGGTTACTAGTTCACTCAGATAAAAAAATTTAAAAAGTTAGAACGATAATTCTGTATTAGGTTTAATGACAAAATTAAATAAATAAATGCATTTTGATTTTTCAAAGTCATTCTTTTTTATTTAAACCATTTAGTTCAACTGATTCGATTGCGTGGTGAAAATTTAATAAAATTTGAACGAAAAAATCACATGATTTAAAAAAAAAAGTAAATATTAATTTTACTAGAACTTCTCGTCTTATTTTATATCTTGTAATAAATTCGAATGAATTTTAGTATTTAGAGAATATTTTGTCCCACTACTTAGATACAAAATTACAAGAGGACAATATTTATTTAAATTGAATTTAATGACAAAATTCATTAAATAAAAAAATGCTTCTAAAAAAAATATTTCCTACAAAAAAATGTTAGATAATTTTGTTCCATTTTGGGAATTTGGTCCACTGCATGTGTAAAAATAATAAAGTATGGAGGCAAAAAAATTATACGAATTTAATAAAAAAATTAAGTTAATATTTCAAAAATTCCTCTTTTGCATTAAAATTTTCGTATTTTTTTTTAAATATTGATATTAAAAAAAATTAGAAAAGGAAACCATATTTTGTACCAAGTATCTTACAGAAAAAAAATATCAAAGTTAAAACAACAAAACGTTTTAACTTAAAAATTATCCAAATAAAAAAATTATTCTTTATTTTTTAAAAATCATACTTTTTTTATTTCAAATTCCGTGTTTTAAAAAAAAATGGTAGGAATTTCTACAGATTGGTCCGTAAAAATTAATAAAGTTGCGACAAAAAAATCACTCTTTAATAAAACAGTAAGTACCTACTAATTTGTTACTACCTTTTTAGAGTTTTCGAAGAAAAAAAACTCTTGGATGGTTTTGTCCGTCCGTCAGCCTGATTCACTTCGAGAGCGGTGGGAGATAGAGACAAACGGACAACAGCAATCGATTCGGGATCATTCAAAACCCCAAAAATGATATTAATATTTAACCTATTTTTACTTTCCCGCTACCTATACCATATATACTGAATATGAGGTATATCCCTATATAAACATTTATTTTCGTAACTTTAAATTTTCGAAAACAATTTGATGTTTTAAGAGAACTAGACATTCAGAGAAAATTTATTATATCCTATTTCTTTGGCTAACTGGTCGACTCAAAGAAAAAAAAATCTTGTTTACTCTAAATTTAATGACAAAATTAGTTAAATAAAAAATTATTAATTTTTTAAAAAGAAAAACTCTTCCACTTAAATTAAAGATAAAAAGTATTGAAATAAAAAAAAAATGATTTGTAATTTTTCAAAAATCTCATTTTTTTATTTCATTTTACGTATTTAAAAAAAGTTTCAAATGTTTCGTTAAAATGTAAAAGTTAATAAAGTTAAAGGGACAAAAAAAAATCATTAAAATTTATTAAAATTAAATGTTAATTTTTAAAACTCCTTTTTTTTAGTTAAAATTCTCGTAATTTTTAATAAATTCGAATGAAATTTAATATTTTGTTCCACTCTCTCGACTAACTGGGCCACTAAATTTGAAATAATCACAAAGGTAAAACGACAAAAAATTTTTAACTTCAGTTATTTTTTAAAACTTCCTTTTAGAGTTTTGAAAAAAAACTCTTATAAAACGGTTTTGTTCATCTGTGCGTCCGTCTGTTAGCCGGATTCAACTCGAAAACGGTGAGAGACGGGCAACGGGCACTACATATACCATATATATTGTAGTAAATTTTCGAAAACTCGAAATTACGTTCTAAAACAATTTTTGTTCAAATGATGTCAAAGAGGTCCACTTAAAAGTGTAAAAATTGGAGGGACAATTTTTTTTTTGGTTAGAATTTAATAATCAACTTTTCCAAAATTCTATTTCATTTAAATTTTCATATTTCCACTTATACCTGAATTATTATCGGAAATTTGTTCAATAAATCAAATCTTTCTAATAAATTCCATTGAATTTTACTATTCAGAAAATATTTTATATCGGCAAACTAGTGTATCCAACAGTAAAAAAATTGAACCACAAAACTTTTTTAACTTGATTTTAAAAAAATATCCAAAAATAATTAGTAATTTAAAAAAAAATCTATTACAAAAAAAGAGTAGAAAGTTTTGTTCAATTATTTTAGTAGCACACTGAAAGTTAATAAAGTTTGAGTGAAAAAAATTTACTCGAATTTAATAATAATGTAAGTTTTAATTTTCAGAGATATTTAATGTTTTGTCCAGCTTTCTCGACAATCTGATCCACTCAATTGAAACAAATCACAAGGTTAGAGGCACAATTTTTTTTAACTGGAATTTAATAAAAAAATTATCTAAATAAAAAACATGATTCTTAATTTTTCAAACAAAAATCTATTAAGAAAACTAACGGAAAATTTTGATAAAATCTTTCGGCAATGTGGTCTACTTAACAGTGAAAAATGTTAAAAGACAAAAAAGTTTTGTGGTCTATTTAACAATGAAAAATGTTAAAAGACAAAAAAGTTTTGTGGTCTATTTAACAATGAAAAATGTTAAAAGACAAAAAAGTTTTAACAGAATTTAATCAGTCTCAATTTTTTAAAAATCTGACATTTTTATTTTAAATTTCCGTGTTTTATAAAAGATAAATTATTATATTTAATAAAAAAATCCGATTTTTTTTTTATTTTCATCAACTGTTTTCGCACAGTGAAAAAGTTGGAGGGGCAAAAATAATTCACTCGAATTTTATAAAAAAGGTTAATCTCAATTTTTTAAAAATCTCCCTTTTTTTAATAAAAAAATCAAAAATTTTTTATATTTTTTTCAACTATTATTGCATAGTGAATAAAGTTGATAAAGTTAGAGACACAAAATAGTAATTAATAAAAAATAAGTCCAAATTTTTTAAAAATTTTCATTTTTTATTTAAAATTTTCGTGTTTATAAACGAAACATTCTTACAATTAATAAAAAAATCAGAGAAAAATTTATATTCCTTCGACTATTATAGCACAGTGAAAAGTTAATAGAGGATAAAAAAAATTTCAGTCGAATTTACCTAATAGTCTTAATTTTTCAAAAACCTTCATTTTTTTATTTAAACCTTCCGTATATAAAAATTTCATTAAACTTTAGTATTCGGAAATTTAATATTTTGACCGATTAGTTAGTCTAATATAGGGGGAAAAATTGTAAAGAGAAAGACAAAAATTTAATTCAAAGATAAAATTATCTACATAAAAAATATTATTCATAATTTTTCAAAATTTTCTTATTAAAGTCAAATGTCCATGTTTTGTAAAAAAATCTATTACAAAAAATGTTTAGAAAATTTGGTTCAATTGTTTCAGCTGACTAATACACTTCCCATTGAAAAGTTGATAAAGTTAGAGGGAAAAAATTACTCGATTTTAATAAAACATTAAGTCTTAAATTTTCAAAAATCACATTTTTAAAAATCTTTTTTATTTCAATTTTCGTATTTAATAAATTCAATTGAATTTAATGTTTTGTCCCACTACGTCGACCAACTGGTCTTAAAGTAAAAAAATGCAAGTTAGAAGGACAATTTTTTTACATCAAATTGTTTTATGACGATCAATTTGATAACTATAACTTTTATTAATTTATATCAAGTATATTTATTTTTTTTATGTTTTTCTTATTTGTTCACTAATAATCTAGATTTGATTAAGAGTTTTAAACAGATGATTACCAAGTAAGTTAACATTTTTATATAGTGGCTCTGTTTACAGAAAATATAAAATACTTATGTGATAATTTTAATATTTATTAGTATTTACTAACATAAGTGAAATTTATTCGTAGGTAAACCATAAATACGACTAACGAACTGTTTTTACTCACGTTTATAAATAGAACGAAGCATTAGTAAATTATGTTTTCATTTAAAACTTTTTCAACTGAAATTAATAACATAGATAGGGTCGATACAGTAATTAATGTGAATGGGGCATCTTGGCTTAATTAATCTAGATATAGAGTGTTTTTAAAAAAAACTGTTTAATGTAATAGAATGAAAAAAATATTAAACACTAAAATAGGAATATAAATAAACGAAAAGTTGTTAAATTAAATCAATATGTTATAAGACTATTGGAGACACGAGGATATATTTTAACAAGATTTATGAATTTTTTTAGGTAGTTTTTTTTTGTATGATCTAATAGTTATCTGCCGAAACTCTATTTTGTTGTAGAGTGTTGTAAAATATTCGCCTGTCGTTAAGAAAATCCAAAATATATTACTATGGCCCGCCCACACTTCACCTTTGGTGAAGTAGAACGATCCGTATTATTGAAACCGTACAAAAATCTCAAAATGCATCAAATGACTTAAAATACGTGGAGAAAATTGATTTTCCGCGAAAAAAGTCTGTCTGGGTGTATGGATGTCTGTGCACTAAAACTCGAGTGTTACGGCTGATCCGAAAAATTCTTTCGGCTATCAGCTTTTATTGAAAAAAGAAGGCTGTATCAGATGAGCTATTTCGGGTCCGAGGATCCTGGTCCCGCCTACTAAGTGAAACTTCTATTTGAGATATCTTGATAAGGAAAGCACATTTATCGATACTGATTTCTTTTAAGGTGTTGTGCAAGTCATGACGCGTCGATTGATATCCATATCGCAATGGGCTTCCCATTTTTTGGATTAAAGAGGGGAAATTTTCTAGTAAAAAGTATCAAATAATTGTAAAAATGAAAAAAAACAATTTTAGAAAAAAAAATATGTTGGTATTGGGAAACGAACCTTGGACCTCTCACTTGTTCGAAATTTCATGATAACATCAAAGTCGACATTAATTCAAAGATTTTGTGTTCATTGAAGTGCATTCTGCTGATCCCGTTGAATTTCGAATATTGGCACTCGACAAAATTTCCAACGAATTTGAGAATCAAGGAACGACTTATTTCTTCCAATATTTAGTTCAATATATTCATGGGAGTGTTGGTCACTTCGTGTCTTATTGTAAAAATCCCCAAGGAATCTGACGAATTAATGATTTGGATTCTTCATGAAATATGAAATATAAAAAGTACCCAAAAACTTTCTTTTAACAGGTATAAAGCAAAGACATAATGTTGGAGTGGGAGGGGAGAAGTCCTTCGAGTAAAGCTCACAAGCAGCATTATTATCCCCCTCCCATTAAGCCACGATAATGATATGACCATTATGGCATGTCAAATTTTTACTCACAAAAAATGTCCGCTATTGGACCTTGTATGGAAATTTTTCATACAGAGTTTGCTATCAGACTCATTTCCATAAAAAGTCCGATAACGGACTTTCTTCCATTTGTATGGGAGTTTTTCATACAAAGTCCGCTATCGGATTTTCTTCTGCTGACGAAAACGGGCCGTAATCTTATCGCACAGCGATTTTTCATCCTCCGCCTACTAGTTTCTTTTTATTAAGTTGCGGAAAAATATTTTGGTTTTGATTATCTGTCGTTTTCTATTATCTATGACATACGCAAATGATGCGGTCGTTGTTGAAGAAGGGTTTGTTTAGAATTATCCAATTTTGTAGAGGTTGGAGATACATTTATTAAATGCAAGAGTACATTAAAATGAATGAATGAAATAAAATGGAGTAAAATATTTCATGTATTGTTTAGAAATAAGTTTATGAGGGCATTTACATCTTGAGAAATGACCCGATTGTAAACACACAGCTGTGACTTAAAATATTAATATTGTTTCGTGATGTATAAAGGCGTTTTTTGAACAAAACAGAAACGATTGAAAATAGAAGTGTACAGAAACAACTTTTAACTGTAGAATTCAGTCGGTTGTTTTTAAGAAACTGTTTTTAATTTTTAACCAGATAATTCATCATGTTGTTTTCAAAAAGGAAAACCGCTATCAACAAGATAATTCAATTCGTTCCGATTTCGTTTTTATTGATAGTTATCGCTACATAAATTACTGACGAAAGTTTAAATAAACATCAGAAAATTATGAAAATGACTAATTACTATAAAATTTACGAGCGCGATACGTAATTACTTTTGAAAACTAGTATCTCTTCCTGAATTGCCTTTCAACGTTCAATCAACCGATTTCAAATTAAATGATTCATGTAGCAGATGGTTTATTTGCTTTGTAGGTTATGTGTTCGCATTGCCGTAAATTGTTGTTTGGACATCGAGAAACTGGTAAACACAGTTGTTACTGTTTCGCTTCTGATCGTTTCATTTGATGCTATTTACCCGATCATTTTCGTTGTGGTTTCAGATTAATTGTCGAATTTGTAATAAATGATTCAAAAATTAAACGTCATTTTTTTTATGATCATTGTACATATATACTGTTTGCGACAAATTTAATTAATAAGTTCTCGTTTATAGAACATGGCGCTCCAAAATTATTCGAAAATACATATAATCCTACACTTTTAGGGTTCGAAACTAGGAAAAACCTGCAAAGAACAGGAAATTATAAAATAGTTAAAATAATTTTGACAATATTTTAAATTTAAATAAATGTTTATAAGAATTAGGAAATTACTCAATTACAATTTTCTCACTGGAGAAAAACTCAAGTACAATTTTAGCATTGGAATAATAATTCTAGTGCAGTTTTCCCATAGTTCCCCTAGTGCAGTTTTCCCAGACGGGAAAACTCGAAAGTAACTTTATCATTGGAAAAAACCAGAGCTATGAGTAACAACGTTACTTTTTAAAGTGGGCAAAAAGTAATTGTAATTGTAACGCATTACTTTAAAACTCAGGTTTTTCTGTTTTGTTATTGCTGTTTAAAGTGAAATAATGTTTTTTTGTACCCCGTCGATTTCGCGCGCCACTCTGCTCTGGATAGCTTTTTAAAAAATCAAGCTTAATCATACAACTTTTATTTGAAATTTCTTTTTGTATGTGCATTAATAACGGCGATAAATGGTGAGATGCGACAAGAAAGGACCGAAAAGACTTGAAACAAGAAGAATATATAGAAAAGTAATGCGTTATTGTAACTTCGTTACTTTAAAAGTAACGAATAAATCGTTAATTTTTAAAAAAAGTAACTTCCTTTTTAAAAAAAGTAACGATAACGTTTATCTAACGCGTTACTTTTTGGCAAAAGTAACGCGTTACTTCTTTTTTAGTAACGCCACAGCTCTGGAAAAAAAATTTCTAGTACATTTGTTTTTATCAAAGATAAAAAGCATGAATTAAATTGCAAGTGCAATTTATTATCACTGGAGAAATAGCAATTTTATCACTGGAAGAAAAGTTGCTTGGAATATAATTAATTTTCTCATTGGAAAAACATTGTAGTTTAATTTTCAAAAATAAAACATGGATGAAAAAAGTGAAATATGTGAAAAAAGCTTGAATGTAGTTTTCCCATTCATAAAAAATGGGAGTGCATTTTATCTCGTTAAAAAAATCTTCTAGTACATTTTTTATTAACCATAAAAAGCATAAATATATTTTTCATTGGAAAAATTACCCAAGTGGAATTTTTTTAATAAGAAAAAGCTCCGATGCAATTTTCTCACTGAAAAAAGGTTCGAGTGCAATTTTATAATTGGAAAAAGTTCTAGTGCAGTTTTTCCATTGGAACAAGTTCCGGTGCAATTTTTCTACTGCAGAAATGCACGAGTGCAATTTTACCATAGGAAGAAAAGTTGTAGTGCAGTTTTTTCACATTGGAAAAAACTTTATAGTGCAATTGTAAAAAAAAGAAGAGTTTATTAAGAATAAAAGTGCTCAGTGCATTTATGTTAGATGGAAAAAGCTTGAATTTAGTTTTTCCATGGAGAAAAAAACTTTCTAGTACATTTTTTTATTAACATTGATAGAAAAGTTTTACTGCAGTATTTTCCCATTGTGAAAAGGTCAAAATGTAATTTTCTCGTTAGAAAAGAGTGCAATTTTCAAAAATATCTTAAATTGAAAAAGCTTGAGTATAGATTTCCCATTTTGAAAAATAGAGTACGTTGTGAAAAACTTTCTACTACAATTGACTTTAATAGCAATAAAGAAGCATGAATTAAATTTTTTTATTGGGTAAATTGCTCAAGTGCAATTTATCCAAAAGGAAAAAACTGATGCAATTTTTTCTGTGGAGAACTAGCTTAGGTGCATTTTTACCATTGAAAGAAAAGTACAGATTTTCCTATTGTGAAAAGTTTGGAATGTAATTTTCTCATTGAAAACACTTTGTTGTGCAATTTTCAAAACTTTTGGTATTTTTTAAATCTGAAAAAACTGTTGTACTTATAACTTTATGCCTATTGAGAAACCATCAAAAAATTATATTCGTTCCATTCCAGAAAAAAAGTTGATGTCATTTCCGGTTCAACCGGAAGTGAGATTTTCATTCCTGTTAGTCTAAAAATAGCCCATTATTGTCTAACTGATGTGTGCCAAAACCTATTTTTTACATTCAAAACCAATCAAAATATTGGGGGCGTTTATTGACTCGTGACCATCCGGTACATAGAGTAAGTAGCGGGAAAGTAAAAATAGGTCAAAGATTAATATCATTTTTGAAGTTTTTAACTACATTGAATCGAATGCCGTTGTCCGTTTGTCTCCTCTATCTCTCACAGTTCTCGAGTTGAATCAGGCTAACAGACGGACGGACGGATAAAACCGTTTTATAAGTCTTTTTTTTTCGAATAAATATCTAAAAAAACTATTAATGATAAAAAACTGAATGCATTGATCTTAAATGGGAAAACGAGTCGATTTACACCGAAAAAAAAATCTTAAGTATAGTTTCCCCCTTTATAAAAAATGGAGTGCATTGGGAAAACATTTCTACTACAGTTGTTTTTATTAACAATAAAGAAACATGAATTAAATTTTTCATTGGGAAAATTGCAATTTTTTCACCAAAAAGGGGGGAGGAAATTGGAACCTACCAGCGGTTAACCGTCGGACTTGCACAACATTATTTCCTTATCTGTATTACATTATAATTTGCGATAAATACTAGTTATTTTGTTATTGTAGTTTTAATTAACAATTTATTGCAAAATTTTTTTCTAGATACATAATATTGGGTGTTCCAGAAGTTTCTGACCCATTTTAATTGCAAATATCTCGGAACTCACAAAAGATAGGGAGTTGCGGTTTTCATTTAACAATTTCTTTTTATATAAAGTTATTTCCAGTATAAATATTTAATTATTAAAATCTTATATAGAGTGTTTAAAAAAGGTGCTTTTTAAATGCAAATATCGTCGATTTTTTGAACGAAACACCCTATATATTTTGATTCCATCTGAAAGATAAACATTTATACTGAAAAAACTTAATATAAACAGAAAATGTTCAACGAAATCCGCACCTTCCTATCGTTCCGAGATATTTGTAGTTAAAATGGGTCAGAAACTTCTGGGGGTATAGAAAGAGTTTAAATCTGTAGTTAAATTGTAACAATGAAGTTACTATATTAGTATGCATAGAGCAAATAAATTATCATTTTAAAAGCCGTGACTTTATCTCTAAAACAAACGTTTTACTTCCATCCATTCATAAAACCTCTTTTACTTTACACACATACACACAGTTTGCGTTTGACGTTTTTGTTTTTCCAACAGTCTAATCATGCGGGAACCGGCGCCTAGCTTGTTCATTGCTCATTGTGTATACATTTAATTATCTCTCGCTTATGTGGACAACTACGGAACGAACGTTTTGTAATTTAACGCAACTAACCGGTCGCCAGAGCAAATTGGAATTATCGAGACAGGCGACTGAAGCTTGTTTTTCCTACATTCCCATCGAAATTAGAGCAGCTATTATTGTACAATCGAAGGACAATGTCATGAACAATGTTTGTAATGAAATAGTGAATTTTTATTAACAAAAAAAAAACACAAAAACTCCTATATTAAGCAATCCAACACAAAAGTCAAGTATCATATGTTTTATGGATCTACAAGAAATCAGAATCGATACCGATACCAATTAATTGCTCAAAGTCACCTCCTGAATAGACGAAAGATGGAAATCTTATCAGCTGTTTGCGTTGGTACGCATTGAACTTCTGACTATAAGAAGTTAATAAATTTAAAATATTGTAAAAATAATTATACTCAGATTTATCATTAAAAAGGCCAAACGTCTACATTGCCGTTGTGTCTTAAGACGAAAAATTTCAAATAGACATGACGATAGTATTAATAATAATAATACTCGCCCTACATTTCACCCCCTTACGAGTGAACCCCAGAAAGCCAATGGCTTGTGCGGGGAAGGGGCGGCTATTATTATTTGCCGTGGCGCTCCGGGCGACTTACTGAGGATTGATGGCGCCATTTGGCTATAGAGCTGTAGGAAAACTCGAAAAACCTCACAACCATCATCGACACAGTGACACAGGGGGATTGAAAATCTAGGCTCCGCATTAGACAGTAACTAACACTGAAATTGTTAAATTAAAATTTCACTGCCAGACAGGAGGCACGAATCCACGTTGGCTCTAGCATATAAACAGTCATAAACAAATATGACCGATAGCCAACGATCTGTGCCACTGAGACCGATATTGAAAATAGACAGGACGTTACGTCGTGGCATTCGACTTAAAGGCCTCCCAATTTGTACGATTTGGATAGTTTGATTTTTGATATTAGACTCGTTTCTCTTTTTGTGGGATCGACGTTTTGAATTCAAGTATAGAAAATAGACTGGTTTTCGGACTCAAAGTTGACGAAGAAATTATTGAAATTCGACTAATTTAGCGTGGGCTCCTCTGTGACAGATGTATACGTTGCGCTTGCATCGAGACGTTGAATTTGTAGCGTCGATTTATAAGTTCAACGGATGTTACACAATCTTGACAGTTCGATTTTTAAAATTTGACCTCTCCTTCTCGATGCTTCGGATCCATTTTTAACATGCTTTTATTAGCTTAAGACGTATATTTGTTTGTATACAGGAAGTAATAGGAAAAAGTAGGCTAAAATAATGTTGGTACTTCATATAAAGTTTTTTAACACGGGGCTTCAAAATTTGATTTTTAAATTCGTTTTTTATTTTTGTACTGTATATTCGATCTTTATAAAATTGTCTGTATGGTTATAATGTGTATGCTTATTTGAAACGTGTAAACAGATTCACAGTATTGACTTAAAGACAGGGACTATTACTAGTCGTAATAGTTAAGGATCCTAAATTTTTGTATGGATGACACACCCTGTATAAAAATTAGAAAAATGGATTCCTCATACCTTGAGCTAACGAAAAGATGCCCTTGTTGGAATTCGATAAAATTAGCCGTTTGGCTGATATTTGCATTTTATTAATGCACTGCATAAAAATTTGCGCATTCGCCATTTTTAACGAAGTAAAACTAATTTATTAATGCAATGCCCAAGATTAACCTAATGTAATAGAAATTAACAATTTAGCGATAGTAGAAGGTAACAACATTAATACCTCCTCATTTCAATTTAATTGTACGGCAATATTTAAATACAAGGTTTCCTAATAGATGGATTGGTCGGAGAGGCCAGTTTCGAAGGCCACCGCGATCACCAGACGTCAATCCTATGGATTCCTTTTTGTGGGATTATCTTAAAAGATTTAGTGTATGCAACACCTGTGCAAACAAGACAAGATGTAATAGACAGATTTTTTTTTCACTGCAGTGCTATTCCCAATAATCCGGGATTGCTTTTTCAGGAGCAAAAAAACAACATTCGTAGACTTGGGAAGTGCGTGGACTTGGGAGGAGCTCATATTGAACATTTATTATAATAATTTGACTTTTTTGTTGATTAGAAATTAGTTTTAGGTTTATAACTTGTATTTTTTGACGTTTTAATTGATTTTGATTGAAAGCAACTAATTACGTTGTTTGCATATCTGTTTAACTTGCATTAAATACAGTGTTAATGTTGTTACCTTCTACTATCGCTAAATTGTTTAGTTCTACTACATTAAGTGGATATTAGGCATTGTATTATTAAATTAGTTTTACTTCCTTATCTGGGATTAGTTTTACTTCCTTATCTGGGATTATTCTGACAAAAAATGGCGAATGCGCAAACTGGTATGTAGTGCATTAATAAAATGCAAATATCAGCCAAACGGCTAATTGCATCGAATTCCAACAGGAGTATCCTTTCGTTAGCGTATGAGGAAGCCATTTTTAAAATTTTTATACAGGGTGTGTCATCGATACAAAAATTTTAGTTCCTTAACTATTATGACTAGTACGTCCCTGTCTTTAAGGCAATACTATGAATCTGTTTACATGTTTAAATATATATAACCATACATAAAATTTTATAAAGATCGAATATACAGTACCTACAAAAAAAAAACGATTTTAAAAATCCATTTTTGAAGACCGATAATTCGAAAACGAGGACCCGTGTTAAAAAAATTTTTATGAAGTACTAATATTATTTTAGCTCAAGCTATACCCTCTAGACTTTTTCCCATTTATATAACGGAATCTTTCCAATTAATTTTCACCCACTTTCAGACGTCTGGAGTTATTTGGAATTTTACAGACGTATTAAGAACCGATGACAATACAATTTAAAAAATATGAAAAATCCAAAACAATAAATTATAAAATATCGGAAAAAATCGTAAAAATGGCCATGAGCATGACATAAATTTGTAATCTTTATTGTAATTTAAAAAAAAAATTGAAAAAAATTTGAAAGGATCCAAAAAAAAAAGAAAAAATTTGAAAGGATCGAAAAAAAAAACAGGAAAATAAGATATTACAAATTGAAAAGAAACTGAAAAAAATAAGAAAAAATTACAATTAGAAAGAATCAGAAAAATTTAAAAAATTCAAACACAAAAATAAAAAAACCAAAACAATAAATTTAAAAAATCATAAAGATGAGAAAAAATGCCCTGACCATGATAATAACATAAAAGAATTAAAAAAAATATGAAAAAAGAGAAAAATTAGAAAAAATCGAAAAAATAAGAACCAATAAGAAAATAATTCGACAAAAAAATCAGAAAAATCGTAAAAATTAGAAAAAATGCCCTGCCTATGATCATGAGGGTAAAAAATACTTCATTTTACATGTTGTACATATGACATAAATTTATAAATTTTTATCATAATTAAAAAAAAAACCGAAACAGATATAAATAAAAAAAATTGTAAATCAAAATCAGAAGCTCAAAAAATCATAAAAAATCTGAAAGAATAAAAAAAACAGAAGCATGAGAACAAAAAGGGACAAAATCGAAAAAAATCAGAAAAAGATGAAAAAAATAGAAAAAATCCGAAAAAAAAAACAGTAAAAATCAGAAAAATGAGAAAAAATTTAAAAAAAGAAAAAACTTAAACAAATCATAAAAATTAGAAACAACAACAAAATCAAAAAAGGTCTTGTTCAGAATCGTAATTTTTAGTAAATTATTTTGCCAATCATATTAGTCTCATTTTAAGCATATTAAAAAATATATATACAGGGTGGGGCAGCGCATGCGGCACGGAATTTAGTGCCTAAACCATAACAATAAAAAAAAATATATCAATATATGTATGTCAGCTACATTTTACAAATATTTATAAATATACAGGGGTTCAAAAAAATTTGACATATCAAAGTTATATATTTTTAATATTCTTAAATGGAACATTTTTTACATTGGAAAGAATTATTATTTACCTCTCATCTGTAAATCAATTTTAAAATTACCCAACTGTTTAGTTATCTATTTGTGAACCAAGATAAGTTTCTGTCACAATGTAACAAAACAATAATTGTACAGTGCTTTCAGAAATGATTGACCCTACATGACCAAGATAACATTTCACCAATTGGTAGAACATAAAAAAAATATCCCTAGATGTCATCCAGTGTCAGAGATAATTTTAGTTTATTTTTAAAATGTATAAAAATAATAAATGTTCATACCAAGGACTAAAATTGTTTGACCTTTTCTAAAAATCTACCTATTTATGCTGCTAAAACTAACACTGATTTGTTAGAGCTTCGTTTGATATGGACTCGAATATTGTCAATAGTTGCTCCTGTTAGTAATGTAGGTCTTCCACTAGACTTGCTTTTGCAAATGAAATTTTTTTCTTCAAAACGGCGAATAATGTGTTGTTTATGTCGACGAAAAACATCATAATGAAATGAAATTGAACATCTGGAAAATGTTCTATAAATTGATCTATACAAATCTATTTCACGAATTCCATATATAAAATATTCCAAAAGCATCTTGCTCAGATATAAACATTTCGACACCTTCACTGTATCATAAATTAAGAAACATTTTCTAGTACAAAAATCGGTTGGTTCTGAAAAACCTCTTTATTTAAATAAATTATTGCCAAGTAAAATATACAACAAGCAATAATCGAAAAAGTCGTCAATATACGCATGTGACGCTAATCAGGCCCTTTCGATTTCCGGCATTTTTTAGCGACGACCAGGTCACGTGGGAGACAATCATTTATGAAGGTACTGTATCAGAAAATGTATTATTTTTACTCTGATCAATTTTTGGCAAGATCAAAATTGACTATTGATTCCGATCAAATGTTTTTTTAGTAGAATCATCCGTAACTCAGTATTTCTGTCTTGTTTGATAAAAAACGCGTTGTGTCAGGTATCGGTAAACGAAATAAAAAAAGGAATCTATAGCTCACGAGCTAATTAAACTCTATTTTTAGAAATCCATCGGCAAGAGTAATTTAGCATCACCGAGCTTCTAAAACCCCCCCGCGTCTACCTACCTCAACGGCCTAATTAAATGTTTAGCCTCATCAAGTAGTAAATTCCCTGGAATGAATATTTCAAGTGCTCGATTTTAATTCGTTCTCTGTACGACAAATGAATTCGTAAAATATGAGGTTTTGACGGTATTACGCTAATGAAATGAGTCAGTTTTCGATAAGAGTAGAATGTAAATGGAGAAATTTAATTAGGATGTTAAATATATAGGATTTATCGAGAACAAATCCAGTATTGCCGTGTCTAACAATGACTTACGAATCCTTATTTTGCAGAAACAACACCATTTACGAAAGATAAAACGATCTTTTTTATAATTTACGTATTCTAGCAATCACCGTGTATATTTTTTAAATTATTTTTCGATATAAATCTAGTTTGCTAGATTTAAAAACTTTTAAGCGGGGGTAATATAAAAAGACCTCGAATACATTTTTCGATTTTCCCGAAAACAGTTTTGTTTAAAAATTTAACGAGTTGAATTCGGAGATTGATGTTCCGGATAAAGCCCGACAGCTTTAGCTTGAAGGTTTTATTTTTTTGAAGTTTATCAGAAGAGGGAAATAATCAAGAATACATTTTTTGGCAAATTTATAATACAGTAAAATGACCTTTTTTAATAATTCACATATTTTATCACTCACTCTGTATATTAATTAAATTATACTTATATGTATACCAACATAATTTTAACAACTTTTATATTTTATCATTCACTAAATATATTATTTTAAATGTTATTCCATATAAACGAAGTTTGATAGATTTAACAAATTTTATCAAGAATATATTTTCTTTGGCAAATTAATAGTACAGGGTGTGCAAAACAAAACTATTTTTTAGTAATACACGTATTTTATCATTCACTCTGTATATTTATCAAATTATATTTATGTACTAATATAAATTATTGAATTGCCAATCATTTACCAACAATTTTTTTTTTAAACATAATACAAAGTGTGCAAAAGCCAAATGATATTTTTTAATAATTTATGAATTTTATCAATCACCCTGTATATTTCTAAAATTAATTTTTCATATTAACACAATTTAAAAACTTTTATCTGGAATTTTTTTTGACAAATTAATAGTACAGGGTCTGCAAAGCAGAATGATATTTTTTAGTAATTCACGTACTTTATCATTCACTCTGTATATTTATTAAATTACTTTTATATACTAACATAATTTACTTAATTTCAGAACTTCTATTAACTTTTTCGACAAATTAATAATACAGAGTGTGCAAAAGCAACAAATAGATTTTAATAATTTATGTATTTCATTAATCACTCTGTACATTTTTTTTAATTATTTTTCCATATACACGTAGTTCGTAAGATTTAAAAACTTTTATCAAGAATACATTTTTTTGACAAATTAATAGTACAGAGTGTGAAAAGAAAAATGATCTTTTTTAGTAATTCACTTATTTTATCGTTTACCCTGTATATTTGTCATATTATTTTTATATGCTAAAATAATTTATTGAATTTCGGAACTTTTCTGACAAATTAATAATACAGAGTGTGGAAAATCAAAATGTTTTTTAATGATTTACGCATTTTATCAATCATCCTATATATATTTTAAAATATGTTTTCATATTAACATAATTTATTTGATTTACAAATATTTATCAGTAATAGAATTTTTAAACGAATTAATATACAGGATGTGCAAAGCAATCTATCAATCACACTATATTTTTTTAATTATTTTGCTACACAAAAATCAATTTGAACAAAAATAAAATTTTTATAAAATTCCAGAAGCAAAAATTTTATTTATTTAATGGGAAAACATATTTTTAAGCAAAAAAAAACCTTGATCAATTTTTTTATCTCAAAATTAAATCTTCAGAAAAAATTATTTTCGAACAAAAATTTTAAAAAAATTAGAATTGCAAAACAAAAATTGAGAAAGTCTTTTAAACTGAATTTTGGGCAGCAATTACGATTTCAAAAAAAACTTCCAAAAATTGCAAAAAAGAAAAAACTTAAAAAAATTTGTGAAAGAAAAATTTGGAATTTTTACCAAAAATGTTAAAAATTGAAAAAATAAAAGAAAATGGAAAATCAAGATTTAATTGAGAAGATTTTTAAATATTCTTAAATAATACATGAATGTATTAGAAATCAGAAATTTTTCAATTTTTGAAAAACCCCAAAATCATAAGATCCAATTCTAGAGAATTTTAGAAAATTTTTTTTTGCTGACAAAAATTCAAAGTTCGAAAAATCTTAATTTTATATGAATAAGCATTAGAAAAATGGAATGTTTTAGAATTTAACAATATGAAGAACAAATTTAAAAAAAATAATGTAAATTAAATAATCGAACAAAATTTTTTGAGATTGTTTTGTGGAAATTTAAAATTTCTAGTTTTAGAAGAAAAATTGTGAAAATGTTGAAATATTTTTATATTAGAAAAAAATGGTTTTGAAAAAAAATACCAAAATTAGTTATGATCGAATTTTAGGAATTTTTAAACTAATCCAAATTTGTAATAAAAAAATAAAAATCACCATTTTAATAAAATACCATTTTTGAGGTTAAAACTCCAAATCTGAGAAAATTAAATTTTCCCCATATGATAATAAATTTACATATTTCTAAAAAATAATCAATCTGAATCCATAATTATTAATTCTTCGTTCGAATTCAATTTTAATAATAACTAAGAAAATTTTAAAGAAAGTTAATAATAATAAGAATAATTTTCCTCGTTTAATGCCGGTTTTCTGAATTTCAAAAGCACTTTTAATAAAGAAGATTTTGTTGGAACTGATCCAAGTTAAACTGAAGCTGCCAATAAAATCACAATGGGTCTGGTCTGCCAGCATTTATTCCAAATTGCTTTTATTTTATTCCATGTTTTTATATCTTAATTTCGTTAACATTTAAGTAAAAAAAAGGAATAAATTTATACTTTAAAAGAAAAATAATCATATTGTTTCGTAATTCATGAATGCAATTATTTCTTCACACCACGACAAAAGTGCAATTCAATATATCAAACCTGTTAGCTCATTCTTATCTAAATGTCTTGTAAAAGAGGCTTGAGAAAAAGGAAAACAATAACGTTGATTTATTTATATTACTACCCATTAGATACGGACAATCTAAATAACAATAGAAATATTTTTTTAGTATTATTTTATTATTATAATTCTATCTCAAATTTGACCAAGGTTGCCGTTAATAATTTTGTGTATATATTTATATAAAACAAATGCACAACTTTAACTGCTAATTTTACGATCCAAGTCGGTATAAATACCTAAATAAATAAATGAATACCAACCAATAACAAGTACTCTACCGTGTGAATTGCTAACACTTACAACTTTTATGAGAAAATTATCGGGTGTTCCTTCACACCAGCCATAATTTTAATGATTATTGAACCATAACTAATAATTTTTCCGCATTTAAGAGGTTGATACCATTTTCGTATTTTGTAGAATTTTCTCGAAAAGAAAAACAAATTTAAGAAAAGTTTTCGGGTTGCTGAAACCCAGATCAATTGAAGAAAAATTGCCAAAAGAAATATTAAAATGAGTATTAGGTCCGGTGTGTTTTTGAACTAAGATAAATTGAGCTAATTGCGGACCTGTCTGTTGTTTGCTTATTTTATTTTTTATTCAAAAAATAATTTTTTCATAATTCAATTCAGCAACATTTTAGTCATTCGTTTAAAGTATTTTGGTTTGTGTTTTCGGATTTTTTTCGGAAATATTGAAAATGGAATGGAATACTGTCTTTTGGGCTGGATACTGCCCAACCAAGCATTTTTAATACCGGAAATTTTATTACCGCAGATTTTATTGACTTTTCAATTCTGGTTCGTGTTTTTCCGGGAAGATATAAATTGGAATGGGAACACTGTTTTTTGAGCAGGAGAAATTTTATTATCGGATATTTTATTTATTTCTGCATTTTAGTTTGTATCTTCGGAGTTTTTCCGGAAGGATTTGAATTGCCATTCCAATTCAAATCTTTCCGGAAAAACTATTTTTTGGGCTGGAGACTGTCGAACCAAGCATTTTTTTATAACGGAAATTTTATTACCGGAGATACTAACTTCTGAATTTTGGTATGTTTTCCGGGTTTTTCCGGGAAGATATAAATTGGAATGGGGATACTGGCTATTGGGCTAGAGACTGTCGAACCAAGCATTTTTTAAACCGAAAATTTTTTTACCGGAGATTTATTTACTTCTGGATTTTGGTGTTTTCGGAGTTTTTCCGGAAAGATTGGAATGTTTTTTTGAGCAGGAGACATTTTATTACCGGAGATTTTAATTACTTCTGCATTTTAGTTTGTATCTTCGGAGAGTTTCCGGGAGAATTGGAATTAGGATACTAATTTTTGGGCTGGAGACTGTCGAACCAAACATTTTTTTATACCGGAAATTTTAACTTCTGACTTTTGGTATGGTTTTCCGGGAAGATATAAATTGGAATGGGGATACTGGTTATTGGGCTAGAGGCCGTCGAACCAAGCATTTTTTAAACCGAAAATCTTTTTACCGGAGATTTTATTTACTTCTGGATTTTGGTGTTTTCGGAGTTTTTCCGGAAAGATTGGAATTGGAATGGGGACACTTGTTTTTTTGAGCAGGAGACATTTTATTACCGGAGATTTTATTTATTTCTGCATTTTAGTTTGTACCTTCGGAGATTTTCCGGGAGGATTTTAATTGGAATGGGGATACTATTTTTTGGTCTGGAGACTGTCGAACCAAGCATTTTTATACCGGAGGTCTTATTCTTCTTCTGGAGTTTGGTTTTTTTTTAGAATTAAATAAAAACTTTAATTTTAAGTCTTGGATGTCTTTTTTTGAATTGCAGAAATTATTGTTTTAAAAATTAGTTTTATTTCAAAATTTTCACAAGGTTTTTAAATTTCAAAATTTTTCTAGCGACATTTTAATCTAATATTGGACTTTTTCTAAATATGAATTATTTCTTATTAATTCTAAATAAAAAATTAATAACAATAATACAAATATTTGTTTTCAGAAATTTTTGTAATTAATAAAATAATAATAATTTTATATACAGGGTGATCCACATTTTAAAATTATTTCGTAATATACAGGGTGTTTTATAACGTCACAGCATACCAAAGTAATCCTTTTTTAATGGAACGCCCTATATATATTATCTCGAATTTGAATTTTGCTCATTTTCCTTATTCCGGCAATGCCAGGTTTTTATCATGTTCTACAGGGTATTTTTAAAGATATGGCCATTTTTAGATGAAAATCTAAATGAAATCGTCACCCTGTATTATTTAAAATCAACAACTGAGAGTTCATATCTCAATGCCAGATTAATTTCATAGTAGTCTAGTTTTGTTGCAACTAATCATGTTTTCGATATCTTTCATTTTGTTTACAGGGTGACCCAAAACTCACAACCATGATTTTCTAGGTTATTTCATAAACTACTTATAAAATACTTTTACTTTTACATTTATTAAGCATTTTCTATACTTAAATGTTACAGTCGTACAATTATTTCGATTTTTAATAATAAAACGATATTTTTGGTAAATATTGAAAGTTTCTTAGAGTTAGCAGGCCATGGGTGCCGTATTTAACAGAAGGTATTAAGTAATGATTCTGATTGTTGTTTGTGTATACAATTGAAATTGGCGAATGATGAATTTTTCCAATGAGGCGCCCAAAGTGGGGCTTTCTAAAATTTAAGGAACCACATATCATTACACATACATTTGCAACGTGGGGCTTTCTAAAGTTTAAAGCATCACGTAATTAGTCATCTGGATACTAGGTGAATGAGACAAAAATAGCTTGCTAGAAGTAAGGGTGTATCATGAATGATTTCCAGAGCACCGATTACCTGAAAAAAAGAAATTTCGAGAAAGTTATGGATCGATTTAATTGTACAGGTAATGGTGGTATAAAAAATGGAAAAACCCGTTATTACCTTGGAAAATGAACACAATGCATTATTAGAAGTTACGGATAATCAAAATACAAATAAATGAGTAATTTCCAGGAAACAAGAAATAACTAAAAAATACTTTGAAACAATAAGATGCACCCATATCTTATCAGGAATTATTGGATGATTTTTGGCGAAGAGCAAACTTTTGTAATTGGGCACAAAGACAAATTCATGATCACAGATTTTTTTCATTATGTAAAAATGGTTTTTTAAATCGACATAACTTTCACTATTATGTGAGAGAAAATCCTTATGCGATAGTTACTATTTCTCAAACAAGATGGTCTTTAAATGTTTGGGGTAGTTTTGTTGGTGATTATGTAATTGTACCATATTTTTTGAGTAAACAGTTAACAGTGAAGTTTATTTAGATTTTCTGGAGAATCAGTTGTGGTATCTATACATGATGGGACTCAAATACATCATAATGCAGTAATTAATTCGTGGTCAAACTTGATGATCAATTTCCAGAACGATGGATAGGTAGGGGATGACTAATTCAGTGGCCAGCTACATCGGCAGATTAACAAAAGTTGATTTTTTTCTGTAGAGGTATGTGAAAAAAAGTTGTGTATAAAATACTTGTAACTACAAGAGAGGACATAAAAAATGGAATTAGAATTGTTTTCCAAAACATAAGTATTCCAATGACTAGAAATGTGGGGAGGTCATTGTAATTTCGAATTTTTTGTTTAGTTATTAATATTAGAGTCTTGTTAGACAATCTGTAGTTTTATTTTTAGAGTATTTATAATTGACGTGTGTTTTTTAAGCTGCCAATTGCCAACTCTAAGAAACTTTCAGTATTTGCCAAAAATATCGTTTTATTATTAAAAATCGACGATTGTAACCTTTAGTTATAGGAAATGCTTGACATAAATAAAATCATTTTGTAAGAAGTTTATGAAAATGATATAAGATACTGGGTGTTCCATTTGAAATAACCGAGAAAATCATAATAATGTATACAAAATGAAAGATATCAAAAACATGATGAGTTGCAACAAAAACTAGAATACTACGAAATTATTCTGGCCTTCAGATATTAAC
This sequence comes from Neocrepidodera transversa, assembly GCA_963243735.1. Taxonomy (NCBI): domain Eukaryota; kingdom Metazoa; phylum Arthropoda; class Insecta; order Coleoptera; family Chrysomelidae; genus Neocrepidodera; species Neocrepidodera transversa. The sequence continues at coordinate 29,976,181 of OY725339.1, forward strand.
CCTCAGTTGTTGAATTTAAATAATACAGGGTGACGATTTCATTCAGATTTTCACATAAAAGTGGCCAATCTTTAAAAATACCCTGTATAATAAGGAACTTGAGCAAATTCAAATTCGCCATAATATATAGGGTGTTTCAGTAAAAAACATATATGCTGTGACTTTATGAAACACTCTGTATATTACGAAATAATTTTAAAATGTGGAGCTCTTGACTCTATATAATTTAAAACTTTTTTCGTATCCCTCAATACAACGGAGATATCAAACTCCGGAGTACAAGTTGAACACCCTGTATAAACAAGTTATTCAAAATATTCCTGAAATTTGGGTTTGTATCTAAAAATTCAAATTTTGTGATATTTTTCTAGATTTCTAGATTTTCATTTTAAATTTAGGATTTTTTGAAAATTTAGATATTCTTCAAAAAATATGTAAAAAAATTTGAAATTTTTAAAATAATTAAAAAGATTTAAAATGTTTTTAAACAGTAGATTTTTTTACTTCAAAATTTAGTAGAGGTTTTTGAACATAAAATAAGATTTTCAAAATTTGTTTTACTAAAATTTATATATTTTTAAAATTAGATATCAAAATTTTTAATTTTAATCTAATCGACTTTTTCCAAAAATAAATAATTAAAAAAAGCTAATTATCCCAATTGTTTTTTGATTTTAATAAAATTTATTAGTTAATTAAGATTCCATATCAGCTATAATTTTGTCTGATTATTCTTTTGTAGGTGAATTCGGTTTATGAATAAATTTAATATTAATATTTAAAATTAAACTCCAATTGTAGCGACATTAGATAAATTTTTATCAATGTTTTAAAAATAACATTGTGTTTAAATTGAATATAATCGATAATGTAATAATCTAATAATTTGTTGACAGAGTCGCAATACATGTTTAATCATTCATTCTGATGAAAAATATTTTATATTGTTCTTGATAAATATTGTTAACTGGAAGTTGATAACTGTTAGCAATGCAATAAATATTTTTTTTATCAAAAGCAGATGTGACTTATTTTTTGCAAAATTGTTTATTTTTGTCGAAGAACCATTCAAAAAATTACAAATATCAATTATTTATTTAAATACTTGGTAATTCATATATTTCAATAATTAATTGATTAAAATGAGATAATAATAAAAACAATATTAGATTTATTAATTTTTGGCACTGTTTAATTTCCTACCTTGTTCAAGTGAAGTTAAAATTCTTATACAGGGTGTCCCAGAATAAAGGAGACAAACTTTGGCGGTAGAATATTTACTTAATTTTAAGACCCAAAGTTTTTATGAGTCCATTCTCTAAATTGAGTATTAACGATGTTACAGGGTGTTAAATTTTCAGAAAAAAAATAATATTTTTTTGTATAACTCCAAAAACGGCTTTATATTTTTTTATGTCGATCTATATTAATTGATCTAATTTTACTAAAAATTACCTGTCTAACTTAAACCAGGGACGTACGGTAGATAGGGGTCCAACATGTGTACCCCTTATTTTTCACGCCACTGAAAACAATTTTGTTTTGGCATATTTTTCTAAATTCTATACCTTTCTAGTACACAAAGTGCATAAGGTTTGTTTTTAGATATCCAACATTAAATAGGTCAGCGTTCAGTAATTATAACTTATTGTTTCTATTAGTTTTTACAGTTTAGTAATGAAAATTACTATTTCTTATAAATTTTAAGAATAAATAATCAAGAAATAAATATGAAAATTGAATACAATAATGACTGGAGGACGTATAGGCAGTACATGTCCAAGAAAAATGTTAATGCTTATAAAAAAAGAAACAATAACTTTTATAATTACTGAAATTTGACCATTTAATGTTGCGATATCTCAAAAAATGTTGAGAATTTACAGAATTTTATGTACGAAAGGTATAGAATTTAGAAAATTATGTCAAAACCAAATTTTTTTTCAGTGACGTCAAAATTAGGGGGTACACATGTTGAACCCCTATCTACCGTACGCCTCTGGTTCAAGTTACAGATAGGTAATTATTATTGTAATATTATACTAATTAATAGACCCACACAAAAAAAATCCATAAAAAATATAAAGCCATTTTGGAGTTATACAAAAAAATGTTATTTTTTTCGGTAACTTCGTTAATAATCAATGTAGAGAATGGCTTCATAATTCTACCATCGAAGTTTGTCCTCTTTATTATGTATATATCATCATTAATTTAAAAATAATGTACAAAAAAATATTGAAAATCACTTATTGATCTTTTGAATATTTTGCTCCCTATGTATAAGAACGAATTCATTTTCGTCTTGTTTTTCGCGTAAATAAAAAATTCTTCGTTCGCGACCGTAGTAAATTTTTATTGGCAATTGCTTGCGTTTGGAACGTTTCCTCGCCTTCTGTCGTCACAGGGAGTATAAAACAAAAAACGCTATCTTCGATGTGTATACGTGTACGTGTGTATGTATATATTCCTCAAACCAACAGACGACCTACCTTTCTATTAATAAAATATTTAAAAATAACTGTAAATACAAATATATAGCATAGCTGCTCGAGCAGCGGCCAACTCAATTTTCTCATGGAAATTGATTCAGCGCTTTTTACGTGTTTTGTTATAAAAAAAGTACAATGCACATTTTACTTGTATGATTGCCTCAATTATAGCGGCGATCACGAAATATAGTTAAAGCACCAAATCTGTAGAAAACTATACCCCAAAATTAAATTCAATCCAACTAACTAAACTGGCAAAATGAAAAAATCATGCTAAAGTAAACATAATTTCAGTACTTTAATATGAACCATCTTAAATCAGTGGTCGATTCCAGAAACTTTGGCTGGGTATATAAATCTAAACGCTTCAGACGACGGTCAGTCTCTTTCGTTGATATGCATGCATTCCGGTCTCAGTGCACTTGTTTTATGTCCACAGTGGAACTCTCAAGAGAAGTACAACTAAAACACGTTTACATATCACTCTTAATAAGTGTCAACCTCTCCTTTTTCGATAGTTTTTACTTTTATAATATTGTTTGTTTGCAATTTTAAGTGTTGGATTTAGTATTTTATTATATTTCTAAATTTAAAAAAATTAATGTTTTCAGATTATTCTATTTTAAAATAAATCAGGTTTCCACCTAAAATTTTGATTTTGTTTGTAAAATTTAAAAAAAATCTCTATTTTTGAAGTTTTAAATGCTTTCCAAAATTAAATTTCAAAAGGCTTTTTCGATTTATGTTTTGCCATTCAAAAAATTTGTTTTTTTATTTTTGTCAAACATTTATAATTTACATAAAAAAAATCATTATTGTTTTTTAACCTGAAATGCATTTTTTTGATTTTTATCAAACAATTCCAAAGAAGTTTTTCATTTTTTCTTTAATATAATATTAAAAAAATCAGTTGTGTCGCACCAAAACTTTCTCGACGACTATCCAGAGACGAATGGTATAATTTTAAGAGTGGTGGTATCTTTTCAGAAAAATGGTTAGATTAATAAAATTTTAAGTGAATTGGTTAAAAAATGGTACTTTTCGTTTTTAATCTCAAAATTGGAGGAAAAGTCAATTTCAACCGATACATATCGATTATTATTTCCTGCTTTTACCGAAATTGGTTCTAATCTAGTCAATGCTTTTTCAGATATTTAATGTTAAACTTTCAAATTATGAAAAAAAATTTTTTTAACAAGTGACAGTTGGAAAAATAATTTTGACTGTTCTGAATGAGCTTTTCAAGTGCTTTCAAATGACATATTGCAAGTTAAATTACTATCATATAGCTTCCGTCATTTTTTGACAGTGATACATCCGTTTGACAGATGTGAGAACAACTTGTTTTTTCCGACAATTAACAGAAATCCATTTTATCGAAATTGGTTTAACACGTTAAGTGCCACCGTGAAATAAAAAAATGGGTCTGGGTGGCAATAAGAAATTTTTTGACCAACGAGTAACAAAGATTTTTTTGATACATGGATATGTAAGAAACTTGCAAAAATGATAAAAAAATTGTATTTTTTTGCATGTTTTCACATGCGTATCCAGGTTGGATACATAATATATTTTTTATTTCCCAAGCCATGTATCCAACGCTGATACATTGGTTGAAATAGGTAACAGATCACAACATACTTTAGAAGAAAATCGTGGTGCTGGTAAAAAGAGAGGACTTGTTATAAAAATTTAAATAATTCAACCGCCACCCAAAGTAGATGTAACACATTCGACAAATATTATTGTTTGTCATGTTTTTTTGACTTCCATAAGTGTTTAAAGGACTAAAACGTTTTCACCCTATTTTTTAGGTTTATTACGCTTTCGTGACTTCCGTATTCGGGACTTTTCAATAACTACCTATATTTGTACCTTTTTTTTCCGCTTTCGACACTTCCAATTTTTTAACCTGAAACTTAGATATACCGTTTCCGCATTCGGGACTCGATTGTCTGAAGTCCTACCAAGTTGGAATAATTATCAGCAAATTCAATAAAACTAATTGTGAAGGTGATGCGGGTTTGGAATTGGCAGTTTTGAAGTTTAAAAATCGTCAAGATATTTTACTACCAGAAAGAATCACAAAAGATTTTTTCTACTACCGTGCGTAAAGTAAGTACTTTACGCACGCTAAGGAGTGCGTAAAGTTTAACTTTTTTTCACTAGTGCGTAAAGTAAATTAAAATTTTCAAATTAACTTTTTTGCATGCCCAATACATTTTTTGCAATATCCTTATGTTTCTTATCTTGCCAAGATTCTATGTGCCAGAAATCAACTGGTTAACTTCAAGATTTTGGAAAATAGCTTGTTAACCTCTTGCATGCGAAATCTATTTTTGTATATAAAAATTATGGTAGTAGAAAAAATATTGTATGCAACTAGTGTGTAAAGTGCATTTTTTTAACTCATGTGATTGTCGCACTCGCCTTTGGCTCGTGCGACAACATTCACATTCATGAAAAAAGTATCCCTTTACACACTTGTCGCATAAATAATTATTTTGTTACTTGACGATGGGGCCAAAGATAAAATTCTAGCATTCTGTACACTGACTGCCCAAAAAACCTTGGTAGCCTGCAAGAATTTTTTTCGAAAATAATAGCACTTATATATGCTCTACTCCCCAACAAGAATGAAGAAACTTACATTAGGCTTTTTTCCCTAATAAAATCGCATCTTCCCAAGTGGAAACCCCAGAATTTTGAAATAGACTTCGAAAATGCTGCAATACAATCCTTTAGGAAAACTTTTCCTCTAGTAAATTTAATAGGGTGCAACTTCCACTTTAACCAGTACTTGTGGCCGAAAGTGCAACAAATTGGTTTAACCAACCTTTATAAATAAAACACTGAAGTTCGTACCCACGTTAAAATGTGTGCCGCAGTGGCACACCTTCCAACAAAATATATTGACGAGGGGTGGATGGACATCATGTCAAGTTCTCCGGAGAATGTGTTAGTACAGAGATTTAATGATTATTTTGTTGATCAGTGGTTGGAAAACAATATAATTTGTAAATATTTGATAAATAAATTATAATTTAGAATTGAAGGGTTTTTATTTGGTTAATACTTAACTGCTTTCTTCTGCACAGATTAAGAAGTCCCAAAAGCGGAAAGGTTATGTCTAATTTTCAGGTATATCAACTTGTCACGAAAGTGGAATAAAAAGGTACAAATACAGGTATAAAGTGAAAAGTCCAGAATACGGAAGTCACGAATGTGGAACACACGATTTTTTACGTTTATTTTATTTGTACTTTGTTTATTTTTCCACTACAATTTTATGTTTTATTTTTTCAATCAATATTACTCTAATTCAGTTTTATGTTACTTTGTCCTAAGACATAAACTACTTCATAAATTTCAGGCCACACAGTAACATCCCCAATAAAGGTATACATCATATATGCGTTCACTTTAGATACATTCGACCTGAAATACAAATTTGCATGTACATCAATATTGGATACACGTGGCCCATTGAACCATCTGAAGTGTGTATCCACGTGGCACTTCACGTGTTAAACCTATAAATTACTTTTTCACTTAATGTTAAAGTTTCAAACTTTGACATTTTTTATTTTTGACACGTGAGAGTTGGAGAAATAATCTTGAGTTTTCTGAATAGTTTTTCAAGGGCTTTCAAATGACATATAGCTTCTGTCATTTTTTGATAGTGACACTTTCGTTTGACAAATGTCATACAAAAACTAATGGGTTTTTCCGACGGATAACCGAAACCAATATACCAAATTTTAGCTCAATCGGGTCAAACATGTGGCCTCATTCATATAAAAATACACACACAGACAGACACACAGACAGACACACAGACAGACACACAGACAGACACACAGACAGACACACAGACAGACACACAGACAGACAAACACACACAGACAGACAGATACACAGACAGACAAACACACACACAGACAGACAGACACACAGACAGACTTCTATCTGGAACTGATCTTAATCGTCTCAGGGGACCGCGAAATGGAAAATTTTTTTCTCACTTTCCCTCATCGTTGGATCATGGGGTCGTGAAAGTAAGAGAATCACAGTGAAAAAAAAACTAGTTTATTAAATAATTTGCCCCTTTTTTAATTTTTTTCTAAAATTCAATCTAAAATAAGAAGTTTCAAAATTTATTTCTTTAAAGTTTTGTTAATTTTTGTTTTGTAATTCTATTTTTTTCATCTTAAACTGTCTGTTTTTTAATTTGATTTTTAAGTACTTTACTCTTGAACTGAAGTCATATTTATCGGACTTCTCTCGTGTAAGACTTTCAGCTATATTAAACTTTACAAAAGAACTTTGTCTAAATTGTAATTTATTTTTATGAATAATTAATATGCCGGTAAAAATATCGCGAAACGAATGTTTTGTAGTGCATCAATACTGAACAGTGTTGCTAACCCTACGGATTTATCTGTAGATCTACCGATTTATACGATAATCGCGGATTTTCCGATATTACAGCTTTTTCTACGGAAAGTGGCTACTAGGTACTATTACTTGATAGAATGATTGAGATTTCGTTTATTTATGACTTATTTTATGTTATTGATTGATTAGAATCCTAAATTTTGTTTATTTATTGTTAATAGAACTAATTAAAACTATTATTGCTTTTTTCATTGGGTTTTATTCTATTCTGCTAAATTTGAATATTTATTTATTACGAAATGCAGCAACATCGAACGTGACGCGCTCTGGCGTAGATTTGTCAAAGGTGATTATGAGTTTTTTATCTGCAATAATTGACTTCGGTTTTATATATTTCAACGGATTTTCGTTGACCAATCTACAGATGGCGTTTTCTGCTGTTTACGGATTTCTACGGATTTTCGATAACCTGATCTACAGATATTGCGTTTCGAAAGGTTAACAACACTGGTGCTGAACCATGTCAGGCCGAACCGAACGCAAACCGAATCAGGTCGGTAACCGATCAAAGAAATCCAGCCCACTAATAAAACTTATATAAAATATTTTTGTTGTGCTGAGTGAATTTATTTCATTCTGAGGTAATGTAGACAAGTCAAAAGCCGACTGTGCCGATCGGCATAGGTCTGGGCACGGCTTTAGATATAAAGAATTCGGGCATCTCTACGAAATGCTATTTTTTTTTGTTTTGTAGAGGGTTGTTGACTATGGTTGATGCTTATTGGCTATTCCAGATCAGGTGTCACATTGAAGTCAAGATACACTAATATTGCTTTATTTAAGACCGAATTTATTTCTCGTTTTATAAGACAGACAGGAAATCAAATAGATTTGGAAAATAACAATGCTAACTGGGTTTTGCCACTAGATATTCTGGGAATAAATATTTTTAGATGCGTTAAGACATGAAAGTACAGACATGTCCAAAATGTAATCTATTCCACTCATTTTTTTTGGTTTTGTAGATATATTTATTGATCTGTATTCTACAATTTTTGTATAAATATGTGTAAATGTTTGTAATAAATAAATATATATTATTTATGTGAAAATTGTTTATGCAAAACTTATACTTTTAAACCTTATACATTATATTAATTATGTCTTAAATATCTCGTATATAAGTACATAATAATTGTCCTTCATTGTGATAATACAATATGTGTCAACAATTCTATTGTGGAATATCGTAGCGAAAATTTTCCCACTGAATGCTAGAAGCACCAGCTGCTTTTCATAGAATACAATCAACACATTGTTGACACATTTATCTTATTTGCACTTTAATATAAATCCATTGATGAAAACCTGTCAAGCCTGATTAAATGCAAGGGAATTTTTTTTATTATTAATTATTTCAATTATCTACAAAAAGATTTATTTATTGATAGCGTATTTCAACAAAGCTGTTATTCAATAACAAATGTTTTAGTCTGGAACGGTTTAGATGTCAATTTGCTAATAAACCTTTTCGCACGTTCATCTAAACGAAACGGAATTCAAAAATTCCTGCCAATTTATTATATCTACCTGGGAAGTTTTTGGTGGATATTAGCAATAGCCGTTAAATATTTAGTTACATTCTGCTGATTATAAAATATTTTACATCCAGAACTATTTTAATATCCTTACAAAATGTCTCTGAATAATTAACACAAATGTTAAAAATAAAGATTAATTTATTATTAATATGTAAATAATCATTTTGGTAATGTAAAGAACAAAAGACACACGAAAATGACGTGTCCTGTATTTTTTGTCTAAATTCGATGAAATGGGTTGTTAAAAATTATCTAAAGATAAAAAAGTGTAATTAAATAATAATGAAACGTCCCTATGCTAAATCAAGTTATTTTCTATTAATTCCTTTTTGAAATTTTATTGTATGATAGGGTAAGTTTAGGTGATTTAGAAGCTTTTATGAAAAATAAATTTTATTTAAAAATTTATAATAAAGGCTGTAGAAAGGAAAGTGTAAAATTTATCATCCCATCTTGAGTGAAATTTTTCCTATTTTGTGGAATATTGGATATGTTGATGTGGTATAATATAGTTTAGGTGATTTAGAAGCTTTTATGAAAAATAAATTTTTTTGAAAAATTTATCATAAAGGCTATAATAAAAGGGAATGTGTAAAATATATCATTCCGTCTTGAGTGGAACTATTTCTATTTTTTTTTGAATATTGGATATTTTGATTTGTTATAGTATAGTTTCGGTGATTTAAAAGTTTTTATGAAGAATAAAATTTTCTGACAAGGGCAGTAAAGAAAAGTAAAAAAAAGATGTAAGAATAGAACGCGGACTAAATGCAACTCACAAAATTTTTTCCTCTATAATTTTGTTGCTAACTTAAAAGCACCGGTAAGTTGTATTGTATGTAGAATGAAATTTTCTGGACAACGTTTAATAAAGAAGTGATTAAAGAAAATAAATCTGTACATTTACTTTTATAGAGTGTCTTGTAACAAAAATAAAATTTTCTGAGAACGCTTAATAATGGAAGCATATTTTTGAATATTTTTTTGAGCGATGGGATATTTAGATTTGGGATAGTATAACTTAGGGAATTTAGAAAATTTTATAAAAAATAAAATTTTATAAAAAATAAAATTTTCGGACAAATTGATAAGAAAAACCAAAATTTTCTTCTCCATTCGGTCATAGATGCTTTTTTGTTATATTTTAATTATTTGATGGAGAACAAACTTAAATTACAGATTGACGAGTTATATTTTTTGTGAACTTTAAAGCCAGTCTTCTACGACGTCACAAACAGGACCATTTATCGATATTTTCCTTCTGCCTAATTTTGTCGCATTCTAGATGAAGACTTTGGCTACTTTGGGCCTTTTTATGAATTAAAAAAAAATCTTAATAGTGAGAATTTTAACAGTGAAAAATAAAAAAATTATATACAGTCTGTCGTATTCACTTCTATATTTTAGAATATGTATATTATTTTTTATTAATCCATAAACCTGCTCTACAGGGTTAGAAATATATTGCCAATTTCTAAACCATAATAGTTAAGAAGATCGGTTAAATGGTACTTAAGAAATATAAATAAGAAATAACTGTTTATTTGCTTACCATATGACTTCCGGAGTTCCTTCCGCTCCCGTAACATTACACGATAACGAGAACGAGTGTTTTGGTGTGAAATTAACGTTCTTCTGGACTGCCGTTAATTGAACTGCAAAATAAAGAAATATATAATAATAATAATATGAAGAACAAAAATAAATGCTGTTTACAATATTATTGCGTCTGTCAATTGTTTTAATAAAGTTTTCTTAACTAAAAAAAAACGAAATGTAAGTGGCAAATTATTTTCCTGTTACGTTCAAAAGTAATTGATTTTTTTTCAATTATTATGATATACAGGATGGAGCAAATGTACTTTTAATTTTATCTTTGATATCCCCATTGTTTTCTCTATCCAACCATGTAGAACATTTGATTTTTTTATTAGGTTTCGACAATGAAGTTTACTTTAGGAAGTACGTTCCTAAAAATATTAGTACAAGAATTATAAAATATCTTGAACAAGGGGAATTACAATTTGAGCAATTCTTACAGAATTAAAATAATTCAAAATAAGTATTTAGTTTCATATTATGAAATTTCTAGTTATCATTCAATAATTGAACTTTAAATAAATTTTATTTATATTCTGATTTATATACTCAAATATATACTCTGGGCGTTAAGCTCAAACTATATTCAATTCTTAATTAATTTTAGTTAAACAGACTTATAAATATTTACAGTGAAAATGGAACAGGGCCGTACTAAGAAAAAATTACAGTTCATTGTCAAAACCTAATAAAAAAAATTTAGTATTTGATTGGTCGGACAGAGAAAAAATGGGGATTTCAAAAACAGAATAAAAAGTACAGGTCTGTATGAAAAAATTGGATGAACGCTATGTTAAGCGGTATTTGATCTTCAATAATAAAACCTTATAAAGTTATTTCTATCTTTAAACATTAGGGTCTTAATTAAATGAAACGAAAATCATGAATTTCGGTTTTCCCCTCATACCTCGGAAACCGGACCTGATATTTTAATTTTGAAAAAAGGGTTCAATTCGTCATCTTCTTTACAATTTAGCCAACATTGTATCTATAAGGGTTTACGAGATTCTTATAACGTTCAATTTTTGAGCTACCCTGTATTTTTATTTTATATGTAATTGTTTATATATTTTTTTTATTTCATCTATTATTATTTCAATTTATTGACTTCTTTCTAAAAAAATATATTAAAACAATCATTAGAGCAAATTTTCTGTCTTCTCAGTAGTGAAGTCAATAATAGACTATTAAAATTTTATTTTTTTATCAATTAAATTTAAACTATACTGACTTATAATAAAGAACTTTTATTATATTTTGACCATTATCATTATATCTTGAATATAAAACTAAAAAAATGAGGGAGTAATCCCACCCAACTTTCCGAACACTCCTAGTAAAGTAATTGTTTAATCGATTATTTTAGTTTTTCTGCATCAAAATACATTAATAAAATAAGTTTACAAAAATTAAAAAAAAATTAATTTTTTCTAAAAATTTTTTTTAACTTTTTATAATTTTGTATAATTTCTACAAGTATTATTTTAAAATTATGAAATATTTCACACATAATGTTCTTTTTGATCACTTTCGGGTGTACTAGTTACTTTTTGCATTTGTTTTATCATTTTCGATAAAACAAAAGGACAACAAAATTTAATTTTTGTTTTATTTTGGTTATAATAATTACAATGTTAAATTCGAAGAGACTAAATTATTTTTTAAATTTAGAGTTTTATATTACCTATCGAATGGTATAAATCCCATTTTAATATCTTTAATATTTTTAAAGTTATTCAATTTTTTTTCTTTAAACATATTAAATTTCAAAAAAAAGAGGAATTCTACAATTTTTTGAATAAAATTTTGAAAAAAATCACAATTATAGAGTTTTTTACTACAAATTTAAGGGTAATTTTTTAAAATTTTTAATATTAATTTTAACCTTAAAACAAATCAAACCTATTTTTGAATAATTTTAAAATCATTAAATAATTAATATCTCATTCAATTTTATTCAAAATGGGAAACAAACCTTTTTTTTAGGTTTTTTGGATCAAAATGTATTAATAAAGAAAGTTTAAAAAACTAAAAAAAAAAAATTTTTTTCTATAACTTTTACAAATACTATGTTAAAATTATGAAATAATTTACACACATAGTACTTTTGGATCCTTTTCGGATATGCTATTTAATTTTTTCATTTATTTTATACTTATTGATAAAACGAAATTACAAAAAATTTTAAAAAATTTCTTAATTTTGTGTATAATAATTACAATTCTAAATTTTAAGAAACTAAAATACATTTTAAATTTAGAGTTTTATTTTATCTTTAGATTAGTGCAAATCCCAGTTCAATAACTTTAATATTGTAGAAGTTATTCAATTTAGTTTAAAATCATAATATAATTTTAAATGTTTCTTAGCCAATTTTTAAAAAAAATCACAATTTTTGTAATAAAATTTTGAAAAAAATTATAATAATAAAATTAATTATTACAAATTTAAAGATATTTTTTTAAAATTTTTAATATTAAAATTTTAGTAAAAAATAATAATTTAATAAGGATAAAAATTGCTTAAAAATTAAAATAAAAACTAGCGGCGAAACTATGCGGAACTCGAAAAAAAATTAAAGACAAAATTTGTAGAAAATTTTATATTCTACAATTTTGATTTTTTGTAAATTTTCATAAAAATCCATAATTTTGTCTCAAAATCTAAAAAAAGTCGCAAATGTCTATATACATTATTTTTCACGCCCTCTAGCGACGAAACTATGATTAAATCAAAAAAACGGTAAAAACAAAATGTGTAGAAAATTTTAGATAAGGAACGTCATAAAACAGTGAACATTTCGCCGAGTCTGACGATCTTGAGCCTCGCCATGCGCCCTATTTCTAACCACACTTTCACTTGTCACTTGTAATTGCCAACCTACACATTTTAAGGTTGGCCTCCATTGTAAAAGGCTGGGTAATTTGTCAACAATATAGCCCATAAAAAGAGAAGAAGAATTTTCAGGTTACTAACATTATTGTCCTAAAGGACAGCCTAAAATTAGGCAACGGCTCTTACATATAATAGAAGTTTTTAGCACCTCACCCGCTAACGCTAACGTTAAAGCTAAATTTGGTTAGCGTATAGAATAACGGAATGTAAAAAATAGAGTTTTAGCAAAGCAATTGCGTTTTTCTGCATTTTAAGTTATGTCATGTATTAATTATGACATTTGTTTAATGTATTTGAGTTAAGGGGACCCACTAAACATCCCACTATTTCGGAGAATTTACCGGATAACGCTATTTTTACTACGTGAGCATGCGCAGTCTGCTCGAAATGAGGATTACCGTTAGCGGCTGAGGTGCTAAAACTCTCTATTAATTTTTCTGAAATAGCGAGATGTTTTACGGGGCCCCTTAACTCAAATACATTAAACAATTGTCATAATTGACATATGACATAACATACAATACAGAAAAACACAATTGCTTTGCTAAAACTCAATGTTTTACATTCTGTTATTCAATATGATAACCAAATTTAGCGTTAACGGTAGCGGACGAGGTGCTAAAACTTTCTAATAACTAACAAGTGTATAATATATTGTAAAATTATTGATTTATGTTAATATAAAACTATTTTATTGTCCTTCGCTTCTGCGTGGCAATTGCTCTAGGTAAATAAGTTGAAGATTCCAAGTGCCAAAACGTATAAATACCCAAAAATACCCGGCCGGACATCCATTTTCCCTTGATTTCAATTTAAGGCATCAAATACCTGTGTTTCAGTCCTTGTTTGTCTAACACTTCATCAACACATCAAAAAGTATTGTACAAAGCTCAAAAACTGAAAATATAATCATTTTTGATATTTAAATGACCTTAGGGTATATACCCGGGTAAATACCCAATTTATATTTACCTTCCCCCTGGGTTTTTACCCGGAGCACATCACTATATGTATATGAGTTGCTGATATATAGAAAGAAATATTCGAGTTCATCAAAAAATTGGTTTGTTGGAGGGACAAATTGAATTAGAAAATTTTATATGGTAGGAAAATTAGTGGTGACATGCCTAGCTATATTAGAAGATTTTGAAAGGGTAATGTTCCTGGTTCTACGCAACAATAATGTAACTACAATTCGTCTATCATTATCTCTGAATCTTTATCTGTCGAAATTTGCTGTTGGTGAAGATGAAAAGTACATATTTATGTCAGGGAATCCCATTAATAGCAGCATATATAACATATAAGTATATAGATGATAACATATCTATCTAGCTGTGTTAGAATGGACGTTTTCTAATATTCAAAAAGCAAAAATACTGAACATTTGGATAAGTGCAACTTGCGGCACTTTTAACAATATAATATCAGCATTATCCTTCCATTGTCTACATGTTAGGAACAGACCATTATTTTTAAGGCATTTTGATTAGAGGACCTATTACTCCTCTGTATGATCAAAGGGGGATAAACATGTGTTCTTGAAGTTTAAGCTATAATGGGATTTGTTTTAGAATTGCTCACATATAAATTAGTTGTGTTTATGCTTTATTTTCGCTTAAATGTCCAAGAATTGATTATAATTGATGTCGGTATAATTTATCGACCACAGAATATACCTAGTTAAAGATCCAAGTACAATTCAGACTTCGGGCAATTAGGCAATGACAATTACTATACTTAATAATAATAATAATAAATATCTTTATTTGTACATAAATACAATTATTGTACAATTTGCTTGGGCGAGATTTAGCCCAAGGCTACTCTTACATCTAACCCTGAAATATAGATAAGAACATTAACAAAAAAAAACTATTCTAAGGCTATACAATAAGAGTAAACTCAATAGAAATAAACATCATAGATGATATCAAATTACTGAGATAACAAAAGTTGTTGCTTTACGGATGTTTTAAACTTTTTAAGAGTATGCAGCTGTTTAATATCGTTGTTAAGATTATTGTAGAGAGCAACTGCATTATAAGAGAAGCTACGCAGTAGAGTGTTGTGGCATTGTTAATGTAAAATTATTTCTTATATTGACTTCGTGCCTCGAAGTACGGAATATTAATTTGCTACTTAAGTATGGTGGTATTAAACTCTTTAAAATTTTGAAAACTAGCGAAAGAAATACGTATTTAAATAAGTTGTTGATATTTAGCCAACCAGTTCTGGATAAAGCCTGCGAAATATGATCAAATTTCCTGAGATTATTAACGAATCTAAAACATGTATTTTGCATAATTTGAAGGCGATTTTTGTTTGTTGCTGTAAAACAAGGATAGTAAGCAGTTAAACCATAAAGTATTTTAGAAATTACCAAACTTTGACAAATTTTTGCTTTTGTGGATTTGTTACGGAGAATATGTTTGTTAGAATATAGTAGTCTAAGTGCACAATAACATTTTTGTAAAACATCACTTAGATGTTTATCAAACCTCATACATTCGTCAAAGTAGAGACCCAGATTTTTTGCTACGGATTCATGTGCGATCATCTCATTTGATGTAGTATTTTTTATTAATTCATAATAATGTTTATTAGTACAATATATTAGCATCTTGGATTTAGCAGCATTAATGTGCAAGTTATGGGTTGAAGAGTAAGCATTAATTGCTTCAAAATCAGCATTTATTAAACCTACAGCATTAACATAATTACTAGGATAAAAATCCAAGTACAATTGTGTATCGTCAGCAAAAAATTGAGCAAAACAGTTGCTAATTTTCGTATACAGATCTGATGTGTAAAGCAAAAAATAAAAGTGGCCCCAGAACTGAACCCTGAGGCACACCGGACTTTATTGTAGCAGAAGTTGACATCTGATTGTTAATGATAACTTTTTGTGATCGGCCATGTAAATACGATTTTATGAATCCTAAAGAAATATCATGGAATCCATAATAAGAGAATTTGGCACTAAGAAGCCTGTGATTTATTGTGTCGAACGCTTTGCTAAAATCCAAGAAAAACTCCTAGAAAAATCAATTCTTAGAGTGAATTTTGAAATGTGGAATAAATACGAAAGTGTTACACACTCGACATGTATATAACCGGAAGGAATGGGATAAACATTGATCAAATTAGACTCATAATGGATTATACTAAAAGCTAAATTTTATAACCTTTAGCTCCGTATGAGGTTGAACTATTATTGTTTTAGATATGTCACCTAAAACACAAAGTCGTGTTTATCATCTAATACTTTGTTTAATACAACTTGTTCTTCTGGTCTCAACTCCTTTAAACATATACATTGATCAGTGAGAACAAGGCGTGAAATATAATTACAAGATCAAACGAACTTACCTTAATTACTTGAAGTTCAATCTTAATTATATGAAACGCCTTATTCGAGATGATCAGTCCCGTCCCTACCCAGTTTATAGATAGCCACAATATGGGTTTAGAATTTACTTTCACTTCCCATGATTATCTTAGTTGAGACTAACACTTTAAAGAATAAAGTTTGAAAGAACTAGAGATGGGACTACTAGAGAACTTTGGGAGACACTTCGTCGTTATTTTGGAACTCCGTTTGGTTAATTTTAGCTTTAAAAATTACGTGGGTACTCACGGGAAACAGTGGTTACTACATTTGATCATCTCTTCATATAAATAAGATCGAACTTCACTTAAGGTAAGTTTGTTTGATCTTATATTATTTGTGTGTGAATTTGCAAATACTGAAAAAACAGGCAATTCCCTTTGTCTAACATCAAATAAATATATTGTGTAGGTAATATTTATTTTAAGATTAGTAAAAATTTTTGTTAATTAAATTTTACTAAAAACTCGTTAATAACACATGGTGTATAAAAACTGGATGTCGGTATATTTTTAATAATATCTTAATTACATTAAAATTAAGGTTTAAACATACAGATTTAATTAAAAAGGAACGTTTTTTCCTATTTTTTTTTGCCTCTTCTACAGAGATATTTATCCAGAAGGATGTTTATTTTTGTTGTTTTAATTTTTGTTCAACTGGTAATGATTATTTAAAATATTATTTGTTTATTATTAAAATTTTAGTTAATATCTCATTTTTATTAAGCAATCTGTATATAAATTTATTTTTATATCTCGCCAATAAGGTTATCACAAACATTCAAACAGGCGACAATGTTAATAAAAATGACATATTTTTATATTGGAACAAATTTCGCAAGACAACAAAGCTTTCGTTGATGTGGCCGTTAACCGACAAAATATGGATACTTTGATTGATAGTCGTCCTTAAATGTTCTATAAAATGCCCGTCTACGGACATGAATTTTTTTATTGAGTGACTTTTATAACGGTTCTTTCATAAATTGAGTTCTTGATGCACTTCAGTAAGAAAAAAGAAGTTAATAAAAGCTAAAATGTGGCAATAGATGATAGGAAATGAACGAGGATAAAAAACTAAGTATTTAATAATTACCTGAAGAAACAGATCGGATAATAATTATGGCACTAATGATAATTATACTTTTATTTCAGTTAATGTATAAATTTTTGAGATGGCTTATCGTCCAGAATATTAGGTTAGCCTGTTATTGGGATTTATTTATTGTATAATTCAATATTTCATGTTTGATTTAGAGTGCGAATTTATCATGTTATTTATGTTACTGATAAGGAACATTTTGTTTGTTATATTCGGTATAATCGTTAAAAATTGATTTGTACTATCATTAAAAGCAAAGTTGTCAGGTTAAAAAAAAATAAATGGGAAAAAAGATGCGTATTGTCAAGACGAATGGATTAGTTTATTTTAAATTAAACAACCATGTAGAACTTTTAATAATTTTATGAAGATTTGTAAGATTTTTTTTAAGTACGGTCCAGTCCCATTTTCAAACTAAATCTTTATGAATAAAATTAATTAAAAATTGAGTGTACTTAGAGCTTAACGCCCTAAGTATATTTAATATGTATTAAATCTAAATTAAATTTTCTTAAATAACTACTGGTTAAAATAAACAGAACCGTATTTAGAAAAATTCAGTTCATTGTAAAAACCTTATAAAAAAATTAATACGCTTCATGGTTATATAGTGAAAAAAAGTATTTTCCAATAAATTAAAAAGTACAGGTTCGTATTTAAAAAAATAGTTGAGGGTGGCTCTCCTTAAATAATGAAACACGCTATGTTAAGCGCTATTTGGCTTTAAATACAAAAGCTCAATAGTTTTTTTCAATTTTTTTAAAAATTAAGGTAATAATTAAATCAAACGAAAATCGTCACCTTCGCAGTTATCCAAATATCTCGAAAACCGGATCTGATAATTTAATTTTGAAAAAAATGCATAATGTATTTTTTCTTAAAATTTGTTTTTTTTTAACTGGAAAATTGATAGTTTAAATTTTTTATCCAATATTGGAAATTTTTTTAAATTACCTTTTTTTATTTAATTTTTTTTTATTTAATTTTTTTAATATTTCTGGTTTTCTAAAAATTGAATGCCAAATTGATTGTTTCAAATTTTTTTTAAATTCATTGTTTTATTAATTTAATTTATATTTTGTCTGTTTGGTACGAATTATTTCGCGAACATTTAAGAAATGGAATTTAAGAATTTTTTCATTTTTTTTAATATTTTTGAAGAATTTAAAAATAGGTATAAATGCAACTTAGAGCGAATCTGCGTAGCAACAAAATATATGTATGTGGCAGTTTGTCTCTAGAACCTTAAAAATTAAAAATACATTCAAGTGAACACTTATTTTAACAAAATTATTAAAATTTAAACATTTTCACCTTTGTAATAATAATTTGACAGAAAATTTCACTCATGATAAAGTTTCAAAATCTAATAAGCTTTATAAAATTGGAAAACAAATTTCAAAATATACAGTGTAATGCCAAAAATACGTTAATAATGATTTAATTATTCCTTTTCAATTTTAAATTTGTTGCCTTTTTTTCTAATATTGCAATCTTTTTAAATTACAATTTTTTCAAAACTTGCTTTAAAATTATATTTGTTTCTAAATTTCAATATTTTTTTGCATTTTTTTTTTATTATTATTATTTGTTTTTTTTTTATTTTAATTTTTACAGAATCTAAAAAATAGAAATAAATTGTTTTCAATTTAAAATTTTTCTTTTCCAATTATTGCAATTTTTAAAAATTGGGTCTTTTAAAAACTGGAAAAAATTTCTAAATTTATAAGTTACAATTTTTTTCAAAATAAGCCTTAAATTTATATTTATTTCTAAAATTCAGTTTTTTTTTTAATGGTTCATTTAAAATTAATTTTTCACTAATAAGATTTATTTTTATTTTGTTTTTTTATAGAATATAAAAAATACAAATATTTTTTTCAGTTTTGAATTTTTCTTTTTTAATTTTAATTTTTTTAAAAATTAGGATTTTTTAAAGTGGAAACAATTTCTAATTTATAAAACAATTTTTCAAAATATTCCTTAAAATATTTGTTTTTAAAATTCAGTTTTTTTTCAAATGTTTCATTTCAAATTAATTTTTTTTCAGTTTTTTTTTAATGGTTCATTTAAAATTAATTTTTCACTAATAAGATTTATTTTTTTTTATTTTGTTTTTTTTTATAGAATATAAAAAATTCAAATATTTTTTTCAGTTTTGAATTTTTCTTTTTTAATTTTAAATTTTTTAAAAAGTTGGATTTTTTAAAGTGGAAAAAATTTCTAATTTATAAAACAATTTTTCAAAATATTCCTTAAAATATTTGTTTTTAAAATCAGTTTTTTTTTCAAATGTTTCATTTCAAATTAATTTTTTTACAAGAGTTCAAAAAACCAGAAATATCTCTTTTTCAATTTTGGCTGTTTCAAATATTTGTTTATTCAATTTTTCAATCAGTTTTTTCATTTTTTTCTAGATTTTGAATTTTTATTTAAAATTGAAGATTTTAATTTTTCATATTTTTTTTTTTTTATTTTCATTTGTGCAGAATTTAAATTCCTTTTTGAATTTTAAATTTTCTTTTTTTTAATGTTGCAATTTTTTTTAAATTAGAATATTTTCTTTAAAATTTATTTTTTATGAATTCAAAAAAATCATAAAAATTTTTTGTATTTGGGATATTTTTTAACATACTTTCAAATTTTTCAATTCAAGTTATTAAAATTTGAATATTTTATAATAAATATCAAATTTTTTTAAATTGAAAATTTTGTTTATTTCATAAGAAATTCCAACAAATATACAAATATATTTTTTTCGATTTTAATTTTTGCTGGAATCTCCTTTTTATATACCTACAATATTTTTTAATTTATTCTAAAAGCTATTTAACTTTAAATTCGTGTAAAATCGAATAATTTCTTAAGTTATAAAAATCAATAAAATAAATTAAATAGTTTATAAATTCCAGAATTACTTTAAATTCCAGTTATTCCATGTGAGGCCGAACCCTGCATTAAAGAGATTAAATCTACAATACATATAAACATTAAATTCTTTTCTATATTAATTTTACAATCGATATGACAGACCATTAGTAATAAAAAAACATTACTGTATTGATTTTATAATTTTAGTACTAAATTAAGGGCTTACGTAAACATCATTCACCGCGCCACAGTATGCCTATATATACGCTCGGAATGAAAGGGATGGACGGATAGGAAAATCCCTTGCTAAAAGGGAAAACCAAACTAAGTACGTCAGTTCGGCGCCAGAAAAATATTATCTCCGCTTATAAAAGGAAAACCCGATAGTCCGATAATAGAGACAAACAGATTTCGAAAGTGGAAGTATCGGGTTTATTTTATATTTTATGCTGGATATTTCCTTTTCAGAACAATCTTGTAAGTCGTTTTTTACTGTGGAAAATGGAATTATATAAAAGATAAAGGACAAAATTAGCGTGTAATAAATATTTACTATAAGTGGGTAATATTTAATAATATACAAACTTGTATTCTTTATATTTTTATAGCAGTACGTAGAATTCTCATTAACGCTAATGATTCACTAAGTACACGAATAACGTTTATATTGTAACAATTGTTAAAAGAAATAGGCGTGTAATTATTGTTTTTAACGCTGTCTTCATAAAAATGATGAATGTATATATTGTGACTATGTTTTTTGCATAAAATATTCAAAATCAAGAAAAATTTTAAATTAATGTTTTTTATTTGTTCAGTGCTAGATCTGAAAATATTTTTCCTGCTTAATTTTTAAAATTTTATTAACTATATTTTAAGTCATTATGAATCCAATTTTTTTTAAAAATCCATTTGGCCTCTATTTTTTTGTTAATTTAGTGTCACAGATTGATGTAAATGTAATGATGTAATTAAATGCTCTGCTGTAATATTTTTTGTACTTTGTGTTTGCTCGAATTTAAAACACTCCGTCGAATTCTAACTAATTTATTTGAGTAATTCAACTTCCAATTTATATGAAACACGACTAACAAAATATATTAATTTATCTAACACATCATACAAAATTCAACTAATTCTGGCCGGTCCTTTCCGGCCTATTTATACCCATTTTAGTAGTTCTCGTATTTTCGCGTCGTTCCAGAACAATCTCGTTGCGTCTAGTCAGCAGCGCTTTTGATGAGTCAATAATATTCTGTGTACATTCCTCGTTACACTACTTTCTATAAAATTTAATTTATATGAAAAAAAACCAATAATGTGTTTTGTTACAGTATCATTTTTTTCACTAATTAATATTATTAATCATTTTTTATTGGTTTTTAAATAAATGCACCTACAAAAAATTTTTGGATTTAAGGTCACAGTCTCAACGTCAGGAATGTATGATCAAATGTTGAAAATCTCATTGATTTTGCGCTTTATAAAGCCTACAAAAAATTATTTGAAATAAAGTCACAGTCTAAACGGCATTATTTATTATTTATGTAGTTGCAATTCAGTATTATAAATAAAATAATCATATTTCATTTTTTTATTTTCTAGATTTTTAATTAAAAACCAGAAATTTCATTTTTTTTTTATATTTTCATTTCTATCAAAATTTGTATTTTTAAACTGGAAAAGTGATTTGTTTTAAAAATATTATCTAATATTCTGAATTTTTTTCAAAATTCATTTTTTTTTTATTTAATCTAATATTGGGCTGTTTCAAATATAAATTATATTAATTCTATTTTTCAAAAAAACTATTTTTTTATTTTTCTAGAATTTCAATTTTTATTTAGAATGTTTAGACTGTGACCATATTTTTGCACAAAATAAAAAAAAAACTCAAAATTAAAAAAAAAAAAATTAGTTTTTTATTTGCTCAGGTTATGTTAGCAAACGGCGCAATGCCATTTTGGCAAAACGAACAGCTTACTATTTTTTTAATCGTTAAAGGACCATGGATGAGGTGTAAAACCGCCAGAATCCACCAAAATTTCTCACGTAACATCGGCCATAATGGAAAATGCGTTTTCCTCTCTATCTCCGGTCGTATTGGTCCGATTTTCTTTTTTTAAAGGATTGTGAGATAAACGATTTCCCACCATATTCATTAAGAAACATTTCCTGTAGCTGTAATAAGAAAAAAGTTGAATGCAAAAAAACGAACGCCTTATACTGTTTATTAACAATTACCAACTTCCCTAATCATTTTATTGCTTCGAATAAAAGTATGTTCTGTTGCATATAACTTTTTGCTATTACAGCTACAGAAAATGTTTCTTAATGAATATGGTGTGAAATCGATTTCTCCACAATCCTAAAAAAATCGGACCAATAGGACCATAGATTAGAGAGGAAAACCCGTTTTCCAAGATGGCCGATGTTACACGAGGAAATTTTTGTGGATTCCGGCGATTTTACACTTCTTCCACGGTCCTTTAACCATTGAAAGAATAAATTAACTTCCTGCCCGTTTTGCCATCCGAATATCAAATTTTACTGGGCTATATATAAATAATGACCATTTTATAATTTAAAAATAAAGAGAGGGTAATTCAACCAACTTTCAGAACATTATTAGTAAAATAAATTAGGTTTTGGAAATATGTATAGTTTATAATTTATTTTATTGTTGTAATTAATAATACTATGTATTGATTTGATGATAGAGAAAACTATCCGGCTCACGGGTGGGAAGTGACAGATGTCACTTCCCACCCATGGGCAGGAAGTAAAGTTTTTAATAGCTTATTTTCCGACCTTTAAAAAGCGTGTAATTGAGGTATTGCATATACGATTATGCAAAACAACTAATAATTTGTATAGCGACTACCGAAACAGCTACAGGAAATTTATAAGTATCAGTAGTTTTCCTTGTATGTAAATTAATAATTTTTATTTACATAGACGTTTAGACTCTTTGTTAATTTTCTAATCCAGAAGATATACAGGTCGTTTCTTTTATCATGTCCTAAAATTGCTATATTCTAAACCTTTAACGATAGGAAGACGATTAAATGGGGCAAAAAGTTAATGATTTTGAAGAACATTACATTGGTCGAAAAAATCTACATTGGCTCTCGCCATTCCCGAGTTATACAGGAAGAACTAATAATGTTATTTTTGATTTTTTACGCATAGTTTTTATTTAAAGAAAAAATTGAAAAGAAAAGTGTTTTATTGTGTCTCAAATTTTCTACGAAACTGTACTAATAAATATTTGATACGTTTCGTGTCTTAACGGCCACCATTTTTTTAATACGAACCTGTCTTTTTTATTACAAAAATTGATGAAACGTTAAAATTCAAATTCAGTGATATATCAGATTTGTCATTTTAACGACGTTTTATCTGAAATATCTAAAATCATCAGTGACAATAATTTATAATAACGGTCCTGTCGTAGGTCTTTTATAAATTCGTTTTTTTTCGTCAAAACGAATATTATCAAAAAAGAAGTACAAACACATTTGAATAGAAAATAAAGACAAAAAAAATTAATATCTATTGGCGGCTAAATAAAACATACTTTGCATACTATTTACTTCTTACCCTATTTAATTCTTTGTTAAGTAAAATCAAATAAAGATAATAGAGAAGTATACAATTTTTTCCACACATTATAAAAGCTGTTACTTAAAAAAATATTCACTTGTACAACAGAACAATAATAACAATATTAATAACAAATAATAGTTTACTTTAAAATACCTACAATACAAAAAAATAATATAATTAAAAAAATGCAAGTTAACTGATAAAAATATTATATCCCCTTAAATAAATTAAGATAACTATAATTCCTTGCTTTTATCTATGAAATGTTCTCGGTTTTTCTTTTACAGCATACAAAACATCTAATGGCCATTTTAAGTATTTAAATCGTTTCCACGAGTTAAGAACTGCCCACATTAAACACGAAAATTAAGGAAATGATGCTAAAATGATTATAGCACGTTGAAAGGTCAAAATTTAAAATGGCTGAACTGGATTTGACGCTAAAGATTCAAATCAGCCAATTAGATTACGGATCCACAACGTCAAAATACGACGTAGTAATCGTTAGTTGGTGGTAAACAAAAATTGACGGTTACGCATCTATTTATATTTGTTAATCTGAAGTGGTGCACCGTTACTGGACTTCGGCCCATCGTGTACCGATATGGCTAGTGCAATTCTGGCCAAACTTCTTACGTACATTGTAGGGTAATATTACATGTTGAAAAAGTTCTAAAAATTTGAACTTTCTTATGCAAAACACCTAATAATTTGTATAGCGAGTACCGAAAGGGCTCGCCTGCATGGTCTTGTTCAAATTCAATAGGGTTTTTCCCTAGAGAAAACTAATTGGTAAAGTGAAAATTGGAATTCGATCGGAGCTTTCGTTCGAGTTAGTGTTTACATCCAGACAGACGTCCGGACAGAATTTTTCTTTTACATTTTCGGAATCACGAAATTAAATAAACACATTAACCCAACGACCCAAGACGGACCTGCGTAATTTTTAATAATTAGTATTTTCCTTGTTTTTTATAAATTAATTAATTTAAGTGATAACAGACGTTTAGACTGTGACTAAATTTTTCGTACCAAGTTATATTTTACGAAAATAAGTACAGACATTAACTAATTTTTTCTAAAATAAATAATCACAAAATTAAATAAATATTTTGTTTTTAAAAATTTCAATCGACCCAGAAGTTAGATTTTACGGAATTTTTCCAATAACGACAAACCTGCGTAATTTGTGAAATTTGATATAAAAACGTAGTATCAATCAGTTTTTAAGTGAAATTTTTAATAAATAGTAGTGTTCCTGTTTTTTTTTTGTAAATTAATAATTTTTAGCGATACAGACGTTTAGACTGTGACTAAATTTTTCGTCCCAAAAGTTATATTTTACGGAAATAAATATGGATATTAACTAATTTTTTCTAAAAAAAAAATAAACCCAAAATTAAATATTTTGTTTTAAAAAATTTCAATCGATCCATAAGTTATATTTTACAAAAATAAATAAAGGCATTAACCTGACCTAACAACGTGCCTACGTAATTTGTGAAATTTGATATAAAAACATGGTATCAATCAGTTTGTAACAGAAATTTTTAATAATTAGTAATTTTCCTTGTTTTTTTGTAAATTAATATTTTTTCAGCGATACAGACGTTTAGACTCAACTTATTTTTTGACCCAAAATTTATATTTTACAAAAAGAAATCAGGACATTAACCAATTTTTTCTAAAACAAATAATCACAAAATTGAATATTTTGTTTTTAAAAATTTAATGGACCCAGAAATTATATTTTACGAAAATAAAAAAGACATTAACCTGACCTAACGACAGACCTGCGTAATTTGTGAAATTTGATATAAAAACGTAGTATCAATCATATTTTTATTGAAATTTTTAATAAATTGTAGTTTTACTTCTTTTTTTTTTGTAAATTAATAATTTTTAGCGATACAGAAGTTTAGACTGTGACTAAATTTTTTTCGTTCCAAGTTAATATTTTACGAAAATACATACGGATATTAACTAATTTTTTCTTAACATAAATAATCACAAAATTAAATAAATATTTTGTTTTTAAAAATTTCAATCTACCCTGAAGTTATATTTTACAAAAATAAAGGTATTAACCTGGCCTAACGACGGACCTGCGAAATTTGTAAAATTTGATAATAAATTAGTTTGTGAGTGAAATGTTAAATTATCAGTTTAGACTGTGACTTAAAAAAATAAATAAATATTGTGGTAAATTCCCTAAAAGTTTCCCTAACTAACCAAATGTTTATTGATTTTAATTTCCGAAATACTTAGAATTTAATAACATAATCGAAATAATTTGACTTATACAATATTGAATAAATTCAATTTCTTATTCATTAAAAAAATTAAATAAGAATTCTATAAATAAAGTTAACAGTAATTAAAAAATATTCCAATTGTTTTCTCTCAATAAATACCCGACCCTATTAGTAATTCAATACAAAGAAATTCATGACTCACTTTCCTCGGATAGACAAATAATTATTATCCAAGTTTACAGCAAACATCGATGAAATGCAAACACAAAACAACGAATCGGTAAAGATAATGAAGTGGGTGGTTACATTTTGTAAAGTTAGCAGGTATTTTACGAAGGGAGTGTAAATAAAAGAATGAAGATAATTTTACAAAGGAAAACAAACTTTATCAAAACAAAAGACGTTCTATAAATAAAGTCTTGTTTTTTATCAAGGAAATTTTTATTAAATATATGATATAGTCCGTCCAATGTCAGTTTATGAGAAATATAATATAGCTAGTTTTAGTGTTTTAATTTAATTTTTTTAAACAATTTTTTCATTTTTTTTTATTGTATTTATGCAAACCAATTTTAAATATTGTTTTTTTTTTTCAAATTTTGGATGTTAATATTTTTCTATAATTTTTATCAAAATTTTGGGGTTTCAACTTATTTTCTTTTAAATAAATTTGGATTTCATCTTGAAGTATAATATTTCTTTAAATGCATTATTCATTTTTTTTATTTGTGCATAATTTAATTTATTTATTATGTTTCCAATACTTTGGCTTTTTCCAAAATTTTATTTATTGATTTTCGTCTAAAAATGTTTTTCCATTTGGATTTTTTGCCCAGAGTCCAAAATTTACAAAAAAAAATCTTATACTAGTCAAAGCCGATTTTATCAAAAAAAAATCACTCCTTTCCTCAAATAATAGTTTTTACAAGGTACTTTTTAATATTAAAAAAATAGATTCAAATTTTGTTTTTTCTAAAATTTAATTTAAATTTTTGTTTAGCTAAATTTTATACTTTACTTTCCCAATAAAAAAATTTGGAATTTTTAAAAAAGTTTTGTTGATTTTTTTGGTATTTTAATCAAATATTAGGGGGCCTTTTACAAATTTGAATCTAAATTATTCCATTTTTATTTTATTTTTTTTCAAAATTGAAAATTAATTTAAAAAAATTGTATTAAAATTCATTTTTACTGTCAGTGTGGATTTTTTTTTTAATTTGAATTTGAATTATTCCATTTTTTATTTTATTTTTTCAAAATTTAGATGTCTTTAAATTAATTAAAAAAAAATGTTTTCAAATTCATTTTTACTGTCAACATGTGGCATTTTTAAATTCAAAATTATATTGTTCCCCGAAATTAAAAAAAAAATGACATTTTTTTTCAATTATTAATTCATCTAATACATTTTTTTATTTCAATATAATAATTAATTTAAATTGTATTAAAATTCATTTTACTGTCAAAATGTGGATTTTTTAAATTCAAAATTTTGTTGGTTTTTTTTGAGTATTGTCATCAAATATTAAGTTTTTTTTTTACAAATTTGAATTATTCCAAATTCCAAAATTAAAAAACAAATGTACATTTTTTCCAATCATTAATTTTTCTAATACATATTTTTTTAATTTCAATATTATAAAAATTTTATTCATTTACTATTTTTTTAATAAAGAAATTTTCAACATTTGTTTTTTATTTTCTTCGGTATTTTAATCACATATTAGGGAACTTTTACAAAATTGAATTATTCCTAAAATTAAAAAACAAATGTACAATTTTGTTCCAATTATTAATTTTTCTAATGCATATTTTTTAATTTCTATTATATAAAATTTTTAATTGTTTAGTTTTCGAAGAAAAAAACGGTTTTGTCCGTCTGTTAGCCTGCTTCAACTCGAGAACGGTGAGAGATAGACACAAACGGACAACGGCAATCGATTCAGCAAAAATGATATTAATCTCAAAAACTCAAATAAAATTTAAATTTTAGTTGTTCGTTATTGATTTGAAATATTATTAATTTCAATAACAAAAAAAATTAACTATTTCGCTGGAATTACCATTTGATAAATATGTTGTTTTATTCAACTTAAACTTTTCAACTTGCTCTTTGTTTAATTCTTAGTTAAAACTTTTTGTTTTCATATTTTTTCCAGTGAATTAGTCATCCTTATTACGACTTTTGATTTTATTTGCTCCACGATTTACTCTTATCGAATGAACCAAATGAAGTAAATTATTAAGTACTTACTAAACTTTCTTTCGATTACGTCATTTTAATAAACAAAATTTAATGTCATTCTTGGAAATTTATTGATGGAAAATTTTTATAATATTGAAATTTAGATGTACATATTAGACAAATTAAGTAATTGTAATTTGGAATAATTTGCAAAAAAAACCCTAAAATAACAAAAAACCAAAAAATTTTGAATTTTAAAAAACCCACATGTTTACACAGTATTTAAATTAATTTTAATTAAATCCAAATTTTGAAAAAAAAATTTAAAACATCCAAAAATTGAAAAAAAAAAAACTAAAACATGAAAAACCTAAATTTTAGGAAAAAATTTGCAATTTCAAGGGGCCAAATTTTGAAAAGTTAAATTATAGAAACTTTAATAAGCATACAAAATTTTAACAAGTCTTAGTTTAGGCAAATTTAAATTTGGAAATATTAAATAAATTGGAAATTTGGAATTTTTTAACAAAAAATCCAAACAAAAAAAACAGTTTTAGACAAAACTCAAGAAATAAAATGTTCATTAAATAAATTAAATTTTGAACACATCCAAAAAATTGAATAATTTAATTAAAGAAAATAATTCGAAAACCCAAAACAAAAGTATTAGAAAAATATTAAAAAACACCGAAAAATTACAAAGAAAAAAGTTATTAAAAAAGTAATTAGTTGGTCCTTTTTTACAAAATTGGTTTACAAAAAAACGATCAATTAAGAAGCGATTTTTTTAGACAAAAATCAAGAAATAAAATTTTAAAAATAAAGCCAAATCTTTGAACAAATCGAAAAAAATTAAATAATTAAATTATAGGAAAATATTTAAAAAAAAATCCAAAAAAAAACAATGTTATATGTGGGTTGTGGCCAACGTAACACTTTCCCGATATTTATGTGTATTATTTAATTTTTTTAAGAAAGATTTATTATACCTCATTTTTATTTTAACTCTACAAAATTATTTTCCAAACAAATCCTTCCAATAATATTTAAAACACTATCTTGTCCACAATACTATCCGTATAGTTTGCAGATATTTTCGAACGCAACCCTGTATATTATAACTTATATGTTCCTTCTCGTGGCATTATTAACGCCCCTTATAGATAATTAGGCATCTTATAGACAATAAATGTAGTTCTTCATACTCTTATATTTTTTACTCTTATCGATATTTCATTAGAGCCTCATCAGGACAACATAATTCAATATCCAACAGCTGATGAAAAAAATCAAATAGATTGTAGTAACAAATTGATTACCTCTGTATCATTTTATCTACAATTAATGGAGTGTTATAAGGGCAGAAAATAATTCATCTCTATAAGAGAATAAAAAGAAAAAATCCGTACCATAAGATGTTACATATTATTGAAAGAAAAAAGAGACAGCTAAAAAAAATTAAGCCTGGAAAATAGAAGAATAAAATAAATTACAAAAAAATATATGTTAAAAACAGAGAAAACCCCAATAAGTAAAATGTAAAAACAAACCAAAAAGACATTCCTTCTACAACTTCTAAAACACCGTAACTTAAAAGTCCTGATCCTTCTTTGTAGGAAAAAAAATTATTATGCAAAATTAATGGGTGATGGTTGTTATAGCGGGCAGAACCGAGTTGGATGACGTTTAATCAGTACCACTTAAAATCTAAAAACGGACGGTACGAGTTGGATGCTACCAACACCACAGAAAATATACTAATACAGAAACGAAGGTTCCTGTCGGCCCTTTTGATGTAGCGATAATCACAATTTGAGTAACAGTTGAAGTTTCTGCCGCTTAATATACTTAAAAAATGTTCAAAATTCTCAAGTCTAGATAGACGAATTTACGAATTTACGAATTTTGAACATTTTTCCAGTGTATTAAGCAGCAGAAATTTCAACTGTCATTTAAATTTTGAACATCGCTACATCAGGAACCTTCGCTTCTGTATTAATTTATCTTCTGTGCCAACACCTTCCAATGTTGGACGCTTGATGGTTGGATGTGCCAATCGTCCAACACTCGTGTTGGAGCATGTTCGGGTTGTTGTCGGTCTTTTGACCCGCTTCAAAGGTTTTTTTTTGACCGAGAAGGTACAGTTGGAAGACACTTGATAGACTGATACACGATTCCGTGGATTGTTGTATCTTGTATAGGGCAGAATCAGTGACGTAGAAATGTTCCATAAGAGTAAAGTGTCTTTCTTATTGATTTTTTACAAAAACCTATAGGTTAGGCAACAATTATTGACTATATTATGAAAGTTGTTTTATTCCGATTATGGTTAAGCTAAGTGCAAAAGTCCGTTAATCATGTGATGTAATAATTTAAACATTGTTGTTAGTGTCAAATATGTCAGGTTAGCTTATGTAAGGTACAAACAGTAGCCAACGTTGGGTCAAATGTATTGGATTCAAACGTTCCTTCCACCGTGTAGCAGGATACTTGACATGTCAATTGTCCAAGATTTGAGTCAAACGTTGGTAGCATCGTCTGGCGCCGGCTTTAGAAATGAATTTAAAATTTAAATCCATACAAATATCCGCCGTTGTTGCCATATGTCCAGGAATATGAAGAAAACACAGGAAAATATCAAAAAACATATATTTACAAACTTTATGTATATGAATACAAATTAAAAAATTTAAAGTACATTACAAACTTTATGTATATGAATACAAATTAAAAAATTTAAAGTACATTACAACTAAAAGTAAATTAATGAATTTTAAAATAATTACACAAGTGTTGAACGAATTCAAATTTTGTTATTTTATTTTTATAAAGTTCATCCATTTTTAGATTTACAAATTCTCTTCTTCTTCAAATATTTTTATCATAAGTTTTGCTTATATTACTGCTTCTTATTTTAATATAAGTACTAATTTGAAACTCTAACAGTACTTTTAAAAATTGGTGTATGTTTGGATGGTAATTATAAAAAGACTGGTTATGAAATAATTCACATGCATGTGTTATTCTAGATAGGGCGGAAGAATGTTCTGCCCAAATATGAGGTAATCTACTAAGTAATCCAAAAATTTGGTACTCTTCTCGTTTTCTGGTTTAATTTCACCAAAATCAATGGCAAAACATTCGCCTAGATCTTCCGGATGTAAAAATGATAACCTGAAAACAGATATCAGAAATACAGTATTTTCTGTTTCTGAATCATTTTTTAATTGGTAGTCCTAACTTTTGAATTTTTCAGGATCGCCTTAAATGAAAACGACATACTTTTATCTACCATTCAGGAAAGACTTTATTCCTTTATGAATTGCAGGTTGAAAATCTGCGGTGATGGTTTTAGGTGAAAAACCTAAATTGCATTTTAAACATTCTTCTTTTATATATTCAAAAACTAGCTCATACGTAGTGTGACATTTATCGGGCAGTAAACAAAAAACCAAAGGACTGTAATGTCCGTTTTGTAAACCATGTATTGTGAATAATTGTAAAAAACACTTCGGGCAATATTGAAAGGTTCCATCTACATATCCATTAGGTAACTGGACTAAAAAACATTGTAAATTACTTATACAAGAAATTATTATTATATTGGTATAACATTCATTTTTCAACAAAAAAAATGTTCATGTTTGTTTGTTTCAACAGTATGGTTAAGGAAAAAATGCAGACAATGCAATAAAGGGACAGAGAACGCACTCCAACTATGAGGCGCTGAATCACAGAAGGCAAAAAATATATGGAAAACCAAAACTGGGATCCAGAAGACCTGGAAACAGCCATTAAACAACTTGTACAAACTAGTACAGGAAACAAGGTTGATGGACTGGGTGCAATAGACAAATAGACGGGAGATAACGCAATAATCCCACGAGGCTGCAGTGAATCCGGTTGTAAAAAACGGTCCGGAAAAAAAACAAAAAAATTATGAAAATCGTTAATAAATATTCTGGGGCAATTTAGAATAAACTGAAGTTCTAGCTTGATAAATATTTTTTCTTATTCTCTCTATGTCATGTGAAGTAATCGTATCTATGCCTTGATTCTTCAATTCCTTATGAATCAGCTTTAGAGGTTTTTCACTGATATTATGTAATGATTCCTTTTTCACCTTATTACTCACCATTTGTCTGTTAATAATTTCGTCTGAACTTCTTTCGTGATTGTGGTCCATTTTCAGATCAACAAGAGAATATTCATTACCTTCAGTCTTGACTTACGCCTTACATGCAGTTTTTCTGGAAGTACATGCCCATCTATTCACATTGTTTTTGAAAATAAAACTTTTCACCGTACACTAATAAACGTTTCCCTTTTTCACTTAACATCGATTTTACTTCTATTTCAAATAAATACTTCTAACTGTCACAGCAGATACCAAATATCAATAAAAAATGTTGTGATATTAGTTTATGTAAGTACTTTCATGTTAGAAGTTTAACAATCACTTAAATAACCTTAATGACAATTTAAAATAAAATTAGAAGAAAACGTTTTCCTTGAAAATAAAATCAGGTAGATTTATTCTCAATTAGTAATTTTTATGTTTATGGTAACAATGGTACTGATTTATTAAAATTTTTATATTATTTCACGAAAATACAGTTAATTCCAACGGCATCCAACTCGGATCCTTCCAATACGGTAATTAGACGGCATCCAATTCGACTACGCCGGTCATAGCTTTTACATTGGACTTAAGTCCATCAAAAGAGTTTGTAGCTAACGAACTAAACATTTGTGCAGAGTAGTGTACAGTTTTAGCAGAGGAAATAACATTTCAACGCCTTTCTAATATTTTTTAAGGGATGTTTTAATAATTTTACAAGGATTTTTCAGGAATTGTTAAAGATTGGGGATTTTAAGGATATCTTGGTTATTTTTCTAAAGAGTTTTTGAAGATTTTTCTAGTATTTTTAAGGATTTTTTAGGTATTTTCTAAAGTTTATTCATAGATTTTTTATAAGCCTTCAAGACTATTTACAGATTTATCAAAGAGTACTCAAGAATTTCTAAAAGATTTTACAAGGATGTTAGTTAAAAGAATTGTTTTGTGAATGATTTTTCAAATGGTTCTTTCAAGTATTTTAAAAGGATTTATCAGGAATTGTTTAAGGACCTTTTTAAGAGTTCAAAGATACATGTTTAGATTTTTTACATTCCCGGTCCCATCAAAGGGAAAGTATAGTGAACGAGCAAAAAAAATCGAGTATTCGATGGAAATATCCATTTTGAGGTACCCCAAGAAGATTGAAACCATTTCCAGAGTAAGGTCCGTCTGTGTGTAGGCTTCCGCGATAACTGAGGAACCGTATGACCAATCAAGCTGAAATTTGGTATGAAGGGTTGGCGTGTGTCTCGAATGCGAGCATTTTGGTTTAAATTGGTAAAGTAGAAGGTCCTCAAGACCGATATTGACAGAATATACATTTTTTGCCTTTTTTTAAATTTTAAGGACAAACAATATACTTTAGTGCAAAATGTTGTAGTACAAAGTTTTGGAGCATAAAATTTCCTACAATTTTTGTATCAGAATTTCCAATAGTTGCGCCACTAGAGGGCGCGCAAAAAATGTGCATGTAGGTTTTCCGTAGTTTTTCCAAATTTTGAGAACAAACAATGCACTTTGGTGCAAAATGTTCTAGTGCAAAATAATCCTACTCTCTGCAGCCGAGCCGGGAAAGATCTGTGGTGGCACAGCCGATTTTTATCTTCCAATTTCGTTTCTATCCATGAGTATTTTGAATCAACATATCAGATTCAGTTAATTTCAAGCTTACTATGAAATTTCCAATGTATCAAGTTCCAAAAAATTTATTAAAATTGTTAAAATTATAGTTAAAACAATATTTCTTTCTGAATTGTATTCTGAACGATTTTCTAGTTTCAAAAACTTTAAACTCATAAAAATGAGACACTACATGGAATTATATAATAAAAACCGGAATGTGTCTTAATCAAAATTTGAATGTTCACATGCCTCTGACGTATAGTAGCACAAATTGTTATAAAAATCTATAAAAATTGGAGAAAAACTACATTTCGCTAAGACAACAGTTATACAAAAATTTTTCATATATGATATATTTATTTATTCAAACATATATTCGTATTAAAAACAATTACTGACTTATGCAATTTTTTTTTGTAAAATTTGAAGTTGCTGTATAAAAAATCTGGAAATTGTTTACAAAAAACAGGCGACAAATTTTTAATTTCCACAACTACTTAGCGGCAAAAAGCGGAAAATTCTTCAGCTTTTAGTTTTTTGATATCGTCATTATTTACACAGTTGTCTGGCT
The DNA here is from genome assembly GCA_963243735.1 of Neocrepidodera transversa. Lineage (NCBI taxonomy): Eukaryota > Metazoa > Arthropoda > Insecta > Coleoptera > Chrysomelidae > Neocrepidodera > Neocrepidodera transversa. The sequence continues at coordinate 30,010,895 of OY725339.1, forward strand.
AACTTGATATCAAATTTAAAAAAATATTTTTCAAATCTGATCAGTATTTTTCTTCAGTTGGCGTTGGCAACCTGATTAAAAAATACGTCATCTTTTACTACAATTTAGTTTTAGGGTGATATTTGTAAGTGATTCTTGACCAAAATATAACTAGAAAATTCCCAGATAATGAGATAAATTCTACATATTAGAGAATTCATGATTCAAAAAACCGAAATTTTGTCAGCATGCTTGGAATTTAGTACTGTAAAGATCGAAATAATATAAAAAGAAAAAATAAAGAGTCAAAGTAACAAAAAATCAAAGTTCAGCCATGATTTCTCGCGATTGTCAATTAATTCAATCATATAAGATAATTTCATGATAACCACAACACTGAATGAGTATTTTATTATATTTTTGTTCTTAAACATTTCTTATATAATTAATTGTTTAAAATGTCCTTGATAAATCAGTAATCTTAAAAACTTACTAATTCCATTCAATTCAAGTATATCGATAATATTCCAAATCAATTAGTATTATTATTAGATTCGTTTCTTAATTATAGACAATTTGTTACTGCCAATGAAATATTCATGCACACCTTTAAATTATTTTATGTGATAAGTGTATAGGCAACACAGATTGAATAAATTTTGTATTCGTAGATGAAAAATATTCTAATTAATTTTTCAACTTGTTCAAGATACCTACTTTGATTTTATTAATTTTCTGTAAAAAACAAAATAAACTTAAATTAAAATTAAATTCAGATGTAATAAACAAATTAAGTAGTCAATGAAATGGGTAGGAAAAAATGAATTTACTTTAAAAACTAGTTTATTGTAAATTTTAAGTTTTGCATTAAAAATTTTTCTTTCTTATTCATTAGGTATTTTTTTTAAAAATTTTAATGAAATAAAATTTATTTGGCATAAACTGTTGTTATGTCAAGTTTGACTAGTTTTAAAAATATCTATGAACGGTTATGTATAAAGTTAACCTTAAATTTAATTCATTCGAGATGAAATTAAGAACATCAGTCAATATATTGATAAACGTACACTCGCAAAAACGGTATATAGGTCAAAAATTTAAAAGATCTTGTCCTATCTAACCTACGAAATACATTTGAAATATCATTTTAGCTTTTAAGAAGTACCCCAGTATCGATTCAGACAAAAATACTGAAATCTATAACCTCGAGGTTACAAACTGTCAAGCGCTAAGTCCGGCTAACCCTTTCAAAGCGATTAACACCGCACCCTGAGTCATCTAATCATTTAAAGAATTTACTTACTCGATACTACCGTGTTGATAAAAAATAGGGAATTGAAGGTAACACACAACACAAAATTTTTCATTTTATAAATTGTTTTTTGGCCTAACTTGTGTACTACACCATTAACGACACGTTACTACTACACGGTTACTACACACCACGCACTCACACTAGCTTTGTCGAGCTCGCATTAATTCGCTCAAAAAAGACAATATAAAATGGCGATAATCAACCAAAAGACAGTCACGAGCTAGTTAGTTTACGTAACCTCCGACAGTCGGGATCGTTGCGGCGTTGCCGATTCGTTGAAATTAAAATTCTCTTAAGTAGAACCAGGATTGGAAATAAAAATAAATTAATCAAAAATAGTTTTTCCGAAATATATTTCTTTTTTAAACAATCTACACTGATTAATTATTGACTTCGATTTTTAAATCTCGCGGACATGACTTAGTATAAGTAATTCCTCCCTTTAATGCAGTTTTTGTTTAAATTTGAACGTGTCTACTGGACCACATTTTATATTTGGTGGTAAAACTAAAACAATAAACTGGTTTGGTAATTAGTTAATAAGAAATATAATATCTAAAAACAGCAATATTTTTGCCGTAATTTCGAGTTTTAAAAAATTTATAGTTACGAAAATAAATTACTATATACCGGTCCACTTATATTTTCCCCTATTTTAAGTGCCCATAAGTTCAAAACGGTTCAGGATAGAAATATGCGGTTTTCACTAAAATATTTTTTTTGGTACAACTTTTATTTGACTAGATTAAAATTTTTCTATCGGTTTCGATGACGTCACAACAAAAACCAACTTTCACCTATTGAGCGATGCAAGATTTTTCAAAATCGGTTAGCAAATGACTGACTAATTTTTCTTAATTTTTTAACTATTTATAGCCATATTTGTTGTGACGTCATCGAAATCGATAAAAAAATTCAATCTATTCATACAGAACTTGTACTAAAATACAACAGTTCAGTGAAAACTGCTTATTTCTATCCAGAACCGCTTAGAAGTTAAAATAGGGGAAAATATAAATGGACATTCGATATTACAGTATATACGATATATGTAGCGGGAAAGTAAAAATAGGTCAAAGATTAATGCTGATTCGATTGCCGTTGTCCGTTTGTCTCTATCTCTCGCCCTTCTCCAGTTGAATCAGGCTAACAGACAGACGGACGGGCGCACAGACTGACAAAACCGTTTTATAAAAGTTTTTTTTCTTCGAAAACTCCAAAATGTCTAACTATAGTATAGTTGCAATAAAATTTCAATCCCACGTGACAATTGTCAAAAACTCTTGACCTAGTACAGCTCTGTTGAATAATAATTATTAATTAGGACCATTTCATGTGCAATATTTGTTTGTCCAATTGAGAAGCCACTGTAGCTGTGGCTATATTACCAGCAATATAAACCTTATATACTGAAAATTTATAACAAAATGATTGAACGTTTACGTTAATTTTAACACAAATCTGTTATGTTATGCTAACAGGGAGTAGGTAACATGTAAAATAATAGTAGATGTCTTATCGATATGATTGAAGGAGTCGATAACAGAATATATTAAGCCGGCAGTGTTACGAATAGAAGAAGTATTTATTAGCGGTTTTGCGCATGCCCACAAGATGTACCTAACTTCACTTCATTTCCAAAAATGAGGTTTTACAGTTTTTATGAATGCGAAAACAACAACAAACAGGTTAGAGTTTTATGCAGTTTATTTTTCATTTTATTTAATTTATTATGGCGAAGATTGGGCAAAACAACTGTGAAACAGTATGAGGAGCTATTTAATTTTGTTAGGAAAAACAAAATTATTCTCAAAAAATGCAAACCTTTGGCTAGCATCTGATTTTCGCATCGCTAGAGGCCATACTTTTGGATATAGTTCCGCTATTGTCAAGATCGACTTTAATTTATAGCTTTGTATTGTTACGTTGTGCTTTTGTTAGGTTATTATCAAAAGCATGTGATGGTGATATTGCCCATGCGTCATCAGTAGCTTTGTACGCCATAAAGCTAATACTTTTATTTCTGCGTTTTATATCATTTTCAAAATTCCCTGTATAAACTATTTGAACAAAATCGGACCTGAATTTACACCCAGAAAGATGGCGCAAGGTCACCAAAAGTGACTGACAGTCGTCAATTTAATTTTATTGAAGTGCACCTTATGGGTGTTCTGGGAAGTCCAAAATCAGTTGTCCTGAGGAAGTCCTGACAATGGCTTGGGACCTTCAGATATGAATCGGATCTAAATTGGAGGTCCTTGGGGCGGCTTGTGCTGTTTTTGATCTGATCAATGGAAACATATAAGTATAACATAGATATTTTATAAATCGCGAAGTTAAAATACTTAACATGGACGTTGGACACTTAACGACATGTTATTCTGGGCTATTGAGGCGATATGCTAAATAGAACATAACAGGCGGAAAATTACAGTAATGTGTTATGAAAAACTTTCCACCATACGAACTTGCCTCGTTGCTGTTCAAACTCGGTCTAACATGTACTACTTTCATGAGTTGATCACGTGGGATTTAAATTTTATTCACTATAACCTCATATTCTTAACATATTTATATTCTGCACTTATATAATCTATTTTTTTTTTAATAAAAGGAGTGAACAAATAGGTACGGAGTACGGGTTTTACAGCCAGTTCTTGTTTCAAAATTGCCCAAATACCAACCTTACATAAATATATAAGTTACCAATTAAATCAATTCATTGTTTTTTTAATCTGTTATTTCTTAAACAAAGAGTTAATTTTTGAATGTTATTTAAGGTATCGTATTAGTTATTTAATAAGTAATAGCTACATAAGACATTCTCAAAACAAAAATATCGAGCATTTGCAAGAGAAAAATTTTTTATCTAAGGGGCAGTGTTTTATTACTGTAATGCTAATATTCAATACTCACATGTATACCTTCAGCTCTATGGAAATTTGTGTCCTCCTCTGTCCTTGATTAATATGAGGTCTTAAAATTTCTATGACCTCACTAATTAGGTTTTTTGGAAAACGCTAATATCTGATAAAAATGTCATCTGGTATTACAAAGGGATCAGTATTTTCTCGGAGGAATCTTCTTTGCTGATTCAACTCGTCTCTTAAAAGGAATACAAATTTGTAATTCAAGATACCTACTTATTTTCATTCTTATAATTACCTTTGAATTTCATACTCTAACCATTCAAGAAGTTCTAAATTAATTGGCCCATTCATTTTAGAAAATTTAGTGGTAACAGAAAAAACTAAATTAATTTAAAAAAGCGAAATGAAACAAATTGTCGTTTATCTGGCATCTGTCAATGTCACTATAAGACAATCCTTTTATTTGCCTACAAGGTATTATTCGGGCCTGTTGAAAATAACTAAAATAACACACCTACGTCACTCAAATAACAATAATGAAATAACTAAAGTGTTATAAGATTTAATGTATCATACCATTTTAAGACAAACATGTGTGTTTATAAATAACCTATTTGTTAAAAATATTATAAGTTGTCCATCATAAGCCCCATATATAGTATTCTGTATATTTTGTTTGGTTCTTGCGGAGAAAGGCAAGATGAGGTGAGACGCACCAAGGGGTGCCACTGAAACACTAAGGGGTGCCACTGAAACACTAGCGTGCCGTGGTTTAATTTTTTTGGTTTACTCATTGCTTATATCTAGAGAAATTTATGTTTAAAATTTTTTAACGAACTTGCATATATCCTGTTAGCCATTTATGAGACACGCCTATGTATATTTACATGTGAAAAGAGACCTGTCAATTCTGTCAAATGCTACTCGCGTATTTAAATTAACCAATAAGAAATTGTCGGGCAGCTTATTCCCCCTTCATTACCAAACAAACTAAGCTAGATGCTACATCTAGTCCTATATGAGCTAAGTGTGAGTTCAACTCAATATGTATGTACACGAATAAATACATTTCATAAGAGAGAAACCGCGAGTTATTGACAATGTCATTGGAAATTGAAGTAAGTTAAAATTTATTTATTCGTGTATATTTTTTGTACAGGTAGATATTGCTTTGGGTATAATAAAGGTATACCTTATGAGTATTAATGATGCTTTCTTACTATAAATAACAATATTATTACGTCAAAACAGCTCTAGTTAGGCCGAGCGAACCTAGACGCACGTGAATTACAATAAAATGATAATTATTGACATAATTAATTATACAAGTCTATGTTATCACTAGTAATTCAAGTTCTATCCCATACTGAGTGAATTCTGTAAAGTTTTAAGTACCTTTTCAGTTTATAGGGGAAACGTCAGACCTTTTTACTAATTATTAAAGTTGATTAGTTATTATTATTGCGGTTGTAAATAAAACTCGGTACTTTTTCCAATTAATTTATTGGCGAGGGTTAAATATTTATGAAGCTAAAAACAACATGAATACAAATAAAATAAATCATTATTATCAAAATAAACACAAAATTATAAAAACGATTATTACATTCTTAGAAACCTTTGCCTGTCCTACAGAAACTCAAAGATGCATGAAGACAGGTCTTTACCCAACGAAACACAAACATTAACTCAGTATTCTGAGATTCCTAACCGTAAAGTCTCTTGCACGTACATTTACATAAGAATTAAGCAGTAAAAATAAGAAATAAATATTAAGCAGTTAAAAATTTATTTTTTGTCAACCTACATTCATTTGAAATAGGCATGCGTGCAAACATAAATCAACTGTCAGATATCTTTATTAATATATATTTATTATATACATATAGTAATAACCTAATATTTTTGTAATTTTATTTGTACATATCAAAATCAAGTCATAAAAAGGACCTTTATGGTACTTTCACGGTGCGAGGATTTTTATTATTAAGTGAAAAAAGAATAATAAAAGATGGAGAAATTGTAGATGGTTAAAGTTTTACTTAAATTTATTTCGGTCTTAGCAGATCGTTCAGAGACATTTTCAGTTTCAGATTGATAATTTTATTTTCATTGAACGCTGTCACTGTATTTTCGTCGTTTAAATAATAACTATAGTATAACTGATCTTCACTCTTATTTATCTTTATTCTACAACTAAAAACAAATTACAAGCCCACAAAAATAGATAAATACAATAGGTCAATATCTTGGCAGCTAACTGCCAAATGGTCAAAGTTATCAACAAGTACTGTTTTTCATTGGTCAGAAATAAAATTTTCATCCTTACGAAAAAAAAATTATTTCATATGCATTATTTCTTAATTTTTATTTTTTAACGTGCATTGCTAGATACCTAATCGTGAAGTGATAACGATATGTCAAATTTTATTTTTTATTTTTAACTACTTATTTCTTGTGTAAATGTACGTACAAGGGCCTTAACCAAACTGGCCATTACTGAAAAAGGTATCAACTTATCCATTCTTGGAAAATATTGACATTGATAAAAAGTGAATAAATCTTCGCATTTCTCTGTAACAGGCGATATGTTTAAGTAAGTTAAGTCATATTGCCAAAAAACTACCAAGCCCCGCAGGGAACCATCTTGTATCGAAAATGGAACTTAAAATATATAACTATGTTTTCCTAACACGATAGATTCTTGCTCTTTATTTTGACGAGTCAATTGTATTTGCTACCTATAAAAATAGTCACATTTACACAATATATTTTACCGGTTGTTTTACCACTCTGTTACATGGTTGTGCTAAACTGGTATATATATACTTAAAAAAAATGTTTTAGAATCAAGTTATTTTGCACTAAATCAAATGCAAATTAAGTTCGTAGCAAATAAAGACAGTCCAAATTGTCATTGGAAGGAATATGATGTTATAATGTTCTGTTTTGCAGGGTTAGGAATTTCCTTAACTTTATTAAATATTTAATATCTAAATTGAAGAGGTTGTCTATTATCTCAAATGTGGTCTCCTAATGAAGTAATGAAACTCTATGTCGAGTACCACAATATATTTTATTACAAAAAAAGGTTGGCGACGAGTTTCGGCGACAAGCCATCATCAAGCCTAGAGTACATCAAGTCTTACAATAGGAAAACTTTATATTAAAATTTTTACACTTAAAAGAAAATTGTTAAAACGACTAATGTTAATTATTGAACAAAATTAAATTTGAATTTAGAAGTTGGTGATAAATAATGTCCCATAGATGTAGTTTCTGTTCGTGTGCGCGCAAGGGGGAATATAGGGAAAAAGTGAATATGGAAAGATTGTGGTACAGGAAAAGGGGTAATAAAATTAAAAATTAAAAATTGAATTCGGACATGGTATCCGAGAACGGATGAAATGTATGGAAATTTTATTTCATTTACTCAAATTTCCATACATTTCATCCGTTCTCGGATAACATGTCTGAATTCAATTTTTAATTTTTAATTTTACTATCCCTTTTCCTGTACCACAATCTTCCCCTATTCACTTTTTCCCTATGTTTCCCCTTACGCGCATACGAACAGCAACTACATCTATGGGACATTATTATTTTGTTCAATAATTAACATCAGTCGTTTTAACAATTTTCTGGTAAGTGTAAAAATTTTAATATAAAGTGTTCCTATTGTAAGACTAGGCTTGACGATGGCTTGTCGCCGAAACTATAATAAAATATATTGTCGTACTCGAATTAGAGTTTCATTACTTCATTTAATATCTAGCTTATTTATTGTTTTAATATTTTTCAAAAAACTCAAAATTTCATTTCAATTTTTGATAAATTTTACAGAATCTTATAAAAGGGGCATAGAAAATTGAAATTAGCTGAAGAGATGTCAGATACTGAAAGTGAAAATGAGAAGATTACTCGACGTTACCGTTATATTTCAAAACAAATATCCAATTTAGATACAGATGATGAAGACAGGAAATCAGTAATTAGTCTATGTCCCCTACCAACAATACCAGCAGCAAAACAGCCAATAAAAAGGGTGAACCAACCACGCACACTACCATGCACTCTTAAGTCAAAAATTCCAGTAAACAGACTGAACTTTCCCATCTACACCTTCCACATCAGAAAGATCTAAAGCGACAACTATAAATATGGATGATAGGAATATTGAATAATGTGGTAAAATGCGATTAAAATTGCTCTTATTCAGATTAACTAATTAAATGTTTTTAGTCTTCCAGAACCTATATATAACATATTAAAGTTTCTTTTTGGCTGGTCATGCCTCACATTCGCGTACAATTGACAGGAAGAACAATACATGACTAATTATACTCTAACTGTAAATAATTTCTTGACCATATAAAAAAAATAAAAAAGTCAGCACCTTGTAGCGCGAACCATGTATTAGTATGCAGCGAAAGTGTTAAGGATGTATCTGTAGCAATTTTAGTTTTTACGTTGTCGTCAATATATATATTTGTATTCATAAAAAAAGGATAAAGTATACAGTAAAAGGTCAGATTTGTCATATAAACGCCATGATAAAAAGTATACTTTGTACCCTTTTTTAAGATAAAATGTATACAGGATGTCTAAAATTGGAAGGGATAACATTGTTATAATATTTTCAGAAATATAGAGTAATATTACAGAAATATTTTGTAAATATTTATATTATTCCGTAATATTTATAAAACAAATCCGAAATACATTTCTGAAATATCACAAAGTAATATTTCTGAAATATATCAAATTTATAGTCTTACTGTTAAATACTACGTTTTGACGACATTTTTGTATTTTTGGGATATTTCAGAAATATTTGCGCAACATCTCGTAATATTAATAAAACATTACAAACTTTGCAGTTTAACAAGTTTGAAATATTTCAGAATCCTATATGTGTTGTGTGGGTATTGTGTGATTCTTTGAGAAAGGATTATAGTAGCGGGAATTTGGGGATTTACTGAAGCTCGGGGGATACCTTGCACCCAGTTGAGTACCTTTACCAGATCTGAGCTCTTAATATAAAGCCGTCCGTCTAGGATAAAGGATCAGAACAGTAAAAAGTTAATCATTAAAAATTCTCGAGCGCGTCAGATAAAGGTAGGGTGAGTTAATTACATGTAGGTGTATACATTCCAATAATCTATCGATTTCAATGCGACATAGGGAAGTGGGGGAGATACAAATTTGTAAGAAAAAACGTCACCTTGAAATACTCGAGAGGTGTGGTGTGTCCATGCTGAGAATTATATATTTCCCACTCCGCGCCTCTCTTCCCTTCTCACTCTTTTCTATCACTCCCTCTGGTACCCTCTAGTATGTCTTTGTGACCATTTTTTTTACATTTTGAAAACTTATAGACGCCCCCCCCCCACGAATGAAAGGGCACATCATCATATAAACTTTTTTCTTTTTACCATCTAATCTTTGCAATCCAATAGGCCCCCACAACGCTCCATTCATTTAGCCTCTTGGACTCCCCTATTATAATTATATTAAAAACTATAGAGCATTTAAAAACTACTACCATAGAACACAACGACGTACCGATGTTGGAAAAGTTTATAGTTCTTTCTCGAAGGATTCAAATATTCCCTATCATAAATGCTGTAAGGATCAATATTTCCGTGACATTTCTATAGAAGAGAATCTGAGGATGAAATTGGCGACTAAATCGAGCCAGACGAAAATGATTCGACGGATGAAGATGAAAATTAAAAAAAAATTAAATTCTCATACTTATTTTTCTATAAATATAGTTTAAAAAAATATACCTTTTTCTTTGCGCTATTTCCTGTGGTTTTTAATGAACTAAATTCAATGATTAAAAAAATCATTAAAATTTTTTTTATAAATTGTCAGATTTATGAAATTCCTCCGAATAATCGTCAAATTATTGGTTAGCACGTCTAGGACATTAAGATAAACCGTATATATCTGACGCGATAGAGTATTTCTGCATTTTTCAAAAATCACCGAGAGTTTGCGTTACGTCCAAATCGTCAGAATATTAAATGAGAACTTTCTCTGGGTATACTTGCCACCCCCTTAAAATATGTGACACAGCAACCTCCATTATTAAAGATACGTTGGGCCTACATAATATCAATGTCTGACGCGCTCGGATATTTCCATGTAACGGTTTTTTTTTACATTTTTGAAATTCTATAGACGCTCCCCCCACCGATAAACGGGCATACAGTATATAAATTGTTTTTCTTTTTATCATCTAAGCTTCGAAATCTAATAGGTCTTCACGACGCTCGAGTAAATCCACATTTAGCATCGTGGCCTCCTCTTCTATTAGCTTAGGGTGAATCAGCGTATCAAAATTTTTTTAGTGATGTAACAGTTTATCGGCGGTCACTTATTATACCGAATTTATTCAATTTTAAAATTTTTACTTTTAAACCTTGTAATGTTAATTTGACAGAATTTCAAATCTTGATAGAAGTTTCTAAATTCAATAAAATTTAAGGAACTGTAACAAAAATGTCAAAAATATACAGGATGATGTTAAGAATACGTAAATTATGATTAAAAAATAACAAGTATTATTAATTCATCAAAGAGTAAAAAAAAACTTAGTATTAAAGATCAGTTTTTTCTGAGATTGTTCTGAAATAACTAAGAAAATTCATACGCAAAACGTGTTAATATGTATTAGACTATAAATATAGAAACATCCTTGTTAAATTACAAAAATATTGGTACCATAATTAACACCAACCTGTATTTATGCAGAGAACGGGTTTCAAACCTTGTTACTTTACTTCTTGAATGTTCCTGATACTATTTCGATGAAAATACTACGTTATCTCAATTTTATTTATATCTAAGAAATTACTGGCGTATTGGCAACGCAGCTACAGCAGCTGGATGACGTCAGGATTGTGCGCGCGATAAAGAGGCAGGGTTAGCAAAATTTGAATTTTAATCTTTTGATAGGAAACGAACAATTTAATCTTTTATAGTCTCATTCATCTTGTTTACATTTTATCTGATGTTTTGATAGCAATAACGCAAAACTTGAAGTTAATGGGATTAGATAACTATTAGATTGACGCATGGTAACTATAATTTAATGTTTATAATCATAGATATACCTATCAATAAAATTACAAAATAAAACACTTATACGTGTACGTACTTGGATTTAATTGCCTTATTATATTTATATAGGATTTAATTTAATTTAAATTAAATAAAATAAGACTGGTTGGAGATAAAATCATAAAAGAGGTCAGGGTCGACTTAGAGCTAATTTGATTTTACAGATTTCTGGATAGTATTATATGCTTATTTACCGTTTAGGACAGTAGATGGCTACCCGGATGGGTCAATAATTATGCAACTATTAATCATCGCACTGTGTATGTATTATACTTTTCTAATGAATTTTGTTTGTTCATTCTGCCAAAATCAATTTTATTATGAAATATTTAATTATTGGGAAGACATGTGTGTATATAAAATTTTCACGGCAGTTTTCTAAATATTTAAATAAAAAATTAGAGATAAGTTAAATATTAACGTTATGTATTAATTGATGTTAAGGTTACTTACCTGGACGGCTAATTTTAATTTAAAAATTAATTTTGATATATGAATAAAAGAGTACAAGTTTTTAGACAAAAAAATATATTAAAATGTATAAACTTTTTAATAACTCTTTTATTTTTTAATATAGAACCCTAATAGCGCAAAGTCATCAAAAAACGTTTAAAAACGACTTTTCCGGACTTACTGGAAGTTTTGAAAAGATACGCTATAGTACATTGGACGTTTTAGTACGAGAAAGGTACAAAAATGTCACAAACTTGTACATCCTCAAAACGTCCCAAACAGACGTTTTGGGAAAACGTTTTTCCATATTAAGCAATAAACGTTTTTATGATACAAAATATGGGTTTTAAAAACGTCGCTTTTTCGTTCAGTAGATTTTAAAAATGTTCGTTTATACTATAATAACCTTCTCAAAACGTCCGTTTATACAATGGACCAGGGATACGGTCCCAAATGAAATTAGGGGGTTCCAGTCCGGTTGGGGTTCTACATAATTTGAAAAATTTCGGTTCCGGTCCGTTTCAGGTTCTGTAAAAATGATTTCCGTTCAGTTCAGTCCGGTCCAGTTTTTTTCGGTTAAAAGGATTTTTCGACAACACATTTTTACTTTCCCGGACCCATCAAAGGGAAAGTAAGGTGAACGACCATTTTGAGGTCCCCCAAGAAGATTGAGAGCATTTCCAGTGTATGGTCTGTCTGTGTGTCTGTGTGTCTGTGTGTAATCTTCCACGATAACTGCCGAACCCTTTGACCAATCAAGCTGAAATTTGGTATGGAGGGTCGGTGTGTGCCTAGAATGCGACCATTAGTTTTTGGTTTAAATTGGTACAGTGGAGGGTCCTCAAGACCGACATTTGTTAAATATACATGTAACAATTTTTTGCTTTATTTAAATTTTAAGGACAAACAATACATTTTAGTGCAAAATGTTGCATTACAAAGTTTTAAAGAATAAAATTATCTATAACTTTTGTTTCAAACGTTTTCCAGAATTTCCAATAGTTTCGCCACTAGAGGGCGCGTAAAAAATATGCATGTAGGTTTTCTCTAGTTTTTCTTGATTTTGAGGACAAACAGTAAACTTTAGTGCAAAATTTTGTAGTACAAAGTTTTAGAGCATAAAATTCTCTATAACTTTTGTCTCAAACTTTTTCTAAAATATCCAATAGTTGCGCCACTAGAGGGCGCGTAAAAAATGTGTATGTATGTTTTCTATAGGTTTTCTTGATTTTGATGACAAACAATACATTTTAGTGCAAAATGTTGAAGTACAAAGTTTTAGAGAATAAAATTCTCTATAACTTTTGTTTAAAACTTTTTCCCGAATTTCCAATAGTTTCGCCACCAGAGGGCGCGTAAAAAATGTGCATGTAGGTTTTCTCTAGTTTTTCTTGATTTTGAGCACAAACAATGTATTTAGTGCAAAATTTTCTTGTGAAAAGTTGTAAAGCATCAAATTTTCTTTCACTTTTATGTTCAACTTTTATCGAATTCCTCATAGTTTCGCCGCTAGATGGCGAGAACAATACACATTTAAACCTACAACTATTGTATGAAAATTTTTCCCGAATTCCCAATAGTTTTCACACATGATTTTAGGAGATCCTAATTATAGCAGTATGATATATAACGTGCGCATGCGCAGCTTATGTCATTACCAACATTGAAATATTAATTCACCATCAGCTCGCTATTTTTAATGTGTTCCATAAATCAATGTACTTCTTAGTATTTTGTAATAAAAATGATAATAATAAATAACATATTCTCTACGGTCGAGCCGGGAAAGTCCTGGGGTGACACAGCCGATTTTTTTTTTATACATTTGCAGTCCCAGTACATAAAGGTATCTAACTTACGGAGTTTAATGATGTCGTCAATTCGTAGCTCATTACCTTGCAGATTATTCAATTATTCATTGAATCAAAATGATTAGCTACAAGAACGGATTTAAGGGGGATTGGGCGGTGCGGGCGATCACTCCCCGCAAATAAGTAAAAATTTTTAAAAACATAACGAAAATAAAAAAATAAAAAACATTAAACTGTGCCTTTTTTCTATATAGTACTTCTTGTAGTCAACATACTGTTACGCCCCAAATCAAACTCCTGGATCCGTGCCTGAGCCACACGTTAAAAAAATTAACTTAAAATATATAGTAATTCCATAACTATTAATTTTATTTATTTTATAAATTAAATTCGTCCGGTCCGGTTTTCGGTTCTAAAGGGTCCGGTCCGGGACCTTGCAACGGACGTTTTAAAAGTCCATTTATAGTACAACAGACGTTTTTCTTGCATCTAAGGTAATAATTGAAATAAATTATATAGACATAAAAAAACCTATGTTATGCAAAATACAATGGACTTATTCAATAGGAACGAATTTATTGGTTTTATATTAATGAATGAATAGCTTAAAACATCTAGTTGCTTATGTTGATTTTCATTGTTCTTATAATATTCATTAATTAATAAAAATCAATAAAAAGTAATTAATATATTTTGAAAGTGGCGCTGTTTATTGAACAATAATTAACGTTTTACTTTCTACAGCATTGCCAATATTCTAGCTTTTTTCGTTTCTAGAAAAATTTGACATACTTCTTTCCTTCTTTTAATCATAACAAATGAGAACGAGAGTTTTATCGATATAAAAACATGGTCAAATAAAATCTGTTTCAATTGGGCCACGTCACAAGCCACTACAGCCCCGATATTCAAATTTTAAGAATTAATTACAGCCGGAGGATCGGTCTCAGAAGGGCTGGACCCGGTGCAATGTGTTATGGTAGGCCAAAATTATAAAATAAAAATATTAAAAAAAATTACTGGATGAGCCCATTATGAAATTTTGTATATCAGCTGCAATAGGGAAGGACTGAAAAACTTTTGTTCTACATTATCGTTTAATGCTGATCGAAAAAAACTGTTTTATCTAACTAAATGTAAAGGTATTTATATTACGTGTATAATATGTTCGGGCAAACTGAGATTTTCTGGTGTTGGCATCCACGATTGCACTTCAAACATCCTTCATATAGCTTACTTCAAGTCAAGTCTTCAAATCTTAAAATGGATTCATAAAAACGAAGTTCCAACTTCAAAGCGGATGAAGAGCACTGTTTAATTCAGCTAGTTAAAAAATATCAGGATATAGTGGAATCAAAAAAAACGGATGTCGTTACAAAAACGGAAAAAGCGATAACTTGGGAACTAATAGCCTACGAATATAGTTGCTACACCGGAGTTGCCAAAACTGGGAAAGTTTTAAGAACAAAATTCGGCAACCTGGAAAGGCGACCAAACAAAAGTATGCTAAAAAAAACGTAATGTTACATTTACTACTACATGAGATCATCAAGATGAAGAATAGAGAATTTGGAGTATTAAGCCCAAGAGCAGATTCGGGAAACCACAAGACTAATGGAATCTAAGTTTACTAAGACAAACTACAGAAGCAACTAAGAACGACCGATGAAAAGCAGAGAAATCATAGGGATCGACCGAAGAGCAGCCAGGAAATACCTCAGCTAGACTGAGGCCCCAATCTTCAACAAAATCCACAAGTCCGAGATCTGATGGAATCTAAGTTTACTAAGACAAACTACAGAAGCAACTAAGAACGACCGATGAAAAGCCCAGAAATCATAGGGATCGACCGAAGAGCAGCCAGGAAATGCCTCAGCTAGACTGAGGCCCCAATCTTCAACAAAATCCACAAGTCCGAGATCTGATGGAATCTAAGTTTACTAAGACAAACTACAGAAGCAACTAAGAACGACCGATGAAAAGCCCAGAAATCATAGGGATCGACCGAAGAGCAGCCAGGAAATGCCTCAGCTAGACTGAGGCCCCAATCTTCAACAAAATCCACAAGTCCGAGATCTGATGGAATCTAAGTTTACTAAGACAAACTACAGAAGCAACTAAGAACGACCGATGAAAAGCCCAGAAATCATAGGGATCGACCGAAGAGCAGCCAGGAAATGCCTCAGCTAGACTGAGGCCCCAATCTTCAACAAAATCCACAAGTCCGAGATCTGATGGAATCTAAGTTTACTAAGACAAACTACAGAAGCAACTAAGAACGACCGATGAAAAGCCCAGAAATCATAGGGATCGACCGAAGAGCAGCCAGGAAATGCCTCAGCTAGACTGAGGCCCCAATCTTCAACAAAATCCACAAGTCCGAGATCTGGATCGTCGTGATATCGCTGGGTCGGAACAACCCCAGATCTACGAAGAATCTGAGTCCAAATCCGTCCCTTATTATACTGGGCTTAATAAAAGTGGTGGTCAACTCGCTCACATCACTCTGATACAAATCTCCTAAACTTGTAATATTTATTTGTTGCATATGTATTTAACCTTTGCATTAAATCCTTTTCTATAAAAATTCTTTAAACCCCAGCCACAGGGACACTAAGCTTTATACTTCTACATTTCTCTATACTACGCACCAACATGTTCCCGTAGAAGAGGGGGCGGATTTGGACTCGGATACTTGGTAGATCTGGGTTTGTTCCGACCCAGCGATATCTCGACGATCGAGATCACAGACTTGTGGATTTTGTCGAAGATTGAGGCCTCGGACTAGCTGAGGGATTTCCTGACTGCTCTTCGGTCAATCCCAATGATTTCTCGGCTTTTCTTCGGTCGCTCTTAGTTGCTTCTGCAGTTCGTCTTGGTGATCTTGGATTCCATTATCTTGTGGTTTCCCGAATATGCTCTTGGGCTTAATAGTCCAAATTCTCTATTCTTTATCTTGATGGTCTCATGTAGTGGTAAATTTCCCTTCGGTTCTTGAAATCTTTGATTCCAATGATAAGTACAAGTGCGTCAGAATATAGTCATTTCCAGAAAATACTACCGCGTTCCTTTTTTTATTGTTTTTTTTTGTTTTTAGTTTTATTATTCAAACTACCAAATAAATCATAAAATTTTATTATTTTTAACACAAAAAAATAAGAGTTTAAATGTTATTGGGTTTCTTTTGTCAAATCTTAATACCATTTAAACAATTAGTGCCAGGAATACTCATACTTCAATACATTATTTTTTCCAATTGTTCCTGGTTTTTCCTGTTTTTTCTGTGTTTTTTTTCGTTTTTCTCTATTTGTCCCTATTTACTTTGTTTTACCATTTTTTGTTTTTTTTTCTATTTTTCTAGATTTTTCCCTATTTCCTTTGTTTTTCCCTATTTTTCTATTTTTTCCTATTCTCTCATCTTTTACCCGATTTTCTCTATTTTTTCCCTTTTTCTTCTGTCCTTATTTTTAATTATTTCTCCTATTTTTTTCCTGTTTTTCCAATTTTTTCATCTATTTTCCTATTTTTACCAATTCTTTCCATTTTCTTTATTTTTCCCTATTATCGCCATGAACAACATTTTCCCTATTTTACATTATCTTTTCATATTTTCGCATTTTTCCAGGGAAAATATTTTACTTATTTTTTCCTATTTTCCCTCATTTTTTCATTTCTTCTATTTTCCCCTATTTTCGCATTTTTACGGGAAAATTTTTTATACCCTTTTATAAAAAATAAATTTTCAATACAAAAATGTGAATAAATGTAATTAAAATAAATAAAAAAATAGTTGGCAGCGCGAACCTTCTAGGAGGCTGTTACTGTAAACCAGCGCCTTAGACAGTTCGTCTAAATTACCGATAAAAAAATAAGGTAGACAGGATTTTTTTGGCAGGTAAAACCCAGCGATTTTTGCAAGTGAGGGCATTTTCGGACTCCTTAGAATCTGTAGAATCCGAAGGTATTTTTGTCTGCTTGAGAAACCGCGTAGATTTTTTAGAATTGCTACTTTTAATCAAAATATTCGGAATTTTGCAAAATTTCGTCTTTTCAAATCCCATTTTTGTAATTTTAATGCGTTCTAAAAATCAAAGCAACATTTTTTTATACGTTTTGGATCAAGCCAATGGTTACCATGGTTTTTGAATTTTAAGAGGCCCACACACCACGTATTTTCCGGTTAATGTTAAATAATCCTATCTTCTAGTTCAATTTTTTCTGCGCAGAACAGGGTAGAGCGCCATAAAACAAAATTATTCGTATTTGGACAAGAACTCGCCTAATATAGCAACTAAAAATATGCGGTTTTTTTCATGATATTTAAAATATTGATAAGAAGAGCGCGTCTGTGCTACATTTTTCAAATTTGTCTAGAGAAAAAAGTTTATAGTCGTATCACTTTTACTAAAATTATTTTAAAAAAGTGCTAAAGACGCGCTCTAAATAATTATCTACAAAATCGATTGGTGAAAACCGCAGCTTCCTATCTTTAATCTTAACGGAGCGCTCGTCCAAAAATAATATCAGGCAAGATAACGTATGGTATTAGCGCCTCTAGTTTTTGAGATCGAGTTAAAATGTCGACATTTCTGTGTCAGAACATTGCAACTATAGTTAATTCGAAAGACCAATCCATCCAGTTTGCGGTAACTGGGTACAATGCGTAATTTTTTTGACAGCAATTCAGATTCGAAGTTATTTTACTGATTCCCTTGTACGTTTACACTGTTTTTTTAAGTATAATTTTTATTTTATATAAACAATTTTTTTAATCAAAATTTTATACATTTCTAGTTAATAAAATTCTAATAATAATCAATATCGTCATTTGTTGTTGTTTCTAATCCAATAGTTCTGGTCCAACCAAAAAACCTGCATATTCGAGGAATAAAACATCAACTTTTAAGCCAATCGGTAGCCTTATACCACATTCCAGCTCTGACATCGGCGCATATAGGTTCCGCAGTGACAACACAGTCAATAAGATTTTTAAAATTATTACGTGTCGGAGTACAACCACCGTAAGGACGATCTTGGCATTTTCCTTGGTACCAAGCAAAAACAATTTTTTTAGCATAACATTCTCTATATTCGGTACCCAAGTAACAATCTAAAAAAAATACATATAAGTCATATAAGAAATTAAAATTATTTTTTCTATCCTTGTTTTGAGAATTTCGTATTGACTTTCACTTGTATGACTTGCTCAGACACATCTTTAGACGAATCTGATTCCGACGATAAATAATTACAACTGCATTGGTATAATAAAGTTACATACAACATGTTGAAAATCATTTCAGATAGAAAATTTTGTGTACTAATACTGCTAAAATCAATAGTCAACTGAAACTTGGAATTGAATTATATTTAAGATGCTTGAAATTGGTGTATTGTGATACATTTTTATTATGTGTATTATTTTAATTAATTAGTTTTAATCCAATGAAAATACAGAGATCGATCTTTAATTAAACTTTAATAGTAACAATTTTTAATGGGTTCTAATAATTTTTCCAAGTGGAGGTTCCACATTCAGATTATAACACGAAAACCATATTTTTACTAAATAGTAATATAATCTTCGACCCGAAAACACACGTACAAATTTCTAATAGAATACGAACTTAATCACAAATCTCGTCCATTATCTTGATTTTATTAATTTTTACAAAAAATTCATAATCTATAACCCAAAATCAGTTCATAATCACAAATCTCGTCCGCCATCTTCGAGCCACCATTTTATTATTTTTCTAGATTATTCTAGTTCTTTTACAAAATTTACAGATCTATAAAAAAAGCTGTCAAAAAATTCTAAGAAAAGAAAACTATATTTTTAAGAACTTTTCTAGATCATTGAAAAACGTACTAGGTCTTTAAGAATTGTTCTTAAAATGCAATAGTATATTCTTCAACAAGCATAGAATTATTCCGACACGAGCTGCCGCTCGTGTCGGAATTTTAATTCTCGTGAATAATAGCCATAATTCTATGCGAGTTGAAGACGATACTTTCTCCACGTCTATGCAAGAAATTACATACCTAAAATCATAGTTTTTATCACAAATCTTTAATTGACACTTAAAATATTAAACTTTGACGTTTGTACATTTGACATTTCAAATAAAATGGCGACTAGGATGTTGATAAGATGCGATTGGTTAGCTATTTCCAAAGCAATGTGATTTGTGTTGATATTAATATAAATTCTAGAAATCAAAGGTTGTGATTGGTTGATTACCGTGGATTCTTAAATTTATTCTTCAACTAGTGGAAGAATGTATATCATTCTTCCACAGAAAATGTAGCCAGAATTAACTTATTATTAAACAGTCGTGGAGAAATATTTTTTTAATAAAATAAACTAATATTTTTATCAACTTAGTTAGATTCTCAAACCATCTGTTCTTTAATTAAAAAAAATAAAAAACTTAATATGTTGAAAAAACGACTCATGATAGTTCCAACTCTCTTCTCCCACTCCTATTGAATGATCTCCGCGTATTTTGCTTTGTAGATCTGGAGGAAATACTGCGCCGTTAGACCAGCGCGATAGTGCAATTTCCGACCTGTAAAAACTTACTCTTCCGTTCTCTTGTTTTGGTCAGGCGTATTAACCGATGTTGACCACAGATATATATAATATAATATATTTCTAGATAGCTAAAGGTATAGCAGTTTCCATAGGCCAAAGTGTGCCAAGAGTTGTCTACCGGACAATGCTGCTCATGCGCAGTTTAGCTATTTTTTAGTTGCAGTGATGCCAATATATATGAATTTGGTATTGTTGTTGAAGACTTCCTGATTTGTATTTAAATCTTAAAATCAGGAAATCTACTTACATTTCAAAATACTGTGGCAACACTGTAAACTTCATGTTGATTTCAATGTCAAGCGTAAAGATCCGTATTCCGTATTCATATTCCCGCTCTCCTTTGTGATTATTAAGTATTAAGTGTGGAGTTCTTAGTGCAAATTTGGTTTATTAAGCACAGTTCTTAGTTTGGTTTACTATTTGGACAAATAACTAGGGTAATATAGCAAATAAAAGACTGAGTGCTTGTATGGTAATTTCGTGGCCCAACAAAGGGAAAATGCCTGGAATTAGCTACTTCAAGTAAGTAAACAATCCTATAAAATGATTTTGGAAAACATTAATACTGGTATTAAGACTGCATTCATAATAGAAAATAATAATTATTAAACAATTTCTGTTTCATTATATTTGTTCATGGTTTTATCCATCTATAACATGTACTGATTAAAAATGTAAGCTTAATTCGCCCCTGTCCGAACACACGCTTGTTCGAAAATGCAATCTGCTAGGGACAATACTGCGCAACTCAGAAGGTTCAAATTCGTCGCGTGCTGCTTCAATTTAAGAGATAGCGCTAGCATTCTATGTAATATAATTCTGTGATGTTGACACGAATGTCTACTGTATCGCATACTTCCCGACAGACGACAAAAACCAAACTGTAAATAATAACATAAACGACGATAATTTCACAATGGAGATCAGTAACATCATAAGATCAGCAAAGAACTGATAGAAATTGTCAGCAACACTAACCCGATCATTCTCCTGAACCTGTGAACCTCTATGACCAGTGTTTAAAAAAAGGGAAACTTCAAAACAGCTGGAAAAACACAGATAGGCTCCCTAAAAAGAACAACAATATATTACTAACTCTGGGCAAAATCCTAGACAAGCTTATATTAAAAAGACTCATGTACCATCTGCAGAAACGAAATGGACTTTAGACAGACCAATACGGCTTTAGGAAAGGGCACACAACTACGGAACCACTACATGGACTAGTAGACAAATTAAGACAACCAAAAGACATTCTTGAATTCCTCAACATTGGATAAAAAATTTGGCTTGTGCACCAACCATAATTAAATCAGCTTTTTTTTGATTTATGTTGACTGGTTTTTATTGGACAATATATTTAATTTTTTTTTCAAAATATAAAAATGGTGCGATACAAAATATAGCAACTGATTTTCATTATTCAGCGATATTGATATTAAGCTGATAAGAACGCAATAATATTCTTTGATCTGTGTCAGTTGGTCGGGAAGCAGAGGTAATTTTTGAATTAAATTGAGAAAAAAATAGGTTCATTGGGCCAGTTGGTGAAAAAAGAACACAAAAATATGTAATAAAAGTGTTTGATTCGCTGTCTTTAGACAAATCTAGAATACAGTGCTACAAATGCTGTCTTTAGAAAAATTGTTGTATTTACATCCTTAATCCTTGTTGGGCATATTAAAAATTGGATAGGTCTTAGGTAGTTAAATTAGTACAGTAACTGTTCAGCTTTGAGTTATAGTTAAGTCTTTTTTTAAATACATCATTTTCATTATTTATATATGGCAACATCGCTTTCTTGGTTCTGGTATGACAATGATGTGAAGTTAACAACGCATGTGTAAATGACAATTTTATGTTTGAATGGTTAACACAGAATCAATTCGAAACAACAAATGTGTCATAATTTTACTCTTAAATCAATTCGAAGCGTCAAATGTGTCATAATTTTAATCCAAACTTCAAAAAAATCGAAATTTAAAATTAAGAAAAAAGGTGTTAAATGTTGGTTGCGGCAATTTATTTTTTTTGGAAAGTGATATTTATATGCTCTAGATGATTTGTGAAATTTTTTGTGAAAATCGGCATTTTTCGTAAGTGCTCAACTTTTTCCCAGAAGACATACACCGACACATAGACAGAGGCTATCCTTAAGAATCTAGCATATTAACCGTCCTCTGGCTCATGATCATGGAAGACTGGTTTGACACTTTACAGACAACGAGAATGTAGAAGACACAGAACTTGCACAAGCCTTTGCGGGCTACCAAGTATTAGTATAAGTCGGACATACCTCATATCAATGGGGGAGTTCCCTCAATGTTGCCAACCTAGAAAAAGGTCTACCAACGGGGAAGGATTATTTTTGGTCAAAATCTGCTTCATTATTTTGGCAATGATAAAATATGTGTACAAAATTCTATTTAGCTTTCCAGAATATATCGTTAGCGAAATATAATGATTTTAATAAAATCTTACTTCTGATTGGTTGAAATTTCGTTGTCAAATGTTATTCCTCATAGAGTAAGTAGCGACATGTTTTATTTTCAGATTATAGAATATTCAAACTACTCGCCAAATTCAGTTTAGTTCCACCAGTCCTCCAAGGCTGTAGATCAGTGGCTGAAAATAAATCATGTCGCTCTGTTATACTTACTCTATGACGAATGACATTTGACAACGAAATTTCAACCAATCAGAAGTAAGATTTTATTAAAAAAATTATATTTCGCTAACGATATATTCTGGAAAGCTCAATGGAATTTTGTACACATATTTTATCATTGAGAAAATAATGAAGTAGATTTTGACCAAAAATAATCCTTTCCCGTTGGTAGACCTTTTTCTAGGTTGGCAACATTGAGGGAACTCCCCCATTGGGAAAAAGTGAGCTAACATATGTGCAGTCCGAAAGGCTTGGACGAGAAACAACAAACTAACGTACAACACCAACAAGACAGAAACGATATTCATATATTATATTTTTATATTTTTGAACGAGTAAAATTTAAATTCGTGTTAGAAAGTTTTATGAACTACATTTGTTGTGAGCAGAGACCCTTATCTAAGAAGGACGGCCTTTGTCCTATTGATTTATATATCCTGGTAAATATTTCTAAAGTGAATTATTATAATGTATTGAATTTTAAACGAAATAGACTTATTTTTCTGAAGTGGCTGAGAATTTATTACTTCCTTCATGTCAAATATAAATTACTAAGACCCCCCTAAATAAGGTACTGTTACAGTTGACATTTTTGTGTCCGAACACTGCAACGATAGTTAATTCGAACGACCAATCCAAATCCACCCGGCAACTGTGTGCAAGCGACTGGGATAGGCCTACCAGCTGCTACTGTCCCAATTACAGACATTAGAGAGATGTTGGGAGATATACACTAACTGGTTTTGAATCTCATTTTGATGATGATAACACAAATGAGGAAAATCAGTTAGCAACTGAAATTGAATATGTAATAGATAAAAACTCTATTTTTATCTTTTGATATCTTTATTTTATTATTCCATTTTTTTCTCATAATCTCCTAAAAAGTGATATTTCAAGATCACTATTTCAATGCCAAATATCCAGAAAAAGCTCACAACTCGCAGTAGAAAACTGAAAGCAAAATAGATTAAAAAATAATTCGACTTAGCATAAAAATGTGTCTCTTACTTTGAACTTAGTAGAATCATCATATGAACAGCTGCTATCCACCTAGCACGTCTTTCTTTTTTTCTGAAACAGGCTCTATCTTCCTCTGTCTTGTCCTGATTGATGAGAATCGAAAAAACTTAGTTTGTGTCCCGATTGGATCATTTACTACAACCAAGAACCTCACAAAGCTTCATATTATACCTGATGTCCCAGATTATTTGCCCAGCCGATATCTAGGTTGTTTGATGACATAAAATATTCTGAATAATGTATGCCTTAAAGCCGTTAAAGGTGAAAATCCTCACTGGATTTGGATTGATGTATTAACAATAAGGAAATTCCAGGACCGGCTCTAGTAAAAATTTATAAATTCAGTCTGCGTGAAAACAAAACCCTGTATGTTTGAATTTTTACAATGTTCTGCTGTAGTTCAAAAGAGCTTAAAAAATGAAATCCAACGATATACTTTTAATTGTTGAGAATGAAGGTATTTGTATATTTAAACAAAAAAAAAATAAATATTAAGGACCGTAAATAAAAAATTAAAATTGAAGACAATATTAGGTTAGAATGGTTTGTTTTGTACTTACATAAAATTAGATTGATGACAATAACAGTTTAAAATTAAACAATTTTTTTTACATTGTGCTTATTTAGTTAAAACAATTCACATTTTGTAAAGTGGAAAGTTTTTATTATTATAATATATCCTATTTTCCATTGCAAGCAATGCCACTGCAATTGCTCCGCTACTGCGAGGAGTACATAAACAACAATGGCGGCCAAATGCAAGCGATTTCTAAATTACAATTCTGTGGCCCAATTTAATATGCATCATATCACATCATATTTTCGCGCTTTTTCTTGAATGTGTGTAACGCATTGCAAATATTAACGAATAGAAACATATTTTTCAATAAAAATCCTTATACAATTTATTTAAACTCATTCATTTTATTTTGTATCCTGCGACTTTATTTTTCAGTTTGTCTCAACAATTTACATTTTTCTAAATTGTTGTATGCAACCAACATAACAGATTTAAGGGGTTTAGGTGTCCATTTTATATCCAGTGCCGGCATTATTTTAAATTTTAAGCTAATAGGAATAGAAAAATATATCATTTAATGTATCTAAGAATACATTTTCATCGACATTAAGTCGATGTGCAAAATTTCAGCTTGATTGGATGACGGGAAGTGCGTTAAAGATCTATAATTAAAATAAAAAAAACACTGAAAATGGACTTTTTGAAAGCAAAACGGCATTAGAATTAAATTTAGTAATCAATCTTGGATAAATATCAAAACAGCTATTCAAAATCCAGGTCCGTTTTTGAAAAATTCAACAAATCCCACATAATCAAAATGGAAATATTGGCATACTTAAAGCATTCCTATGAAGTAACGGTCTTTATTATCGCACATTGTATTTTGAAAGTTTCACATCTAGATGGCACAACTAGTCTGGATTTTGAAATAATTTATTCGACAACTTTTATTATACAATTAACTTTATTTAAAAAAAGTTGAGACATTACAAAAAAACGAGTTTAACATTAATTTTCTTATTTTTGGTAGGTTTTTCTTAATAGTGCAATATACGCTAAAAATCTGAATACTATAATTAATAAAACGAGTGAAATAATGTCCATCATGAAATTTTCCTAAAACAATATCATATTTTGTTAAAACATTTTACAAATATTTAAGAAACTCAGATATGCAAATAAAAATAAACAGGTACTATTTTGAATGATTTTTTAAAATCATAATTTAAATAAGAAAAAATAAAGAGTATTATGCAGTGTTGCCAACTGGAGGGATCGAAATTTCCCGTTTTACAGGAATTTTCAATACACAATTGAAAACTGAATTATTTTTATCAGTCTTTTTACTTTTATAGGGCAAAAAATGAAAATATTATTTGAAATATGTATGCTTTTATATAATATTTGAGTATAATTTAATATTTCTAAATAACAGCGGCGTGCGCTAATCTTTCACCAAAAGTGTATTTTTATTAAAAAAAAAAAAAATGTTCACGTAAGTGGGGATAAAAATGACTTAAAGATTGGCAACATTAGCATAAATGTAAATATTCCCCTTACCTCTAAAAAACTGTACGTCTCTAATACAACATGTCCGTTTCTAGGACACATTGTACTTTCCATACAATCAATTTCAGTAACATCTTTCCATTGGTTAATCATCAGAGCTTCATTTCCATATTTAAACCACGACAAATATGATAACCATTGAAAGTATATTGGAATTGAACTAAAATATAATTTTTAATAAAGCTGTTTATTACTAAAATAAATATCTCACTTTATATTCATAAAGTAACCTCCAAATAATAAAAATGGTATTATCATCGGTGCACCAATCGTTAGAGCCATCGAAGTATTACTAGATATACAAGATACAAGGTATCCTAAAAAAATATGGAAAATATTAAAAAATGTTTAAAATCCTAAATCGTATTATAAAAATATAAATATTATTATTTTTTGCATAGAAATGTATTAAGAAATATGACAACTGCGCTCTCTTTACTATTATATTTTACTCCCCGTGACTTTTGTGGTTGCCGGTTAGAGAATTACCCAAGAAAAATGTGCTTGTATTGGGTGTAAAAATTTTTTTTCTTAGTATTTTCCGGTTAACGTTAGGTAATCCTACCCTCTAGTCCATTTTTTCTGCGCAGAACAGGGTAGATCACCTTAAAACATAATTATTCATTTTTGGACGAGAACTCGCCTAACATAGGAACTAAAAATATGCGATTTATTTCATAATATTTAAAATATTTATCAGAAGAGCGCATCTGTGTTACTTTTTCAAATTGATCTAGAGAAAAAAGTTGATAGTCGTATCACTTTTACTAAAAATAATTTTAAAAAAGTGGCACAGACGCGGTCTTAATAATTAACTACCGAATCGATTGGTGAAAACCGTAGCTTCCTATCTATAATATTAACGGAGCGTCCGTTCAAAAACGATTTCAGGCAAGATAACATATGGTATTGGAGCCTCTTAATTGGGATATTGTTCAGTAGCGTACCTTAAATTTAACTTTTTAAATTTTGTCTAGTTTTAATTTTATGAATATATGTATATATTATTTTTATGGTTAGTTTTGTTTCGATTAATCACAATAAACTACAGGACGTTACTAAGTTGTGTACAATTTTTAAATCAGAGTTTTTTTGGTTTATAGAGAAGCGTCTACAACTACATGGGGAATTAACCAAGCAAAACGTTATCTCATATCGTTTTTTATTCAGATTTTAGGTTATGTTAACAAAGCACAAATACCTTTAAGTATAGCGACTGGTTTGGATTGCTTAGTAAATCTTCCAAATTTAACGAGAAACTCTTCAACCACAAACTGCACTTTATTTTTGCTATTAGGTTATGTTAACAAAGCATCAATAAATACCGGGTGTCTCACTGTATTTTTCCACATTTTGAGGCCTAGTATCTTCCTAACCAATTCAGATGACTCCGTGGGACTTGCGAACGTGGGGGTAATGAACAGAACCTTTTTCGTGGACTTTACGAACACGCATACCTGGAATTAATCGGTGGGATTTGCGAACTATAAAACTATTAATATAAGATATTATTAAATTATTATTTAAAAATATTAAGGTCCAAAAGATAAATACACCAAGATGAGAATATTTTGCATTGTCTGCGACTGTTAAGTTACACTCAAGTATTTGCAAAAATTAATTTTTGTCAAAGTGGAACTGTAGAGAAAATTATCTTTTTTAATAAATACTCTATTTACTCTCCTGGACAAATGGAAAATTATTTTTGTTAAATTGGAGCAATAAAATATTAAATAATAATACAATTTGAGGATGAAAGACACACGGTACAAAACTGTTAAAAAATTATGAGTGTGCAGGATTTTTCTAAAATATAAATATCTCGGTAATTATACAAAAGTGAAAAAATAACTGAAATATAACATTTAATGAATTATTTTTGTAATTTTAACACACTCTACCACTATTAAATCTTTAAAATTTTGCTGTTTTATTAAAATACAAAAATAAAGACAACACAAATTTAACTTAATAAAAAAATTACCTGCAGTGTGTTCGCAAACCCCACGGTCCCCATAAACTGACTCAGGGTATGATAGGTATATATTCGCAAATCTCACGGTTCGCAAAACCCACTTTTGCAAAGCCCACTCCACCATTAAGATATATCAATGCGGTTTTCACTAAAGGGTCATAAGTTTTATCAGGTTATACCGGAAATTACATTGTAACTTCTTCTAAGAAAATACGAAAATGGCGCCGTTTCGAAGTTCATAAACTAATTTTCTTTAAATGGGATATCCTGTATATTCATACATTTTTGTAAAAAATCATCCTTTATTTACATAACGGTTTGCTTAGTTTCAAAATCTTTTCGAAAATGGATACGAAAAGAAGTGCTTGCATAGGTAAATCTAGTCGAATTGCAAACAATTGTTGTACAACTAAGAATATTAAAGAAATAAATAATTTCTTAATTTTTTTGACTTTATTAGTTTCAAATTATAAAAGAACAAATAATGAAAAAATGGAATAAAAAAATTATATTAAAATCTTTACTATTGTAATAAATGTTCAATATGTTTCCCTTCTTGGATGAGGATGAGGTTTTTCAAAACTGTATTAATATACAGGATGTCATATTTAAAGAAAATTAGTTTATGAACTTTGAAATGGCGCCATTTTGGTTTTTTCTAGCGGAAGTTAAAATTTCATTTAAGCTATAGCCTAATAAAACTTATAACCCTACTTAAGTCATTAGTGGAATCTTAATTCGTTCGGAAGATAAAAGTCCTCAAAATGTGGAAAAATACAGTGAACCACTCGGTATAGTAAATTGGTTTGCACTGCTATTTTTTAGCGCTTACTATGTAATTTGAGTAAATTCGAAAAAAATTGAAAAAAATTGAAATAGGTTGAAAAAAATTGAGAAAATTTGAGATAATTTAAGAAAATTTGAGGGAATTGGAAAGAAACTGAAATAGATTGAAAAGAATTGATAAAAAATCAAACAAAAAAAGTTAAAAAAAAATTTGAGAAAATTGGAGACAAACTGAGAAAATATGAGAACGTTTAAAAAAAAATTGAGAAAATTTAAGAGACTGAAAAACTAAAACAAGATGAAAAGAATTGCTTAAAATTAAAAAAAAAATGAAAATTTTTGTGAGTTTGAGAAAATTTGAGTGAGTTTAAGAAAATTTGAGATAAATTGAGAAAATTTAAAAAAAAAAATCGAGAAAATTGAAGTAAACTTAAGAAAACTTGAGAAAGTTGAAACAATTTGAGAAAATTTATTAGAATTTGTAAAAAACTAAAAAAAAAACTGAAAAGCTTTTAATAAATGGGTAACTAAAAGCTTTTACAGAAAAAACCTGAAAAAAAATTGAAAAACATCGGCTGTGTTACCCCCAGAACTTTCTCGATTCGACTGTAGAGAATAGGATTATTTTAATTACAAAATACACACTGCTACAATTAGGATCTCCTAAAATTATGAGTCAAAACTATTAGGAATTCGAGAAAAAGTTTGATACAAAAGTTGTAGGGAATTTTATGCTCTACAACTTTGTACTAGAACATTTTGCACTAAAGCGCATTGTTTGTCTTCAAAATTACAAAAAAAGGCAAAAAGCCTAAATGTGTATATTTTTCTCTGTCTAGCGGCGAAACTATGGGGAATTCGAAAAAAAGTTAAATAGAAAAGTTAAAGGAAATTTGATGCTCTACTACTTTGTACCAGGAAATTTTGCACTGAAGTGCATTGCTTGTCCTCAAAATTTGGAAAAGCTGCTAAAAACCTACTTGCACATTTTTTTGCGCGCCCTCTAGAGGTGCAACTATTGGAAATTCTGGAAAAAGTTTAATACAAAAATTGTAGAAAATTTTATGCTCTAAAACTTGGTACCACAACATTTTGCATTGTTTTTTCCTTAAAATTTTAAAGACGGCAAAAATCTTATATGTGTATTCAATCAATGGCGGTCTTGAGGACCTTCGACTGTACCAATTTAAACCATAAACTAATGGTCGCATTCGAGGCACACACCAACCCTTCATACCAAATTTCAGCTTGATTGGTCAAACGGTTAGGCAGTGATAGATTACATAAGACACACAGACACACAGACACACAGACACACAGACACACAGACACACAGACACACAGACACACAGACACACAGACACACAGACACACAGACACACAGACACACAGACACACAGACACACAGACACACAGACACACAGACACACAGACACACAGACACACAGACACACAGACACACAGACACACAGACACACAGACACACAGACACACAGACACACAGACACACAGACACACAGACACACAGACACACAGACACACACTCACACAGACACACAGACACACAGACAGACCTTACTCTGGAAATGGTTACAAACTACCTGGGAAATCTCAGAATGGATATTTCCCTTTGATGGGACCGGAAAAGTCAAAAAGAAAAAAAATAAAAAGATCTGAAAAAATTGAAAAAAAAACGAAAAAAATTGAAAAATCCGGAAAAACTGATAACAATTGAAAAAAATAGAATAAAACTAAAAAAAATGAAGGAGATTGAAAACCGTTAAAAAAATGTTTCACGAGCAAAATATGCCATTTTTGAGGGCTCCGTGGGACTTGCGAACGTGAGCTTTGCGAACAGAACCTTTTTCGAGGGATTTGCGGACACACATACCTGTCATTAATCTAACCGCTAACCATCCGTGGGGTTTGCGAACACACTAAAGATTAGAACTATAAAACTAATAAAAAATAAATAAAATGAGACCAGTATAAGAACATATAATTATCAAATTCAAAGAAAGATTAAAATTTCTTCATTAATGAAAATAAGAAAAAAATTTACATGAATGAGTTTCATAACTTTAAATTTTCGAAGACTCGAAATTACTGTAAAAATATTGACGTTATTCACTTGTTTTTTATTTTTTTCTCTATGTAATGGTCATCAGTATCGAATAATACGCGAAATACACGGCTTAATTACTTGGTTATGTGTTAATAAAAAAACGCAAAAATTTAAAGGATCCATTAAGACAAGAGATGGTAAATTGCTTGAGAATAGTAAAAAATTACCTATAGTGTTCGCAAAACCCACGATCATCAAATAATTTGTGGATTTTACTACCTCTCACGCAGTTAACGTACCTGTCGGCTGTTTGAGGAGGATTTACCTTGCGATAAAATAGTATGTGCGAGGGTTTCGCTTTATTCGTCCTACTCGTCTGTTTTTTATTTTTAGTGAAAGAAAAAAATATATTTGTATTGGAGAAGATTTAATCTGTGCTCCTGTGCAGCTACTTTTTGAAAATTTGACTTCATTTTTTTTCAAAAAAAATCCAAAAATTGTCCATTCTAGTCATTTTGTCAAAAAACAAAGTAAAATTTGTAAAAAGTAGCTGCAGAGGAGCACAGATTGGATCTTCTCCAATACACATATATTTTTTCCATTCATTAAAAATAAAAATCAAACGTATAGGACGAGTAAAGCGAAACCCTTGCAACTGAGGATTTTGCTCCAAGGAAGTGGCGCTACCGTTAGAATTTAGGGAACATAGCTTGTAAATAGGAATAAAATAAATTCTCTTGTTAGCAGAGTTTTACGATGGTAAACAGTATGAAATAAATTTAAACTTAATTATAGAGTTTATAATTTTTCGGACAATATTTTTTTTTTAATTAATCATAATAATTTTATTATTTGGATGACAATTTTTGTTTTTATGAACTACAATTTTTAACATGAAAATTACAATAAAACTAAATTTACTCATCATTTTTAAAATTTTACAGGAGCTTAACAACATATAATAAGTATTCAATTAATTTATTTAGTAAGTTAAAATTGAGATTTAATTTACAAATGTATTGGTACTTTTACACATCGCACGGTTAATAAGTAGTAAAAAATAAGATAGATTCTAGCTACCCAACATTGGCATATCGGCATTGTTTGACGGTTTAATTACCAACAATCGGTATCTTTTGAATGCAAAGAACTTTGTAAGCAAAAATCAGTGGTGGTGGGGGTGTCATATTTTGTCGGTACTTACTTTGGGGATAGAAGTTTAAGTTTAACTATTTTTGACACATTTTGTTGTGTGGTGATTTTAGTGTTCTGATTATTTCGATTGTTTAAATATTCAACTATTAATTATTGTGCTCGTGAAGTCAAGGGACTAGTGTTAATATCAATTAGGATATTTAAAAATGCCCCGTAAACGACTAAAAACTCGTTTATTTACATCGTCAAATCAATTATCAAAACGAAATAGGATTTGCCGGATAAAAAAAGTAAGTGTAAAAATATTTATTAAATTCATGGATTTAATTACAAAAAAAATTAGTGGTTGTGTGAGATGAGGCCATTCCGAGATGCGGTCAGATGGAGATGCGGTAACTTTTTTCATACCTGCACGGACTAGAAGATGCGTTCACATCAACCGCAGACAATAAAAATCAGATTAAAAATAATAAAGAGGGGGTGATCCCACCCAACTTTCCGAACACTCCTAGTAGAGATATTATTTATTCAATTATTTTAGTTTTTAGGTACATTAATAAAGTTAGTTTAAAAAAAATTAAAAAAATCAAATTTTTTATCAATAATTACCCTTATCTTTGAGTTTTTTAACTATTTACATTTTTGGATATATAACTTATACAAATATTTTTTTAATTTAAAATTTAACTAAAAAATTAATTTAATAACATAAAAGTTATTTAAAAATTAAAATAAAAACTAGCGGCGAAATTCGAAAAAGTATAAACAAAATTTGTAGGAAATTTTATTTTCTACAATTTTGATTTCTTGTAATTTTTCAGAAAAATCCATAATTTTGGACCAAAATCTAAAAAAGACGCAAAAGTCTATACCTATATATATTTCTTTCACGCCCTCTAGCGGCAAAACTATGAGGAACAGAAAAAATAATAAGTACAAAATATGTAGAAAATTTTATGTTCTACAACTTTAAAACAAGTAATTTTTCATAAAAATTCATTTTAAAATAAATTCAAACTACACCCTAATTCGCTTAGTGCATTTTAAACAGACCCCAATTTCTATTCGAAGATTATGTTTCATTTTTAAATGCCTTTCACATTTTAATTGTTTATAAACAAAAACGGAAATACCTATAATACCATTATATAACTGAAGATTTTATGATCCCATTATTTGTTACTATGCAGAAATATGAATTTTCACAAGAAAATTTTACTTTGACATTATGTAACACATTTTTGTTACTAAAATGTGACGGACATTAATTGTACAAATGAGGAGAAATTGATAATACGTTTTTTGTGTCTTCTTAGCCCCGGTGTTCGATATGTAAAGCAAATTGGTTCGTATCAATAAAAATTATAAGTTAGCAACAAAATGTTTATTCTGAGTGACTTTTGCAAATAGATATAAGGCGCTTCTTTTTCACAGAAAAATTATCACTTATTAATTCCATTAAGTTAATAGGAACTAACAAAATTATCGCGATAGTCTCCCGTTGCTATAAGCAACGTAAATAAAAAGGAGCCTTCTAATTGGTTGAAAATAAATTTATGAAATTCTCAGTGTAATGTTGACATGATTCGGTGAAATTGTTTCATATGACACAAAATGACAAAATTTGATTAGTTGTTAGAACTGCCAAAAAATTTTCATAAAAATTAACTGATTAATTTTTGTTTTTTGTAATTATGGACAATAATAGTGAAAATATTATTAGACTTAATACCTGCTTGATGAACTGGAGATAACCAAAGAAAAAGAATTAACAATTATTAAACGGAATTTTTTCAAATTTCATCAATATTAAAGAAAATACTAATTCAATAAATATTTTTAATAACTTTAAGAATATTTTAAATGAGACACAAATACAAAATTAGATAACATTATTATAAGTAACTACATAAAACTGTTATATTCGAAACTCAATTTTACAAAGTGCAATAAACGTATTTCATTATTATCTAATTGCCTAATTTTTTTATTAAATAATTTGCCCGTTTTGGGTTTTAGAATTCGAGATTTTTTGTTTACAAATACTCTGAATTTGTATATATGTCTCGCATTGATAATTTTCTAAATTCTTGTTATTAAAAAACAGAAAGTACGTACGTAATACAATTTTAAATAAAATAATCCTATTTTCTGAAAAACACGTTTTGACCTAAAGATAAATGTAATATCGAGCCCTCCGGACGACCCAATTATTCATTAGGTAAACAATCATTACTACCTCTATTTTATAAGGGGTTTACCGGACCAAACGATATGTACCCTAATAGAGGATCCGAAAGAGTAAAAAGTACTATGTGTTTGAATTATTTCATGTAATTAATTATGGCTCAAAATCTTGTAAAGATTATCATTCATAATTAATTTATTGTATAAATTTATTTTTATAAATAAATATTTTATTTATTTAATTTACTTATTTATATTAAACCCAAAACTCTCGTATAAATGTAACTATTGTGATAAATCCAGTCGATACAATTCCGATTTTAAGTGGTTAGCGGTAATAACAATCACCAAAAATTCTATTTTCAATTAACCCTATATTCAAACTTATTTAGTTTCCATTATAAATGTAATAGGTTTTTGATAACAACTCTTCAGGATCAAATTAAAAATGGTAAACCATACAAAAATATTATTTTTGTAGTTGCGTCCCCTAGAGCTTAATTTTAACGTTTAAAAATAATCTTCAGCAATTTATTTTACTATATTTCTATGTTAAACGGTTTCCATATGCAGCCAACTGCTTTGTTTTAATTATACTTCCGGTACCTACATTTTTGTTGTTGTAAAGTATTTTTAATTTTAGTAATATAATTTTCTGAATTTCTATAAGTACAATTAATAATAGTAGTAATAGATTTTATATTATACATTATTTATTTGTGATGAATACATACCGTAACTTAAAGCACAGTTAGCTACCAAAGTTACAATTCCGCAAGTCACAAAAAATGTAAAAACGTTTCCGTTTAAACCGATTAAATAGTAGCAAATTGTAGTAAATAAAACTGGCAATAAGATAAAAATTGGCAATTCCGCTAAAGTTTTGCTCAAAAAGTAAACGTCAGTTCGATACATCCCATTTCTATGTTCTCGAAGAAAAACTAACATCTCGGATGTGAAAACCTAAAAAATGAAATAAAAATATAAAACTATTAAAATAGATTTTTTTTTATTTACGTGAATGACTGCAAATACATTTTGAAACGTCATATTAGTTAAAAATATAAACAAAACCCCATTTATATTAATAACACCATTTTGATCGATTTCTTGTCCATAGTAAATTATACCTATTAATAAAGAAGTTACCTAAAAGTAAAAAATAGTTTCATCCAATTAAAAAAAATATATATATTACCATTGTCTGAAACGTTCTAACTTTAATAATTAATTGATCCTTCATCAGACTTAACCACGATCTCCATAAAACTACTCGAAATTGTGTCCACCAAGACGCCTTGTAAACAGTTTTACCTTCCCTGGTAAACCAATGAGAATCTAATGTGTCTATGTCTGGAGTGCTCTATAAAATTAAAATTTTAGTTACAAAACCACGCCTAAGTTTACTGGAAGTTTAATACAGGTTCAGTGTAGAATCAGTTAAATCATTGAAATTAACAGGCTAAAGATCGATTTACTGACGAGACCGGAAAACCAGCAATTGTTAAAATAGATTTAATAATAATGAAGATGTAGACTAGAAACAAAGCAGTAAGACAAATAAACAAAGAAGATAATAATGAAAATGATTTTGAAGAAAATTAAGATAATCAAGAAGATGAAAGACAAAATAACAAAAAAGAAAATAATTATAAACAAGATGATTACGAAGATCAACAAAAAGGAAATAATAGAAGGTCACATAGTGGGAAACGTAATGAATGAAAGAGAAGATCTGACAAGAAAAATGACAGAAATAGAACAAAGTAGAAGAGAGTAGAAAAATAAGATGAATAACAATTTAAAAAAATATAGAAGGAAATAAGAAAACAGAGGCAAATAAAAAAAGATAAGAAAATACAAGAAGCAAGTAAAAAATAAAACAACCGAACGAAAAAATTTTAATAACTAATATGAAAACGAATAGACAAGAATTAAAAAATTTAAAATGAAGAAAAATAATCACAAAAAAGAAAAGAAGTAAACCAACAAATAAATAAAGTTTAGAAGAAAGAAAAATGTGACAAATGCAAGAGATGAATTGGAAAAACGGATTGGAGCAGAAATATGGTGATGGTAAATATAAATTGATCTGGAGATGGCAAAATCTTAAAAATAGAAAAGATACTGATAGAATATGAAAGAAATACTTTGGAATTGGTAATGTATGAATCAAGCCCACAGAATATGAGAAATAGAACAAATAAGCAGAAAAGTACTAAAAATATTAGATCAGCAGAAAAAAATATAAAAAAATGCTTTTATAGAAATAAGACCAAGTACGAAATAATACAAAATATAAATATATTAAGGGTAAGAAATATTAAAGCTCAAAATTGACAAAGATGTTTAAACGTTTTTTGTCCCACTTATTTTTCCCCCGTTTGTTCTCACACTTTTTTTTGCCCCATTTATTTTTCCCCCTTTTTTTTGCACACTTGTTTTTTGCCCCATTAATTTTTTCCCTTTTTGTCACACTTGTTTTTTACCCTATTTATTTTCGCCTCTTTTTTCTGCGTTTGTTTTTGCTCCATTTTTTTCCCATTTGTGTTTTTTGCACCACCTTCTTCCTTCTTCTTTTATAACTATTGTTTTTTGGCCCACTTTTTTTGTCGCTACTTTTTCCCACTCTTTCTAGTTTGTACGCAGATTTAAAATAAATTCTACTTTCGTTACAAAAATTTGAATTTGGCTTTTTTAAAAACATCAAAATATTCCCTTTATCAAAAAATTTTAATATCGAAAAAACTATAATTTTTCCGAAAATTTGGATTATTTTGAAATTTATAATTTTCCTAAATTAAATTAAACTCCCTACAAGTTTAAAAAAAGAACCGATTTAAGTCATAAAAATGAGACTAAAATTTTGTATTTTTTGATCCTATTTTTTCTATAATTTTGATTTATTGAAAATTTAAATTTATGTATTATAGAAATAATAAAATATTCCTTTTACCAAAATTATGTCCAAAAAATATCTAAATTCGATTTTTTGTAATTGATGATTATTCCAAAAATTTGGATTAATTTTAAATTTATAATTTTCCTAAATAAAATTTTTACATCCTTTATTCGAAAAATTTCTAAATTTTCTTTTTCTTTTTTTTTTTTTTTTAAAGTCAAAGGATGTGAATTTTTTATAATTCTAAAATTTTGGGGTTTTCAATTCTATTTTTTCCATACTTCAATTATTGAAAATTTCAATTTAGGTTTTTTAAAAATACCAAAAAATTCCTCCTTTTACACTACAAATTTAGTTATAATAATATCCAAAAAAATATTTAAATTCAATTTTTTCATAATTCATTCCTCCAAAATTTTGAATAATTTGAAAATTTTAATTTTGATTTATTGAAAATTTAAATTTAGGTTTTTAAAAATATCAAAATGTTCCTTTCGCCAGAAAAAATTTTTAAATATCCAACAAATTGCACTATTTTGAAATCATAGTTTTCCTAATTAAAATTCTTTCAAAAATTTGTTTTACTTAATTTTTTTAAATTTTTATAAGCTTTAAAGGATTTGAATTTTGTTTTGATTCTAAAATTGGCCCAAAATTTTGACTTTTTCAATTCTATTTCAATAATTTTGATTTTTAGCAATGCAAACCTTTTAAAACTATTTATTTTAACAAACATACAAATTTTTTAAAATTATGTCACACTTTAATTTTAAAATTTTCCTACTGTAAAATTTCAGGACTGAAATTTGTTCATTTTTAAAAAAATTAATTCAGTCAAAAATAAAGAAAATACTTATCTCATACTTATTTTTAAATAATCGTTGATTTGAGCGCCACTTCTTAATTCCTGTTACCTTCTTGTATTGTATTAGAAATAGTTTATGTATTTAAAAAACAGAAAGGAGAAAATTATAATTTTATGTACATCAAAAATGATAGATAGTCACGACATTTATCTTAGGTAGATGGGTACCAATGGACACATCCACTTATTAGGATAAAAATTCTTCTGTAACTGCAACTGGCCAAGTACAACTTGGCGCCGATACATGGCACCTATAGTAATGCCTTGAGGTGAGTGGGCCAAACGCAGTTAATGTCTCTAAGCATTATGATGGGCGCCATTTATCGGCGCCAAGTTGTACTTGGCCAGTCGCTTTTAGAGAAGAATTTTCATCCTAATAAGTGGCTGTGTCCCTTGTTACCCATCAACCTACGGAAGATGTCGTGAATTTCTATTATTTTTTTAGTACATAGAAATACTTGGGAGTAGATTTTTGAAACTATGCATTCCAACAAAGTACCACTGATAGTTTCATATATAGTTTCAAAAACTTACTCTCTGCTTTTGAATTATAATTTTTAGATAGAAACTGTATTGAGAGATTATGAGGCGAACCACTTGGGTATTAAATATGGATGCCAAGGACTTGGGGGTTGTACAAGCAAATTTTTATAATGAACGTTAATTATATCAAAACATCTAAAATTAAAGAAATTTTCCGTATTTTAAACTCAATTCGTGGATACAGGATATTTTATAAATGCTGATTCTAAAGGGCGATAATCCTTGGATGATTTAAAAAAAATATATTTATCTACTCCGATTAAATTATATATTAATTATTCAACTGCTTTTGAACAATTAATAGTTTCCATTACCAAACAGCGTGAGTTATAATAACTCACCAGTGGGTTATTATACCATAGTATCCATAAGCAAGTAGAGCGAATTATAATAACTCACTACTATAATTCGGTATGTAAATAGTGTGTAGTAAATTCATGCAAAATTTAAAGCCTATAAATACGTTCCATTGGCGTAGAAAAATTAGAAAGATTTTATAACAACTGGAAAGGAATGAATAATTAAACGAATTTTAAAATTATTAAATTAGCAACTCCTCACAGTCTACAATACGGAAAAGATTCTTGGAATTGAGTGACTTTACTACACACTTTTTATGAACCGAGTACCAAGGTGGTTTTGTAAAAGCCGATTCGCCGAAGCGGAATAGTCCATTATTGTCATTGAGGGGACTAATGTCACTTGATATTTTGTAAACAAAGTTCTTTTTCTGTACTTGCATCTTATTATTTATTGTTATAGTCGTAAATAAAGTATAGTATTCAACTTGCGGTAATGGTCATAACTCACTTGATGAATTACAGCACTCGCCTTCGTCTCGTGCTGCAAACTTCATCTGCGTGAGTTATGACTTACATTACCACTCGTTAAATAATGTACTATTACATAAACACAGCTACGCAACCATTTTATTTCTGAGCTAAAGAATATTGAAATTTAACAAAAAAATCACTTTACTTCTGACACGTCCTGTTTCACTTGCTATTTTTTTAGAGTTTTCGAAGAGATAGAGACAAACGGACAACGGCAATCGATTAAACATCGTTAAAAACCCCCAAAATGATATTAATTTTTGACCTATTTTTACTTTCCCGCTACTTATACCATATATACCTATATAGAAATTTATTTTCGTAACTTTAAATTTTCGAAAACTCGAAATTAGAGCAAAAGGGGGTGAAATGTATGGCGAGTATTATTATTATTATTATTATTTATTGTTGCCGGTTTTCTTATTTAATTCTTGTATTCTCTTCGTTAGTTTTTCTTCAGTTTTCTTACTGGATTCATTTAAAACTTTTTTTAATTCTTCATCGTTCTTATTTTATTCCTGTCTAATATTATCCTTATTATTCATGTTCATTATCATGTGTATTATCAACCTTTCCATTATTAATTATTTTTTAATTCATTCAGATTTTGAGTCTTGGAATTATTATTTTCTTTTTCCATGACTTGAACAATTTCTCGATTTCTTTCTTCTTCAAATTCAACTCCTCAGTTTCTGTTTAGTTTTCCTCTAATTTTGCTAGCCTCAAGTCAATCTTTTTCCTATTTAAAACGATTTTAAGCCGAATCTATCAACTTTTTGTCAAACAAAATTCAACAGACTGACTTTTCACAATATTGGAATCTATAATTCTGTGTGTATGCGTATGTCAAAAGTATGACAATAAAATGTTATTAGTTTTGACGTCGTATGAGATTTTTTATGGCAATAGATATTGAAATGTTACTACAACTAATAACCAACTGATTATCAAATTAAAAAAAATATTACTGCACTGACAGACAGACATGCAGATTCCAAAACAGGAGTTTGTGCGGTATATGCTAGATGCATTCCCAAATGTTTCTAATTGTCAAAAAAAATTTTAAATAATTTTTTTTTTAATTAAATTATTTATTCGCTTATGCGTATATGCCCCACTTTGGGAGGAA
This sequence comes from Neocrepidodera transversa, assembly GCA_963243735.1. Classification (NCBI taxonomy): domain Eukaryota; kingdom Metazoa; phylum Arthropoda; class Insecta; order Coleoptera; family Chrysomelidae; genus Neocrepidodera; species Neocrepidodera transversa. Next base: position 30,051,272 of record OY725339.1, read on the forward strand.
TTGTTATTATATAACGTTCAATATTATACAGAATAGCAAGAAAATTTAAAAAAATCCTATCCCGCAATAAATTTATTTTAAAATATCGCAAAACAAATCCAGCACAATTTTCCTCTTTTTTCAAACACTAGTCTACGCTCGACAACATTGAAGGTTATTAAAACACACTTGAAGAATTTATACTGAAAGAGATACTCATTTCCGTTCGACGCTAATTCGACCAAATTCCATCGTTTCTTGTAAACGCGTAGTAATGCCAAACTGCGGTACGAGCACAAACGTGAAATACTGAAAAAATACAATACACTAAAATCCATTTTTCTTCTCGCCTTGAATATTTTAAAATCCGAATTTATTGCTATTCCTGGTCTGTTCTGTATTAAGGTGAATTATTAATCTGAATAAAACACACTTTACTCAAATTGTTGTTTATTAAATGAATGCTAAATGAGAACTGATTTTCAGAAGTATAAATATATGTCGTTAGATACAGTTTTTGTTAAAGTCCGTATAAAAAGCCATTCTTTGATATTAGTAGGCAGGGTCGGCTCCAGGCCAATGAAGATATATAAATATATAACTATATATAACAATCACCACTTCCATTAACTTATTTCCATCGAAAATTTCACTTCCATCAAAAATCAGGTCTGGTTTACCTATAAAACGGCCGTCCGCAATACACTGCTTCCTCTTTATATTTTAATTATCTTTAATTACCTATCTGTCGTTGACATACAGTTAATTTTCACCTCGAAATTTTGGGTGAGTTTATATTATATTATATCCCCTGGTCTTTATTAAATCATTATTAATTCCAACGCTTATAGATTTTTTTATAGCTGTTTTTAATTGTATTTATGCCGGTATATATTTTTTTTTAACATAAAAGTTTATTTCTTGCTTTTTGCTAAAATAAATTATATGTCTCGTGCTCTTTGGAATATTTCATTATAAAAAGGGCTATTTTGAATTTAATTTACAGACTTTCCTAATTATTTAGTTTCATTTTAATTATTATTGTAACTTTTTGTTAATATCTTGCTTTAAAATTTTGTTTAATTAATTTATTTCTTTTTCGATTAAATATTGTTATATTTTTTTATCATAGTTTAATAAAAGAGCAGTGATCATAAATCCGGTAATTTATAAGCTAAGTTCTTATATTTATACAATCTGAATTTTATAGGTTTTCATGGTACGTGTTATATTGTTACAGCTATTTTCACGGTATGTGCTATATTCACGGCATACACGTATTGTTCACGTCAGCTGTCTGTTTCACGATGTGCTACATCTGTAATTACAACTGCTATCTTCACGAAAATAGCTGTATGCATCCTACTTCTCTTCAAATAAGTTCTCTACTGAAAATCATTCAGAAAATAATTAAGGTAAGTGATCACTTCGTTAATATTTTTTTATAATAAATAATCTCAATCTCTAGAAATTTCGATAATAATTTCAATAAATTAAGAAATATTGTAATACTGTATTAATTTATTTTCTTCCAAAAGGTTTTGTTTTTAATAATTTTTGTCTAATTTTAATTGAAGTTTACTTTCCTGCCATCTTTAAAAAAAAGAAAAGACAGATTTTACAATATACCAAAGTTTTTTGTCAATTGTTTCTAATTCCAGCAAAAAACTAATTGACTGGCGCATGAAAATTTAACTTAATTTTATTTATTCTACTTTTGGTATATTTCAAAATCTATTCGCGATAAACCATAGAAAAATAAAACAAAACCTTTCGTTTCATTTTGTTTAAATTTTTATACTTGGCATATCTGGAACATAAAACTATAAAAAATGGAAATGCAGTAATAATTTTCTTTAATTTAAATAAATTTAAATTCCACTAATCAAGTTGTAATTATCACTTATAATCTCCCTAGCAGCAGAATTATTACCGATAATGTTTTTCAATTTCACGAATGTTTTTAAGACTATATGGAAATTTTCTATCAACAAAATTAATAATATTTTTACAATAGAAGTTGATTTTACTTGTTAGTAACTAAGGTTTATTACTAAAATTTTAGGAACATTAAAAACATTAATCCGTTTGCCCTTCATTTTGGACTGAAAAATTATCACTTATTAATTCCATTAAGTTAATAGGAACTAACAAAATTATTGCGATAGTCTCCCGTTGCTATAAGCAACGTAAACAAAATGGAGCCTTCTAATTGGTTAAAAATAAATTTATGAAATTTTCATACAAATACTATAAATTATAGTATGATTTTCAACAATCTTGATTAATATTGTTTTTTAGTCTAATTCAGATCAAGTTTAACACGACCTATATCAACTTCAGTGACATAAACCTGATTTAACATAAATTTCAAATTGTAATTACTTACGACGACAGCTGATTCAACAAATATTTTCACACCAGCAGGAGAATTTTGAAATTTTTGACAAATCAATGATACAGCTTGCCTGCATGACTCTTCTCTTCCAGGTACAACAGCCAGTAACTGTATGTAATAGTCAGCTGGATTATAGTTTCTTGGGCACGGCGCTTGTAAGCTAAAAAGTAACAATTGAATATAGTAAATTTGGTTAATTTATTATTCACCTTCTAAAAAATATGTCAGCTTCTTGCGGCGATCCTAAAAATGCCACCTGGCCCTCAGACATAAGCATCATGTTATCGAACATGGCGTACAATTCGGAACTGGGTTGGTGGATTGTACAGATAACTGTTTTTCCAGTTTGTGACATTGTTTTTAATGCTTGCATCACATTGAGAGCCATAAAAGAATCCAAACCTAATTGTATTAACAAAAAAAAATAGAGAAAACGACTAGATACAATTATTTTTTTATGATCTACAAAATTAACATACCTGATGTTGGTTCATCGCATAACATTAAAAGAGGGTTAGTTAAAACTTCTGCCGCAAAAGAAAGCCGTTTTTTCTCTCCCCCTGAAATCCCTCCTTGGTCCGAGAACCCTATTTGGGTATTTTGACATTTTTTTAAAACAAACTGCAAAAAATTAAAATAGACAAATAAAAAACGATTTTTATTTTAGAAGAATTTTGTTACTCAAACAAAAATTATAAATACTCTTACTTCTGACATAACCTCTTCAACTCTTCTCATCCTTTGTTCATAAGAAGTACTTCGATCCATATTGACTAACGCCTAAAATAAATAAAAATGATGTAAATTCGCTAGAAATAATTCTGACACGGTCCAGGTAAATTAGTAGAGAGGGTATAAAAAAATATCAATCAAACATAAAATTAATATTTTCAATATAAATAAATATTCTTGAGAACGTCGCTTTCTCATTTAATCTGTTAAATATCTTTCTGTCTGGTCAAGTATAGTTTTAAACCAAAAATTAGTAGTATTGATCAAATTGGGCTCGCATCACTAGCAAATTTTTATCGGTTTTTTTTTCATTTTGGCTGTCGTGAAAGTAGCATCTAGCTTTAGTACAGTGATAAAGTAATAATGTAATTAGATTATTTGCAAACTGTGAAAACAGGTAATATTTTTATCTTTTCGTTGTATTTTTATTGAAGATTACAAAAACAATACATCGTCCTTGATTTCAATAAAAAAAACAGTTTTTTGTTTCAAAAGACAGTCCATTAATTTAAGAGAGGGTCCTTTATTTTAAAAGATAGTTCTTTATTTTGTAAAAAAAGTCATTAATTTCAAAAGACAGTCCTCTGCTTCAAGACAGTTCATTATTTAATAGCATAGTCCTTTTTTTCGATAGACAGTCCTATATTTCAGAGTCATCTATTTTAAAATCAATTCAAAATAGTCCATTAATGTCAAAACACAGATACAAGTTTTTTATTTCAAAAAACAGGTCATAAATTTGAAAACAGTCCTTTATTTCAGAGTCATTTATTTGATAATTCAATAAATAATAAAAGCAGTCCTTTATTTTACAACAACGACTATTTATTCAAAATAGTCTTTTATTTTAAGGAAAAACCTTCTATTTCACAAAACACTTGAATAATTTCAAAAATCTTTTCCTTTAAACCAAGTTAATTATTTTAAAACAGTCCTTTTTCAAAAAATAGACTTTTATTTTACCGTATTTTTTTTGAAGACTGTATTTCACACTGATTTATTTCAAAAGGCAGTCCATAAATTTAAAAATACAGTCCATAATAGAAAAGACAGTTTTTAATTATAAAAGACAGAGTTTTATTATAAAAGACAGTCATTTAATCTAAAATCTATTAATTTAAATACAGTCCTTTATTTCAAATGACAATCCTTTATTTTAAGACAGCCCATTAATTTTAAATCGGTCTTATTTTTAAGTACTTAATTTATTTTATAAGATAAGTTCATCATTTTCAAAACAGTCCTTTAAAAAAATTCTTCATTGTATAAGACAGACCTTTATTTTACAAGATATTTTATTCATTTTAGAACACAGTCCTGATTTTTCACGCGGATGTATTTTAAAGGACAGTTCATTAATTAACAAAGACAGTGATATTTATTTAAAACACAGTCTCATTTTTTCAAAAGACAGTCTTTTATTTTATAGTAAAATTTTTTTATAGTAAGTTCCTTATTTTAAAAGAGAGTCTTTTATTTTAAAACACAGTTCATAAATTTGAAAACACAGTCATTTATTTCAACAGACGGTTCTCTATTTTACAGTCATTTAATTTAAAAGACAATCTATTAAAGACAGTTCTTTATTTTAATAAAGAGTCCTTTATTTAAAAAAAAAGTCATTGATTTAAAAAGACAGTCATTTATTTTAAGAGAGTTCATTCATTTTAAAACACAGTCCTGCTTTTTTAAAAGACAGTCCATTATTTCAAAATCCATTAATTAATAAATGCAGTCCTTTATTTCGAAAGTGTCCTTTATTTAAAGAAAACAGTTATTTATAAGATAGTCCTTTAGTTCAAAAAAACAGTCTTTTATTTCAAGGAAAAGAATTTTTTTCATAAAACAGTCCATTAATTTCAAAACGGTCTTTTTTATTTCAAAACACAGTTCATTCATTTTAAAACACAGTCTTCTTTTTAAAGTTATTTATTTCAAGACAGTCCATTAATTTTAGAATAATCCTTTTTTTAAAGAAGGTTCTTTATTTCAAAAGACAGTCCTTTATTTTACAAAGGCATTTATTTCAAAATACATTTCATTTGTTTCAAAGTACAGTCTTCCTTTGAAAAAACTGTCCTTTATTTCAAAAGATAGATCATTAATTCTTAAATACATACAATTCGTTGTTTCAAAACAAAATCTTAATTTTTAATAAATGAACTTTATTTCACAAAAACAGTAATTTTATTTTTCGTGTAATCGTACGCGAAGTGAGCATTTCGCATTCTCCATACAGTACGCGAAATTCAATTTCGCGGCCGTTATTCATAGCAACGGTCGAAAAAGCAAAAGTCATTTTCAAATTTTACATTTTAACAATACAAAATTAACATATGTTTATTCAAATACGCTCATTTCCACAGCAGCTCTAATTTTGTAAATTAAATTGAACTGCTGTTGATTTTAACGCAATAATAAATTTATTTGCAATTATCTAATTTTATAATTTTAATGATTGCATGATAAATAGTATGTATACCACACGGCCGCGAAACTTTTTGGCGACCTCAAGATTAATTTGCTGGGAGGGGGCGCGAATTCACCTGTTTATAGATTTTCAATTAATAAAATGAATAGTTGACCTAAAAAAATGGTTTTTGGCCTAAAATTAATTTTTTTGTATTGAAATATATTTCATTTTTTCTTTTACATTATAATTTGAATCTGATATCAACGAGATATTTAGTTCAAACTTAAAATACTATTAGGAAAACTTCAGTGAGTAAAGAAATTGGTTTGTAAGATAAAACGACGTTTGGCATTTTTACAATTATTATCAGTTCAGCTATTTTCCATATGTTTGGTACATATTTCAATCTAAATGATCAGATAAGTAAATTTGAGTAAGGTGAGTTGGGGTAAGTGCACCCTGAAATTTCCCTAGTTGATATTGAAGAGGTGCTGAAAAATATTAAACAAATGAATTTTGATATACGGCTATTTATGATATTAGCCACACATGTTAGGTTTCCATTTGTATTGAAATGGAGCCTGTCGCTGGTTTATAATAAGCTGCTTTTTATTTTTTTTTATTTTGATGTTCGAAGGGCGCACTTACCCCTGAACGTGGGGTAAGTGCGACTTTCGGCATTAATTCAGAAATGGTTAAACGTAGCGTCTAGGTGGGGTAAGTGGCATTAACTTAAATTAATGTATTTCAAACGGTTTTTATTACAAAGCAATATCTTTTTCGTATAAAAAGTTACAAACTAAAAATAAACATACTTCAAAAAACCAAAAACACTTCTATAGCCAAACATCTGAAATATTTAGGCAATAAGTACTTATTAATCGTTAGAGAGAAAAAATCTTATACAGACATGAAATCATTGGACAAAATAGTTATCAAAACTGATACCAAAAGTTATTTGACCCCTTCTGTTTTGCTGGGGATTTGGCAGTATCTTGACAATATCTTGGTCTGGAACCGAAGCAATGTCGTCAATGAGAGGAAATGTGAATGTTGATTGTTGACGTGAAAATGAGTATTTCCTGGCAAATTTAACTGATGATTCTCCACATTCGTCGATAGCTAGGATTTGACCTATATAATATTTCAACAATTTTTTCGTTGGAAATAAGACTAATACCCAATCGCCTACCTCTTTTGCCGATATGTCTTTAATATTTTCCTCTGCCAAGTCTTTAAAATCTTCTCTTTCATCATCTTCAGATTCGAACTCCTCCAAAGATATATCTTCGCTAGTGTCACTCTCATCTTCATCAGAGCTCACTTTGGCCACCGTCTTCCTCTTTCTTTTATGAAGCTTTGACTGTTGTTGATCGGGTATATTTTGTTCTACATTACTTCCTACAGTTTTATCATTTATTTCCTTTTGTTGCTTATCTTTCACATTTGTTCCTACATCTTTAGCCTTTATTTTCCTTTTGGCAGCTGTTTTCTTTGGTTGTTTCTTCGCTAGTTCTTTTTCTTTCAGTCTTTCTACGACTTCGTTTCTAGTAATGACTTCAGCACCTGTGGCAACTCTTTTCTTTGGTTTATTTACGTTGTTTTCTTGTCCACTACGTTTAAGGGAAGATATTAAAATATCTTCAAAGGACATCTGTGGTTGATTAGTGCAATCATTTTGATTAGATTCCGTGTTTTGAGAAGTAGAAGCAATATTCCTGTCACTGTTTTCGTTTGCAGTAATATCAATAAGTGGTTGTTCATTTACAGTGTCTTCACTGGCAGCCGATTCTGCGGTTGGAGGTTTTTCCATGTTTTGAGAAGTAGAAGCAATATTCATGTCACTGTTTTCGTTTGCAGTAATATGAATAAGTGGTTGTTCATTTACAGTTTCTTCACTGGCAGCTGATTCTGCGGTTGGATGTTTCGTTACATTTTTTTCATGTAACCATCTCCTCCATGCAGCGGGGTCAAATTTGTCGGATGCAATGACTTCATTATCATACGGGTAGACTCCAGCTTTTCTGAAACCATTCTGGATAATTTCTGCCCTTGTTTCACCCCACACCTGTTGGATCAATTTTGAGAATGACTTTTTAATAATTTTTTTACCAGGATTCTCCCGCTGCCACTTCACTAATTTCGCATCCCAGTTAGATTTTACGGACTTAAAAACTGCAATGTCGAGTGGCTGTAGGAGATGGCTAGAATGTGGGGGCAACTTTAGAATAGTTACATTTTCTTTCATTGCTTCATTTATTAAGTCAATAGTGATGTGAGTCGAATGGCCATCATATATTAAAAATATCGGTCTTGTGTCACCAAAACGTTTCAATAGAATCTTGCAAAAATAATTTTTAAATACGTCACTTTCCATCCACCCCTTCATTGTAGCGGCATACGATACTGAAGGAATTTCCGTATTTTCTTCAGGGGCTGTCCACTCATCATAAACATCTTTTCCTTTGAATATAATAAGAGGGATGGCTTTTTCTCCCAGAGCATTACATGCTACTAATACAGTCGTATTTTCACGACCAGGCCCACTTGTTGTTCGGGTGCTTGGTGTTCCAATTTGCCCTACCACCTTAGTTTTCGAAGGGTCTGTCGTAAAACTGGTTTCATCTAGGTTCCAAATACAATTTGGCTTCTTCATGATGTCCAGTTCATTACAAACTTTTTTCAAAATATCAAAATATCCATAGATTATAAATGGATCTAGACAATTTTTTCTTGCAATTTCTACGCTTTGTGGCTTCTTGAGAGAAAGTCTATGTCGCTTTTTGAATTGGATAAACCAATCTGGTCCAGGTATACCATTTTTAATTCTTGTAGTTGACTTGTTCATATTTACATATTCTCCAACTTTTTCTAACACCTCATTTCTTGACAAACCATAGCCATGCTTTTCCATTAATCGAATTCCTTCAGCTATTTTCAGTTCTACATTTAAAGGTAAGTCAGTACCTCTTCCCAAACTCTTACTTTTCTTTCCCCTCCTTCCTTTTATGTGATCTCTTAAACTTGTTCTGGGTATTTGATATAAAATGCTTGCCTGTCGTGTTGTCATCGTGCCACTTTTTACATTTTCTACGGCAGTTTGAAGACGTTCAGTACTATAACCGGAACCCTTTTGGGTTTTTCTTAAGTAAGTACGGCCCATAATATATCGATTTTCATCTGAAAGTAAAAATAATCAACGTTATTATGACGCGGGGTAAGTGCGCCCGTCACGTGGCGCACTTACGCTTCCGCTATATAATACGGGGTAAGTGCGCCACCTCCCAAATAACGAATAAATATTCTAATATCATTTTATACCCTTATATAATATTAAAATACAATCAATATACATTGCGGTACTATAACCTGCAAATTTACCTAACTTACAACAATTTAAAATTTTACTTACCAGCTCGTTTAACGTGTTCAACGAAATAGGTTAGATTCTTCCTCCGCTGAAATAAACAACTTTCGTTCCAGTGTTGCCATTATACGGTGATCAACAAGTGGGGGATCAGACCTCCCGCGTACAGATAATTCAAATGGCTGCCGTTCATTTACAAAAAAATACAACCTAATGTCGCACTTACCCCAAATACGCACTTACCCCAACTCACCTTATACCTTTTCTAAGTTCTTTCAGAATGGCTCCAGTAATTAGATCATATTCTGGAGCTTTCTTTGGTTTATTGTTTTCTTTTACTTCAGCTGCAATTTATTTCGGAATAGTAAATTTAATTTCACTTTCTTCTTGGATAATGTTTTCTAATTCTAGTGCGTCTTCGCCTTCATTTGGTTCAAATGCCCTTTGAAAGTATTCAGCAAAACTATTAGTCTTCTGCTTATTGTTTTTTGTCCAACATCTGCGTTTCTTATTGGTAGGTTCTGCAGGATCGATCTTTTTTTAGTGGCTCTCCAAAGTGAATAGTTAGTTTTGCTATCTAGATAACCACTGATCGATTTATTTTTAAATCTTTGAATTTCTGTTTTAAGCTTCTGGGTAGCGTTGTTATAATTGTTCTTTTTCATATTAATATCTGATCTCTTACTGTTGAAAAGCAACAAATATTTATAAAAGCATATGTTAGTTACTTAATTTTAAGTTGGTAATTAGTTTAGGATAAATTGTCTTCTGTCATAATGTCAAAGATCATCTGTCAGAAATATATGGTCTGGTCTGGTTCATGTTCATATACAGAAAATAATAAAGTTCCTTTTGCATTTATTTCTCTTTATTAAATGACTTCCAAATCAACACTTAACATTATCATACGTTCTACTGGTGGTCTGGGGCGCTATTCTTGACCTTTCACATCTTTCAAGGTCATGCGCATCTTATGATTTTGCGAATAATATTTGATTTTGTTATTTTTGACCATTCGCAGAATGTGCGATCATCCTTGTTTTACAACTATTAGAGTTTGTTGATCGCAAATGCGTTTCACACTCATAAAACATCGTTTTTAAAGATACTTTAAAGATACTCAATCATATATATATATATAATATGTGAGAAATTTCGAGATGGATGACCAATACGTTGGTTATTTCTTGCCATAAACTTTATGCATCTTTTACCATAAAATCATTGGAGAATTTTCCTGATGTTAATTCTTGGTGTTTTTTCATGAATTATAACAATAATTGTTTTTGTTCACTAGTTGCATTTGAGTATCTAATGTTTTTAGGTGTACTGCTAATTATAGAAGTCATTTTATATTGTATCAATGCGATTTATAATATGTCTGTATAATCATATAAACAGCTTGCCTCTATGAGAGGATTTACAGGACAAGATTGACGTTTATAACCTCAAATGACGCTAAATTGCACTGTTGTCAAGTATATTTGATTATGAGAGTGATATCTTTCGTATGAATTTGCGAAGGGTAGTCGAGAATAGTATTTTCAGAGTGTGTTCGAAAATAGATCATTCGCAGACCCGCGTATACATGCAGTTGCGAACGATGTCAAGAATAGCACCCCTGGTACCTTTTTCCTTGATTTTTCTTTTCTTATTGTTTATTACTTCAAATTAAATTGTCACTTGAGTTGTCATTCATTCAGTCATTTGCCGCATGGTACAAGCAAAATTAATTTAATGTAACTTTGATATTTGGTTAATTTGGAGTGCATCGAGGATGCACTTTGATGATACTGTAATGTTATATTGCATCAACCCCTCCAGTATGGAGTGTTTATAATTTTAACTTTTACTTGCTAATATTTTATTTTTAATTTTAATTAAATATCCAATGTTTGCTATTTGAAGCTTATACAATTTAAATTTTCATACCATTATCTTTGAACAACTGATTTTGTCTTACTTGCGATACATGTATTTTGTAAGTAATTATAATTTTGTTTCTATTCCTCATCTAACTTGATAATTTTGTATTATAGGCCTGATGATGGAAATTGCTTGGCCGAAATATGTAGCCCTTTGTTTTGTATCTTCACTTTACAACTAGTTATAAAATATTGTGGTATGACTTTGAGGTTTTTTATTATGCACTAAATTAGCATTAACTTCATTTTCGTTTTTTCGTTATATTTAGTAGTCGATAATAGTAGTTTGTACAACAAGTGCGCAAAGCGTCACTTTTCCCACGAGCCGTAAGGCAAGTGCCGTAAATCTAGCGAGTGGGAAAAGTGCTTTGCATACAATATTTTTTCTACAACCATATTTATTACTGAAAGAAAAATAGTAACTTGTCAAAAGAAGTTGAGGTTATAGCTGTGTGTGACATTTCCGTGGGGAAAAGTGCCATAGCGTGTACTTTTCGCACTCTAAATTATTACTTTTCCAACGGATATTAAAGATATTAAGAAAAGGCCTGCTTTGCGTATAAAAATTTGTGTAGAACAGCGTGTTTTGCATAGTGTTTGTAGAAAAACAAAATTAAAAATCTAAATTGAATAACTTCATAAATAGACTGGCGTCCAATGCCATATTAGTGTTCCTCCTAATTTATAATTACAACAAAATACTGCATTAAAATACTGTTTAAGTTCAAGAGTGTGAATGTTTCCTTGATAATCCATATTAGTAATTTATCATATTTACCTGAAAAATTAGATGTTCCTTTACGGTCAATGTTGGTATAAATAAATCATCTTGCTGAACATACGCAGACAAGCTTGTTAGTTTTTTATAACTTACTGGAACGCCACTGATACATCTTGTACCGGTTATTGTTATTTCTTTAGCTGGTCTGTAGGTTAAAGCATTCAGAAGCGTAGTTTTCCCTGAACCGCTTGATCCCAAAATAGCTAAAAGTTCTCCAGGATGTGCCACACCAGTAACTAAAAAATAATTATAGGTATAATAATGTTAATAATGACACACCTACTTGCCATTTTTTAAAATATGTTTACTTTCTTCTACATCAGTCGCACTTTTACCAAACCACAGACATTTTCTCCTGGATTTTTTGCTTTTTGTGGTAAATGCATTAATGCTGTTCCAAGTATAAGTGATTCTTTCTTCCAACGGGATAATTCTGGCAGGAGAACTAAGATCTGTACCATAGGATTTTGCTTCGATTGAATGTAATTTAACGGATAAGGATTCTGAGCTGCTCGTTTCAATCTAAAAACGCATTTTACATTTATAATTGTAATATAAAAAAACTGTTAATAAGACAAAAAAATATTGATAAATGGGTAACTGAAGGTTACGTCTTGGTGCGTACACACTTATTTTTGAAGAAAGAAAGCCAATTTGTATTTTCAAGTGTGTAAAAGTATTTATTTGAGAGATGTATATATATAAATCTCTAAGTTTTATGACTTAGAGATTTATATATATACATCTCTCAAATAAATACTTTTACACACTTGAAAATACAAATTGGCTTTCTTTCTTCAAAAAAATATTGGCATTTATTTCAAAAGAAAAAAGATTTCCTCTAATAAGAGTAGAACAATTGACGTAGGTATATTTATGAGGGCTTAATTTTCATAATCCGATAGGTTTAGTAGGTATAATAGCTGATAGGATACTTGGATCAGATTTGAAATTTGGTTGCAGCTACCACCAGGTATTCGGCATGTGCCACCTCCTTTGTGCGAAAAAAGCACCAAAAGAAATGTTTCATTAAGACCACAATGATAGATAGTCACGACATCTATCGTATTGGTTAAATAGGAAAAAGATGTGAATTATAAAAACGAATTGACTGTTTTTTTTTAAATTAAAATATCAGATCGGGTTTCCGAAATATTTGGAAAAACCTGGAATTGGCGCCTTCCTTTTTATTTAATTAAAAACTTAATTTTTAAAAAATAGAAAAATTCTTTATAAGAAAGTTTTTCTTATTGAAAGTCAAATACCGCTTAATGATTTTTTAAAAAAACGTTTTGTTTTTGAAGAGCCACCTCAACTTTTTTTTAAATACGGACCTGTACTTTGTAATTCATCTTTGAAATCTATCCAACAATGTGAAACTATTAATTTTTTTATTATGTTTCGACAATGAATTGAACTTTAGGAATTTTTATAAGCACGGTCCTGTTCATTAGTACCATGAAAATATGAGTACAAGAATTACAAAAATTCTTGAACAAGGGGGAGGACAATTTGAGCAATTCTTACCTAATTAAAATATTTGACAATTAATTTTACTAAAAAAAATTATAAATATTTTTAGTGAAAATTTTTAGTGAAAAATATAATAAAAACTATTAGTGTTCAATTAAATTTGCGCTACCTTGTATATTTCAGCAAATTGAAATTTTTCAATTTTCATTTGATTTTTTTTTTGAAAATTTTGTGTTTTTTCAATATTTTCTTTTGTCATTTATCTGTACGTTTTTGAATTTTTCCTAAAAAATGAAAAATTAATTTTTTTGAAGTTAATTTTTTTGAAAATTTTGACAATTTTTGATTTGCTCTAAATTTGTTGCAATTTGTCTGTTTCTATTATGATTTTTTCTGTACTTTTTTTTCGAATTGTGTTAATCAAAAAAATCTAGTTTATTGTTATTTGTTTGGAGTCTTCAATGTTATTTTAAATGTTTTGTAAATTTGTTATTACTTTTTGCTGTTTTTCAAATTTTTCAATGTTTCTCAATTAGTCATTATTTTTCATTGTTCCAAGTTTTCTAAGATATTCCTATTTTTTTGTAATTTTTATTTTAGAGATTTAAAAAAAACACATTTTATAATCTTTATTTTGTAGTATCTGTTTTTTCCATAATTTTTTACAATTTAAGAATTTCTTCTATACGATTATTCCAATAATTTTTTTTTGTCAAAAAAATTAATTTTTTATGTTTTTGACTTTTGTTTGTAACACTTTGCAAAAAATCTAGTTTTCAAAAAAACAAAACGTTTAAATTATATTATATGTATATAAATATAATTTATATTTTTTGACGATAATAATATTTATATATTTTTTTATATAGGTATATCTTCTCAAAAATACGTACTTAAAATATCTATTACAAATTTAACTTCCCGTATTTACTTAATTCTTAATATCAAAGCAGGAAGGGCCAAAATTAACCAAGTACGTTCAAACCAAATAAAACTATCTTACTAACTAAATTATTCCATCCATTGTATATTTTACTAATTGTATGGTGAATTTCATCTCAGATTAAGATAATCTTTCTTGCTTGAATCTGGCAACTTTATATAAATAGATCTATTCAAATATTTTACCAATTCATTTTATTTAAACAAATCTTTCTTAAGACTTTAAATTTTATTTTCATATCTGCTTTAATTTTTTCGAGTAATTTTTATTAATTTATTTGAAAATGGAAAAGACACTGAGAACTGTATAGAGTTGTACTTACGAGCAAATAGAAATAAAATAAATGATAAAAAATTTTAATTTTTTTTTAGTATTAATTATCAAATCTGTCAACTATCAAGTCATAAAAATGTCAAAATGGTTTATTACTTCACTATTATCTGTCAACTGTCGATTCAAAATTGTCAAATTTTCTGAGTGTAGTGTCATATAAATGTAAATATTATTAAATTTAATCTCTTCTGTCAATTATGACATAATAAAAACATCAAATTTCAAAAAAAATTTTAATTCATTAATAAAAACGTAAAAATTATAAAATTATTTAAATTGGTGAATCTATCAAATTTTACAATACTGTAAAGTTAGTGAAAAAAGTGGACGTCATAATGAGTTCTGGTATACGAAACCCCTAGTTCAGTTGATCGATTCCTTCCTAAAGAAACGATAATTCAGAGTCAAGATGGGACATATCCTATCTGATTATTGGTCTTAAAAATCCAACCTGTGTTTAAAAAAAAAATTAAAAAAAAATTAGAAGATGTGGGATTGGAACCTCGGACCCATTGCACCACTAGCGGGCACTATGCCACGCAGCTACTACTGCTTTGTTTAAATAAGTTCAAACTTATTATTTAAGCGAATCACGTTTCATAATAAAATAAATTTAAATTAGTGTTTCGCCTCGTATTTTAATTATTAATATTACAGAACTAAAGTATACACATTCACTAAATCTCATAAAGAAAATGATTAAGTCACATCTGTCAAAATTATTGTTTAATATTTTGTCACTTGGAACGCTAGTCGTGAAGTCGTGTGTCGGGTGACGTCCTAGATTGACCATTTCATCTTGTAAGTAGGAAGCAGCATTTACTATCGAGTATACGTGGTAATGTGTAATCAGTGGGCCACATTAAAACCCATTTATGATTTAATAGTTCGAGCGGTAAAAATATCTATATCAGTTTATTTCCATTTGTGCTTGCTACGTCTGCCATTTGCAAGACACATCGTGTTCCATCGAGTGAAAATGATATGACTCCTTCCTAAATACTATATATTCTATGGTCTTCGCCACCTTCGTTTTTTGTTAAAACATTGATATTGACAACAATTGTCAAATAGTTTTCTACTTTGAATTGGAAACAGAAATGGAAGATTTTGAAGAGGTAAAAAAATCAAATTTTTTCTGTTATTTATATTATGATGTTGAAGAATATCGTCACCCTAACCAAAACTACACTTTTTAAAACACTCTACGTACTTATGAGTTTATCATCAACTCCTGATGATGCTAGCTAAACGTACGTAGAGTGTTTTAAAAGGTGTAGTTTTTGTTAATGGTGACGATATTCTTCAACATTGTTGAAAACCAAAGGTTCCAAATTCCCAATTCAAGATGCATATAATGATTCAATTTTATTTTTTAGTTTCTTGGTTATTCGTTGAGATATATCAATGAAAGAGATCGCTTAGCATCTTTCACGTCTTGGATTTATACAATGAACGACAGATGTAACGTCAAAAGAGTAAGTATGTTAAAATCCATTAATCTGCAACCTTATTTATTAACACTCAATTTATATTTTTCTAATAATTGTTTGGTTTAAATCTGGATTGTTTGTTTTCGTCTGATGATTTCCTAAATGGTAAATTTGCCGGTTTACTTTTGTACTTTAGACCATTTTTAATATAGCATATGTTTTTTAAATACTGAAGACGGATTTCTACTAGCTGGAAAATCTGCAGGCGGATTTTCTGTATCCAATTCAATTGGTCGATTTTGAATTCATTTTCGAAATCGATCAATAGAATTGGATACAGAAAATCCGCCTGCAGATTTTCTACCTAGTGGGAATCCGTCTTTAGAACAAATACACTTTCCTTTTAATGTATTATTAGTTTTGAATCATTAATTTAACATATTTTTTTACTTTTTTCAATTAATTTTAGATGGCGGAGGCAGGGTTTGTATTTATAGGAAACCCAAATGAGCCTGATGCAGTTAGGTGTTTCTTCTGTGAAAAAGAATTAGACGGTTGGGAAGTTACAGATGATCCCTGGACTGAGCATTTAAATCACTCACCAAATTGTTCATTTGCGAAGTTACAAAAATCTGAAAAGGAATTAACTTTAAAAGCATTCATGAAAATTAGATTTAGTTACCTTAAGAAAATTAAAAACACTTATTGTGATAAATTGTTGGCTTCGAACCCAAAATTATATAAAACACTGGAAAAAAGTATTAGAGAGTATTAAAGATGATACAAAATAAATGTTACATTCAATTTAGACAATAATGGAATATATTATGTGTAAAATTAAATAAAACTATTTTTAAAAATATAATAAAGGAGGGTATCGTTTTTTTGACTTTTTGCGACCCTGTACGAAATTTTTCTCATTAAAAGATATTCAAAAAAAAAAACGAATTTCCCAAAATTTTTTTCTTAAAAAGGCCCCGGAACATACTTTTTTTAAGTTTGAAATCTCTTTCGACAAAATTGCAAGGACTGACAAGGAGGATTTGTCAACATGGTGGCCGGCTGTCATTTAGCATAACAGTATATTAAAGTAGCCGGAGTGCTCGAAATAGAGGAAGTGTTTTAAAGACCAGTTATCCACAAATATTTTACGCTATTTTTTATTGGTACACTTTAAAATCATATAATTACCGGTATTATTACTACAAAAAATGGAAATAAAGAACTAATAATGTACAATGGTTGAATTCGTGATGTCATCGAAATGACAAATACAAAAATTAATTGCAATTTGTCACATAAGATTTATTGTTGTCACCACAGTTATTACTGGTTATATATTGCTTAAAAATATGTAAGTTCTAACGCAGAATTAGGCAGGTTCGACATTTTCCTTATTTCTTAAATTTAAACTTAAATCGAGAGGTTTTGTTATTTAAAAACGATCAAAAAAAAGTTGAGCGCAAAATATTAATATTTACGTCCACCGTAAGCATTTTAAAATCATGGATCGGCTAGAGGCTGGAAAACGTACTTGTGCGCGAGACTAGACCGTGTGACGTCAGTATGCATGAACGCTTCGCCCCTTGCCCGCTGCTGCGCTGTATTCACGACACACACACATTTTACAGGGTTACCGTTTTTAGTAAATTTCCTACTAAATTATTAGATTTTTAAGAAAAATGAGGGTGTTTAGTAGAATTTTAGTAGAATTGATAATAGGCAGATTCGACACTTTTTTTAACTGAAATCGATATATTTTTTTATTAAAAACAATCAAAAAAAAATTGAGAGCAAAATATTAATATTTACGTCCGCTGGAAAATTCAGTAGATTTTTCAGATTTGAATTTAAAACTATATTTTATCGCTATATATCTGTGGTATATTTAAAACGAGTGTGTCATCGCAGAAAAAATATTTTGTATTATCCCAACGTGACACGTGATTCGCTTAAATAATAAGTTAGAACAAACGTAAGTATGAGCTCTACTAGCAGCGTGGAATAGTGCTGGTTAGTGGTGCGATAGGTCGGGGATCGAATCCCACACGCAGTATATCTTTTTTTTGGTTTTTATCGTTAAATTTTACTTTTAAACGTTATTAATTTTTTTTTTTTTTTTTTAATACACAGGCTAGTTTAGGTAGTCAAGACTTCTTTTAATAAAAAATACATATCCCCCGGGCAGATAAAAAGTATGTACAAAATATTTTTACTGCGATGAGACACTCGTGATTTTGGTAGTTTATTATTTAATAATTGTTGGTGGAATACAGTTTATTGAAAAATATTTAATAAGGTTGAAAAGTAAAATATAACGATAAAAAGCAAAAAAAAGTTATGCTGTGTGCGGGATTCAATACCCGGACCTATCATACCACTAACCAGCCCTATCCACGCTGCTACTAGAGCTCACACTTACGTTTGTTCTAACTTATTATTTAAGCGAATCACGTGTCACGTTTGGATGATACAAAATATTTTTTCTGCGATGACACACTCGTTTTAAATATACCACAGATACATAGCGATAAAATATAGTTTTAAATTCAAATCTGAAAAATCTACTGAATTTTCCAGCGGACGTAAATATTAATATTTTGCTCTCAATATTTTTTTTTGATTGTTTTTAATAAAAAAATATATCGATTTCAGTTAAAAAAAGTGTCGAATCTGCCTATTATCAATTCTACTAAAATTCTACTAAACACCCTCATTTTTCTTAAAAATCTAATAATTTAGTAGGAAATATACTAAAAACGGTAACCCTGTAAAATGTGTGTGTGTCGTGAATACAGCGCAGCAGCGGGCAAGGGGCGAAGCGTTCATGCATACTGACGTCACACGGTCTAGTCTCGCGCACAAGTACGTTTTCCAGCCTCTCGCCGATCCATGATTTTAAAATGCTTACGGTGGACGTAAATATTAATATTTTGCGCTCAACTTTTTTTTGATCGTTTTTAAATAACAAAACCTCTCGATTTAAGTTTAAATTTAAGAAATAAGGAAAATGTCGAACCTGCCTAATTCTGCGTTAGAACTTACATATTTTTAAGCAATATATAACCAGTAATAACTGTGGTGACAATAATAAATCTTATGTGACAAATTGCAATTAATTTTTGTATTTGTCATTTCGATGACATCACGAATTCAACCATTGTACATTATTAGTTCTTTATTTCCATTTTTTGTAGTAATAATACCGGTAATTATATGATTTTAAAGTGTACCAATAAAAAATAGAGTAAAATATTTGTGGATAACTGGTCTTTAAAACACTTCCTCTATTTCGAGCACTCCGGCTACTTTAATATACTGTTATGCTAAATGACAGCCGGCCACCATGTTGACAAATCCTCCTTGTCAGTCCTTGCATTTTTGTCGAAAGAGATTTCAAACTTAAAAAAAGTATGTTCCGGGGCCTTTTTAAGAAAAAAATTTTGGGAAATTCGTTTTTTTTTTTTTGAATATCTTTTAATGAGAAAAATTTCGTACAGGGCCGCAAAAAGTCAAAAAAACGATACCCTCCTTTGTTATATTTTTAAAAATAGTTTTATTTAATTTTACACATAATATATTCCATTATTGTCTAAATTGAATGTAACATTTATTTTGTATCATCTTTAATACTCTCTAATACTTTTTTCCAGTGTTTTATATAATTTTGGGTTCGAAGCCAACAATTTATCACAATAAGTGTTTTTAATTTTCTTAAGGTAACTAAATCTAATTTTCATGAATGCTTTTAAAGTTAATTCCTTTTCAGATTTTTGTAACTTCGCAAATGAACAATTTGGTGAGTGATTTAAATGCTCAGTCCAGGGATCATCTGTAACTTCCCAACCGTCTAATTCTTTTTCACAGAAGAAACACCTAACTGCATCAGGCTCATTTGGGTTTCCTATAAATACAAACCCTGCCTCCGCCATCTAAAATTAATTGAAAAAAGTAAAAAAATATGTTAAATTAATGATTCAAAACTAATAATACATTAAAAGGAAAGTGTATTTGTTCTAAAGACGGATTCCCACTAGGTAGAAAATCTGCAGGCGGATTTTCTGTATCCAATTCTATTGATCGATTTCGAAAATGAATTCAAAATCGACCAATTGAATTGGATACAGAAAATCCGCCTGCAGATTTTCCAGCTAGTAGAAATCCGTCTTCAGTATTTAAAAAACATATGCTATATTAAAAATGGTCTAAAGTACAAAAGTAAACCGGCAAATTTACCATTTAGGAAATCATCAGACGAAAACAAACAATCCAGATTTAAACCAAACAATTATTAGAAAAATATAAATTGAGTGTTAATAAATAAGGTTGCAGATTAATGGATTTTAACATACTTACTCTTTTGACGTTACATCTGTCGTTCATTGTATAAATCCAAGACGTGAAAGATGCTAAGCGATCTCTTTCATTGATATATCTCAACGAATAACCAAGAAACTAAAAAATAAAATTGAATCATTATATGCATCTTGAATTGGGAATTTGGAACCTTTGGTTTTCAACAATGTTGAAGAATATCGTCACCATTAACAAAAACTACACCTTTTAAAACACTCTACGTACGTTTAGCTAGCATCATCAGGAGTTGATGATAAACTCATAAGTACGTAGAGTGTTTTAAAAAGTGTAGTTTTGGTTAGGGTGACGATATTCTTCAACATCATAATATAAATAACAGAAAAAATTTGATTTTTTTACCTCTTCAAAATCTTCCATTTCTGTTTCCAATTCAAAGTAGAAAACTATTTGACAATTGTTGTCAATATCAATGTTTTAACAAAAAACGAAGGTGGCGAAGACCATAGAATATATAGTATTTAGGAAGGAGTCATATCATTTTCACTCGATGGAACACGATGTGTCTTGCAAATGGCAGACGTAGCAAGCACAAATGGAAATAAACTGATATAGATATTTTTACCGCTCTAACTATTAAATCATAAATGGGTTTTAATGTGGCCCACTGATTACACATTACCACGTATACTCGATAGTAAATGCTGCTTCCTACTTACAAGATGAAATGGTCAATCTAGGACGTCACCCGACACACGATTTCACGACTAGCGTTCCAAGTGACAAAATATTAAACAATAATTTTGACAGATGTGACTTAAATCATTTTCTTTATGAGATTTAGCCCATTCGACTCGTACGCTCTTACTCGATGCCAGAGCGCTTTTAGTTCTGCACTGATTTCGTGCAGCCTTTTTATAATTCGAAACTTTATCGAGCAATGCACACTGGTGCGACCCAGTTCGGCAATGGCAAAGTGCATAATTTTATCGATATTCGACTGATGCAATTGACATTTCTAGTTTCTAACCTAATTTTATATCTGTACGTGTTTTTAACGAAAGGAGGGTATCGTTTTAAATGGGTGTTTTGGGTTTCTCATGAAAAAAATTTTTATGTTTCAAAAACTTGAAAATCCAAGAGAGGAAAGCGAAAAAATTTGTTTTGTATTAAAACTATAAGCTTAAAATGAATTTCCATTGCGTGAAATTCTAAATTACCTGATTTTTAGGGTGTATACGGACGTCTAAAATTATTAATAAATAAAACATATTTAATAGAAGAAATCTCTTTGAAATGAAAAAAAATACGTAGAATGAATCACTAATACTCTTACAACTATTACATCTGTCTAAAAAAGCTCAAATATTTAACAATTGTTAACTGAAAAATCTAAGAACTGTAAAAGTTTGACATTTATTATTAATATCCAAGTTGTTAAACCAATTTTTAAATATGGCAACATCGCATGTCTTAACACAGAACCACAGGGCTCCGTTCAGATTTACGTCCAGAGTGCACACCGAACGTCTAATTTCGTTCGGATTTAGAGGGCGTTTTGTCCGAGTGTACATACTTTTGCGTTCATATTTATCCTCCAGGGACCCAATTCTTGAAATCGTAGGAATCGATTCTCATGAGAAATTTACGTCATTTTCTCTAGATTTTGTAATATGCCTATTCTTGAAATATTTCGTAGGAAAAAATTCTCCAAAAATTATGAGAATTAATTCCTAATGTCATTTTATGGGGAAACTTCAAATTCTCATGAGAATTTAAGAAATTAAGAGTGTGAATTGTACGTATTTGACGTGTTTTGTGGGAATTGAAATTGAACATTATTGTTTTTTTGTTGTTACCGCCATAAAGATTGTTAAAATGAATAATTTTTTACTCCAAGCTATCGTTTTAGATAATTTAGAAAGTTGTTTAGACAGCATTTTCGTCTATCCAAAAACAAGCCTTTGACGATCTAATGGAGTATATTGAGCTTTTTCTGCTACCAACAATCAGAGTTGGAGATTAACCAAAAGAGAAAAAGTTTTAGTAGGGATCTTTCCTCTAAGAAGTTCCTTATCATTTTCTAAGAATTCTACAAGGATTTTTTTTGCGCTTCACTCACGAAATTTCGTTTGGCCATCGCAAATAAAAAATGAACAAATAACAAATAACCCATAGTCAATAATAAACGATAATGCACAATAATAGGATAATAATTATGTAAATTGTTTCAATTTGTTTCCTCAAAAATGTAAAATGTCAAACATATGATATCAATGGCAACTGATATTCATTTCTGCAAACGTATTAAAATAATATTTGAGCACAGAACTAATAGTTCTGAGCATTTGATTGGTTGAGTTCATGAAATACTTGGATTTAGTAAAGACATACGTCACTTTTTTTAATTCACTAGAATTTCAGTTCCGACTCATTCAAGAATAGGACTGGCGATTCTCAAGAGAATTTTTTTTGGGGAATCAATTCTCTGGAGAATTAATTCCTACGATTTCAAGAATTGGGTCCCTGACGACAACTTTTCATCCCAGTAAATACTTGGAGAAAATTGATCCGACATGCGCAGTTTGAGCACAAGTAATGTTTTTAAATGGAATGAACGTCTTTCTAACCTCACAAATATCATAAAATTGGCAGTTGCCTTATTAAGTAAATAAATGAAATAAATTAAAATCTGATTAAAATGGATTCAGGCTCTACCAAAATTTTATTATCTTGTTCAAGATGATGAAAACAATTTAATAAGAAACAAAAATAATTTGATATTATTACAAAGGTAGGTGAGATTATGTAAACTTGATTTTCATAAGCTGGACGTATTAATCGAAAATTTTCTCTAAATTCCATTGCGGTGAAGTTAGAGATGGTTTGAATGAAATTTTCCACTCTTGTTTACTTCTATTTATCCTGTTTCTCATTCTATATATTTGCAATCTCTTACAATTTCTTCTTCACTAGAACTTGATTCCGAAAATAAATCATAGCTTAAATAATCACGCCCCAGTCGTTCATATTTACAAGACAATTCTTATAAGACGTCACAACATCCTGGGTGTAAAACGCACTTTAAATCTGAAAGCAGCCCAGTAGCTCCTATATGAGGTGGAGCTTTTGGGAGACAAATACTCATTATTGTGCGCATGCGTCGTTAATGTTAGATTAGGTTTTTTCTGATTATTTAGAATACAAATAAAAAAACTATTATTTGGATTAAACGGGGGTTAATCAGTAATACAAAATTGCATTTATTTTGCATTTCACAAAAAAAAGAAAAAATTATGGAATATTTGTAAACTGTAGACTGTAAACCGAATTTAAATAAATCCGAGTGGCACCATCTTTCTCATATTTGTTTAACTGATCTACCTTAAGTGACAGATTTTTTTTTAATTATAGGTTGAATATAGGTTTAAAAAATAAGGGTTAAATTTTTATTACTCAGGTTTTTAATGGCCCATTAACCTAAAATTAAGCAAACACCCCATTCGTGTAAGAAGTTTAAATGTTAAATCTTTTTATTGATCTAATAGGATAACCCTATAACGTCAAATAAAATATTACTAACACATTTTTTAAAAGCTTTATTCAAATATTTATCAATCCTAATTTTTTAAATTAACGTGAAAAGTATAGTAAGTATTGTTTGAAATATTGAAACTTCGATATTTTAAATCAGATGAAATGCTATTTAAATTAATACCTTTAGCTCTTCCATCCATTTGATGAACTTGTCATAATCTTTAGTGTCTTCTGATTTTTGCTGTATTAACAGCGATTCTGCTTTATTATTTTAGGTATCAATGTTAGAACTTATTTTTAAGTAATATACAACCTGTAACAACTGTGGTGACAACAATAAATCTTATGTGATAGATTGAAAATTAATTTTTGTATTTGTCATTTCGATGACAGCTGATGACAGAACTAATTCAACCATTTTACATTACCATTTCTTATTTCCATTTTTTGTAGTAATAATACCTGTATTTATGATTTTAAAGTGTACCAATAAAAAAAATAGCAGAAAGTATTCGTGGATAACTGGTCTTTAAAACACTTGACCTATTTCGAGAAAAATCGCGCGTGTTCTATTAAATGACAGCTGGCCGCCATGTTGCCAAATCCTCCTTGTCAGTCCTTGTGATTTCAAAATTTCGAAATTAAAATAAAGTATGTTCCGGGGCGTTTTAAAGAAAAAAATTTTGGGAAATCCATTTTTTTTTAATATCTTTTAGTGAGAAAAATTTCGTACGGGGTCGCAAAAAAACCCAAAAAACGATACCCTCCTTTATTTAAATTGTCTATTAAACTCTTCCTCACTGTCATCACTAATATCTTCATCTTCCCTACTACAGGACAATAATAAAGACAAGGGTAACCTATTTTAAAAATTGAGAATAAAACCTAACCTCTAAATCGGCACTGGCTGGCACTGAAAAAAAGTACAGTTCCAAAAAATTCGAACTTTGAACAAGCGCTTCTACCAGTCGAACAAAATTTCACTCTGCCCTTGTGCCGAGCAATTCCAGTCGAATGCAACAATCAGTTCAGCTCCGCCAGCCGAACAAAGAGCACTTAAAAAAGTCGAACTAAATGCGCACCAGTGCGACCAGTCGAATGCCCTATTAGTGAATGTGTATACTTTAGTTCTGTAATATTAATAATTAAAATACGAGGCGAAACACTAATTTAAATTTATTTTATTATGAAACGTGATTCGCTTAAATAATTGAACATATTTAAACAAAGCTGTAGTAGCTGCGTGGCATAGTGCCCGCTAGTGGTGCAATGGGTCCGAGGATCCAATCCCACATCTTCTAATTTTTTTTTATTTTTTTTTAAAAACAGATTGGATTTTGTCACTACAGTCGTGAAGTCGTGCTGTGGAGTCGTGTGACGGCCTGGATTGACCGGGCTCGTCTTACAAGGAGCATTAGGAGTAGAGTGTGAGTACTTGGAGTAACGTCTAAACCAAATTTTTATCAGTATCCGAAAGGACCAATTACCGGGTAAAACGAGTGAAAAGAGTAGCGAAGCCGAAAATATACAGGTCGTCAGTCTATCAGCAATAATAAAAGAGATGTAGTATAATATGGAACAAATCCATACTTCCAAAATAAAACGCAATATTTGAAACTTCAGTTAATCTCTTGTGTACCAGGTGGCGCCAGCACTATTAATTTTTCAGTTGAAATCATCG
This sequence comes from Neocrepidodera transversa, assembly GCA_963243735.1. Lineage (NCBI taxonomy): Eukaryota > Metazoa > Arthropoda > Insecta > Coleoptera > Chrysomelidae > Neocrepidodera > Neocrepidodera transversa. Next base: position 30,076,581 of record OY725339.1, read on the forward strand.
ACATCTACTAATGGACATGACGGATTTTCACTTGGCGGAAAATCTGCAACTGATTTATAAGGCCGAGACTAGACACACGTTAACCTGTGGATAATTTCAGAACTCATCCTAACTAGGACTAATCAAACCAGGCGCGGCTAAAAAGCAGTACGAGTTACATGAAGGTGGTCCCAAAATCTGATCAAAAAAAAATATTTATATTATTAAGAGAAGTCTTGACTATCTAAATCTAGCCTGTGTATTTAAAAAAAATATTTATTGTATTAAAATAAGTCTTGACTATCTAAATCTAGCCCGTCTTTAGAAAAAAAATTACGTGAAAAGTAAAACATAACGATAAAAAGCAAAAAAAAATTTATGCTGTGTGCGGCATTTAATACCCGGACCTATCGCACCAGTAACCAGCACTATTTCACGCTGCTACTAGAGCTCATACTGATGTTTGTTATAACTTAATTATTAAATATACCATAGATAGATAGCGATAAAATATAGTTTTAAATTCAAATCTGAAAAATCTACTGAATTTTACAGCGGACGTAAATATTAATATTTTGCGCTCAATTTTTTTTCTGATCGTTTTTTTAATAAAAAAATATATCGATTTCAGTAAAAAAAAATGTCGAACCGGCCTATTATCAATTCTATTAAAATTCTACCAAACACGCTCATTTTTCTTAAAAATCTACTAATTTAGTACTAGATTTACTAAAAACGGTAACCCTGTAAAATGTGTGTGAATACAGTGCAGCAGCGGACCAGGCGCTAACCGTTCACGGCTACTGACGTCACACGGGCTAGTCTCGCGCACAGTTACGTTTTCCATCCACTCGCCGATCGTTGATTTTAAAATGATTACAGCGGACGTAAATATTAATATTTTGCGCTTAAATTTTTTTGATCGTTTTTAAATAACAAAATCCCTCGATTTCAGTTAAAAAACAAAAATGTCGAACCTGCCCATTGCAGTTAATACAGCAAAAATCGGAAGACGTTTATAAAAAAGAATACGACAAGTTCATCAAATGGGAAGAGCAAATGGTATTAATTTGAATAGCATTTTCTCTGATTTAAAGCTTTGATCTATAGCTTTGACGTTAATTTAAAAAATTAAGATTGTTACATATTTGAATAAAGCTTTTAAAAAATGTGTTAGTAATATTTTATTTGACGTTACAAGATACTCCTATCAAATCAATGCCACAGTATAAGGCCTATTGTAGGAGGCGATAACTAGAAAGAAAATCCGTCGTCTGCGCATGTGCTCAAACATATTATCCGCGAGACAATTCTAACTTCTCAAAGCTAACCGACTCTATACTTAACTAAATTCGATTTTGTAAAAAGGAACCGAGAAATGTTGATTTCTATTCATAAAAATGCAATATAAATTTTATAATTCATTTTTAAAAATCATTTTTTAAAGCTGTTTTTCAAATGTCTAACTAGAAGATATTAAAAAAATCGGCTGTGTCACCCCAGAACTTTCCCGGCTCGACCGTAGAGAATAGGTTATTTATTATTATTATTATTTTAATTACAAAATATTAAGCATAACATTAATTTATGGAACAAATTGAAATGTCAAAAACGCTATCCGATATTTTAACTTCCGACGTGACGTCATCTTCATAGTAAACACAATAAATTTTTGTTGTGCTGTGTGTGTGTTAATTTTAATTTTTTTCGAGTTATTACGTTTCTAGACTTTTATCATCCCGTATTTTATTGAAATATCATCATGGATGACGGTTTCATAAAAGCGGAAAGTACTAATCTGCTGGTGGCGAATTTGTTTGCATGCAATCCCGATTTCTGTTCTGCCGAGTTGAGGAATCTTAAAACATCAGTGTAATTACCTATTATATAACAGAACCCATTATCTTATATTGTGTATAAATTTTTCATGTCATTTTTGATCTAAAACATTCAATAATCTTTACATTATATATAACTATCGTAACATAGCCTATAAATAAATTACAAAATTTTGTCTTACGATATCATCAAATTCTTTTCTTCATAAAATAGTTATTACATAGTAAATGCACTTGATTAAACTCGTACTTACATCAGAGTGATCTTCACAGAAATAAAACTTAGTATTTGCGGATAATAACTTCGAATCTCTTTTTGCCAGTTTTAACTAAATATTTACTCATGTTTATATCAGTTGGCACTTGAACCCACAACTTTCCCGGCGTTTTTACGCTAGTATTCTTGCATTCGGGCACAAGACACCAAGGATTATAACTCATTATTAACCCGAAAATATTTTAATTCTTTTGCTTTGCACTGCAGACAAGTTGTATTTACTATAAGGATGCCGCCACGAAGTTAGTCATCATGGCGGCTAGCGTTTTCGCGCGAAAATGTAAAATGATAAAAAATTCAAAGTCATTTTTATGGCACTATTCGGATTTAAAAAAGTAATATAAAAATTACAGTGGTTCATGATCACTATAAGATTCATTTAAGGCACTTTTCAAAAAAGGGCGTAATAGCCTATTATCTCGCGGATATGTTTGAGCACATGCGCAGACGACGGATTTTCCCTCTAGTTATCGTCTCCTGCTTATAATAACTACATATACTGTGGTTCTGTGCTAAGACATGCGTTGTTGCCATATTTAAAAATTGGTTTAACAACGTAGATTTTATTAATAAATGTCAAACTTTAGATTTTTCAGTTAAAAATTGTTAAATATTCGGTCGTTTTCAGAGGGTTGTAATAGTTTTAAAAATATGAGTGATTTATTTTACTTCTTTTTTTCATTTCAAAGAGATTTCTTGCAATTAATATGTTATATTTATTAATAATTTTAGCCGTCCGTACAGACCCTAAATATCAGGTAATTTAGAATTTCATTTTAACTTTATAGTTTTAATATAAAAACAAATTTTCGTTTTTCTCTCTTAGATTTTCAAGTTTTTGAAACATTAAAATTTTTTTCATGAGAAACATAAAACACCCATTTAAAACGATACCCTCATTTTCCTAGATATGGAATTTAATAATTTCAGTAAGTGTACCACAACCCTATAGATATTAATACGATGTAATACAAATATGTCAACAAATAACTTGTGTTCAGATTTAATTTAATTTTGATTCTTACTTTTTAATCGTAGAGAAAATATAGTCTGTTACTGGTTAGAATGAAAAAATTCGATACTCGTGGTTCCTCACACTCGCTAACGCTCGCGTTCGGAATTTTCCACTCGTGTCGAATTTTTCATTCTAACCTTGTTACAGAATATACTACTGTACTACTAAAGGTACATAAAATAACTGACGTGGCGCTGATGATCGTTTGTTGAAAAACTGTTTAAAGTTAGTAACAATTTAAAGTTAGTTACATTTGTTATTGTATATTGACTTAACTTCAGAGTTGAATACAATTTGAATGAATAAACAGAATCTTCAAATAACTGGTGAGTGAAAATATAAAAGTGGTTCATCAAAAGATAGACAAATTCGGCAATAATCACATTTGCTATTTCAATTAAAAAAAATAATTGCTGAATGTCTAAATGGTCAGGAGATTGTGGTACACCTTCACTTGCAGCTGCATCTATATCGTGTTAAACTGCTATAGCAATGAAAAGGAAAACGTGCCATATTAAAAAAAATTGTTTGTTACTCTTGGCACTTGATACTTTTACTTTCCCGGACCCATCAAAGGGAAAGTAAGGTGAACGAGCAAAAAAAAATTGAGATATCGATGGAAATATCTATTTTGAGGTCCCCCAAAAGGATTGAAACCATTTCCAGCGTGTGGTCTGTCTGTGTGTCTGTGTGTCTGTGTGTAATCTTCCACGATAACTGCCGAACCCTTTGACTAATCAAGTTAAAATTTGGTATGTAGGTTCGGTGTGTGCCTGGAATACGACCATTAGTTTTTGTTTTAAATCGGTACAGTAGAAGGTCCTCAAGACCGACATTGATTAAATACACATGTAACAATTTTTTACTTTTTTTTAAATTTTAAGGACAAACAATACACTTTGGTGCAAAATATTGTAGTACAAAATTTTAGAGCATGAAATTCCCTATAACTTTTGTTTTAAACTTTTTCCAGAATTTCCAATAGTTGCGCCACTAGATGGCGCGTAAAAAATGTGCTTGTAGGTTTTCTCTAGTTTTTCTTGATTTTGGGGACAAAAAAAAACTTTAGTGCAAAATATTGTAGTACAAAATTTTAAAGCATAAAATTCCCTATAACTTTTGTTTTAAACTTTTTCCAGAATTTCCTATAGTTGCGCCATTAGAGGGCGCGTAAAAAATGTGCATGTATGTTTTCTGTAGTTTTTCTTGATTTTGAGGATAAACAATACACTTTAGTGCAAAATTTTGTAGTACAAAGTTTTAGACCATAAAATTTTCTACATCTTTTGTCTTAAGTTTTTTCCAGAATTTCCAATAGTTGCGCCACTAGAGGGCGCGTAAAAAATGTGCATGTATGTTTTCTCTAGTTTTTCTTGATTTTGAGGACAAACAATACGCTTTAGTGCAAAATATTGTACTACAAATTTTTAGAGCATAAAATTCCCTATAACTTGTGTCTCAAGTTTTTTCCAGAATTTCCAATAGTTGCGCCTCCAGAGGGCTCGTAAAAAATGTGCATGTAGGTTTTCTCTAGTTTTTCTTGATTTTGAGGACAAACAATGCATTTTAGTGCGAAATTTTCTGGTGCATAATTGTAAAGCATCAAATTTTCTTTAACTTTTGTTTTTAACTTTTTATCGAATTCCTCTTTGTTTTGCCGCTAGATGGCGAGAAAAATTCACATTTAGGATTTTCCATTTTTTTTTAAATTGGATGTAAATTATGCTCTTTAGTGCAAAATGCTCAGTATTTTGTAATTAAAATAATCCTATTCTCTACGGTCGAGCCGGGAAAGTTCTGACACAGCCGATTTTTTTAACTACTCTTTGACACTGGTTTGATTAGGCCCAACAAAATCTCCAATTGCAATTTGATGTGTAGCATATAAATAAAATCTAAGAATGGCTAATAGTTGGTTCATAACAGTTGAGCTGTTGTTTCTTCAAGAAAATTTTTAATCAAAAATTGTAATAGTATTAATATGTACTTACAAATTATTAAATTTTAGCTCATCTTAGTTGACGAGGGTAAAACTTTCTTGTCTGTATTCCCTGTACTATTAATTTTAGAGAATATTGAAAATATTCAAAAAAAGAAAGAAGAATTTATTAAACAATTACTTTACTAGGAGTCTTCGGAAAATTGGGTGGGATTACACCCTCTTTACTTTTTTATTCCATTTACTAATAAAACAGTATCTTTCAGATTCTTACATTTTAAGGCTTTAATTTTATTAAAATAAGGTCCTTTAAGTGTCTTTCAGATTCTTCGTATTAGATTGTAAATTCCCTTTATCACTTTCTTGTTTATATCTTGAAATATTGTTACTATTTCATTGTATAAATTTTTCTTAACATTGACTTTATTGTCAAACATTGTAACGTTAGTTCTTGCAAAAAAATTAATTTAATAATTAGCTTTAAACCATCTTTTATTTCTTTTCAGAACATACAAAATATCCATTTTAACATTTAATATAAGATTAGTATTACTAATTACCTTTATTATAGTCCTTTTCAGCGTTTCTGAGCTCTATGTCACACATTCATACAAAATAAGTAAGTAAAAGTGAAATATCAGTAATGGGGTTGCTCAGTACTATTGCGAGTTATACCCGAATATAATATAACTTATATCATCAGTCTTTCTTTTGTTCTGTTATCGTAAGTAGTACTTTCCTGTTTTATTCGCTTAAAATTACTAATTTTTAATGCATCTGCAACTCGTTCCTGTACCAGCTGATACTGGCAGTAAAGGTTCGTTGTTCTCTTTCTTCCTGATGACATAATGACATTTAATAAGTATATGATGAAAAATTCAAAGAAACTACGACACTGATAATCAAATACGAATCAAGAAAAAACATATGTACAGGGAGTTTATATGAAGACTGTTGAGATAAAATATAATGATGTAAATTGTCTCATTAATAACAAACTTTTGTGAATACAAGTCTCATAATTTAATGTCAGTTAGGCAGATGGTATGCTGAAAAACCTTCTTATATTATTTCAGTGACGGCTCAAAAACGCTGAAAAGAACTATACCAAATGTTAATATAAGATCGCCAATATATAGTGCTTAAAAGTTTTCTAATAAGGTATTAAGAAACACCTCTTCTGTAGTTTATTAGTAAGAGTCGATTCGCTTTTTTATACACTACGCATCACAATATGTATTATTAGTTGAACTCCATATTTTCATAAGATTATTATTACAATCACCAAAGTCCCACTTATCAAAACGTATTTTGTGCACGTTTGTTTTAATCAGCACGATTCAACTTAATCAAAGTGCTTGAAACTGAACAACTGGTTTTAGTTAATCACTATAGCCCGCCCACACTTCACCTTTGGTGAAGTTGGGCAAACCGTAAAATTGAAATCGTGCAAAAATCTCAAAATTTTTTTCTTGCTCCAAATGACTTAAAATGTCATGAAATGTGGAGAAAATTGATTTTCCACGAAAAAAAAATGTCTGTCTCTGTGAATGTCTGTGCGCACGATAATTCGAGAATAGTACGTCTGATCTGGAAAATTCTTTCGGCCATCGGTTTTTATTCAAAGAAGGAAGGCTGTATCATAAGATGAGCTATTTCGGACAACCTGGACCCGCCTACTAAGTGAAACTTCCATTCCAGATATCTCGATAAGGAAAGCACATTTGTCGATACTGATTTCTATTAAGGCGTTGTGCAAGTCAAGACGCGTCGATTGATATTCATATCGCATGAGACTCATTGAAAAAAAATTAAAAAATTTGAAAAAAAAATTTTTGTTGGAAAAATTCCCATTTTTTAATCGGACTGTCTTCCGCTGAAGGAAATGGGCCGTAGTTTTGAAAAATCTCGCAGAGATTATTCCTTTTACTAGATATAATTTGCTTTGTTTAAATAGTTTAAAATATGTTGCAAAATAAACGACAAGATTCTATAACCTCTCAAAACAGTCTTGTGACAATGACACTAATGACAGTTCATATTTCCTAATAACTTTCATTGTAATAATTGGTTGTATAAATTGTTAAAAATGAAAACCAAAAAGCGCCACTTTTCACTCTGAAAATGCCTGAACTTGTGTATTGCAAGTTGCAAAACTTTTTTTTCTACAATACAAATCTCGAGAAATACAATTTTTTGATATTTAATATTTTCAGAAATTAATGTATACCTGATTTAGGACATCTCCTTTTCACCTTAAAATTGGTGATCACAAATTGTCAAATCTGTCAAAAACACACCTACACTAAATGATTGATATCTTCTTTATTACTGCTTAGATTTAGTTAAAAAAAGGAGATGTCCTATTCCAATGTGTAAGCTATTACAGGTATAGATATTTCTACAAACAAAACTTTCGTTCTCCAAATTTGTATTCTACAAAATCGTCAATTTCAGTATTGCCAACTGAAATCGTGACAGTCCGTTTCTACGCCCCTCTTAAATGATTAACAGACTTTTGCACTTAATTTACTTTATTCGGAATGAAACAACAAACATCGATAAAAAATACTAAACGACACGGAAAATATTCTTTGTGTCCTACCCGATCAGCTGATTACAACTGCCATATTCAAAATTTGCGGGTGAAAGAAAACAAAAATACTAATGAAATGACATAAAGAACCAGAACGAAAATACTATGTTAAGGAAACAGTAGAATGTCAACTAAACAAGCTAAACATAACTTCACGTTTATATAAATATTTCAAAAAAGCTTCCTTTACCAAAAGGAGGAATTTTAGATTTAGAAATAAAAATTACTTTCCTATTTTCTTAAATAACAGTTTTCTATTTTTACGATGCACCTATTTCAATATATTTGTAATCCAAACTCCAATCCAAACAAATTATAAAACAACTCGCCGTACTCTTCCGATTTTTCTAAACCATCCGATTTTTCATAAACGGAATACGAGACATAAATCATCCGAATTTTTTAAACCTTCCGAATTTTCCAAATCATCCGATTTTTCATAAACGGAATACAAAACACCGAGATCACTCAAGAGCTAATCGGAATATTTCAAATAATCCTAATATTTCAAATAATCTGAATATGTTTCAAATAATAGGAATATATCAAATAATCGGAATTTTTACAAATAATCGGAATATTTCAAATAATCGGAATATTTACAAATAGTCGGAATATTTATAAATAATCGGATGATTCCGATTATTTTAAGAATCGGAAAGATTCCGATTTTTGTATCCGGATACTCCCATCACTAATAGAAATGACGAAATTACCAAATTTTCCTATTTTAATTTCGTCTGGCATCTGTCAAGTCATAGAAACGTGAAAATTGTCAAATTTTCTGAGTTTGATATCAACCTTTTAATTACATAATGGTCATAATTACATAATTGTCATAATGGTCAAATCAAACGCCATCTGTCACCTAAGACATAATAAAAGGGTCAAAATTAAAGTCATATTTTGGCAGATGACATTAAAATTGAAAAAATTGAATATTCTGACATTTCGATGACTTTAAAGTTGATATATTAATAATACAACCCTTATGTGATTTAAAAATTGATACCAAATGTATAAAATTTAACAATTTTAAAGTTTCTATGACATGACAGTTGACTGATGACATTAAAATAGAAAGATTTGACAATTTCGACATTTCTATGATTTAAGAGTTGATAGGCTTGATAATTTGACCTATATACGATGTGAAAGTTAATACCAAAGGAAAATTGACAATTTTGACGTATCTATGATATCGCAGTTGACAGATATCAATAAAATAGAAAAAATTGCCAATTTTGATCTTTATATGAGTAAAGAGTTGACAGAAATGATAATTTTACAATTATATGATTTGAAAGTTGATACCAACCTCAGAAAATTTGACGTTTTTGACGTTTCTGTGACATGACACTTGACAGATGACATTAAAATACAAAAATTTGACAAAATCGATATTTCCATGACTTAAAACTTGACAGCTTTGATAATTTTACCATTATTTGATTTAAAAGTTGATACCAAATTTAGAAATTCAACAATTTCGACGTTTCTATAACATGACAGTTGACGACAAGGAAAATTTGACTTAAGAGGAGAGATTTGATAATTTGACTACTATATAATTTTAAAGTTGATATCAAACGCAGAAATTTGATAATTATGATGTTTTTATGATATGACAGGTTGCAAATGACATTAAAATAGGAAAATTTAAGAAGTTCGACATTTCTATACCTTGAGTTGACAGATTTGATAATTATATGATTTGAGATTTGATACCAAACTCATAAAATTTGACAATTTTAACATTTATATGACATGACAGTGGACATTACAATAGAAAAAAATATTTTTATTTCGACATTTATGACTTAAGAGTTGATAGATTTGATAATTTGAGCAATATATGATTTGAGAGTTAATATGAAACTCAGAAAATTTAATAATTGACAGTTGACATTAAAATAAAAAAAATTTGATTTAACAGGACATATTTAATAATTTGACCATTATATGACTTGAAAGTTGATACCAAACTCATAAAATTTGACATTTTTTTAAACGTTTCTATGACATGACAGTTAACAGATGACATTAAAATAGAAAAATAGAAATATTTCGACATATCTTACTTAAAAGTTGACAGATTTGATAATTTGACCAATATATGATTTAAAAGTTGATACTAAACTTAGAAAATTTGACAATTTTGTCGATTCTATGACATACCAATTGAGAGAATACATGAAAATAGGAAAATTTGAGAATTTCGATATTTATATAACTTAAGAGTTGACAAACTTGATAATTTGACCATTATATGATTTGACAAAAATCAAAAAAAATTTATAACTTTGACATTTCTTAAATTTCAAATATTTCAAACTGTAGATTTACTTAGCTGTAAGATTAGCCTATAATAATAAAGTCATTCTATTATTATTATTAAAGCTTCATATCATTTAGGAATAAAATAAAAAAGTTAAATTAAAATTTAGACGACAAATGATACGTTTCTTAATGTCCTTTTTAACTTACCACTTCATCAAAATTAACAGGCCTTCTGCTCGGACCTGGATTCAATAAAGGCACTTTTTCTTCATCCATAATTTAATCCAATTAACATTAACAAAGTTACAAAACCAACACACGTTATTTCGAAATGAAGTAAACTAATATAGTAAATAATTTATTTACAAATTAAAGATAACTTTGTATGTTTTTGCTGATAGTTTAAGCTCTAACTGAATGCTGGTATCTATTTACAAACCGAAATTGTGAAAGAATCAGTCAAGTGTAGAGAAGTATTTTTTTAATAAAGTGTAAAGTGATAGTTTCAAGAGTATTAGATTCATTAATATTATCAGGTTTCTTTGCTATATATTGCAAAGCCTTTTACGTGCACTTTCTTGGTTTAACGAGGAAGTGTATAACAACGTCTAGTTCATAATACAGGGTATGATAATTCGCAGAATGAAGAAATAAATAAAAATTTATCAACTCTATTTTATAATCGGTGCAACAAATTTCTGCCCTGTATCACGTGGTGTTTCCCTGCTCGTTTCCTTTCCAGATCCAGAATGATTCTGGAGATAACAGCCGACCTCTTGAATGCATTTAATTTCCTGTTAGCATAGCCAAGGACTATACAAGGAGAGACGTTTTGCTCTAACTTGCATCGTTTCCTTCCTGAACGTAAGTGGTCAGTTTGCAGTAGCTAGCAACGGGGGAAGTACAAACTCATTTCTATCAACGTAAAGAGGTTATTTATATGTTGATGTTTGCTTACCTAAACAATTTATACAGGGATGCACTGTATTAATCAAGATTGATTTTAAATAAAAAATGTTTATTGATTATGATTATACAGGGTGTTTCATAGTTAACAAAAAGAAAAATGTTAATTATAAATAGAGGTAATACGATTGGTTCTTAACAAAAATATATTTGATGGGTCTTTGAGTCTCCTTAACCGAAATACAGAGTGTTTTATTAACACTGATTTATCAATATAAGTGTGTATTTGAAAATATTTTTATATGATTTAATTTTTATTTAAATAATATTTTATCTTGTACTTAATATAAATGAGTAACCAACATAAGTGCTAGCCTAATTCCAAAACTATAAAATATCAGAGGATATAAGTTACTAAAACAAATCAACCAACCAGTATGGAATGAGAGGCGTAGTTTTAGATTGGTTCAGATCCTACTTATCAGAACGAACACAAACGGTTTGAAAAATGGTATATATTTTGAAACTAGAAACATTCTCCACGGAGTTCCTCAAGGTTCTGTACTCGGTCCCTTGTTGTTTCTTCTTTACATAAATGATTTATCAACGATTAAAATTGAAGGTCTTTTTACCATTTTTGCCGATGACACGGCAATTTTGTGGAGTGGTAAGGATACTAATATTTAAAAAAATATTGTTATCGCTGATTTACAAAAAGTAAAACAGTGGTGTGATCACAATTTTCTATGTTTTAATATAAATAAAACGAATATTTTAACATTTAAATTTAACTTTAATCACTTACATCTCGCTAACAATATAATAACCAACAAAGACAGTACTAAATACCTTGGTCTTGTTATTGATAACAGATTAAAATTTGATGAACATATATATTTAACTTAAATAAAAAATTGGCATCTGGTTGTTTTGCAGTTCGTATTGTTTTTAAAGAATTAGGAATGATTGCTGCAAAAATGGTCTATTTTGCGCTAGTTGAATCACATATAAGATACGGCATAGCCTTCTGGGGTTTTTGCAATTCTCAAATAGAAAAATCTGTTTTTATTCTTACAAAAATCTGATGTGGCCAGCACATGACCTCTCGCCATTTTAGAATCAAAAATTTACAGGTTGACACAAAAAAATATGAAAAAAAAATATTTTTTTGTAAATCTGGCAACAATGGCAAAAGTTTCGAAAATTTTAATGAGATCAAAATAAACTATAGGGTATACAAAGTATATGTGTAAAACTTTATTGCCGTTTTGTATAATAATGGCGTCATCACCCATAACAACTGCCACTTCCGGTTGTGCGATTGGCACCAAAATCTAATCAGATCTAATCTAGGGTATCAGAATCCTGTATGCAAAATTTCAAATTTTTTTATTCAGTAGTTTTTGAGTTATCGTTACTACAACATCCATCCAAACACACACCCACACACACTAACACACACACACACTAACACACACACACTAACACACACACACACACTAACACACACACACAGACATCATCGCGAAAATATTAAAATCGTATTCTAGGGACCCTAAAACGTATTTATCCATTGAAAACTCACTACCCAATTTTTAGCATGATTCCTATACCTCTCTTATCTGAAGGGCGAGAGGTAAAAAAGGGCGATTCGTCTCATTTCTAATGTTGGAACGAGGGAGCATTGTAGGGAATTATTTATCAAACTGAAAGTGTTAACTCTTACCTCTATTTTTATTTTAGAAACCACTTGTATTATCAACAAGAAATATAAAAATCTTCTTACACCGAATTTGTATAATACAAGACACGGAAATAATGTACACCTCCCTATCCCAAAAGCAACATTAACAAAAAATCAGTAAAAAGATTACTTCTTCAAAAAGCTTATTATGGTTTGAATGAGTTTTTCTGTGATCAACTGTAAATAAATAATCACAAATTTTCAAATTTTTTTTATTTGTGTCTTGTGTGTCTATTTGTCTATTTATTTATTATTTGCATTATATTTACTGTATTACGTTTTTATATATTATATTATTTTTTACGAATTAGGTGACTATGTATTATATACACATATTTTCTGTTTTTCTGTTTTTTTATGTACTTTGACTATCAAAAACTTATAGTTTTTGTGTGTTTTTGTATGCATGTATTTATTGTATGTATTTATTTTTTAGATATATATACCACTTTGTCAATAAGATTATTATCTTCGACAATAAAGCATTTTTTGATTTGATTTGATTTGAACCGAACTACGTGGTCTTAAAACTATAAAAATAAATTAAATTACTATACTAACTAAATTTAAAATTAAACAAGATTAAATAATTATCATACATAATCAATTAAACACAAAAGGTAACAAATAAAACTACCAAAAGACAATATTTATAATGGAAAAAACTTTTTTATTAACATACGGTCAGTAGAAAACGAAAAAAAGACGAATTAAACTAAATTAAATAATAACAATAATAAAAAAATCATGGTATCACTTTAACGTATCTAAATAATATCATATAAATAAAATACTAAAACTGGTTAAATTTTAAAAATAAAAAAAGCACATTTACTTTTAATGTAAAAAGTTCTAGTGACAGTTTGAATGTAATTTAATGTAATTTTCATATTGAGAAATACATTTTTATTCGGAAAAAAACTTTTTAGTATCAATTTTTTGATTGAGAAAATTGATCGAGTGAAATTTTCCATTTAAAAAAAGCTCATACGTAATTTTCTCACTCGAGAAATAACTCTAGTGCAATTTTATTGGAAAAAAGTTCTAGTACAGTTTTCGAATTGAGAAACGCATGAATGTAATTTTCTTATTAGAAAATAGAAAAAACTTTTTAGTGCTATTACAAAAAAAATTATTTTATTAACGATAAAAATGAAAACAGTTTCAGTGAAATATTCAAAGTGGGAAAAAAGCTTGAGTGTAGTTTTCCCATTCAAAAAATAGTGCAATTTTTCTAATTGGAAATAAATTGGATGCAATTATCTCACTAGAGCAACAGCTGAAGTGTAAATTTATGATTGGAAAAAAGCTCTAGTGCAATTTTAACTTTGGAAAAAGCTCGAAAATTTCACATATGTTACACCCATTAAAGGTAGTAAAAAAACATTTTTAAGAAAAATTAATTTCAAAAACAGTAGTTGAGAGAGAAGAAAAAATTAAGCATGAGTTAAAAAGACTTAAATACACTAGGTTGCTTCCTAGGGCTGGCAGTAGCTACCAGCACCTAAGGGGACAACACCTAATGGGGGATGATCACCCCGGAAAAACTTGAAAATCGAAAAAAAGTAGTGCAAGTTTCCTGATTGGAAAAAAATTGGATGCAATTTTCTCACTAGAACAATAGTTCAAGTGGAAATTTATTATTGGAAAAAGTTACTGTGCAGTTTTCACTTTCATTAGAAAAAAAATCTGATGTGGCCACCACATGACCTCTCGCCATGTTTGAATCAAAAATTTACACGGTGGCACAAAAAAGTATGAAAAAAATTTATTTTTTTGTAAATCTGGCAACAATGGCAAAAGTTTCTAAAATTTTAATGGGATGAAAATAAACTATAGGGTATACAAAATATATGTGTAAAACTTTATTGCCGTTTTGTATAATAATGGCGTCATCACCCATAGCAAGTGCCTCTTCCGGTTGTCCGATTGACACCAAAATCTAATCAGATCTAATCTAGGGTATAAGAATCGTGTATGCAAAATTTCAAATTTTTTCATTCAGCAGTTTTTGAGTTATCGTTACTACAACATCCATCCAAACACACACTAACACACACACACACTAACACACACACACACAGACATCATCGCGAAAATATTAAAATCATATTCTAGGGACCCTAAAACGTGTTTATCCATTGAAAACTCACTACCCAATTTTTAGCATGATTCCTATACCTCTCTTATCTGAAGGGCGAGAGGTAAAAATTGTAGTATAATTACAAAAAAAAAACATTTTATTTATGATAAAAATATTTATCTTAAATGAAAAAAGCTAGAGTGAAATATTTACTCTGGGAAAAAGTTTTAGTGTAGTTTTTCCATTAAAAAAATCTGATGTGGCCAGCACATGACCTCTCGCCATTTTTGAATCAAAAATTTACAGGTTGATACAAAAAAGTATGAAAAAAAATTATTTTTTTGTAAATCTGGCAACAATGGCAAAAGTTTCGAAAATGTTAATGAGATGAAAATAAACTATAGGGTATACAAAATATATGTGTAAAACTTTATTGCCGTTTTGTATAATAATGGCGTCATCACCCATAGCAACTGCCACTTCCGGTTGTGCGATTGGCACCAAAATCTAATCAGATCTAATCTAGGGTATCAGAATGCTGTATGCAAAATTTCAAATTTTTTTATTCAGTAGTTTTTGAGTTATCGTTACTACAACATCCATCCAAACACACACACACACACACACACTAACACACACACACACAGACATCATCGCGAAAATATTAAAATCGTATTCTAGGGACCCTAAAACGTGTTTATTCATTGAAAACTCACTACCCAATTTTTAGCATGATTCCTATACCTCTCTTATCTGAAGGGCGAGAGGTAAAAATGTAATGCAACTTTTCTAATTGGAATGCAATTGTTTCACTAGAGAAATAAAAAAAATGTAATGCAACTTTTCTAATTGGAATGCAATTTTTTCACTAGAGAAATAGCTTAAGTGCAATTTTTTATTGGAAGACAAGTTTTAGTGCAGTTTTAATATCGGAAAAAGCTTGAATGTCATTTTCCCTTAAAAAAACTTACTATTACAATTTTCAAAAAAAACAACATTTTATTATGGATAAAAATAACAAGTATTTATTTTGAAAGGAAAAGCCTAAGTAAAATATTCACACTGGGAAAAAAGCCATGAATGTATTTTCCCATTAAGAAAAAAAACTGTTGAAACTCAATTTTTTCAATAGGAAAAAAGCTTAAGTGGTGCAATTTTAAATAACTTAAACTAACTTTGGAACGAATTTATTTCAATAAAAGTACAAATTTTATTTTTACTGCAGTAAGTTAAGTACTTAATTTATAGCACTTCAGTTATAAAGATCATTGGATGTGTAAAAGTAGAGATGGGAAATCACACATAAAAATATATTTTGAAATACCAGAAAAATATACCATTAGTTTGTTTATTTTTTAAAATGTTGAAAGGTACCGTCCTGTTAATATTATTTATAAAATTGATTTTTTTGACAAAGTGCAAAAACGTATTTGAAATAAAACTATTTTTACGTTTTTTTTTAAAACTTCAACTAGATCGTAAATTGTCGTTAATGTGTTATAATTTTTGGTGAAAATTTATTTCTAATCGGTTTAGTACTTTCAAAAAAAATTTACACACATACAGAATCTGGTAAACCTCTATATTATTTTCATGTATACCTGGTGATCCAACAATTAATTCGAATAATATCTTTTTTAGCTAAAAGGAAATCAGAATTGTTAATGTTAAATTTTTTAACATTTTGAGAACATTGCGTTAAATCTGAATGTCTAGTATTTAGAGTTAAATCCAAGGATCAAATAAAAAAAATGCCATCATGTGCGTATCCCATTTTCCTTGGTAGTAGTCCAATTAAGAAAATAGTTATTTGTATTCCTAGGCCGCGAAATACCGAAAGAAGATTATCGCCGAGGGCGCTTGCGGCCGAGGCAAGATAATCTTGAGGTCGCCAAAAAGTTTCGTGGCCGTGGTATACACACTATTTTTCGTGCAATCGTTAAAATTATGAAAACATTTTTTAAATTTGGCAAACTTAAATTGGTATTGAGACCATCCTGTAAAATGTAAAGAGTTAAAATTTTGAATATTAATTTTTTAAATGTTTATCAAATATAAACATTAAGGCTACCCCAACATGTACAAAAATGATGTGAAAAAAAATTATTAGTATAAACCAGTATTAAAATATTTTAGGAATTAATAGAGGGCAAAAATTTTAAAAGTTTAATTGATTTAATTTATATTTTTTAGATTTTAAAAGTAATCTACACCATTCAAAATCCAAAAACAGAATAATTGGATTAGGATCAAGGTTTGATGGACCCTGTATAGTATGTGTACCGGGAAAGTAAAAATAAGCTTAATATTAATGTATTCCAAAAAATTAAACCCAAGTTATTTATTTACAAATTTTGTAATTAAAATTTTAA
The DNA here is from genome assembly GCA_963243735.1 of Neocrepidodera transversa. NCBI lineage: Eukaryota > Metazoa > Arthropoda > Insecta > Coleoptera > Chrysomelidae > Neocrepidodera > Neocrepidodera transversa. The sequence goes on from OY725339.1 coordinate 30,093,610, forward strand.
ATCTTTTTTAATCATTTTCGACTTTCAATAATGAAATTTCTTTACCCGTTTTATATCAAATTTCCAGTGTTAATCAAATTCCTCACTTTCAATTAACTTTATTTTTCCTGATTTTATTTATTGTCCATCAATATCAATTTTATACGATTTCACCCTACACCTAAATTTTTTATTACGTCAAACAGTATTAATTTACGACGTTGTTTTGTTTTAAGTTTTTAGCAGCTAATCAAGATAAATTCACGCCGACACGGGACCACTCGTACTGAAACGACTCCTTTATTTTAATTAAGTCTAACGAAAAGTGTCTCCTTGGAAGCAAATGAAGGATATAAAGTACTTGTACACTAAACAAAAAAATCTATTTCTATACACAGAGAAATATATTTAATTCTTAATAAAAACATAATTAATTTTCGGGCAATTATTTGTTTTAACTATTTAAAAAATTTTGTCTTGAATTGAGAATTTGGAACCTTTGGTTTTTAACAATGTTGAAAAATATTGTCACCACTAACCAAAACTACACGTTTTAAAACACTCTACGTACGTTTCGCTAACCATATTAGACTCATCAAGTTTATCATTAACTCCTGATGATGCTAACATAGTTAGCAAAACGTACGTAGAGTATTAAAAAAAGTGTAGTTTTAGTTAGTGGTGACGATATTCTTCAACATTAAAAATTTTAGTAAAATGTTATAACAATGTATAGAATTATTTTTATTTTGTCTTTTTTAAATCATCTTCTTTATGTTGAGATAGTAACATGTTTGTTACTGATTTTAATGGTTCTTCAACTGCTACAGTTACAAACATTCCCAGTACTAAAGCCATCGCTATAAGTCTTGAGACATCGATTAACTAAAAAATATAAATCACAAATTAAAAATGCACTTAAAGTTTTTGTTGCTTTTTGAAGGAAATTTCTACTGACTGCGCCAGTTAATTGATGTAAGATTGTTAGATAACTACAAAAAATAAAAAAAAAAAATATGAAGCTTAAATAATTTACTATGAGGGTGATATACAAGGTGTTTCATTGGAAAACGGCAAATAGTGGTCACCGAAGCGGTTCTATATAGCACAGATATAGGGTGTTTTATCGATTTTGCTAATTTTTTTTACCACTCTGTACATATCTTTGATATTTGGTACACATGCTTCTTATTCAGAAACCAATTGAGCCAGTTACTAATCACAATAAAAATCCAGGTCCGGTTTAACAAAATAATAAAAAGCAATTGTCACCTTGAAACAACACCCTGTATATTGAAATTTTTAAAATCCATTTGCATATTTGAAAAGAGCGTAAAAAACTAAATTAAAAAGTGCGTTCTAAATTTTTGTGTAGATAATTTAACTACTCAAATTTCGAACTTAAAGTGAAGTTTTTAAGAACTTCAGAGACTAAAAAGTGGTTATTATTAACTTTTAATAATAAATTATTAATAAGTTCGAAATTTGAGTAAATTGTCTGCGCAAAAATTTAAAGCGCACTATTTAATTTAGTTTTTTGCGCTCTTTTCAAATATGCAAATGAATTTTGAAAATTTCAATATACAGGGTGTTGTTTCAAGGTCACAATTACTTTTTATTTTTTTTGTTAATCCGGACCTGGATTTTTCTTATGATTAGTAACTGGTTTAGTTGGGTTCTGGATAAGAAACATGTGTACCAAATATCAAAGAAATGTACGGGGTGATTCGACAGTTATGGCCCCAAAAAGAAATTAGAAAAATCGATAAAACTCTGTTACAAAGGCGGTCAGAGTCTATAAATGTGGTACATCTAGAACCGCTACCGTGACCTTCATTTACTGCTTAAGTATTACCGTTTGCCAATGAAACAGCCTGTATAATGCGTTAATATAATAAAAAAATATTAAAGTAATATTAAATATACGACGCCCATTTAAAGATCATTCTTATTTTTTGTTGTTCCACTATAGGTACAGATAAAACGACAAATATAAACTTACCATTGACAAAAAATCCAAACTTGGCATTATATACATGTGGAATGTAATTAAAATTACAAATTGGCAGATGTATATGCCAAATGAGAAATTAGCCAGTATCAACAGTGGTTTCGCCTCAAAAACTTTTTTAATAATACCTAAAAATAAATATTAAGTTAGTAAATTCAAAACAACACAAAAAAATACATTTTTATACAAATGCATAAAATTTAAATATCAATTTTATACGTTGAGCTCATTGCGGTCCTGTGTCTTGCAAAATGTACCTTTTTATGAACCATGTGAGAAGACTGTACTTAGAAGATATAAGTGCTAATATCACTTGGGAATTTTTGGAATTTTCTGATAGCTAATTTTGCCATAATCAGGAAAAAAGAGGGTTGGGACGTCACGTTCACTAAAACTAAATTTGGTATCGTTGTGTAAGGTGCGCATTATATAACCTCAATTTGCCATTATATCTGAATTGTGACGTATGAAATTTGTCATTTAATACTTAATAGACTCGTTCATTTGCATTACAGAGTAGAATATTATCAATCTTTCTTCTCTCTTCATCTCTTTTTGTAGCAAATATCAGATATGGAAATTACTGTAAAGAGTGATTCGCAATTACCCGATATAAAGAAATTCTACAAAAAATAGAAGAAAAACCAAAGTTCTGTACTTGTTAAGCGATTCCCCGAAATTATTTTACAATTTTAATAACTGTGAAAATATCTAAAAAATGCTTTTTGAGTACATTACGTCATAATTTTGTTTAAGGAACGTTATAATTTTATTTAAGGATTTGCAGCGTTGCCAATGATCGCTCTTCGTCAAAAGGACGGCCCGTTCAGAAACTTTGACTGTTTTAAGTAAAAAGAACAGTAGCTAAAATGTGATGTTCTTGAATGAATCGATCAAATGAGAGAGTTCAATTATATATTAAATGTTTATATCAAGCTGAGCTATATTTTTGGGAAAAACAGTAATGCCTGTTTCGGAACGTAAATAATGGAGGGGGATGTTTCCGGTGAACGTGACGTGAGATGTTTACTTGTCATTAAAAAAAAATGATCCAATTCAAACGCCATCTTGGAAATTATTTTATACCAAAGATTTTGTACCGGAGATTTTATATCAGAGTTTTTCTATATGAGATTTTGTATCGGAGATTTAATGTCGGGGATTTTATATCGGAGATGTTATACCAGAGATTTTATATTGAAGAAATTATATCGAAGATTTTATACCGGAGATTTTAACAGGGATTTTTATATCGGAGAATTGATATTGGAGATTTATACCCCAGATTTAATATCGGAGAATTTATACCGGAGCTTTTATACCGTAGATTTCAACCAGAGATTTTATACAAGAAATTTTTTATCGGAGATTTTATAGGGTACATTTTATACCGGAAATTTTTTACTGAAGATTCTATATCGGAGATTTTATACCGGAGATTTTAACCTGAGGTTTTAATCGGATATTTTATATTGCAGATTTTGTACCGGAGATTTTTTTTTACCAGAAATTTTTTATTGGAGATTTTATACCGCAGCTTTTATACCGTAGATTTTAACCAGATATTTTATACCGGAAATTTTTTATCGGAGATTTTATAGGGGGGATTTTATACCGGAAATATTTTATCGAAGATTCTATATCCCAGATTTTATACCGGAGATTTTGTACTACTGGAGATTTTATAACGGAGATCTTATACCAGATTCTATATAGAGGATATTTTATATCGAGAATTTGTACTAAAGATTTTTTGTACCAGAGATGGGATTTTCTGCCGATCCGAGATGAAAGAATCGTAAACGTGATTGTTAGAAACATCTACTGATCTGACAGACTTACACAATTTAGTTGTGAGCTGTTTTTAGAACGTATATTTTTTATAACATCCAAATAGCGACGAAATCTTAAGACCAATAATTCCAAATCATCTTAATACATTTCAAACTAGTTTGGTTGATAATTTTGAAAACCGGCTTGCTTAATTTAAACTCTTTGGTGATTATTGGCTATTTAACCATACCTATTTAAGTGCTAAGGGGGTCCAGAATGTTAAATTGTATGTAGGGTTAACTGATATTTTATTAATAAATTGGAGAACCTCTAATGAATCAGATGCAATATTTAGACATGGCCCCGAACCACACTTCCATGGAAATTGAGGAGAAAAGCACCGGAAAACCGGTGTATAAATTTCGATTAAATGATTAACCTATCAGTCAACAAGAGAGACGTAAAAGAGGCTAGACAAATAAAAGAACATTATTGCAATAAAAATTTTAAGCGTTTCGCACAAAATGTAATTAATTATCAGATTTTATTTTCAATTATTTTATGTATTTTTTTCAGAAAACTTTAGGAAAATATTTCCAAAGAATTTGTTGCTTGAAATAATGTCTTCTATTCCTTTAAGTAGAGCACAATTTTCGAGGACACCCTGTAAAAAGCTATATTTATTATATATGGGAATTTTGTAAATAATTATTATGATATTATATTTTGTAAAAAATATAACATTTTTATAATGAAGAAGTAGTGTATGGTATACTTTAGTTAAAATCAAAAGTACACCGTACACTGAAACTTTTATAATTAAAATTCATTCTTTTTATTTACACTTTTACTTTTCTTAAAGAAAATAATTAACTACACCAATGAAAAAAATTTGAAAAAATTATTGAAGTCACTTTATACAGTGTGTTCACGGATGGTGTAGGTATCCTATAGGTGAACATTTTTCAAAGTTTAGTTTTAGCGAAAAATGTCATTCTTCATAAAAAGTTTCGCTTCTTTTGAAATCTAAAATAGAATCATCAGATATCAAATTTTTCCAGTAGTATACGAGGTTCGTAAAAAAATATGAATTTCACTCAAGAGTAAAGTACCTTTAAATTTGACAACATCGAAAAATGTTATGTAAAAAAGTTGATCAGAACTAAAAACTATGTTCAAATATGCATTTACGTCCAATTAAATTGAAAAAATGTATTCGTTTTTGAAATGTATTTCCAGGTAAAATAACAATGCAATGCAAATTTTACTGCAGTTACCTGTTTAAATTGCAAAATTGTTAGAAAATATTAAGAAACGAGAAGGTTATCATGATTTTTATAATCACAAGAGATAAGCGTTCATTCAAAATAGAAACAGTATTAAACAAGCACAAAACCTATTTTTTCGACGGAAATGGATGTAATTCCATATTTGAACTTAGTTTTTAGTTGTGATCAACTTTTTTAAATAACATTTTTCGATGTTGTCTTTAAAGGTACTTTACTCGTGAGTAAAATTCATATTTTTTGACACACCTCGTATATTACTGGATATCTGAAGATTGTATTTTAGATTTCAGAACAAGCAAAACTTTTTATCAAGAATGACATTTTTCGCTAAAATTAAATTTAAAAAAAAAATCGCCTATAGGCTACCCCATCCGTGGACACACTGTATAAAACTAGACAAAAAGTAATTGTATTCAATTATTTAATGTTCTTAAAAATCATTTGTAATTGAATTTTATCTTGATAAAATAATTTTGTTTAAATTAATTATCCATTTTAGTTTTAAAGCAGTTCATAAACTACAATCTATAAAATTACTGGTTTTTTATATATTTTTGTTATTAATAAGATTTTGGTCATCTGTCAAGGTTTAAAGAATACCAATTGCTGTATCAATAATATTAATAATAATAATAATGATTATTATAAAAGGTAAAACGCATATCTTTTTAAATACACCTTTTAATGTAAAAAACTGATAGGCTGATCTTATTTTTAAAAGTAGTGTACGATCTGCGTTAGTTAAAATTTAAAGCAGTCCGTACACTACAACTTAAAAGTATTATTTTTACAAAATTTTCCTAAAAACATATGTTAGTTTTCAACGTAGTATCTAATCCACTTTAGTTAAATTTAAAGCAGTCCAAAAACTAGATATTTTTTTTGGTTTCCAAATTATTTCAAAATTTTACCAGTTTTAAAATACATATTTTTTTATATTACCTCCAAGATTATGTGATATTCCCAACATCCCTAGCCCCATTCCCATAGCGTACAGTGGCTTTACTACAGCTCCAAATACAGCTGCATACAGTCTGTTAGTTTTGACATAAAAACTTATATAAATCGATAGCGTAGGTAATCCAAGGAACAGAATTAACCAGAAAATTGTTATCCACTATAATATGAAAAATTAAATTAATACTGTACCAAATATTGTTTAATACTTTACCTTAGTAGGTTTTATAATTGTATTTTTATATTTAAGATACCAATAACCAATTATTAATCCGACAGTACTTGAAGGTGCATTTGAAAAAGTTGAAGTATGCGTAAATATGACACTAAATGATGCATTTGCGTCTCGATTATGAGTGTCCCTAAAAATTTTTATAAATTAATAAGTAACCAAATCGAGGTTTGTTACATGTAAAACACATTTGTATCATTTTTTTATTTATTTTTATTAAATTTAATAAGTTTATCCAAATTTGAAACAAACTAAATATTTAATTTTCAAAATTAAAATAATAACTTTAATTCTGTTTACATTTAAATTCAATAGGTTATCCATTATCTCAAATGTGGTCTACTAATGAAGTAATGAAAGTCGAGTACCATAAAATTTTTATTATTAAAAAGAAGAAGAGTGGCGACTAGTTTCGGCAACAAGCCATCATCAGGCCTAGAATACAACAGTCATTAATAAATACTCACTATATTATAACTTACCAGAGAAATTTTTTTTAACTATACGACTGATATTATTTATTGAATTTTTGAAGTATGTTTAAAACGAGTAGAATTTTATATTGTTGAATCAAATAGTAGTGTGCGCGCACTGATCGAAATAAGAGAAGATTAAAAGAGGAAAGTTGTGGTACAGGAAAGGGGGTAAAAAATTAAAATGTGGTACATGTTTTCCGCGAACGGATGTTGTATCAGGAAAATTAAATGGTTTGTAGGTAATGAGGTACTTTATAGGTATTTTTAAACCTTGAAAAAATGGAGAGTATAGGGAAGTGCCGGCGGCAACGTTAATTTCCAAATAGATTTAAAATTGTCCCAAACAAATAAAATGAAATAACTTGATAGGCCAAGTTTACCACAAAAGGGTATTATCCTATTTGGCGGCCAACCACGTAGGGTTTCGATAAATAACATCAGTTCACAGTAGCACGAGTAACCAAACTAATTAAGGGAGATAATAAAGACTAGGGTTTCAAACGAGACGAGATACGGCGATAATTTCAAAAACCTCGTTTTGTTCTCGTTAGTTGAGAAAAAAATAAGTCTCGTTTCAGTCTCGGTCTCGTCTCGTAACCGGTTGTCTGATCAAATCTCATTATTGCTAAAACTTATTTCTAAGATAGTATACAAAACGAGGTAATTATTAATTCTATTGTAATTAATAAATGCGTGATTATTTATTTATTTTTATTTTTTAATTTGACGTTACTAAATCATTACCTATACAAATTATAATTATAAACATATTGTTATATAATAAAATACAACTTTTTTTCATTCATTAATGATAAATCTAACCAGACACCGTTTTAAAAAAATTACAATTGTCGAATTTGAACTGGATAGCATGTTAATGTTGATTTTGTTACTTCTATTTTCAATATAATTGAAAATTTTATTTAAAATGTTTTATTCTACACACATACCTTTAACCTTCAACAACAAATGTAATTTCTAGATACCCTTTGGGTACCTAAGACTTAACTGGGTCATCAAATTTTATTACCCTCAAACTGTTTGGAAGTCCTAAAAAAATCGAAACACATTAAGAGTGTCATTTTATATAAAATTAAACGGTTACCAGATTTTAGATTTCGTAAATTTATCGTAACCTTTTTTTTATTATAAAAAAATTTAAATGTTTATATTACTTGCTAGTTTATTTTTCTCGGAAATTCAGAAACAAGTTCTGAAAAAATATGACCGAGACTATCGCCTAAATAATTTTCAAAAAGGTCTCGTCTCTCTCTCGTCTCGGTTTTACGAAACCAGACGAGACGAGAAAAGTATCGTTCTCGTGTGAAGCCCTAATAAAGACTATTTACAAAATGGTGGTGAAATTTGATAGTACAGAGTAGTGACAATTTGAAAATGAATTTTTTCTTAACAAAATTAATGTAACAATTGCCTGGGGGCGGCGAAAATAATTACATTAAAGTAAGTGAGATAATTTCAAAAATATTTGAAATCAAATGTAAATCAATAAACTAGAGACTCTTACTATCTTACTCTTTGGTAAGTTATAATATCATGTTTGTTCCTCCCTATCCTAAGGACTGTTTGTATTCTAGACCTGATGATGGCTTGTTGCCGAAACCAGTCGCCAATCTTCTTCATTTTAATATTAAAAATTTTGTAGTACCGATTTAGAGTTTAATTACTTCTATTCACATTTGCTCACCCTATCATCAGTTAATTGTTTAATTTCGCGAAAGAAATGATCGTTTGTATTTTGTGGAGTAGTTTCTTCTGATAAGGTATATTTCCATTTTAGAATTATTTAGAAATGTTAATTTATAATTATTTAGGGATTTTGTTATTTTAATTTCATAAAAAGCAGTTATGTAGTTTTTTCTTAATGGAGTAGTGTACGCGTTATCGACATAATTCAATTAATTATTAAGTAGCGTAGTAGCGTCCGTCCGTCCGTCCGTCTGACCGTCCATCCGTCCGTCTGTCTGTCTGTGTGTCTGTATGAGTAGATGAGCTAGACCAATACGGGCTCACGCTTAATACATCACCCGTTAGATGGCGCTACTAACATACAGACAAGGTCGATGTCGAGGCTGCTATTTGTGACATCTTGTTGGTTGAATTCGCCTTATTGGATATTAATGCCGCGGTAATTGTCGATTTTCAAATACTTCAACCCACGCAGAATTTATAGACAAACGATCTAATTACTTAATCGTTTTACTTTTATCTTCGTAAAATATTAAGGCCTGATATAATTTTCGAACTTTCTCCCCAAATTTCTCCAATTTACGTGCGTATTCGGCCGATGCCATCAAACAACTGAAAAATTCTACCAAATATATATCACTTATAAGCTCTTAATGCAGTTATTTTTACGTTTTTATTTAACATCACATTTACCGCGTTTAAATCGGGCAATTAATAACGAAGTTAGCCTCCAACACCCCTTTTGCATTTGGTTCTGGGCAGTAACTATATGTATTTATTATTGGCCATGACCTTGACCTCAACCTTGACCTTGATTTTGTATATGACCTTGCCCTTGACATTGACCTTGACCCTGGTTGTGACCTCCACCTTGACTCTGACATGGACATTGACCTTGGCTATGACCTTGACCTTGACTTTGATCTTGACCTTGATTTTGACTGACCCTGACATCGACCTTGTCTATAGGTTACTAGCGCCATCTATCGTTTGATGTATTAAGCGTGAGCCCGTATTGATCTAGCTCATCTACTTGTATGTATATCACAGAGAACGGTTTTGAATTTTGGAACTCTGTTTTCAGTAATCGATAGCTGGTCACCTTAGCTCACCCACCTACTATTTTCAATGATCTAAGTCAACTGCAACCGTCGGTCTGTCCGTTTGTGCGTGCGTCTTTCTCTATCTTAGCGATAACTCGAGAACGGTTTCGAATTTTGGATTTCTGTTTTCAGAAATCGATAGATTATTACCTTAGCTTACCCACTTATTGTTTTCAATGACTTAAGTTATCTTCAACCGCCTATCTGTCCGTGTGTCCGTCTTTTCGTCTATCTTAGCGATAACTCGAGAACGATATCGAATTTTGGATTTCTGTTTTCAACAATCGATAGCTGGTTACCTTAGCTCGCTCACCTAATGTTTTAAATGACCTAAGTTCACTGCAACCATCTACCTGTCCGTTTGTGCGTCTTTTCGTCTGTCTCATCAATAAATCGAGAAGGGTTTCGCATTTTGGATTTCTGTTTTCAGCAATTGATAGAACGGTTTCGAATTTTATTATTTTGAGTGACCTAAGTCAACTAAATCCGTCTGTCTGTCCGTCCGTCCGTAGCTAATAACAGTAAAATTTAAATTCCGATAAATTTTTTGATTCAATAAAATTTCCATTACGTTAAAATTTTGTTTTTAAATTCTAATAAACGGTGTATTGTGTTCAAAATTACACATTAAAAGGAATTAGTTCGTTTGGTTTTAATATCATGTATTAACTATAAATTGACAGAAATCTTTGTGGATAGGACCAAAATTTAACGCGACAGAGACATCATATTTGAATATAGGACATTGAAAAATAGGTGGCGCGCTGAGTACTAATCTTAATTAATTAATGAATTAAAAAGTAAAAGTGAATACAGTGTTTAAATTTAAACATACTTCCCTAATTTTAATACTTTTTACAACTCGAAAAAAAACATGATTACTTCGTTTCGGTAAAAAAAAAATTAAATTAATTACCTTAGATTCATCTTGTAAATTGGTCCTTCTTCGTAATAATATAAAATAGAACCGTATATTACACAGCACGTTATTAGCCATAAGACATAAACTTTTAGTTCCTTTAGTTTATATTTAATAACAATATAGATTAATAGTAAATTAATGACGTGTAATTGGATCTCGTTTGACAAGTACCACGATGCAGGATTACACTAGAAGAATAAGAAATTTATGTAAATAATAGTTTTAGTAATGTATTTTTCGGTACAAGGTACTGCAGATTATACTCTTTTAACAAAGAAGTTGATGATAATTTTATAACCTTTAAAATTAAAGCTAGTTTTTATTTAACTTAATTAAATAAAAAATAAGGTCACATGAGTTCGGCAATCATAGGATCAATTTCGCTGCAGGGAAGAAGGTAGTAGGTCGAAATTGATTTACTTACAAACAGAATAACATAAGGGACGACAGTTAAATTTACATAAATCAGTCGAACATTACTAAATTTAACAAATATCAGGATAAATAAGATACGCCATGCTTTTCAAGCGGCTTAAATGATTTCCTATTGTGCGTGTGCTGTTATCCATAAAAAAATGCACTGAAGATTTAATCTTCGAGATTACAATAAAAAATTATTATTATTTTGTCTCTTTAAATATGAGATTTTTTTGAAATATATTCTTAAATCAAGGATCTCTAAATTTAGGATTTCCCAGACTTTTTTTAATATTAACTTATTTTTAGCAGACAAAAATTCCCCAGATTCCAACAAAATTTCAAAAATTTGCTTTACTAAAATAATTAAAAACTTTACCTCTTTTGTAAACCGCAAAATATCTACAAAAAAATATTTCCCAAAATTTTATAAATTTCGGGGATTTCTGAGATGTAAAATTTGTCTAAATTTCCGATCAGTTTTGAAAATTAATCTTTTCTACGACTTTTAGTTTATCTATTTAAAAAAATTCCACGTCTCAACTTCGTTTTAAAACTATTAGATTTTTAACAAATATTATTTTTTTGTCATTATCTAAATCTGGGAAATTTGTGTAGTAAGAAAATCTCTCTAAATTTAGAAATTCATAACAAAAAATAAAAACAAGTGATTTTTGGCATCTTCTACATATTTTCTATGATCAAAATTGTCCCAGAAAATTTAACAATATTGTTCAAAAAATATTAAAATAATCAGATTGCAAATTTTCGAAAATTTAATAAAAGCCGGAGATTTTTGAGATGTTAAATTTTCGAAAGTTCTTGGAAATTTATTTAGCCACCTAACTGACATTAAATGCGAAGATTTTTGCAATTTATAATTTTTTTCTACAACGTTGCCGAATTTAGTTTTTCTGTCGTAAAAAAAATCTTCAGATTTAGAGTATTTCTTGAAAAAATGATAACTTTCGCTATAAAAAAATTCTCTGAAATTTATAAAAATAGTTACTTTTTTGTCTTTTTTTACATCTGAGAAATTTTTGGAACAAGTATCTTAAATTAAAGGTTTTTTTAAATATCCAATTTGTAAAAATCTAAATTTATAGATATTATTGTTACGTTGCCAAATTAAAAAAAAATCGTTAAATCCGTTAAATCTTAAACAAAAAGTACCAAAGGGGTAGTGTAGTCTAAATACAATGTAGGTAATTTTCAAAAATAAAAAAGACTTATTTATTGAAAAATTTTCAAAAGTTCAAAAGTATATCAAAAAAATCGAAAATTTAAAAAAACAATGTGTAGAAATCCAAAATTTTTTTCCAAAATGTGGGAAAAATTCAGAGATTTTTTTTGAAAATTTCAATTTTTTTTTCATAACTTCAAATAAAAATGTTAAAAATTTCATTACAACTTCAAAAAAATTAAAAAAATACAGAAATTTCAAAAATTTAAAAAATTTCGATTAATAAATATTAAGGATTGCAAAAAAATTTAAAATCTAGAAAATTTAGAAAATCATCAAAAATTTCATAAAACAAAAAAATTTCAGAAATTAAAAATGTCAAAAAATTTAAAAACAAATAAAAAATTAAAAATTACGAAAATTTTTAAAATTTCAAATAATTTCAGGAAGTTTATAAAGAATTTCGAAAATTTAAAAATGTATTAAAAAATTTAAAAATCTGTTGAAATCTTATAAATATCAAAAATTTCTAAAAACATTAAAAAATTCGAAAATATCAAAAATAAAAATAAAATTGTATTGTATGTAGATAATGCCCAAGCTATTGAGATTTGCTTTAAACAAGAGTTACACTGGGTGTCTCATTTTTATTCGCCTTATTTTTATTAGTTAATACATTTAAATACACCGTTTTCAAAATTTAATTTAAATATCTCTGTTATTAAAAAATATAAAAATTTTTAAAGAAGTTTAATCATTTATAATATATGTAGTGTACTTACAGATTCCAAAGCTGGTAGAAAATTATTAAAGAAAAATAAGTTGTACATCCAATTTTGTTGACATGACTTTTCCATTAAAAAAATAATGTCGAAATTAACGGGACCTGCAAATGTTCTCAACAAAGTTGATCCAAAAAATATTACTACGATAAAGCTGGCGGCAAATCTAAAATAAGTGAAAAAAATAATACAAGGTAAATCTAATGTTGTACCTTACCTAAAATACCGAATGATAATCCTGGTAAAAATGTTTTTAAATGTGAAATTCCCAGTTTGGTCTACAATACGATGAGCTTGTATCAAAACCAACCAAGAGGATATTACTACAAATGGTGATAAACTGAATAATCCAATTTCAGATACTAAATTTATCGGATTTAATAATATAATCTAAAACAAAATCGTCGATCTCAAATTAAAAAGGTTATCGTTTTTTAATTTTCGCGGCTATACCCAAAAAGCCAAATAATTTAATTTTATTTTCACGAAAAGTACAAACACCATTTTCCATAACCATATCTATAATATTAAAGGCTAGTACAACCAAGCGTCGTTAGATGGTCGCACAAGTAGTGCAAAATTAAAAAGTTATTTATTTTACAAATTATATTATTTTTATAGTGTTTACCTGTTCTAATATTTCTGGTTGTTGAATGAAAATTACCGAATTAAAAAACATCATATGTCCTATAAGGACGTACAGCAACGTAATTGCTTTAAATCCATGAAAATTTTTTAACTTGTTAAATTCTTCATCGTCTCGAAGTGTCAGTGATTTTTTCAAATTGTTATATAGAGAAAAATTATGAAGTATACCTAAAAGTAAACGATTATAAACGTCGATTTTTATATCGTACTCGGTTATCGTCTCGTATGACAATATTTTTCATTCTTGTAATTTTTTTCCGCACTAGTAATATATTCTTTACTATGAAACGGATAAAATATCAAAAACGAAAAATCGAAAAAAATACTACGTATAATTCTTACCTGATTTTTTGCTTACCTTAAACAAGGTAAATAAAGTTGCAAATAAAATAAATATAACGTAGGCCACAGCCATATATCTAAAATATATTTGAATTAAATTATTTACAAGTTATTTCCAGGTCCGGCCGTAGCCAATTTACTAGGTAGAGTGAGTTAAGCGTTCTTTGCATTATAAGAAACATTAAGATTAAAGTCACATTAAAATTTCAACAAAAAAAAAGTGAACGGAATGACTTTGGTGAATCTGTATTGGACAATTTTGTTATTTTTAAAGGGAGGATGCCAAATTTTCAGAAAATTTCTCTTAATCTTGGGAAAACATATAAAAGATGCTAAAAATAACAATTTTAATTTCTTTGAAGCCCCCTTGATTATTTTCTAAAATTTTCCCTAAACCCGTGAAATGTTATTTTAAACACAAGTAGGTATACCGGATGTAAATGAATCATGGGCCACCACTTTAACTTTTAAACGGGTTAACAGATTTATACTACATTTTGGTCGATTATAATAGAGTTGATTTTGGATTTTTTACATAAAAATTCAATATGGCTGACATCAGGTTTGACCGGAAATGACATGAAAATTGGTAATGAAAATTGGTAATATTTGGATTCTACGACTTCAAAAACGAACACGTCGACTGTCAAATGTCACTTGAGACGCCATTTTTATTTTATTTTTGATTTTTTTTTAGACATCCTAGGTGGTCATGATTTGGTCTATAAATTACGTATCATTAAACTAAAGTCTCAATTTTGTCAAATATTTTTTTCTTTTATTAAACATTTAATTCAGCAAATCCAGTTTTTTTAAATGAAAAATAGGAGACATCCCTGATAAACAAAAAATTAAAGGATTTTTACAACACCATATTTTATAATAATAATGTACAAAATTTTTACTTTTAGGTAATTTTAGTTTGATTATAATGAATTTAGACCAAATCATTAGTACCTATAGAAGGGATAAAAAATTCAAAAATAAAATAAGAATGTGACATTTGTACAGTCGGTCTGTACGCATTTGAAGTCATATAATCCAAGTATTTAAAAATGTACCGGGTGTTCAATTTGAATTTCCAATTTTCATGTCATTTCCTGTCAAATGTCGACCATATATTGGATTTTTATTGAAAAAAATCCAAAAATAGTTGTATTATGATTGACGAAAATTTGGTATAATCTATTAACCCGCCATGACCCATTTACACCCGGTATACAGGGTGTTTCATTGGTAAACGGAAATACGTTAAGGGTGGATAAATGTCATGTAAGTGGTCCTAAATAACTCATATTTAATTGGTCTTACAACCTTTATAACGACTATACTGGGTGTTTTATCAATTTTGCATATTTATTTAATGAGCCATAATATACAAACCACCCTACACACGTTTTAAGCCAAGTTTCATAAAAAGAAATTATTTTTGAGCGTTTTAGCATTTTTTCCGATAATTTTGAGGTTATATTGAAAAATGATTTAAAAAAAAGTTTTAGATTATTTAATTATTTATAACTTTTATATTAAACTTTTTTCGATTGGACGCATATTTCAGCCACAAATCGTAAAAAAAACCAGCATCCGACCCTTAAAATGTTTATTTACCTACCCCCGCCGCCCTTTCCGAAATTTTACTGAGTCATTTTGATTTTTATTAATTTACTTATAATTTACCCTAAATTAGAAGTACTTAAATTTGTATATATTTTATCTTTTTTTTTAGTATTTTTTGCACAGATTTAATATTTTAAAATCGACGTCGCCAAATTTATAAAAAATTTCATAAAATTAAGGATTTTTTATGACCTAAAAAAATACAGAAGATGAGAAAAATCGATGTTATTAAACAAATCTCTAAATGTATGGCTTTAGGCAAATTTTAGCGACATTGCAAAAATTTGGCCATATCTTTGACATTTTTTTTGAGCCAATTTTGTATTTTAAATTTTTATGACTTGAAAGGAATGAGTCACAGCATTTTTCAACAAAATTGTCAGGAGGTCACTCAGGGTTCAACCTCGTAGTATTATTTAATAAAACGCTTATTTATGTAATTGTAGAATTCAACGAATAATTAAAACTCCAAGTCATACCACAAAATTTATTTCAGGTTTAAGATGAGATTAAAATATCGACATGTTTCGGCCAAACGTTGGCCATCATCAGGCAAAAATAATGACGAAATTATACATGGTATTAAAATTTGGTATCAAAATTGAACACTAACATAGTAAAATTTTTTATAAAATTAATTTTGAATACTTTTTTACACAATTAACCAATACCCAACTAGAGGGTCATAAATAGTGTATTACAACATCAAAGTGTATCCTACGATGCACTAAGGAAGGAAAAATTAAGTTAACTTAATTTTTCCTTCCTAGATGGTCACAAATAGTGTATTACAACATCAAAGTTCATCCTACGATGCACTAAGGAAGTTAATTTTTTCTTCCTTAGTGCATCGATGTTGTAATACACTATTTGTGACCCTCTAGTTTATCGGGCGTTGGGTATTGGTTAATTGTGTAAAAAAGTTTTCAACATTAATTTTATAAAAAAATTTACTATGCTAGTATTCAATTTTCATACCAAATTTTAACACCATATATAATATCGTCATTATTTTTGCCTGATGATGGCCATCGTTTGTCCGAAACATGTCGCCATTTTAATCTCATCTTAAACCTGAAATGCATTTTGTGGTATGACTTGGAGTTTTAATTATTCATTGAATAATTCTACCACATTTGAGTTATGGATAATCTACTATTTTTTTAATTGTAGAATGGTTTTCATACTTACAATATCATTTTACCATAAACAGAGACATTATATTTCTCATCAATGCAAAAATAGTTACTAACATTAGTAGTTAAATTAAAGTCTTGTATTTGTTCATTTACTAAAGTTGATAAGTAATCAGTGTTAATACTTTCTTCGGGTGTACACACACATCTGTGAATAACACTACGATCGAACATTTGTTTATTTTCTTTTACATACTAGAAAATAAAAAATTAAACTTAAATAATTTAATTTAATCTAAGAAAAAACAAACTTACTTGGATGTAATTCAACAGATTATCATTGTATGGAGGGATGTTTAAAACAGCTTTAACTTTACAATAATGATTGTTATTTTTTAAACAATTTGTAAAATCATCCATACCAAACAACGGCGGTAAAAGATTTACCTGTAATAAAAATATTATAAACATAAATAAAATAAAGTGCAGTTTGTGAAGAGTTTCTCAATAATTTTGTTGAAAAAAAAAGAAAAGAATTACAAAGCAACGCAAACTACTCACTAGGTATTGGTGCTTTAATAAACTAACCTAAAATCAATTTAATCATATTTTGGAATGTTTAAAATTTGAATTATTTATCAAGTATTATAAAATTATCTTTCTTCATATAAAATTACTTTTTTATAATAAAAAAAATATTATTTTATTAATAAAATAATTGATTTAAAAATTGAATGTTATTATGCCATTCCAAAAATTTGGTCTAAATAATATTTCCTCCGAGAAAATGAATTTTTATTTTGGTTCTAAAATTATTTTTTTTTGTAATATAAAAATTTACGAAAACTGTGATGCTATTTTAAACTAAAAATACGAAAAATATAATATAAATACCTCTTTCCTCATTTTCACTATGTTTAACAATAATTAAACGTTATAACATTGATAATAATTATATACAAAAACACGTTTTGATTTTAAGTAAGTAGTCAAATAGCTTCAATATTTAAATTATTCAAATGTATATTTTTTATGGCTAAAGTAGTTTTATTTTAGACAAACATGTTATCCTTAAAAATATTCTGTCGATTTATTTAGTTATATTTTTTTTATTGCATGATGTAAGTAATAATCGATACAAATATAGTCCTTTCAAATTAGGAAAATTTACCGAAATTTTTCCTAAAGAGAAGACACGGGTCAAATTAAAGGACAATTTTCTGGGAAAACTACGCATTTCCGAGAAAAACGTAAAACAAGGGGATCTTAGATAATTAAATTCTCTATAATTCTCTAACTTTTGTATTAAACGTCTTTTCGAATTACGCAAAGTTTAGCCGCTAGAGGGCGGGAAGGGAATATAAATGTAGGGTATTCTTGTAGATTTTTATTACAAATAATGCGTTTTCAAAGAAAATATTATAAAATAAAGTTGTAGAGCATAAAATTTTCCCAAAATTTTGTATTTAACTTTTTTTCGAATTATTTTTAAATTTTCTAATAGATTTTGCCGGCTTTTTCCAGATTTTTAGGACAACGTGTTTTAATGCAAATTTGAAGATTATAAAATTCCCTACAAGTTTTGTATTGAACTATTTTTCGAATTCGCCATAGATTTGTCGCTGGAGGTCGAAAAAAGTACACATATTGACTTTTTTTTATTTTTTAAGTCAAACAATTTACTTTATTGAAAAATTCTTCATTGAAAAGTTGTAGAGCAATAAATTTCCAAATATTATTCAGTAAAGCTGTAAATCATAAATTTCCCTACAATTTTTATATTAAACTTTTTCCAGTATTTCCAATAGTTTCGCAGCTAGAGGGCGTGAACGAAATTAACATTTGCGTTCTCCAGCAGGGAAACTACCGAGAATTCTGGAAAAAGTTTAACACAAAAGTTGTAGGGAATTTGATTTTTGTCGGATGTTCCCAAAAATTGTATACATAAATATGTATTTTTCTCAAAACGCTCTCTAATTTCGGCCAATCCGTATTAATTCCAATTCTTCATTAAGGGTTTTTCTTCATTACAAAATAATTTTATTTATTTTAGCATAATATACAGGATGATACAGAATAAGAGCGAAAGATAATCCAATATATACATTTTATATTTATAAGCATGACACTGACAAGTGTAATGCGAAAAAGATTTGAAAGCAATAAAAATATATCATATAAATTGAATCAGCTTTATCATTTGGTCTTTATATGTGCCATATTTTTCTTTGCGAGAGAGTATTTATAGTGTAATTTAAAGATATTTATTGGAGTAATCGATTTATTATTTTCTATTTGGTTTAAAACTTATAAAAGAATCTACTACAAATATTACTTTCAAAACAATAAATGCAGCAGTCGAAGAATTGTAACTATCAAAAAACTGTAACTGTCAATGTTGAAGAATTTCGTCACCACTAACCAAAATGTAACGGAAATTTTTCATTTCCACATTTTAAATTCTTAAAATATTTTTTTGACCCGCCGCTGGCAACATCTTTTTGTTTTTTAAACGATAATAAGCTAATATATTGGTGTACCTTCCGTTCGAGGAAGGAATGTTCCTTCTGCTGTGTTCGTAAAATGAAGTATTGGTAGAATATCTAACGGTTTTTAAATAATTAAAATTAGTTAAAACAATTATAATGATGATTTACTAGTGTCCTTTGGATTAGTTGGGTGAGTGAATATAATTTTCAAGGTGGTCTTATTCGTCTTTTTAAGCTTTGTTTATAAAAGGTTTTTTTTTCTTACATACCGGTTTTTTTTATTATCTTTATCAGTAAAACTGAATGTATTTTTCTGAAATTAGTCTTTTTAAATTATTAAATTCGCTTTAAAATTTAAGTAAATTATTTAATAAATTAACATTCTTTTCTTAATAAAAAAGGTTTTTTTTATCAAAATGTATCTCTATTGAATTAATAACTAAAATATTAAAAATAAAATCATTTTTCCAAATTGTTACCTTTTTATTTAATATAAAAAAAACTTATTGTATATCTAAAATGATTTTCTAATTATTGAACATATTTCTACAGAATATTTTATTAAATTATTGATTTGGGATTTACAGTAAGAAATATTTCATATTAAATTTATTTAATTTTTTTGTAATAATGTAACCGGCATTTGTTTTTAAATTAAATGAAACTTTTAGGAAATAAAAGGTACCGGAATAAATTTGATGAATTTAAACAGAATAAAAAAACGTTTACCTTTTTTTTAAATAAATTCCATGGTTTTCATTATGCGTTTGATTTCTTAAACTTTGATATTTTGATATTATCTAAAAATATTTTACCGGCTTTCCCAATTTAACTTGCATTAGCGTATCATTATAATTTTTAAATACCATAGTTTTATATTTTGAAACAAATAACGTTTTTATGGCTTCCTGTAAGTTTCTTTTTTTTTGGTAAATTAAATTCCTCGAGGTCACTTATTTTTTTTTTCTCTTGTGACCTTTTAAAAGCCATTTTCTAATTAATAAATTAAATAACTAATTTTTTTTTAATTGATAAATATGTAGGAAATAATTTTCTAAAAGTTTATTTAATTTTGTAATTGCTTTATATCTTTGTTATAATGAAATATCTTCTAATTATTGTAAACTAGAAAGAACACTTGTAAATTAAACTTACAGGATTCCATTAAAATTCAAGCATAACTTAATATTTACATAGCTTCTCTTTTTATTTTAGTTTTTTTTGTATCTTTGAAAGCAAAAAGAAGAAAGATTTTTGTTACCTTTCGAGTTATAAAGGTTTTCCCTTTACTGTTCTACCGATGAAGTACTAAATAAGGCAGCTGGAACCTGAACCTGTATGGGTTATTAAGATAACATATTCCACGGAATATTAACTGCAGTTATACCTTAAAAGCCAGGACTGTTTTTTCTCCCACTCCAACATCAACGATAAGTTATGTATTCTGGGGTTGATTAAGTTAACATTTTATATATTCTATTTTTTTTTTGGGTCCACTTTATTTCGTTTTGTATATATATAGTATAAATTTAATAAATTATAGTGTTCTAAACTTTCTTTTATTTGCTACATACTACCTACGATTGGAAGAAAAAGCAAACTAGGTTTTTTCAATTTTTTTTCCCATATTTAAATAAATAAAATTGTGGCGCCCTTATTAGTATCGTTATATCGAGGGTAGTCCGTAAATCGACGTCGGATACTCTGTTTGCTTTTTCTAACAATAAAACCAGCCACGTTCACACACCCTGAGCAATATTTATCTATTGTATAACCCCTCCACTATATTTTCACGGAAAATACAAAAAGGTGGTTACAAAAACTACGCTTTTTTAACACTCTATGTACGTTTCGATAAATATGTTAACATCATCAGGAGTTGGTTGTATAATGTTAACAAAAATTTAACGGTAAAAACTGTTACTAAAAGATTGTTAATTTTAAGTGTCAAAAATTGTAACTAAAAATTCATTAAAAACTCAAAGTGAAAAATATTTCAATTGTAACTGTAAATGTCGCTTAAATTGAAATTATTCAAAAAAAAATAGATACTTTTAAAAAATGTAACTAGAAAACTGTCAACAAGTTGTAACTGAAAAACCTGAACAAAAACTGGTACTAAAAATTGCCTACTATAAGTGTGAAACTTTAAAAAAAAATGCAGGTGGAAACGAATTATTACTATTAATATAACAAAAAAATTAATTAGAAATAGTCAACAGAAATTATCAAAAAAATTGTAACTTTCAAAGAATGTTATAAAAAAATATCAAATGTAACTACAGAAAAATATGTAAATGTCAAAAAATTGGAATTAAAAATCAAGCTATAATTGTCAAAAAATTTGAGCAATCGAAAGGTATCAAAACATTGCAACTGTCAACAGAAATTTAACAAACAAAAAAATGTAATTGGAAAACTGCCAAAAAATTGTAATTAAAAAACAGTAAATTACAACTGTCAAAAAAAATGTAATTTTCAAAAAATCTAACTGGAAAACTGTCAAAAAGTTTGTAACTGAGAATCTTTCACAAAATTGTAACTGAAAAAACTGAAATTCTAACTGTCAAAAAATTGTAACTCTAAAAAATGTAACTACAGAACTATCAATAAATTTTATCCAGAAAAACTTTTAAAACCCATTGATTGCTTAAAAAAATTATCAATTAAAACTATCAAAAAATTGTAACTAAAAAATTGTTTAAGAAATTAAGGGAAAGTTGTCCAAAATAATGTAACTGTGAAACTGTCAAAAAGTTTTAGGTGGAAATCAAATAATACTGTTAAAATATCAAAATTTTAATTATCAAAAAAATTGTAAATTTCAAGTAATGTAACTAATAAAAATTGTCAAATATAGAAGTGCCATTGTAGTGTCAGTAAAAAAATGTAATTTAAAACTACCAAAAAAACTGTAACTTTCAAAAAATGTAACAAAAAACTGTAAGCAAATTAAATCTGGAGCAACTGTTACTAAAAAATTATCAATTATAACTGTCAAATAAATTGTAACTGGAAAACTGTTAAAATGACAAAGTATAACTATTAATATAACTAAAAAAAATTATCAACAGTAATTGTCAAAATTGTAACTTGCAAAGAATGTGACTAACAAAAATTGTCATATGTAACTGTCGAAAGAGTTGTAAATGTCAAAAAATTGTAACCAACAATAAAACTATAATTTGTCAAAAAATTGGAGCAATCGAAATAATGTAAGTATCAAAAAATTATAACTGTCAACAGAAATTTAAGGATCAAATAATTGTAATCTGAAAACGGCCCAAAAAATTGTAATTAAAAATGCTGTAAATTGCAAGTGTCAAAAAAATTGTAATGTTACTAGAAAACCGTTAAAAAATATTATAACTGGGAAAACTGTATATAAATTGTTAATAAAAATTGACAATTTTAATAGCCAAAAATTTGGACCTAGGAAAAATCTAAAAAATTGTAACTGAAAAAACTGAAATTGTACCTATCAAAAAATGTAACTACAGAACTCTCAACACGTTTTATCTAGAAAATCTTTTAAAACCTGTTGCATAAAAAATTATCAATCAAAACAATCAACGAATTATAGGTGTTAAAATGACAAAATTTGAACTGGAAAAACTATAAATAATGTAACTAAAAAAATTGTCAATAGTAAATGTCAAAAAACTTATAAATTTCAAGAAATGTAGCTAATAAAAATGTCAAATATAACATTAATAAAAATACTGTAAAAAATTAAATCTGACAAAAAACTATAATTGTTAAAAACTAGAGCAAAGAATTGTAAGTATCAAAAAATTCTAACTGCCAACAAAAATTTAACTAGAAAAGTGCCAAAAAATTGTAACTGTTAAAAAATTGTAACTAACAAAATCTTATAACTGACAAAAAAAATACTAAAAATTGTGAGTTAAAAAAATTGTAACGGTTAAAAAAATTGTAACTAAAAAAAATTGTCCCTTTCAAAAAATGCAACTAACATTCCATAAAACTATCAAAAAAATTGTAACTTTTAAAAATGTATCAAAATAACTGTCAGCAAATTAAATCTCGAAAAACTGTTACTACAAAATGATCAATTATAGCTGTCAAATAATTTGTAACTGTGAAACTGATAAAATGGTAAAAAAGTGTAACTATAAATGTAACTAAAAAAATTGTCAACAATAATTGTCAAAATTGTAACTTGCGAAGAATGTGACTAATAAAAATTTTCAAATGTTACTGTCGAAAAAATTGTAAATATCAAAAATTGTAAGTATCAAAAAATTATAACTGTCAACAGAAATTTAATGGTAAAATGTAATAAGAAAACTGTCAAAAAATGATAACTGAAAAAGTACAAATTTTAACCGCCGTCAAAAAATTGTAACTCTCAAAAAATGTTACTAATGTCAACAAATTGTTACTAAACAAACTGTAAAAAATCGTTATTAAAAAAGTGTCTATTAAACTGTCAAAAAAAATGTAACTTGGAATTTTCAACAAATCGTTTGTCGACATCAATTACTATTGTTAAAATGACAAAAAAGTGTAATTAGAAATCGGTTAAAAAAATTTAACTGGAAAAGTTGTAAAAATTGTCAAATGTAACTCTCAATAAAATTTTAGGCGTCAAAAAATTGGAACTGACAATAAAACTATTAATTATTAACATATTGTAGTAGTCGAAAATATTGTAAGTATCAAAAAACTGAGACACTCGACAGAAATTATACGGTAAAAAAAGTAACTAAATAATTGTTACTAAAAAATTGTCAATTCGAACTGTCAAAAATTTTGTTTTTCGGAAAGCATTCAAGAAATTGTAGGTGGAAATTAATTATTACTAATAAAAAAGAGTGACTAAAACTAATGTAATTAATGAAAATTGTCAAATCTAACTGTCAAAAAATTGTAAATAACAAAAAATTTAAACTGTCAAAAAAATTATATCTTTTAAAAAGTGTAACTAGAAAATTGTTTACAAATTGCAACTGGCAAATTTGTAAAATAATTGTATATCGTAACTGTTCTAAATTTTGAACTAGAAAAACTATAATAAATATAACTAAAAAAAATTATAACTTTCAAAGAATGTAATTAATGAAAATTGTCCAATGTAACTAACAAAAAATTGTAAAAGTTAAAAAATTGGAAGTGACAAAAAACTATAATTGCCAAAAAATTTGAAGAGTAGAAAAAATGTAATAATCAAAAATTTATTGCTGTCAACAGAAATTTAACGATCATAAAAATGTAATTAGAAAGAAAGTTGTTAAAAAATTGTATAGAAAAACTACAAATTGTGATTTTTTTTTAAATTATTAAATTCGTTTTTCTATTGTTTATTTTCCTGCAATCATTAAATTGGGACTGGAATGATACTAATAAATTATTCGGTGGTTTTTTTATTTCCATTTCGGTTTTTTTCTAACTCCATAAAAAAAATTCTACAATTTAATGGTGCCATTAAATAAATAACTGAAGTAAATCGCGTTTGATTATTTATTAATACACTTCTCAGATTTTATTATGGTTTACGTACGAACTCGCTTCCCATTCATACTTCGTATAATTCAACACTTTTAGCATCTATGGTGTGATCTAAACCTTTAGAATTTGACAATTTATCAGCTTGTTTATTTATTTTTAACCAATCCGGCATCCTCGCAAAAAGCTTCCAAAGCCTGGTCATTTTCCCACTCTTCCATTGCCCATTCACCGTTGACAATCCTCTTATTACATTTTCTACATTTCCCGATTCTACAGCTTGTCACGTTGATAAATTGTTGAAACAGTTATTTCACTTTACATTTACGGTTTTTCTTCTCCGAATGTTATTAAATTTTCGGTGAGAAAACGGGAACGCTGTTCAAAGTAAATACTTTGTGTCCGTCAAAGGAGCAAGACACTTGTGGAATGATAAAAGAGGAAAGCTCAGGAAACGTGACAATGCAATTAATGAAGTTTAGGTACAAACTAAATTAACTATCAACAGGGGGTGTATAAATAAATCACATACTAAAACAAAAATGATTATATTAATTGATAAAATTATGGAAAATGATAAATTATTGCCGAAAAGGAGTAAATAAGTAGTTTTTAAACAAAATAGACTTTTATTAAAGAAGTTTGTATTATTATTAATTTTTATCTGCATTTTAATTCGTTTAAAAAAATATTTTGCCAATTTTTAGTTTTCCTAGCTACTTTTAATACAGTTAAAAAATATTAACTTGAAATCTAGTCATAAATAAAAAATCCATTATTTTGATTAAATTTCCTTCATATTTCAGTTTCAGAATGTATCGTACAGATTTATTAACTAATATGTGTACCCGTTCCGAAAGCAAGACGCCTTGAAATTTCCAGAATGTGGATCAATACGACATAAACATATCTCACTTTCTTTATTATACATTTTATATGAAATGAACGAAGCGAAGATCAGGCAACTGAATGCCAAAAACAATTTTAGCGGCGGCATTTTGGTACCAACAAAATCTAAGTTTGGGAAAGTCGAGAAAACCGCGTCGAAATAAAGCCACAAAATAGTAAATAACAGTAAATTGAACTTGAAAATAATGTTTCATTATTACTTACTGTTGAGAAGCAGTAAATAAATAATGGCAAATGATGGTATAAATAGTGATCAGTTATGAGAAATAAAGTTAACAATTTTAAATTCAAATTATAAAAAATCTGATGTGGCCAGCACATGACCTCTCGCCATTTTTTAATCAAAAATTTACACGTTAACAAAAAAACGTATGAAAAAATTGACTTTTTTGTAAATCTGGCAACAACGCCTAAATTTTTGAAAATTTTATTGGTATGAAAAGAAACTATAGTGTAAAACTTTATTGACGATTTGTATAGTAACGGCATCGTCACTCATAGCAACTGCCACTTCCGGTTGTCCGAATGACACCGAAATCTAATCAGATCTAATCTAGGGTACCAGAATCTTATTTGCAAAATTTCAACCGTTTTAATTCAGTAGTTTTTGAGTTATCGTTACTACAACATCCAGCCTAACACACACACACACACACACACACACACACACACACACACACATGCAGAGACGCACGCACGCTCGCACGCATGCACGCACGCACGCTCGCACGCATGCACGCACGCACGCACGCACACATAAAACATTTTGTTACAATTAAATGGAGAATGGGCACAGGCGTGGCAAGAAAGAAGTAAAAGAAGTAGTCTTGACAGATAACAAATGAAAAATGGTAGTAGGGAAGATAAAGTAAGGTTAGGACATGAATAAGGGGATATAAACCATTGACATATAATGATGTAAACTGAAGATACAGAGGAGAAATTAAACTATTGATTGGGAAACGTGAAGAAAGAGGTAGGTTGGTTAGTTGAGATACTAATGAACAGGCCAGGGAGTCAATTCTCAAAATATTCGTTGACGGAATGAAGACGTTCGCGTACGAATATTTTTGAACGATATCGTTCAGGTGTTGAGCAACAAATGCAATTCTCAAACATTTTCGTTGGTCCGAACGAGCTCGCTCATATAAACGATAAAAACCTTTTGGCAACGTAAATAAAAAGCTCATTGACATGTTGGATTTGTCATTTTAATAGAACTTCGAACTTAGTAATTCTGTTAACCTTTAGAGTAACAGTAGCTATAAAATATGTAATGAAGATAAAAGAAGTTTTCCAATGTGTCCTGAACAAAAAAGACTCTTGGAAACATTGGAGAAAAGTAACAAATATATAGTTTAAAAAATAAATAAATATTAATTAATAAAATAATATGTGTATATGTGTAAAGACGAATAATTCAAAATTACAGACACCTTGTTATTTCTAGAGCTGGCAAGATATTAAAAGTAGAACGAAATCAACAAAATCAAAAACTAATATCTTGGAGAATAAAATTGGAGATTGTCCTCCAATTCCAAACATTCTCTCATATTATGATGAAAGGATTTTGAATGTTTTAGGGAAAACAGTTGTTTACGGTTTGCCAAATGTCAATGAAAGTAATGTTACATTGATAAAAGACGAAGAAGACATAATACAGCCACCAACACAACACCAAACACAACCAGAAATTATACAACCCCTAAGAGAACCATAAATAATACTACCCCAAACACAACCAGAAATAAGTCAACTCCAAACACAGTCACAAACAACACAATCGCAAACACAACCAGAAATTATACAGCCCTAAGAGAAAGAGAAATAATACAACCCCAAACACAACCAGAAATAATTCAACTCCAACACAACCACAAACTACACAAACACATAAAACAAAACCACAACAAAAGAAAGGGTAAAAAACATTGCTACTCAAATTCTTGACTATGTATTAAACCAGAACAGCGAAACAAATGAGCTGTTGAAAAGAAAATTAAACATTGGAGAAAAAATTGTTGCTACTAGAACGGGATGTTGAAGCAAAAGTGCGAGTAGCCAATAGTTTAGACTCTATTAGTAAATTCTTATTTTCCAAATTCTCTTTAAGTAGGTTTTTTAATAGCTAGAGCTTTGGAATATTTTTTTAAATAATTTTTTGTTTATATTTAAAATGTTTTTGTGTTACTTAATTAAATATATTTTTGGATATGGTTTTGTTTTGTTTAAGAGACATATGTTAAACTTCTATGTAGTAAGTTATGAACTGATTTTTATTTATTTAAAGTTATATTTAACAACATAACCGTAGTTGAAAAGGCTTAGGTAGCTTAGTTAGAGGTACGGTAAATCCAGGAGTCTATTTGGATCCATCATTTCAATAAGATTTCTCACAAGTTGTTTTGTAAGGCGAAAATATTTAAAAAATAATTATGTTATTTATAATTGCAGCAGCAATTTTATCTAAATTTGCCATTTTACGGTATTCTTAAAATTTAAAATGACAGTAAATAGATAGGCGTTCGAGCAAACGAAAAGCGGAACGACGTTTGTCGGCCACCCGATGTCGAACGAATCGTTCATCTTGAGTTGAGCGATGACAATAAGCGAATTCGTTTAAAAATATGGTTCGAGAATTGTACTAATAAAAAATCTTCGTTCATGACGTCACGAACGTGTGCGATGACGAAATGAATATTTTGAGAATTGGTCCCCTGGTTGAGTGTTCCAAGACTGCAGCCATCGGCTTATTGTATTGTACTGTTCATCTGTTAGTTAGTTAAAGTTTAACAGCCTCTTTACCATGTAACATCTGGTGTGATAAGAGGTAGGGTCTTTTGGCAATATCTGACTATATCTCCACCAGCGCAGAGCCTCACATTCGAATATCATGTAGGTGACTGTTTCACACAATTATCTTATAGGGTTCCCCTGGACGATCCCCATTGTGCGAAGGTGTTTTCTCACGCCACAATGTCGAGTTATAAAACCGGTTATTATTTGTATTCCTGTTTAGTTCCAGGATTTCTTAAGTTAATTTTGGTAAAGGTTTTACCATTAGCTATGTTTAAGCTTCGAAAGTCTGCCAGTATGTTAGGTATTGCCTGTCCATCCACTGGTTAATTAATTGTAGTTTTTACTGAATTTTTAGTTATACCCATTATCGGTTCTGGGCTAGTGGATCTCGTTACCGATCCTTCTCGTGCAAGTGTCTGCTTTTTGATTACCTTCAATGCCTCTGTATCCTGGTAAACACCAAAGATGTTCTAAACATTCCCAGACAAATAAGTGACTGAGGATGGTGCACACACTAAATATCAGGTGAAGAGTGAACACGAGTACATCAGTGTGTAAAATATATAATTTAATAAAAAATTTGGCTAAGCGCTTTCAGCAAATAAAGCTATCATCAGAGCCTTCGTCAAAGCGACACCCCACCAGAAATATTTAAAAACATGACAACAGATTAAAAACTAAAAATTAAATTGAAAAATAACAAATAGCTCTTGCAAGTACAACAGATCTAAATATGATCTTTAATCGATTGGACATCAATTATTGATTTTATTCATCATGGATATTTTAGATATTTGACATACGCAGATGCGGATCTCAAGTTTAAAAAAGCTTCATTATGAAGGCAGAAATAGAATAAAAAAAATAGGAATCTAATATATAAAAAATCGGTTGTGTCGGCCCAAAACTTTCCCGACCAGTATCCAGAGACGAATATATTTTTTTATTTTTAACATGTAACAGTTGGAGAAATAATTTTGATTGTTTTGAATAGAGTTTTTCAAGGACTTTCAAATGTAAGTCTAATTCCGTGATATATTGCTTCTGTCGTTTTCTGACAGTGACCCTTGCGTTTGACAGATGTCATACAAGAAATAATGGGTTCTGATGGATTACCCAAACTAAGATGTCTAAAAACCCTGGTGTATCTACTGATTCGATTTTGTCGCTGAGTTTGTCACATTTTGTATGGACAGTATAAAGCTGCAGATTCGAGCATTTGTCTGTATTCAGTACCAGAATATAAATACACCCTATGTGATGTGTGTTTACAGTTTATTATGAGCAATGTATGAGCCATCTGAAATTTCTAATCGGAAACTTTAGTAATCTCTCAGGAATTAGTCAAAATCAAGTAGGTAGAAATCTCCCAGTTTGACCCAAACTTTTACAGGTATAAGTGGAAACACCAGGATTTTTAGACATCTTAACCCAAACCCATATATCAAATTTAAGCTTAATCGTGTGGCTTCTATCGTGGAAAAATACACACAGATATACAGACAGACCTACTTCCATCTGTAAATGGTCTTAATCGTTTCAGGGGACCTCAAAATTGATTTTTTCATCTTTATCTCTATTTTTTTTTACGTTCACAATACTTTCGCTTCTCGGACGGTTTGTCGGGAATGACTGTTTGTTTGTTCGTATTTTATACGCGTATTTCATCTGATTACGATAAAACTATGACCACATAGGAAAAGAACATTTATCGCACTATAGAGTAAACGAAAAGCGGCTTTTATTCACATGCAGGTGAAAAGTGCTTCCCACACGTGTGCGGAAAATACTGTCAAAACTGTCATATGCATCATTTATATTTTGAAATACCGATCTAACTAGATTTACTTATCTCTCAAATGCATAATTCTTACTTAGAATACAACATCGATATTTTTTTTATTATTTTATTAACAAAAATTATCTTTTTTATCAGTAAATTTTACAAATTGCAGCAATAATCAGTTTACTCTTAATTATTATAAATTGATTGGCCGAGAATGAATCTTGTTAAATAGTCAATCAACCTTTCTTTCAAGCATGTTGTGAATTATTGGAATTACAGATGAAATAAAAACATGAAAGTCGCTTAATTACCGCGTGGGTTCCTCGAAAGGTTTCAATAATAACACATTTAATGATTTCCCAATCTTCTGGCAAAATAGGGTCCATTTTACTGTCATTGATATAAAGACTAAAAGCATCTTTTACCTTTAAAAATGCTCTAACATATAAAATGTACTGGTTCATCATGTTATATAAACTAGGAACACTTTAATATGTGGTTGATTCAATCTATCCTGAACTTTTTGCAGTTGTTTTTGACCAATAGTGGAATGGGTAAAGTGAATCAAAATTTTCTTATAGTTTTGTTGGACTATACGTATTTTTTCAATACCAAATTTAAGAAGGAAACTGAATTATTGAATTAAAAAAATATGTATCAGTACATTTTTCCACACAAGAATTAAAAAATAACAAGAACGCATTTTTCTGCACACTTGAAAAAGAAAGAAGAAGCAAGAATGCATTTTTTTACAACCAAACTTAAAAAACAAAAAGCAAATATACATTTTTTTACATTCGAATTTGGAAAAAAAGCGAAAACACATTTGTCCACAAACTTGAAAAAAGAAGCAAGAATGCATATAAAAGGGATAATGCATTTTTCCACCCTTGAATTTGGTAAAAAAGCAAGAAAGCATTTTTCCACAAACGAATTTGAAAAAACTAACTAGAACGCATTTTTCCACACCTGAATTTTAACAAAAAGAAGCAGAAATGCATTTTTTGAATTTAAAAAAAGAAACTAGAATATACTTTTCCCACATCCGAATAAGAAAAAATATAGAAGCAAAAACGTATTTTTCGACAATCAATTTTGACAAAAATGTATTTTTCCAGACCAAAATTAAAGAAAGAAGCCTTTTAGATCCAAATTAAAAATATAGTAAAAACGCTTATATTTTCTCAAAAGTATTTAAAAAAAAGCAACAATACATATTTTTACACACGAATTTACAAAAAAAAGAAGCAAGAATACATTTTTCCACATCGCAATTTGAAATTGACATTGTCATTAACCAGATTCCTAATATTTCTTTCTGTAACTTTGTCTCTATTATTTCCTTACTTACTGATATCTTATGTATTCCACAGAGCATCGTTTTATTACCTCATCGAGGTTTATTTCTCGTATTTGGCGAAGTGAACACAGTGAACCTTCACCCCGCCCTATCCGAAGGTCCGTGGATATTCTGGTGCCCTCCACCTTATTTATGACTTCGATGGCAATAACCCTAACGCATGGCCTACTACATTTCTGTTGGCACTTTGTGAGGGGGCGGCTCGCTGGCATGGCGGTTCGGGGAAACCTCATGTCCCTTACTCGTTGCCGCTTTTCACGTCGTAAATTCAAGATTTCCACGCTGAAGGAAACACTCTCTCTGGCCAGATATTTTAAGAGATAGATACATAGGCTGTGATCCTTTTCAAATAATATATATAAAGGATAAAAACAAATTGTGAATATGTTTAGGACAGAAATTTTAGATGGTTCAAAAAATAAGTAATAGTGAAATTTTGTCCAAGAATAAGTTCGTCTAAAAAAATGTAGAAATATACAGGGTGGTTCATAATAAATGGCCAATATTTTAAACATATGTTCAGGATCTCCATATACCTATTAATATTTTACTAAATAAGTCTGGGTCAAATGGGGGTTGTAGTTACCTAATTGAGATGGAATTTGGTGAACAAAATTAACATTGCAGTCATTAACTTAAGTCTAACAATTAATTATTTGACAGATGTACATTTTCATTTTAGTTTTCAAGCCTACTACGTTGTAATATTGTAAAGTAAACTAAATAAATACCGTGGCTTAAACATCTTAAAAGCTAATATTTCGAAATGGGTTGAATTTAAGCTATTAAAATAAGTATGTCTTTTTTGTTCAAATTTACAGGGTGTATCATAAAGTCTTGAAAAAAGTTTAAAAAGACCAAGATAAAAAAAATAGACACTTTTCTTTATTCAGTAGTGTTGTCTAATCTCAAAATTGATAATACGCTTTTGTTAAAAATATAACCGTACCATAATTTCAACACCCTGTACCGTAGTAGTAATATTTGACCCAGAGTTATTTAGTAAAATATTAATTTCTGGAGGTCCTGATCCTACGATTAAAATATTGACCATTCCTTATGAAACACACTGTATATTGGACACATTATAAAAAATTTAACCAACACTAATAAGCATTATCCAAATTAAAATATAATTATGTGATCATGATAATAAAATTGATGAAACCAAATAACTCAAGGTTCACAGAAACATAAATATCTGATAGTCAGTAACTAATTAAAATTGAACAATGATATATAATAAAAAAAATTAGTCATACCCAAAATCCTGGCACCACTTCTGCTATAGGTCTTTAGGGTAAGCCTGGCAACAGGTTATATTCATAAAAATTGGAGAAGACCAAAAGTCGCGTTCATTCCGAAACCAGGAAAAACCAACTATAAATTAGCTAGGTCTTTTATACGCAATAGCATAACATCATTCGTTTTTAAATCAATGGAAACATTTTTGGAAAGACATAAGGACTATGCACCCAAAATGAACATGCCTTCCAAAATAGCAAATCATGCTGATTGAAAAAATTGAAGCAACCCTTAATAAACACATTGGCAACATTCCTTGATATTCAAGGAGCTATTGATAACACCTCATTCAAGTCAATGGTCAACGATATCAGGTTTAACAGACCGAGGAACCAAACCTTCTATTACCCGATGGGTAAAAAAAATGCTATAGGGAAGGTGTGTCCAGGTCTCTTTATTCGGTGAAACTGTGGAGACGTCGGTCAGAAAAGGTTACCCATAGGAACGAATTCTGTCTCCCCTTCTACTTAATCCTGTGGTAAACAACCTATCAGGGTCCCTATTCTTGACGGCCATAGAATAGAACATTCAACTTCTATTCTATCGGCAGTATAAATCTGTATTCTTGAACATTGGAGAGGGAATAAAAGCGCAAAGAGTAGACAGGGTTGCCAGAATTATCTACCAATCACAAATGTACCTTTGGACATGTAATTGAAGTTTGACGTTTCTGTTGCGGCACTATTTAATTGGGGTTTTAGCATTGCATTTTTAAAATTGTTTTTGGTTTGCTTGAAAAGTGTAGATATTCCGAATCAAAATGGATACAAGCACAGGCAAACGATCAAAATCAAATCGGATCATATCCCGGGAAAAAGAAATGCTAGTTGAATTTATTTCAAACAGGATAGTTATGAAAACAAGAAAATTAACGGCAAGCTAAAAGAAAAAGTAAAAAAAATTGAATGAAATTAACTAATTTATTGAACAATGTGTCTGCAGGTCCCGCCAAAGACTGGAAACAATGGCAAAGACTTCCACAGCATCATCAATATCATCTAATATCCCATAATAAGAGTTGGAAATAATCAGTTTTAAAACACAAGACAAATAATAATTAACAACTAGGTGATATTTTTATTTTTAAGGTTATAAAGGCAAAATGGCGACCTTCCCATATCGTTCCCTTCATAAACATCAATAGAATAAATCAGAAAGCATGTTTTATCGCCGCTGTATTAATTCTCAGTAGAAGATAATTAAAGAATACTGTTTGGAAAATTTAAATAGAGACACGACCACTTTCTATCGGCTTTTCTATTCTATCGCCGTCAAGAATAGGGGCCCAGACGTCTATATGAAGCTGGCATATATGTTCAAGGCTAAGCTAACAATATTGTAGCACCAGTCAAAGAGAAGCCTATGAGTACAGATGTAGAAAGTACATAAAACGCTCTGAATATGCTTCAAAAGTGGTGTTTAAAGAAAAATCTTGAGTTAATTCCTAAAAAATTATTGTGGTCACTTTTGCAAAAGATAGGAAAATTGGAACTTTGAAGGTACCCAAACTCTTTAATATTGAAATCACAATAAGCTTAAAGTTCAAATACTGGACTTCAAGCTAACGTGGAATCCTCATTTAATCAAGACGATTAAAAAAGCGAAAAACGTCCTCATGATGGCGAGATGATCAATCGACAAAACATGGTAGTTGAAACCCAAAATGACCAACTAGATATACACCATGGCAGTTTGATACATAGTTACATATGGAGCTGTGGTGTGGTGACTAAAATTGAACAATCAACAGCGAAAGCCCATAATGCAAGTCTACAATAACTGGTATGTTTGGGAACACTGAGAGCACTAAGCAGTACATTTACAGCGGCTATGGAAACAACCTTAAATCTTCCTCTGTTTAACATATTCATCAACGGAGAAGCGAGATTGGCAGCATCCCATATTAAAGCATTAGAAACTGGAAAACTAACCTAACGGACATGAGAGGATTGTCAACTTGCCTGATAATCCAATCCTGCAGATGGCCGCTGAAAGAGTAACCCCCAAGTACTATTTCGAAAAACCATTTTCAGGTGAGTTGAGTAATAGAGAGAAATGGGAGAAAGAAGAGTCCTCGCATATGCAAAAATTATTAATTGGTAGCGGTGCAGCTATATACAGAGTGAAAGCAAGGAAAGACATCATTCTAACCCTTAGACAACATGCAACAGTATTCAAAGCTGAAATTCAAGCCATTTTAGTCGACGTACCAAGAATTTAGACAGGGAATACAAAGGTAAATCCATCTATATTGCCTCGGACAGTCAAGCAGCGATAATGGCACTGAAATAATACCAACAAAATTCCAAACTTTTAGAGGACTATCTACAATCACTAAGTTCTTCGGAAAAGAACAACAATTTGACTATAGTTTGGGTACTAGGGTATAGTGGGGTAGAAGCCAATGAAAAAGCTGACAAAATCGCAAGGAACGGAACAGACGACACTTTTTAGGGACCCGAACCAGTATGTAGAATTTCATATGCACTGTTTCGTCAGAAAAATAAAGCAGTGGATGGTCTACCAGCATACTTACCACTCGTAACCTATCATCGACAACTGAAAGAAGTTGTCGGTCTGCTAACAGATCATTGCAAACTACCGACACACTCACAGAAAATGGAACTCCACCAACTGCAGAATGTGTGATGTGGCAGAAGAAACTGCAGGATAATATGATAATAATAATAATTTTATTTATAATAACAGTAACTAATCATATTACAATTACAGTTATATAGATGCATATAAATAAATAAAGTGCAGATGAGCTCTAGAAGTGTTGAAACACTTGTGTCGAGCTGATAAAAATAATCATGATTAAATATAAAAATTGTTATTATAAATACTTATAAACTAGGACATAAAGATGTTATAAAAGAAAAAAATATGCAAATATAAATAAATAAATACGAATAAAATTGTACAACAACAATAATATATAATAACATATGTTAATTTTATTAATCACATTAGTGTATATTTTTTGAGATCGATAAGGTCATGAAACTTTGTACTTGGTAAGTTAGTAATGAATTTCTTTAGGTGTTTTTTAAACTTAGGAATGCATTTAATTTCTTTAATTGTTTCAGATATTGTATTGTACATAGTCGGAGCGAGGAAGTCATATGACTTTTGCGTAATGGTCATTTGCATTTGAGGTAACCATGTATCGACAATACAGGATTAGCAGTTCTATGATATCTGCTATATACGTTGTAATAGTATAATTGTCTTAAATCTAATATTTCTGTTTCTTCAAATAGTCTATCCGTTGGGTATCTTGAATTCTTTCCCAATATTAATTTTAAAATTCTTTTTTGTGGAATTTCCAGTGGTTGTATAGGTGAGATTTTACAGCAGCACCCTAGCATGTAATTCCGTAGCCCAAGTGGCTTTCTACGAGAGCATGGTAAAGGAGAAGTAGTTGTGGTATTGGTAATATTTTTTTTAGAAATCTAAGGTTATACAACAGAAATTGTAATTTTTTTATTAATTGTTTTATATGAGCAGTCATTTTAAGATTTGAGTCAATCGTAACTCTTAAATATTTTATTGTTCTTGTGGCTTTAATAATGTATTTATCAATACCAGAGATTTCAAGATTGAAGGATGGATAGTCTCTATTATTAGGGTTTATGGGTAGATAATGTGTTTTATTTAGATTAATCGTTAAAAGCTTGTGATCAATACAATTTTTTATATTTACGAAGTCGGTTTCCGCTTTAATTTTTAGCTTATACCAGTCGTTTTGCCTTATGAAAAATTACTGTATCGTCTGCAAATCCAATGATCTGCCTCGTGATAGTTAAGAAGAATAAAGAATTTATGTAAATATTAAATAGTGTGGGCCCCAGCACGGTACCTTGTGGGATACCGTACTCAATTATATTAGGATACTCAATGTTTAACTATAATGCACTGGTCTAAAGCAGAAGATGCGTTTTAAGTATAACCAATGCACAAGATGACCTGATAGGACCAAACCTAGTTTAGAGATTCGTCAAGTTTACCGAAGCTTCAGGATTCAGTATAGTGAACTAGAAGGTCCTACAAGAGGGAGCACAATAGGTCAATGACCGAGTTGCAAATAGATAAATTCCCCCTATATTTCTCCTAAAATAAAAAAAAATAGTCATGGCAGAGGACGAAAAGTTTTTTTCATTTCCGCGAAAAAAAATGAATGAGAGCGCATTAAACAGTCGCTTCCTGTCAAAAAAAATTGTGCTGATATCACCATCCTGCGATATTTAAATGTCCAACATGAATTCCGGATCGTATTGGAGACTTTGCTAGGCTCCTAGACCTCTTTTTGACACATCCTAAAAATTATACCTTTGCAGTACATTCTCCATTAGAATATAGAATCTTCCGACTCATTTCAATATCGAATGAGCTACCAGTTAGTACCAACGAGGCTCCTAGAGCGCGCAAAATCTGGCACTATAAATCAGCCCAGTGGGAGGTTATTAAAAAATATTTTTGAACTTTTCCTGGTTGGACGTTTGCTTCTGTGCAGACGACCCATCGATTTGCCATAAATAGGTCAGTCATTTTGACTGGCATGGAGGCTTATATTCCGTTTGTCAAAAATGGCACTTCCAACGGCAAATATTGGTTTGATCGAAGATGTTTAAAAGCTGTCGCTTCCAAATTTGTACTCCCTGTACCAACCTATTTAAGAACTTTATCCTGAAACCATGCTTCCCACTATAATCTTCATCGATTCAAATTCCATCATTGTTATTTTTCTCAAATTAGAGATTTATGTCCAGCTTTTTATAGCAACTGCTCCACCGTGGACCGTTTTCACTAAGGCCTGTTTTATTAGAATCAATGAGTGTATATATCCAAACTGCATTCACGTTGATTACAATAATTAAACAAGGATACTTAGCATTAAAATGTGCTAACGTAACTATTAGTCTGGACGGTTCCAGTGAAGTATCATGGATATTTTAAGGGAGATATTAGCGAAAAAAAAATTGTTAATTTGGTTGTCAACAAATCGAATTAGTCTTATAATTAAAATGTTTATATTTTTTGTAAAGGAAAGTCAGTTTATAGAGATTAGATTAAAACAAGCAAATATTTTTTACCTGATTCAGGAAAAAAATAAGTTATAAACCAAGGAATAATATTATCATTTATTGCTACTCCCTATTATACTATTTGATGCTGGTTTAATATTTGTTTTATCTCATATAATATTATGAACTGTTTTTTTTTTATTTTTGTTACCCTTTTAGTTACGTCTTTGAACTTAGTGCTTCATTCCCCATTCTGTTTATTTTCGTAACCATTGCGATACGAAAAAAATCCATTAATTTGCATCGTACGGCTGCTTACAGTTGCTATTACTTTAATTAGAATGTAGAGTGCACCACTAGGGCCTGATTAGAGGAATTTGCGGGAATTGTAGAAAGATTAGACCGTCGGTGGATGGCTAAAAATCCCTGCGGTTATAAAAAGAGTCGTTTCGAAAGGAATTTGTTTTAATTGCGATTTTTTATTGTATAAAAGTGTGAAAGTTATTTTCATAATGAAGAACTAAAAGACGTGGACAATTTTAAGTTGATAATGAAGAAGTTTCTTAGTAGTGATAGTATAATATGTACTGACATTTAACTAAAAAAAAAGACAAACACTAATAAATCGGTAAAAAAAGTTTTAAATATGTCAATAAATAATGGAGAAATATAATATTAAAGTTATCCTTTTTGTCTGTGACGTCACGTCTTCGCATAGCAATACCTTGGCAAAGTGATAATTTATCCATAATTAATATACAGTATGTCTGAAAGAGTTCTCTTCAATTTTAAGGACATAAATTATTCTGCCTATTGCTTTATCTACAATAATATAATAATTACATTTAAGTTTTATTTTAGGGCGATATTTGTTAATAAAATGATACCTAAATTTACATGGCTATTTATTTACACTCAGTTTTCAATTATAAATATCCTTTGTATAACAGAGAGGAAAGAAATAGAAAAGCTTTCTCCAAATGACCAAAGAAGAAATTCCCCCAACCGAATCTAAAAGAAGCGAAGGATCTTCCGGACGAGCTCCTAGATCTCCTTGAGGATGCACCTCTAGGCATCAGATGAGCTGGTCCCCATATTGACGTTGACGGATTCCACTGCTAGCATTGAGCCTCCGACACGGAAGGCTCGTAAGTATCCAAAAAACTACCTACAATCAAATATCTTAGTTTCTCCTAATATTTTTCCTTCCAGCTCAACATCCTACCTCAAATGGAGTAATTTTCTCCTAGAAATAGGAAAATACCAGGACCAGTAACCGAGGAGTTTTTAGCAGGTATGCCCCTGACTTTGCTTGCAGAGCGATCAGGGATGAGTCCTGCACTACCTGACGCATAGAATCTAGTGTGAGGTGTCTTGAAAAATGCGCAAAAAATATATTCCAAGAGGAAATATTATTTGTCAGATCATTTTGAGATACCCTTCAAGCATGTTTCTTCTACTTGCATAAAATCTTGAAGCACGATACTCTTATGCTTCAATTATTGTTAAAAGGCAAAGACTGTACGAGTAGCTGCATTCGTTTCTTGTTCTCTAATGTTCGTTCAATTTTGACGTTTCTTCTTCATCGCCACTTGACCGTTATTTTGGAATTTGGTTTATAGACTACATACCAAGCTGAAACAACAAAAGTGAAGCTCTCTATTAACGATTTCTTGAAAGTGAAGACCTCGAAAATTTGCATGCTTGATACTCCAGTAGAAAAGTGTGAAGCATAAGTATCGGCTCTGTGAACAGTTCCAAAACACATGTTTCATACGAGGGGAATAAGACAAGAGCTTGAACACTAAAAAAAACAATATTTTACTGTCAAATAAGTCTCCGTACCACTTCAGATGAAAATCTCCAGGCTTTTATGGAATCCACAATGAATTTCTTACTAACCTCGGTAAATACGCTAATAAATGGCGAGTCAGTTTTTTTTTGATATCTTGGAATAAGATAACTTTATAAATGTTTCAAAAAAAGAAAACTGAAACCAAAATCGTGCTACAAGTTACTGGAAATGCTGATCTTGAACAGACGAACATATGATGATAAGCATTTCAATTAAACAAGCTGGATTAAGACATGGTATACAGACCGGTTGCTATATGTAAACAAGGCTTAAATAAAAATGTACAAGAGATTCTAAATAATGGATTGTCTCAGTGCTTGGTACTGGTTTCAACTCTCTTCAACTTATACATAGCTTACATTCTGAAAACAGTGTCCAGAAAATTTGCCTACGCTGATGATATGTCAACTGCAGTCAAGCATAACTCGATAGAGGCGGCAAAGTAAATACTATTAAATGACCTTGTGAAATGGAATTTTCATGTTTCGATTTCATTATCAAAATGACCAATCGAGAACAAGATAAAATTTCAATGGCTTTCTAATCTTCTAAGAAAATACTAAGACTAGGATTGGAACTTCCGGGACTAAGACAGTCCCAAACACTTATAGAAGGGCTACCCAAGAGCAGAGATAATCTGCTACTATGCCTAAAAAGACGGGAACTGCAGGCTCAGAAGACACCTGAACCTCATAGGAGTATCGGAAGATTCCCTATGTAGGAAATGTGAGGAAGAGGACGAAACTCCTCTTCATGCACTATGCTATTGCCGGGACCTGAACAGGGAAACGGAATGGCACTTTGGAGTACAGTATCCAGAACCCGAAGAGATAGCGAAAGCTAACATCATGACTATTCTTGACTTTGTCAAGAGTACTGGACTGATGTGAAAACTGGCGGTGCATAATAGACCTAGAGCCTCAGTGCAGGTGGGACCTACCACGCCCGATTCAGGAAAAAAAAAGACTAGGATTAGGACCCTGACCAATACAAGAAACAACTTAATATAGAAGCTCAGCTTTAAGTCTCCGATGCTGGGAATAGGGTGTGGTATATAGAACTACAGAATGTGTGGCAACTATTTGGCTTAATAGTCATCATATTATTAACCTACATACTCAAATTAATATATAAATGTTATCACTGGTTGCAATAAATCAAAATTTTTTGATGATAGTTTATGGCGAAACTCGCGGTAGTAGTAAAGGAGTAGGACGGATAATGAACGATATCCAGAACGGCGACGGTCAAATAAACGAAGTTTCGATAATTTTCCACCGTTTTCTTTATTTTTCCAGGTTCTTTTCTCTTTTTTCTATTTATTCATATTTTTTCCCACATTTTTTCCAATTTTTTCCAATTGTTTCCTATTTTTCCTATTTTTTCCTATTTTGTCCTATTTTTTCCTATTTCTCCTATTTTTTCCTATTTTTCCTATTTTTTCCTATTTTGTCCTATTTTTTCCTATTTCTCCTATTTTTTCCTATTTTTCCTATGTTTTCCTATTTTTTTCTGTTTTTCCCATTTTGTTTATCCAATATCACATAAACGGTTTGACCTGCTTCCATAGGGTATTTTTTTTGACATCGTCATACATTTGGACATCGCCTGATTTATTTTTGGTCAGTCAAAAGGGGGCGAAGCTACTCCGCTTGACACTCAAAATTAACCGATTCTTCATGGAGGTTTTTACTGTTTTTTGAAAGTTGACCCTCCCCGTTTGACCTACCAAAATTTACATGTAGCTAAAGCCCGTTATAACTAGCACATAGAAAAAAACAGAAAGCAATCGGTCAAATCATTTGCAAGATATCGCGACATCTGCAGACGGACCGACACACAACACAATCTTATAAGGGGAGCTCGCTTCGCTCTCTCCCTAATACTGCTTTTGCTGGAAATTTATATCGCAGAAATTTGATTTTTTTTGAAAAATTTCATAGATATTTGTTGTTTAAAATGTCTTTTATATTTACTTAAAGCACTATTTTTGAGATACCCTGTATAGTGAATTCTCTTTTACAAATGAACCATATTTTCGATTTGCCAACTTGAAACGCTTTGTAAAAGCCAAATATTTATCAATAAATCTTTTTTTGTGCATATTAAAGAGGGCAAGTTTATTTGAAAAAGGTTTTTTGAATTCATATTTTATAAACTCTGCTCGAAAAGATGATCCTAACTTTGAAGTATTTTTCAACGTAAATTAGGACCAAATGGATTTTATAAACGATATAAAAAGTAATTCAATTTTGAGTGTAATTCACAGTGGCAGCCCATTACAGCCAACCTAACGGCGGTTAGAATAT
This sequence comes from Neocrepidodera transversa, assembly GCA_963243735.1. NCBI lineage: Eukaryota > Metazoa > Arthropoda > Insecta > Coleoptera > Chrysomelidae > Neocrepidodera > Neocrepidodera transversa. Next base: position 30,135,495 of record OY725339.1, read on the forward strand.
TTCACAATTTTTTAAAATAATATTTAACTCAGTAAATTTTATAATTTTGACATCACAAAAAATAACAATAAAATTATTTTTTTTTACAATTTTAATTTTTTTATTATTTTATAGACATTAAAGATATTAAAAGCTATTTTTTGATTTTCCTACTATTTGACAGTTGACCGATTACATTAAAGTTAGAAAATTTGATCATTTTGATTTATATGATTGCTACTTCTATATTTTGATAATTGATAGACGATATTAAAGGCAGAAACTTAATAACTTTAAATTTTTTACAATTGTGACAATTTGCAATTCATACCTAAAATTAAAGTAAAAGAAATATCCTTATTTGATTTGACACTTGACATTAACAATTTTGACGTTTCTACAACTTGAGAGTAAAACAAATTTGACAGATAATTCCGAAATCAGAATTTTTTAATGTTTCTATTATTATTTGACAGTTTACATTAAAATCATAAATGTTTATAATTTTGTCGTTTCTATAACCTGGCAGTTTAAAATTAAACTCAGGTGATAGATGACAAATAATATTTAAATCAGAAATTTTAACAATTTTGACAGTTCTATGAATTGACAGTTGACATTGAAACTACTAATTAATCCTTACAATTTAGATACTTGTAAAATACCATTCAACTTCAAAGTTTTTACAATTTTAACTCCTTGCAGATAACAGCTAAGCATTAAAATTTAAAAAAATACTTGTTTCACGTTTTCTTAATTAGACAATTTACATCAAAGTCAGGCAATTTCTATGATTCAACAGTTGAATTAAAATTAGAAATTTGGACAACTTTGACAGTTAACAGTTAATAAATTAACTAGTAAATTATACGTCCTTTGATTGGATAGTTAAAAAAAAAGGTACAGTTTTGACAGTAAGCAGATAGTACTTAAATATCAACTTTAAAAGTTGTACAATATGTCTGTCAATAAATTTGACAATTTTGACAGTTGTAAGATATAATTTAAATTTAAAATTTTAACAATTTTGCAGTTGACAGCTGATATTAAAATTAAGGTTTTACTTTACTGATGTTTTTTTTATTTGACAATTGGCAATAAATTCAAAAAAATTTACAATTTTGACAGCTCTAAGATAACACTGAACTTTCAAAGCTTAACTATATTGACATTTTGTATTTGGGAGCTGATATTAAAATATGAAATTTTTTTTGTATTGATTCTTTTTTATTTCAGTGTTGACAATTTTTACAATTTTGATAGCTGTAAGATAAAATTAAACTTTTAAATCTAAATAATTTTTGTCATTTTACAGTTGACAGCTAATATTAAAATTTGAAATTTTTACGCCATTGACGTTTTTTTAATTTGACAGTTGACTAAGAAAATTTTACAATTTTGATAGCTGTAAGATAACAATAAACCTTCAAATCTTAACAATTAGGACATTTTGTAGTTTGACAGCGGACATTAAAATTTAAATTTGTCACTATAATGATGTTTTTTTTTTTATTTTACCGTTGACACTTAAGTCAGAAAATTATACAATTTTCTACGTTTCTATGACTTGACAGTTTACAATAAAGTCAGAAATTTTTATAATTTTGACAGCTGTACAATAGCATTAAACTTTAGAACCTTAACAATTTTGAAGCTTGGCAGTTGACACATGACATTAAAATTAGAAATTTTTACTATATTGAATCTTTTTTATTTCACGGTTGACAATACAGTCCGAAAATTTTACAATTTTACCGTTTTTATGACTTGACACTTGACAGTAGTCAGAAAATTTTACAATTTTGGCAGCTGTAAAGTAACAATAAATTTTAAAATCTTAATAATTTTGACATTTTGTAGTTGACAGCTGAAATTAAAATCAGAAATTGTCACTATTATACTGTTTTCTATTAAATAGTTTATAGTAAAGTCAGAAAAATTTTCAATTGTAAAGTTTTTATAATTTGACACATGACATTAAACAAAAAATTTAAAAATTGTGATAGGTGTAAGACAATAGAAAACTTTAAAAATTTTGAAATTTTTAATATATAGATTTTTGACGTTTTTATGACTTGACAGTTAACATCAAAATCAAATTATTTTACAATTTTGACAGTTGTAAGATAAGCTTTAACATTATGATCTTATACGTTTTGCAGTTGATAGCTGACAATAAAATAATAATTATTACATAAAAACTTTTCTTTTATTTGACAGTTGACACTAATGTCAGAAACTTTTACAATTTCGACTATGCTAGTACTTGACAGTTGACATAAATGTCGTAAAATTTTACAATATTGACAGTTTTAAGATAACATTCTGGACCCCCTTTACTGTGTGGGTGGTCGTGTAGGAGTTCTCTCTCACAATTTAGCTTTACTGCGCAGTACTCTATTGGGTAAAACCAAGAGAATTGGTAGATTTTGAAAGAATGAACTTACTCACATTGTCTTCAATAACAGAATTGGATGGATCAGTGTGGTTATGTTTATGTGAGCGATGAGTGAGAGAACTACCGATGAGTAATTGTGCACGAGCACTCTCACGAGTTATAGAGTAGGGTCTAGATATTAAAGTAAGTAAATTTGTTAAGTTTGACAATTGACAGATCATCTTCTTTTCTCTTTTTTATGTCCCCTTCTTATTTTTTCATAGTTTTGGTTTCGCTACTTTCTATCGGTAAAATTTTTCATGACTGTTTCCATGGTGTGATTATCTTCGCTGTTTGTTTTGATAAACGTATTTCTAGCAATAACAGCATTTTGTCTTTTTTCATTTTCTTTTCCGTAGGAAATTTTTTGCCTCTAGATTCTTTGTTTCTTTTTTGTTCATCTTCTTGACCTTTTATTTGGACTTTTACCTTTAATTCCTGTCGTCATGGTTTTTATTATTTTTTGTATATCTTGTATATCATGGCAATAGAGAAAATCAGAAAATATAAACTGAACGAACCAGGGATTGCGAAATTGTTTAAAGAAAGAGTAGAAACCGAGATGGAAATCAGTTTTGAAAACATTAAAAACAGGAATATCGATGATCTTTGGATAGAATTAGAGAATGCAATAATTAAAGTAGCAAAGCATATATACGGAATAAGAAATAACAAAAAACTGACAAGAAATTAAAAAAGAAGAAAAAATTAAAAAGCGAAAATGGAAACAAACCTTAGGAAATAAAACAGAACTCAATTACGAGCAACATAAAGTACAAACAACAAAAGTTAAAGACCGTTAAATAAGCAAAAGAAAAATCTTGGACAGAATTTGGAGAGAAAATGGAAAAAGATAGTTTAGGTAATTAAAATAATATGAACATCGAAAAATAATAGTCGAGTTGCGCTACCTTGATGGGACGAGGACCTAAATGTTTAAGATCGGGTATTTTATAAAAAATACGTAATTTAATATCAAACATGATTACCTAATCAGAAGGAAACTTATAAATAATAGAATTGATTGTTGCCTTAAAATTTTTACAAAATTAACAGGTAAATAATTATTTGAATTTTTAGGGGACCTGGGCACCGCGGTGTAAAAAGTAGCGTATATACCACAGTACTAAAGTGTCTTTTAATCCCTCTGGTGATTGAAACAATCTTCATCCTCGGGATTAAAAGATTCATTTTAGTCCCTTCGTATATAATAATTATATTAATAAATTGCTAATGCCAATTGTATTTTGCTTTATTGGTTGCGTAAATTTTTACATAATTTAGTAGTTTTTTTTAACTTGAAACCTCCGTTTTTTTTAACTGATTTGTTTCAAATTTCTAGTTTGTGGACTACTTATATTTTTAAAAATTGTATAGTAATTCTTGTCTGTGTCATTGTGAGAAATACTTTCGTAAGTATTCCTACAAAATGAAAATAAAAACACATGTATGGGAGAAAACAGGCAATAAATACATTTATTTCTGAAAAAAAAACCCAATACAAATAGGAAAAAGGAACGAAATAACGGATAAGAAACGTAAACTAAAATAGCATATAATGAAATAAAATGCAAAATCTAAACTTTATCACTGACAAAATCATCTTCATCATCACTCTGCGATTCATTCAGATCTATGATAATAGGAAGAAAATGAGATACATCAATGTATTTTTCTTTTTCCCAGTCATTATTGATTAATTGATTTGTGTGCCTGAAATAGTGCTTCCTTGAAACATGTCCAGCATGAACTTTGATTTTGTAGTCTTTATCTGTTTCTATTCCACCAGTAACTATTTTTTGAACGGTTCTAATAAAGATAGCATCAGAGCATCAGCAACACGCTATAAAATTAATAAAATCAAATCAATAAATACTTACATTTTGCATAATACTTACGTTGTAGACTGCATTTAACGGTAAAAGCGGTTTTCCAGCATCTCTTTCTCTTGAAAAGTAATTAATAAACTTCAAAATTAAAGTTTGCTCTTTCTCATTATACCGAGAAGGCTTTTGACAATGAACAATTAATTGAAAAAGGCGAAAATAATCAAAAAAACTCAAAAAATCAAAATATAACAACTTAACTGTCAAAAGTAATAAATAATCTACATTAGTTAAGAAATACGTTAATGACGTCATAATTCCATCTCATCCATTTCATGATGGAGATATCAAGATGGATAATGTATGACGCAACGGCAAAGGATGGTTAGACAAACTATATTTACCGCTCTAACTATTAGTCATAACGTGGCCCACTGATTACACATTACCATGTATACTCGATAGTAAATGCTGCTTCCTACACTAGGAGCATTAGGAGTAGAGTGTGAGTACTTACAGTAACATCTAAACCAAATTTTTATCAGTATCGGAACGGACCAATTACGGGGTAAAACGCATGAAAAGAGTAACGAAGCCGAAAATTTACGGGTCGTCAGTCTATAAGCAATAATAAAAGAGATGTAGTGCAATATGGAACGAATCCATGCTTCCAAAATAAAACGCAATATTTGAAACTTCAGTTAATTTCTTGTGTACCAGGTGGCGCCAGCACTATTAATTTTTCAGTTGCAATCATCGACATCTACTAATGGACATGACGGATTTTCACTTGGCGGAAAATCTGCAGCAGCTTTATAAGGCCGAGACTAGACACACGTTAACTTGTGGATAATTTCAGAACTCATCCTAACTAGGACTAATCAAACCAGGCGCGGCTAAAAAGCAGTACGAGTTACATGAAGATGGTCCCAAAATCTAACCTAAAAAAATATTTATATTATTAAGAGAAGTCTTGACTATCTAAATCTAGCCTGTGTATTTAAAAAAATATTTATTTTATTTTATTAAAAGAAGTCTTGACAATCTAAATATAGCCTGTGTTTCAAAAAAAATTAAAAGATATTCGATCCCTGGGCCCACTGCACCACTAGCGAGCACTATGTGACGCTGCTACTAGAGTTCATGCTTAAATATGTTTAAACTTATTATTTAAGCGAATCACGTTTCACGTGTGCGTAATTTTTAAAATTATCCACAGGTTAATGTGTGGAACAGTCACAGTGGACTTTTAACAGACATTTTGATATTATTACAAATGAACACATAATATATTAAAGGTTGTGAATCTAGGGGAATCCGCAAGAAGTTAAACCAAAGTCAACTAATTTGTATATTCACAAAAAAATTGGCGGAAATTAATTCGAAATCGACTAATAGAATTGGATACAGAAAATCCGCCTTCAGATTTTCTTCCTAGAGCAAATCCGTCTTTAGGTGAAAAGTATGGTACTTCGAAATAAAGTAATAAACTCATCTTCTAAACTGCTTTTTAATATTATCACCAGGTAGCAGCACATTGTCTTTATCAGTTTATTGTTTGATTGTTACTTATACTGTGGTTTGATTATCGGTAATTTCCGGTGTTGCCAAAATTTCACCAGATGTGGTGATTCCAGTACCTAATACTGTCTATTTTAGTTTGGCAACTTTTCTATCAACATTATTTACCAGATTTTTCTGTATAACAATCATATTTATTTACAAAAATTATGTACCATTTAAATAAAAATGAAAACATAGGATAAGAAATGTCTAATGGTTCTATCTGCAGACTCTTAATCTACACACACACACACACCTAATGACCCCAGGCCAAGAGGATATTGTACTACCTAATCGGCACTTGAACCCCCAGTCCCATGCCTCCTCCTCCAGGTTTTCCCCCCGACATGCCCGCTATTGTGAGTATATCGCAGGGTTGCATTTAAGAACCCAAGTCCTCTGGTCGTCATTATCGTCTCTACTCGTATTCCACCTCATTGGGCCATTGGGCATTGGTGGATGCCTGGCTTACACCGTATGTTTTTTTTAACACACAACTTAAGTAGAACCAACCTTATATTCTCGTTAATTGCCTTCTCGGCCTCGCTTGTTTACCGTGGTTGTTTGCATCATATTCGAGGAGCTCCCTGACCTCTAGGTTGGGGTGTGTCCGCTGGTCGCCGAACATCCGTTCTGCTCGGATATTCAGAATGTCTACAACCCTGTCGGATTTTAGATCCCTGAATATCCAACGGTTAAAAATATAAGCAAAATTTAACAAAAGTATGAAAGTGAAATTAAAATTTCTCAAAAACTAACATTTTAAAGTTGCACTTTGTATTTGTCCGATTCAGTGACTTGACGTCATCTCTCCTAATTAGTGTACGAGACGGTATTATAAACAAAGCCACGTACCGCGCTTCTTTATTGTCATTATTTCTCGCATTTATTTCATTGTGTGACAGTTAATAAATTACGATGACTGACATTAAGGAAAGTCAGACATACGTCAATCGTGTCGTAGCATAAAATAAGGCCGTCATCCCAACAAAGCAGCGAGACAGCGATACGATGTCGCGCTAGCGTGTATATTTCGTGTTGGACCCATGGGTTATATACAACGTATACACATCAACGCTGCATCAAAGAAACATCCAAGCTGCATGTCGGCTTTTTGTTGCTTAGCGACTAGACAGGTCAGTTTTGAAGCAACATTCAAGGTGTATGTGAATGAATTTTATGGCACACCAAAAAGATGAACACGACACGACGCTTTGGTGGGACGACTCCATGTCGTTACTTGTATCATGTCGCTGTTGCGCTACCTTGATGGGACGAGGACCTAAATGTACGGTTCCTTCCATGTGTTGGTCGCATGCGGCCGCAACCTTTAAATGTACGCGTTTCCTTCCATGCAGCAGCTGCGCGCGACCGTCGTGTGCGGCTGTGGTTTCAACGATACCACCGCTGTAGGAATAGTGGTAGCCGTAGTCTCAAAGATTTCCTTGTTGTCTTCTGTTAAAAACATGACTTCGAAGGTACTATTTAATGCAGTGGAGGACGAATTATTTGGTGGCGAAGCATCCCTCCTTGTATGATTTGGAAAGTGAAATTTACAAAGACCAAATTGTGAAAGATAATGCTTAGAAAGAAATTGCTGAAGATATATAAATTCGCATTGTTCTCTTTCGCACACACTAACTGTACTATTTCAATTTCATCTACGTCTTCTAACAATAAATACTGTGAAATAAGACTGTTGGCTATTTTAAAAAAGGAAAGTATCAGAAGCAGAACCTATGTGCAACGTTTTGGATATGCGGAGACGTTACGTCACACGCACCACAATGCGTGCTAAAAAATAACAACTTTGCTATTACATTTCTCCGTTATTGGCCGATTTTTTTTCACAGATTTATCAGTTTTTGTCCACATTTTAGTTAAATGTAAAAACATTATATTATCACTACCATGAAATTTCTCCATTGTAATTAATATAAATATATCCTGAAACATTAAATCTATTAAATAAAAGAAACGGGACTACACGATTTCAATTCATAATTGAACAATTCAATGAATTCCGCTGGTCGCAATCGGAATACTCACAGCTCTGCGCCAATAATTACAACGATCATTAGCGTTCTGGAGAATGCAATTCAACAAATTGATTCTATTTAGTTAATGATATGAGGACATTTTGGTTATCACACCGATCGCCATTCATAACTCATTACCGTAATTGGGTCTATTGAATCGTTAGAGGTTACTCTATGCATCTTAATAGAGTGGGTTTGTGTAAATGTAGATACATTATGTATAATGGTAATTAGAATTATGAAATCATTGATGCATTGTTTTGTTTACCGGGGTAATAAAAATATTTAAAAAAAAAGATAAACATAAAAAAGTTAACTCATAGAAACATAATCTCGTTTTCGATTTTATTGTACTTTTGTGTTATGACTCAAAATTCATTTTTATCATATTTTTACTAAATTAAATTTATCAAAACTTATTTTATTATATATCCTGTGACTTTAGTTGTTCAGTTTTTGTTTACGATTTCTCCTTTTTGGTATTTTCATGTATGCAACCAACATTATATGTATATTTCTAAGTGTAGGCAGCCTTTGTTTGTAGAATTTTATTTTTAAATTAATAAAGTCATTTCATGTATATAAGAATGCGTTATGTGTTAATTTATCATTTAAAAAATTACATTAAAAATGACTGCAAAATTTCCGAAATTAATATCAACTGTCAAGTAATAGCAAAATCGAAATTATAAACTTTTTTGACTTTAGTATCCACAGTTAAATATAAATATCGATTTTGTCGCCCAAAAATTTTGCTGACGATTATCCAGAGGCGAATACTTTTTTCGATATTCAATGTTAAAGTTTCAAACTTTGACATTTTACTTTCCCGGACCCATCAAAGGGAAAGTAAGGTGAACGAGCAAAAAAAAAATCGAGATATCGATGGAAATATCCATTTTGAGGTCCCCCAAGAAGATTGAGACCATTTCCAGCGTATGGTCTGTCTGTGTGTCTGTGTGTCTGTGTGTCTGTGTGTCTGTGTGTCTGTGTGTCTGTGTGTAATCTTCCACGATAACTGCCGAACCGTTTGACCAATCAAGCTGAAATTTGGTATGGAGGGTCGGTGTGTGCCTAGAATGCGACCATTAGTTTTTGGTTTAAATTGGTACAGTGGAGGGTCCTCAAGACCGACATTGGTTAAATATACATGTAACAATTTTTTGCTTTATATAAATTTTAAGGAAAAACAATACATTTTATTACAAAATATTGTAGTACAAAGTTTTAGAATTACCTACAATTTTTGTCTCAAGCTTTTTCCAAAATTTCCAATAGTTGCGCCACTAGAGGGCGCGTAAAAAATGTGCATGTATGTTTTCTATAGTTTTTCTTGATTTTGAGGACAAACAATACATTTTAGTGCAAAATGTTGTAGTACAAAGTTTTAGAGCATAAAATTCTCTATAACTTTTGTCTCAAACTTTTTCTAAAATCTCCAATAGTTGCGCTACAAGAGGGCGCGTAAAAATGTGCATGTATGTTTTCTCTAGTTTTTCTTGATTTTGAGGACAAACAATGTATTTAGTGCAAAATTTTCTTGTGTAAAATTGTAAAGCATTAAATTTTCTTTAACTTTTATGTTTAACTTTTATCGAATTCCTCATAGTTTCGCCGCTAGATGGCGTGAAAAATACACATTTAAAATTCCCTACAACTATTGTATGAAAGTTTTTCCCGAATTCCCAATAGTTTTCACACATGATTTTACTAGATCCTAATTGTAGCAGTATGATATATAACGTACGCATGCGCAGCTTATGTCATTACCAACATTGAAATATTAATTCACCATCAGCTCGCCATTTTTAATGTGTTCCATAAATCAATGTAATGCTTAGTATTTTGTAATTAAAATAATAATAATAAATAACATATTCTCTACGGTCGAGCCGGGAAAGTCCTGGGGTGACACAGCCGATTTTTTTATTTTACTTTCCCGGACCCATCAAAGGGAAAGTAAGGTGAACGAGCAAAAAAAAATTGAGATATCGATGGAAATATCCATTTTGAGGTCCCCCAAGAAGATTGAAACCATTTCCAGCGTATGGTCTGTCTGTGTGTCTGTGTGTCTGTGTGTCTGTGTGTAATCTTCCACGATAACTGCCGAACCGTTTGACCAATCAAGCTGAAATTTGGTATGAAGGGTCAGTGTGTGCCTGGAATACGACCATTAAAATTTGGTTTAAATTGGTACAGTAGAAGGTCCTTAAGACCAACATTGGTTAAATACAAATGTAACAATTTTTTACTTTTTTTAAATTTTAAGGACAAATAATACACTTTAGTGCAACATATTGTAGTACATGTCCATGAGTATATGTCAATGATCAAAACCAATAGCCTAGACAGGTTAAGTTTAGTGTGATCAATAAAGTCATATACTTTAACTAGTATATATGCCTAGATTCAAATAAATAATAATAATAATGTAAATAATAATAATAATGTAAATAATAATAATAATTACTAATAATACAAATTACTACAAAAAAATACAATTCCAAGTCAACCATTAGTTTCCCGATCATCTGATAACCTGACGAATACTAGCATTCCGATAATTAGAATCATCAGATTATTCCCATCACTAAATAGGATATCCTAAAATCATGGGTGAAAACTATTGAGAAATCGGGAAAAAGTTTGATACAAAAGCTGTAGGGAATTATATGCTCTACAACTTTGCATTAGAATATTTTGCACCAAAGTGAAAAATTTGGAACAACTAAGTAAAAACTACATGCACCTTTTTTGCGCGTCCCACAGATATTGGAAAATCTGGAAAAAGCTTGAGACAAAAATTTTGCACTAAAGTGTACTGTTTGTCCTTAAAATTTAAAAAATGGCAAAGAGTCTTACATGTTTATTCAATCAATGTTGGTCTTGAGGACCTTCTACTGTACCAATTTGAACCTAATGGTTACATTTGAGGCACACACCAACCCTTCATACCAAATTTCAGCTCGATTGGTTAAACGGTTCGGCAGTTATCGCGAAATATGACACACAAACACACAGACACACAGACACACAGACTATGGAAATGGTATAAATCTTTTTGGGGACCTCAGCCAACAATAAAAAAAACTCAAAATGGAGCCAACAATGAAAAAACTGATTATATTAATTTTTCACCCATTTTTATTTTTCCGCTACTCATAACATATATACTGTAATATATAAGGTATTTATAGAAATTTATTGTCATAACTTTAAATTTTCGAAAACTCAAAATTGCGGCAAAAATATTGCTGTTAGTCACTTGTTTTTTTTTTGAAATTACAAAAGTAATATATTAAGCCTATATTTTATGATCTTACGAAACTGCCTGGTCTATTTGAAAACATATCATTTTTTCCTTGGTTCATTTTTCATAATGTTTACAAAAGGAGATAATATATGCGTCTGCCACAAATTTCTCGCCTGTCACATCGTTTGAAGTTACCCAAGCCATTTCATTAAAGAGTTTTCTCAAAAATCGAAACGAAATACATACACCAGAGAATATTTGTACAGATGAAAACTCACGTAGGCTCTTAACTGCACATTATATCCCGAGCCGTATCTCCATCTCGAATTTTCTCTAATAACACTCACGATTTTCCTACGAAAACGTAAACCTAAACGCTTGCTACACACATTTTGAGAATTTCGTGTTGAATGACTGAACAGAGATTTTCAAGTAAAATGCCTCAAGATTTGAATACAATTTATAGCTACATCGTTAGAAGGGTTTACACCCACAGAATTTTTTTAAAATATATACATATTTATTTAAATTTGTAGATACAACATGAAAAATATAACCGAAGCGGTAAATTTAAGTAAAAATGTTTTAATGATGTGTTACAATAAAAATTACATTCCGTTAGAATTAAAAGCAACAGCAATAGTATAATTAAAATAAATGTAAAAACTAGTAAGAGACAGCGAAGCTACAGTTTTTCTGAAATTAGGTAAAAAGAAATTTTTAAAATGGGAAAGAGAATTGACCACCGATAAAAAATACTCATTATGGTATTCAATAAATATTTAATCAAAGTAGCAAATTATTTACAATATTCTTGTCTTTATCCAAACTATATAAATTGAACGAATCTCGTATTCCCCTAGACTGCTAATGATTTTGCACTTTACAATTTTTAATTACTCCTTCTCTAATACTGAAAATAAAAAAAATTCTGAAAGTTTATTTATTCATACTTTATATCAATTAAAAGTTATGAACGGATACCGATCACATTCACGCTTCCCACCCCATATCTCGGGGTACTAAGTTTTCCCAGATATTTGCGATAGCTCATTTTTTTCAGGGGCCCAATTGGAGTGTATGAGCCAAATTTGAAGAAATTTGAAGAAAATCCCTCAAGAAATTTTTGAGATGCGTAGAAAAACAAACAAACAATCCAGACAGACAGACACACAGTCAGGTAGAAAAAAAAACCGAACAAAACTGTATTGATATAGTAAGATATTTTCTCCACGACCATTACTGAATGTATGAATTCTGAAATTATTTTTAATAATGGAATGTAAACATTCACACTCTAGAGTCTGAATATTTATCCTATAATACTTGCCTCTTATGCATTTTGCATGTATTTTCATTCTTTATCAAGGTAAAGAATGGATTTTCTGTAATCTAATTAAACAATATCGATTGCCGTGGACTTCAAAAGTGTCAGTGTCAGATATAAAATGGCGACGGTAATAATTATTTTCAAACAAGTTTTAATTTAAACAAAATAATGAGTGAAAAATCAAGCGAAGTAGATATAGAATTTAATAATATCTGAAATTGTAAATTATTAAAAAACACCAATGCACCAAATTTTAATTTCGGTAAGTGTACCACAGCACTATAAATATTAATACAATGTAATACAAATATGTCAACAAATAACTTGTGTTCAGATTTAATTTAATTTTGATTTATACTTTTTGATCGTGGAGAAAATATAGTCTGTTACTCGGTCAGAATGAAAAAATTCGACACTCGTGGTTCCTCACACTCGCATTCGCTCGCGTTCGGAATTTTCCACTCGTTTCGAATTTTTCATTCTAACCTTGTTACAGAATCTACTATTATTAACCAGCAATAAGGATTATTATTAATAATTGGTTAATATTATTCATAACTTGTAAATAGAAAAGAAAAGATAAACATTGCCTAAATTGTGGAAATTTATGCCAATCTGTGGATTTTTTTAAAACATCAAAAAATACCAAAAATATCTTAAGGCGACGCTTTCCGATGCTGAAAAAAGCAAACATGGGCGTCACCGTGGGTATAGCTGGTTCCAACATATCGAAAAAAATTTGATATTAAATCACCATCGATGTTATTAAAGTTACCAAAAAATCTAATTCTAGTAATGTCTAAATCTCTGGTTTTAGGCAATTTTAGCGACATTGCAAAAATCACCGTATTTTATGAAATTTTTTTTAGCGAATTTTTAGAATTCTAGACAATTTTGATGTATTTTTCAAAGCGACGTTGCCAGATTTTCATCATTTTTTAATTTTTGTATAGAAACGTTATCGTTCTTTAACAAATCTAATAATTTTTGAAGCGATATTGCCAAATTTCTGAAAATTTCCTAATTTGTCGGGGTGGAGGAGGGAGGGGGTGAAAAATAAATCAATACAGACAATATTATTTTTATTATTTTTAAAAATAGCAGTTTCTTGCTCATTTATAATTGTTTTTTATAACAGTCTCTAAATTATTTGATATTTTAACCATTTTTTTATTTTGGATACTTTTGATATTTTTAAAGCAACGTTGCCTAATTTTAGTAATTTTAGATACATTTCTTAAATCTAAAAATAACATTAAAATAAAGAATTTTTCTTCTTATAATAAAGATTTTTTTATAAAATTTATAGTTTTCTTCGATTATTTAACATTTTATTTTGAAAACTCTGGTGATTTTCTCAATTTAAATAATTTTTAAATCGCGGTGGTAATTACATTCTGTATTTTCTTTTCAAAAATAAATCAATTTTAAAGCATCGTTGCCAAATTTATAAAATATCTCTTGATCTAAGTATTTTTTATTACCACCGTCAACAATTTTTTTTCAAAAATACAAATTTACAAAAAACGGAACTCCATATCGAAATTCCATTAAAAAAAAATGATAATTTTTGTACAATTTATTCCGAGAAGGGAAAGTATTGTGAATGAGCTAAAAAAATTTAGATCGAAATATACATTTTGAGGTCCTCTGAGACGATTAAGGCCATTTCCAGATAGAAGTCTGCCTGTCTGTCTGTTTGTCTGTATTCTTCCACGATAGAGGCTACACGTTTAATCCGATTGAGCTGAAATTTGGTATATGGGTTTGGGTTATCCGTCGGAAAAATCCATAGTTTTTGTACGACAACTGTCAAACGGAAGTGTCACTGTCAAAAAATGACAGAAGCAATATATCACGGAATTTACCTTGTAATATATCATTTGAAATCCCTTGAAAATCTCTATTTAGAAATTATTTCTCTCACTGTCACCTGTCAAAAATAAAAAAATGTCAATTTTTTTTCTTTTTCCTGTAGTGTTTATTGGAATTTTTATATCTTATACAACATTTTGTGTTACTCCCATAATTTCACGAATTCTATTTTTAATCCTGCTTTTATTTTTGTTTTTTGTACTGTGTTTGTTTACTATTATTAATACAATAAAAAAGCGATAAAAGAATTAGACTTAGATAACATTTCCAATGAATCTTTTGCGGTTTAACATCCGTATACACATTTGTACTAAGATCAAATTAATATTTGATTAAAATCTAATCAACATTCTAAAATATGGAACACAGTGATTATTTGGTATTTTTACTTTCTCGCTATGAGGAAACATTTCTAAATCTCCTTCAGATCCTGTTCTGGAATTGTCTTTGTTGTAGTAGGTACGTATAAATCTGAGAGAATGAAATGTAGACTAAACTAGGCGACCAACAACTGAATAAATCAAGTCCTAAATTCGGAGAGAAGTTGTAAATTAGATTTCAGACGAGACAATTTAAATAAGGTGCTTCAAGTTAAATCAGAAACTTGTATTTGAAGTTATCTACATTTTACATTTAACAATAGATTTTACTTTAAGTCTGGTGAAAAATTGTAAATTGAATATACGTTATTGGAGAATAAATCAAGGCTGGCTAATAAGAAATATAACAAAATAGGTTTATAGATTGTTACTAAAATTTTTAGAATAAGACAAAGTACTATTTCTAATTCAGTGAACTAATACCTAGAGAAAAGTGAAGTTGACATGTGACATTTATACGAGTGTAAAGAAAAACAGTACTGACAACTTAAATACAACATCATAGTCTTAACAAAAACTTGTTTTACCTGATTTAGAGGCAATGTCATTAACAATAATCATGAAAGTTATATAAGATAAAATTAAGAAATGGCTATATATTTTATTTTTATATTCTATTTTTCTATTTCTATTTCTGTTATCTACATATATACTAGTTTTTATGGTAAAAAAAAATCACGAGCCGTCACTGTTAAAAAGTATTGCATACAGCTAGTGAAACAGAGCGCATTTGACTTTTTAATATAAAAATTTCGCTGAAAGTGCAAATGGTATTCCAATCCGAGTACACCATCCTGTCAAGCTGAATAAAAGATATAATCATGAGTATAACATATGCTATATCGGCGATGCAAGATGTATAGGAACATATGTCGAATATTCTTAGATCATCTTTTTTTCAACCAAAGTTTTATCAATGGCCTCACGTGTATTACAAAATAAAAAAATATATTCGTATTTTTAGAGTGCTTTGTAATATAAGTAAAATATAGTTTAGTTACGAAAATTCATATTAAAAACAAAGAAGTTTTTGATGTGTAATAAAAGATGAGAGTTACAGTTAGTTTGTTTTTCTTTTTTTCTCGCAAACATTTTTATTGTGGTGTCTGGAATTAATGTTTCCTTTCAATCTTGACCGTCTAGACCAAGTCTATGACATTAAAATGTTATTATTGTTAGTATTGCGTACGAATGATTGTTAATATTAACTACAAGAAAATGAACCCAACGAAAAGTCTAGGGACGCTCAAACGGTAGTGCAACTTCGGCCCATCGAGCGAACACTTATTATATTGTGAATCATGAATGGCTTATGCAATCTTGATCAAACTTTTCACATACATGTAGGTTAATGTTATACATAATGCGATGTGGAAGCAGATCTCAAAATTGTAACTGAAAAGTTTTCCTATGCAAAACAATTTAATATGTATGGTGAGTACCGGAAGGGCCGCTGATCCTGCTCAAATTCAATAGGATTGTTTCCTGGAGAAAAATAACTAGTAAAGTGAAAATTTGAACTATATTGAAGCTTTCGTTCGAAAGTTTTAGTGTTTACATCTAGATAGACAGACAGTGATTAGAGAAAAAAGTTTTATTTGCACCATTCAGAGATTAATAAAAACATAAGCAGAATATTTTTTTTGGTAGTTTAAAAGTACTATTAACATTATGTGTACTTTTCCCCCAGATTTAGGGACATTTTAGAAAATTTGGTATGATGCTTTAAAATTCTCCTGATTTAAAAATAATTTTAGAAATTTTTTAAAATCGCTTTAAAAATATCAGAATTGAAAATTCATCATAAATTTTGGATTTGTATATAAATTTATCAAATTAATATATATTAATTTTAAAATATTTTTTTAGAAATTTAAGCGATTTATAAAAAATAAATAAAAACTATCATTCAAACCGTTGTCTAATTTAAGAAAAAATTATTTAATATAAATTTTTTTACTACACAAAAAAAACAAGTACATGATGCTAAAAACATACATTTTTTTCAAATTTAATTTTCATCACTCTGAAGAATGTTTTTAAATATTTTCTTATATCAAAGAAATTTATTTAAACGTTGTCCAATTTCCGAAAATCTCCTTAAATTTAGTAGGTAGAGAAAGAAATGTTTCTGCTTCTTTTAGAGATTAACAAAAAGACAAGATGAATATTTCTTTTCGCGAGTTTAAAAGTAATTCTAACATCTTGTGTCTATTTTTATGTGTCGTAAAAAATCCCTAGATTTATGGCAATTTCCGGAAATTTTTCAATGACGATTTAGTACTCCCCTGTTCTAAAAATATTTTTAGATTTTTTAAAGATTTCGAAGAAAAAAAAACTCTTATGGTTTTGTCTGTCCGTCTGTTAGCCTGATTCAACTCGACAACGGTGAGAGATAGAGACAAACGGACAACGGCAATAGATTCAGCATCGTTAAAACCCCCAAAAATGTTATTAATCTTTGACCTATTTTTACTTTCCCGCTTCTTATACCATATATACTGTAGTATATAAGGTATATCCCTATATAGAAAATTATTTTCGTAACTTTAAATTTTCGAAAACTCGAAATTACGGCAAAAATATTGTCGTTTTTCACTTGTTGTAACATCACTTTAACGATATCAGAATTGTTAAAATTCGTTATAAATTTTAGAATTTTCATATACATGGTGACCCACGGGTGCGTGCATGCTCCATAACTTTTTTCCTATCCAAGCCATCGACTTGATTGTTTTTTTAAACGATAGGTCCGATTAATGAGGAATGTTCTAAAATTATTTTTATTTATATACAGGATATCCCAAAATAAGATGTACAACTAACTTTTGTTTATTTAAATGACAACCCCACATTTTTGTTATATTTTTGGATTCGTCACTAAATTGTCGATATAACGCACTCGGATTTCTTAGACTTATCTGCAACAGTTTTTGACTTATGTCAATTTATGTGTCAAAATAACATCGTGTTCATAACCATTCAAGATAACTTAACCAACTTTTTTCCTGTCGATTCTTTAAGCTTTAAGACATCGCCTATTACGATTTTTTGAAAATGACCAATTACAAATGACAATAACTTGACTTTTGCATATGCAAGACCCTATATAAACCAGTACTACTTTTGCTCGACAATCATTCGAGCCAACTTACAAATAATGCAAGTAAAATAATGTTAACATGTTATCACTGCCTCCACATCTCATCGCATGCAACCTTTAGATGTAACATTTTTTGGTCCCTTAAAAAAGTCTATTATAGCGCATGTGATATTTACATGAAGTCTAATAATTTAGTGCAAATAACACCATATGATGTTGCAGGTCTCTTCAATAAGGTTTACTGTAAGATGGCTTCTATTAATAAAGGAATTTCAGGATTTAAATCAACAGGTATTTTTCCATGCCAACCAGGTATTTTTACTGATGAAGATTTTGTATTCGTTCCTACCTCCGTAAAGTGTGTATAGATTCAGAGTAGAGAATCATTAATAATGGACAAATTACGCCAGCAGGAAAACGATGCTACAAAAAATGGCATATCGAACGAATCAGAACACCAAAAACTCCAACAGCTGAATTTCCCAAGAAGAACTCTACTGACTCAATTCCAGGTTGTTCAAAATGGGGCGATGATCCCATGAATATCTCTGATATTCTTTTACAGATATCTCCAATACCTGAAAAACAAATGAAGAATATCATCGTCAGAAAATGGGGATGTAAGTGAAACAGCACTATTCAATGATGATAAATATGATGATACCAATGATAGTGAAAATCTTTGTGTTATTTGTAATGATATCGGAAAAGACAACGAGCTTTGGTACCGCTGTACATCGTGTGGAGTTTGGTCACATGCCGAATGTTCAGGCGTAGAAAATGCGAAAGGCTACATTTGTGACTTTTGTGTAAAGAAAAATTAAATGTAATGTGTATTTTATAGTCGTTAATGTTTAGTTTATTCATTAAACCTATAACGTATAAATTACTACTATTTATTACATTCAATTTATAATATTTTACACAAATTAAAATGAATGAATATAGTGGCCCTTATTATTCCAACTATGAGGGTAATGAGAGCGAAGTACATCTTGTACATTTTATATTACATTAATTCCTTAAGTGGCCCCCATTACCCCCGCTACCCTAATAAAAATACAAGAGAAACATTTTTTTTTTGGTGAGCGAAATACCTTTTTGGCGTAACAACAGAAAAGTTATCGCCGAGGCAGGATAATCTTAAGGTCGGCAAAAAATTTAGCGGGTAAATATAAGTACTAATACAATTAATGTTAATATTTATCATGAATAATATAAATACTGTCTAATTTAAAAGTGACTTTTAGTTTGTCGGCCGTTGCTGTGAGTAACGGCCGCCAAATTCAGTTTTTAAGAATATTTTTAGAAATTTTGTAACATTAAGGTATTTTTAAAACGCAAGAAATAAAACCGGCCTCCACGCAGATGATTACTTTAGTTAAAGTTAAAGCTGACAGACAGACGTCCGGACCGGATTTTATTTTGCATTTTTAGACTCTGGGAGCTTGACAACGTCGAGAAAAGTGATACAAAGTGGGGTAACAATTTTTTTTGTCATCACAAAATTAATACCAAGGCTTTTAGGCATCTAGGCCTCAGTAATTATTCTCTGATGTATCTTAAATATTTTAGTATTTATTATGTAAGAAATATAATTTAAAATTACAATTTACAATTTTATACTTATTGAACATTTACATGTCCGTTGTAACAGTTTTACTAATTTATTTTTAGCTAAATTTACATAAAAAATAAAGTCATTCCCCATAAAATTTATATTTTAATAATTAATTATTCCGATATAGGTGCAAAATTATAAAATTTATTAACATATTTTATATTAACTTTCTGCAAGATAACAATATATAAATAACTATAAATATACTAAACAACACCCAGTATGAATCAACTGATTGTTTAAAATATTGCAAATATGTTCGTCGTAATATTTATTGTATGTTTGATTACAAGTTATGTACAAGCTGATAACTCATCATCAGTAGAAGAAATATGTCCACGTGCCTGTATAAAACCTATTTGTGGACCCAAACAAGTATTAAAAAAAATACCAAATTCTTGCTGTTCTCAATGCGTACCAGAAGATTGTCCAGGTCTTAAAGAATGCGAGGGAGTAAAATGTATGAAACCAATTTGTCAACCTTGGCAACAACTAGTTAAACCTCCTTGCGAATGCTGCCTAAAATGTGAACCAAAGCTTTGTCCTAAACCTCAAGATTGTGGAAAAATATTCTGTCCACTAATTAGTTGTAAACCAGGTGAGATACTAAAGACAGTACCTTGTAAATGCTGCCCTCAATGTGTACCTGATCCTTGCTCAACAGTTGACTGCAATTATCCTATATGTCCTGAAGGATACATCGCTAATACTTTACCTAATAGATGTTGCCCAGAATGCGTAAAAAAAAATGTCTAACTCCTAAAGACTGTGCAACTGTACTATGTCTAAAACCGACCTGTCAACCTTGGGAGGATATTGTTACTCCTCGTTGCCAATGTTGTCCAGTATGTCAACAAAGAAAATGCGAAACGAAACAATTTTGTGCTTTGGTAGGAGCATGTTTACCCCGTAAATGTGAACGTGGAGAACATGTTGTGAATGTACCATGTAGATGTTGTTCTGTTTGCGCACGTAATCAAATATGTGATCCAAGTGAATTTTGTCAAAGAGTTTTTTGCGCATTTCCCACTTGTGAGAAGGGATTTGTTGCAAAGAAAATTCCATGTAAATGTTGTCATCAATGTGTTCCAAAAAATTGTGCAGGTGAAGATGAATGTGCTGCAGTTTCTTGTGTGAAACCAAATTGTAAACCTTGGGAAAATCTTGTAATTCCTCCTTGCAAATGTTGTCCAATATGTGAAGCAAAATTAGATTGATAAGTAACAAGATATAAAAGTTGTATTTGTATTAATATAAATATTTTTTATAATACTATTTTTCTTTTTACTATTTCACCATTTCACCATCCCATCACAGTATTTTCCATTTACATCCTTAGTTTCCTCATTATTTAAAACAGAAAATATATTTGAAGGAAAAGCTACACATAAACAATTCAAATTTGGTAAAAGTAAATTGAAACATTTTATCTCGATATACCCGGTGATTCATTAAGAGTAGCGACCGGCTTTATCTCGGAAACCCTTTGTCCTAGAATTTGGGAAAAAAATTCTTATAACAAAATCGGCCATAAATTGACAATATTTTTAAGCCCGTGAATTTCCGCTTGGTGGCGCTTTATATCACATATAAAATATAATTAGTTTTTTTACAAAATAATCCCTAATTAAAGTTGGTAAAAAATATAAGCTTTAGAACCTGCTATCCTTATTCTATAACTTTTGTCTAAGTCATTTTTCTGTATTACCTATTCTTAATTGGTGGGGGAAGTGTACTTACGTTGACATCAAAAGCACTGTAACTTCCATTTGCCGGAACTGATTTTCATAAACGTAGACTCCATACAAAGAGCATTAAAGGGAGATTTTAGGAAAAAAAAACAACATCACATTTAATTTTTCAATCGCCAACTACAGGGCGTTATATGACATCTAGCTCTATTTATAATTTTTTCTGATAATTTTCAAATGCAATGCTATAACTATAACCAGCTTATAAAAAAAACAAATAAGGTGACTTATCGATCTGTCAAAACCCCAAACTGACATCTCTTGTCATTTGAAATATTTTGGCATTTTTGTTTAATTTTTGATTTTTGATGAGCGTTGGTTCAACCTATATGTTGTAAAAATTGTTTTGGGAACAAAATAACAAGCAAAAACGCGTCACAAAAATATTTATTAAAATAAATAATCAAACAGAATAAAAATACGTTACTCAAAACAGAAACTTAGAAAAAGTAAAAAAAAATCAACTACTACCGATATAGTAATTTGTGGATGCCGGTTTATTTTGTGCATGTTGAAATTCCTTAATGTTACATAATTTTTAAAAATATTCTTAAATTTACGGAATTTTAATGCATCATTGCCAAATTTTCGAAAACATAAAAATTCTAAATTTATAACGAATTTTAACAATGGAGAAGTTTCCTGGTAGTAATAATCCAATTTGTTTTTACATTTAACTAAAATACAGACAAAAACTAATAAATCGGTAAAAAAATTTTTGAAATCATAAATGAATAACAGAGAAATATAATATTAAAATTTTTGCTTTTTAGCGCGGGCTTGGGTGCGTATGACATCACGTCTCCGCATAGCCAAAGCGCCGCACTACAAACCAAACTCTTATTCTATTCCACGACAGGACTGACTTTTTTAATTTTTTTGCAGTCATCGTAATTTATTAACTGTCACACAACAAAATAATCCAATAAAATTAGTCAAATAAAAACCATATTCGTAAATGAAATATAACCTCGCCAATTTTTTTATTTGATAGGGTCCTACTAATAAAGCTTAAATCCGGATTTTCAGATTGCTATGTGTTGACTTCCGGTCGCCATATTGGAAAACGCGAATGGCTTCATATCTCCGAGACTATTGATTTTTGCAGAAAAATTCAAAGGACCAAAAATGTAGATAATGAAATTATTTTTCATTTTTAATTACACTTTTATTTTGTGGGGACATTATTTTTGGAGGTTATAAGGAAGCAAATATTAAATGTATGCCCCCACTTTTTATACTTAAGATTCGCCACTGCCTCCTATTACATATAAAAACATTGGTGAGGGTATATTTCACTTATCCAAAAAAAAAAATTTTACTGGACTAAAATAAATGCAATGAATCGTAAGGAACAAAATGTTATAACTCTGTTTTTGAGATATTTTAATTTCACTTTTACTCTTTTTTTCAGTTTTGCTTAAATTTTCAGTTTCTTTCATAAAAAAAGAAAAACTTTTCCATTCTAAAAATATTTTAAAATCAGGCGAATTTTAAAGCGTTATTGTCAAACTTCCGAAAATTTCCCTAAATATGGAGATTTTTTAATGACACAAAGAAATAACACAAGATAGTAAAATTACTTTTGAACTCACCAAAAAAATATTCCTCTTGCATTTTCATTAATCTCTAGAAGATGCAGAAAAAAATTATTTCTTCAATCACTAAATTTAAAGAGAGTTTAACACGAAAATCTTTAAATTTATGGATAGAAATATTAGTTTAACAAATTTATATAAAAAATCCAAAACTTATAACCAATTTTAACAATTCTGATATTTTTAATGCGATGTTAAAAAATTTATAAAAATAGTTTTTCTAATACCGTTGTGTAAATTACAAACTTTACACATGCTATATTCTGTTTAATAACCAGGAGGAGCGATTTGAATTTAAGTTGGCAATTCTGTAGACTCCTGATTGGTCAGTTTGCAGTCAATTTTACACAGCAAATTTTAGCATTGAGATCAGCTGATAATTGACATTAATAGTTCTGTAACATGGTGTCTTCTTTGGTAATGTGAAATTTACTGCTGTTGTCTAGGACCAATAAAAAATCGACTTAATTCATGTTCGTGGCCATAATGAGAAGAATCTAAATCGAAAGCGTCATCCACCAATGAAATCACAAAATGTATCGGATTTTTATTTTTTTTCCAATTAAAATAAAATAAACCATTTCCAAAATTTAATATTTTTTACAGTCTATGATCATAGTAATCTGTCATTTTATTGGTGATGCCGTTTTCAATTTAGCCTTTTGTTCGATACAGCCAACTATTTCATGAATTTTGAACAAGACTATTTCGGATTTCGGAACACGCTCTTTATAATATAAAATCTAGTAACTTTTAGTGGTGTGAGTAAGGCTTATTGAATTTAAATTGAAATGTCAAACTTTTGACTGCAGAATATTTTATTAAAATTTTTACTAAATTGTAATAAAATAATGGATTGAGAAAATGAAAATGAAAGGTGATTAACACCGGCACCGTCAGAAGTAAATATCAAGCTCCATACAGGTAAATTATTCTAATTATTATGCTAGCAATCAAAAATTTCAACAAATAATCAGAATATTAATGTTGACTTTAATCCTATTCCTGCAATTTACTTAACAAATTTTTCAAATGTAACTATCAACATAAATAATTGATGTTAAATTGTAGTTAAATAATATTAATATTCTATCTAGTTATGTTATAAATATTAAAAATAATGTTCTATCAATGTTTGAATCAATAAAATTTGTTAATAAATTCCTAACAGTCCTGGACAAAGTACAGTATTCTACTCGCATATAATGGCTATTATATGCTTGTTGAATAATATACTATTATCCATTTTATTAGTAAGCGGCGACTGTCATCTAAATGTCAAATTAATAATTTAAGTTGAAACGTCAAAGTTTTGTCTGTAGAATAAGTTATAACATTTTTAATAAAGTGTAATAAAAAATGGATTCAGAAAGTGATAATGATAATTAACACCGCCAGAGGTAAAAAGAAGCTGCAGAAATCGCTTCACTGAATTTACTGCCAGAGAAATAAAAAAAAAATGTATATAGCGGCGTATGAATCTTTCCTCAATTGGAGAAAAGAAAAGAACATAAAATCATCTTTTTCGGAATCTGTTATGTTGGTATATTTTACGGAACTTTCCACAAAATATAAATGCTCGACACTATGGACCCATTATTCAATGCTTAGAAGTACAATCAATATACATCAAGGAATAAATATAGAAAATTATATGAAACTACGAGCATTACTAAAACGAAAAAGTGAAGGTTTTCAGGCTAAAAAAGCTAGTACGTTCTCTGCAGAAAATATTAATGACTGTCTTAGTCAAGCATCAGACGCATAGATAAATAAAAATAGAGATATCATTGTTTACAAAATTCTGGACGCCAACAACACCTCACAGTTTATAAACCACCCAGAGGTATAAAGTCACAATGATCGTTCATTGTTGCCAAATTTATTTTTAAATTTGAGTATTTAGTAAAGTATATTTCAATAAAGGATCAGAAAGACTCTTTGAGTCGCTTAAATGATCGTTTAAATAAAATACATCAGTAATCGTCCAACTCATGTTGCAAATGACTTATTTTTTTTTAATTATCAGAACGGTAAATGCACTGCCCAAAGAATTGGTATTAATAAATTTACCAAAATGGGAAGAGATATTGCTGCTTTTCTGAAAATTCCAAATCCAGAAAAATATTCTGGGCACAGTTTTCGTAGATCTTCTGCAACTCTATTGGTTGATGCAGGCGGTAGGTGAGAGTTACATAGACGACTCCATAAGAAACAAAGCAGATACCGCTAAAAAGATATTAAGCTCTATACACGTAAATGTTTGTAATTATACGCCATCAATCAAAGAATTTCAACAAATGAGAATATTAAGGTTGACGTTCCTTCAATTAACTTAACCAATTGTTCCAATATAACTATTAACATAAATAATTAATGTTGAATTGTAATTAATATTGTATTTAGTTATGTTACAAATATTAAAAATAATGTTCCATAAATATTAACTTCAGTAAAAGTTTGTTAAAATATATCTAACAGTCGCGGACAAAGTACAATATCCTACTCGCATATAATGGCTATTATTCACACGGGTGATTTACGACACTCGACTGCGGCTCGTGTCGTAAACTATACCCATGTGAATAATAGCCATCATTATATGCTCGTTGAATAATATACTATTGAACTCATCAAGAAAAAAACTTTTCCTCTTGTATTACTTTCCCGGGACACAGAAGTGAAGTGAACGAGCAAAAAATTCAAGATATCAGAGGAAATATCCATTTTAAGGTCCTCCAAGTAAGGTCTGTCTGTGTATCTGTGTGTAATCTTCCACGATAACTGCCGAGCTGTTTGATCAATCAAGTAGAAATTTGATATAAAGGGTTGGTGTGTGCTTCTAATGCAAGCAATTGTTTTTGGTTGACATTGGTGTAGTAGAACGTCCTTAAGTACGACATTGATTGAATAGACATGTAAGAACTTTTACCTTTTTTAAAATTTTAAGGACAAACAATACACTTTACCTGTCCTTGTTCACCACACGAAACGACCCATGCATTCTTTCTCTCCCGCTCATACATTGTTTTCTAAATTCTTCAGATCATTTTTATTTCAAATGACGTACAATTTATTTATAAAACATGTAATTTGCAATTCATATAAATAATTTAGTTATAGTAAATTTAATTACAGATAATTGCGGGTAATTTTTTTATAGTCATTACATACTCCCTAATCATCGATTTTAATTAGGTTTCGTTAAAAAAACAGATAGCAACAGAATCAAGCGGTGGGATCTCGGATTATAAAAGTCCAACAATTTAAAAAGTAAAACGTTTGATCAGTAGATGCATTCCCGCAGCGAACTTGCGAAACTTTATGTAAGGGATGATGTTTATTACCAACAACGGACAAACTTGTACGAACACTTATAGAGCAACAATACTAAGAGGGTCTTTGTTTATCGTATACTAACAGCCACTCAATTACCTTACTGTCGATGTTCGAATGGAAGTAATGTAGGTAAAATCCATTAGACGTCGCTGTTATTTAGAAAGACCATTGTCAATAAGTTTTGTTTATGTTGGTAACGGAATTCTGTTGATAGTATCTACAAATTAGATAAACATACGCCGATTTCACGAAAATATTCTTACAACAACCTCATAACGTGCAGTCAAAAAAATGGGTGCGTTTTAAGAAAAATATATATAAAATTTTGGAGTTTGTCACCGTTTTTTCAATTTTCCGTTAAAAGTTTGCATTTTTGAAAAAAACGTGACATAGAAGGATTGTAGATAATTTAATTCTCTATAATTTTTATCTCATTCTTTTTTCTAATTACCCATAGTTTCGCCGCTATAGGGCGAAAAAAATACACATGTAGGATTTTTGCCACTTTTTTAATTTTGAGAACAAAAGTGCACTTAAGTGCAAAATATTTTATTGGAAATTTGTAAAGTATAAAATTCCTTAAAGTTTTTCTAGATTTTCCAATGGTTTCTCCGCTAGATGGCATGAAAAAATATAGGTTTTCCAGACTTTTTCAAGATTTTGTGCAAAATGTTTTATTGCGAAATTATAGAGCATAAAATTCCCTTCAACTTTTTTCAGAATTCGCTGTAGTTTCGCCTCTAGTGGATGCCAAAAATGTGCTTGTATGTTTTACTTTTTCAGGATTTTGAAGATAAAAAATGCTTCTTGGTGCAAAATGTTCTATTACAAAGTTGTAAAGAATCAAATTCCATACAAATGTTTTATTTGCCATTTTTTTTTAATTTCTCATAGATTCGCCACTAGAGGGCGAAAAAAGAGTACACACGTAGGATTTTTTGGCCTTTTTTATTTTGAGGATAAACAATGCAGAATTTTCTGTCGCAAAGCTGTAGCATCAAATTCCCTACATTTTTTGTTTGATACAAAATTGGTACGGAATATAATGCTCTACAACTTTCCATAAGAACATTTTGCACTAAAGTGCATTGTTTTACATTGAGAAAACCTACATGCAATTTTTTTAGCGCCCTCTAGCGGCAAAACTATTAGGAATTGTCGAAAACGTTTCATACAAAAATTGTAGAGAATTTTATGCTCTACAACTTTGCAATAGAAGATTTTGCACTAAAGAACATAATTTGCACTAAAAATATAAAGAAATCGGCTGTGTCGCCCTAGAACTTTCCCGGGTCAGCTGTAAGGAATAGGATTATTTTAATTACAAAATACTAAGCATTAAATTAATTTATGGAACAAATTTTAAATAGCAAGCCAATGGTGAATACGTCTACAGAATTGATATTTCAATGTTCATATGACGTAAGCAGGCGCATGCGCACAATATATAGCACACTGCTACAATTAGGATCTCCTAAAATCATGGTTGAAAACTATTGGAAATTCTGGAAAAAGTTTAATACAAAAGTTGTAGAGAATTTTATGCTCTACAGCTTTGTACTAGAACATTTTGCACTAAAGCCTATTGTTTGTCTTCAAAATTAAAAAAAAGGGCAAAAAGCCTAAATGTGTATATTATTCGCCCTCTATGGGAAATTCGAAAAAAATGTTAAAAATAAAAATTAAAGGACATTTGATTCTCTACAACTTTGCATCAAAAAATTTTGCACTAAAGATCATTGTTTGTCCTCAAAATAGGAAAAAACATGGAACAATAGGCACAAATAGGGAAAAATAGCGAAAATTAGGGAAATTAGAGATAAATACAGAAAATCGAGAAAAATAGAGAAATATATGGGAAAGTAAGGAAAAATAGGAGTACCTAAATAAGGAAATATAGCAAAAATAGGAAAAAATAGATAATAATAGGGACAAATAAGGACAAGTAGGGAAAAATAATAAAAAACTGGAAAAATTGGGGGGAAATGGGAAAATAGGGAAATTAGAGAAAAATAGGGAAAAACATAACAAAATAATAAAAAACAGGATAAAATATAGAAAAGCAGTGAAAAATAAGGTAAAAAAATTGGGAAAAATACGAAAAAATAAGAAGAAATAGTGAAAAATAAAGAAAACAGGCAAAAATAGGAAAAAATAAAAAAAACGGCCAAAAATAGAAAATAATATGAATAAATGTGGAAAAAAGGTCCAAATAGGGACTTATAGAAAAAAGTAAGGAAATATAAAGAAAACAGGATAAAACAATAGAAAAAAGGAACAAATAGAAAGAAATATAAAAATTCCTGTCGCTAGGGTCGACAGGGGAGGTAGATTTCTATTGTCTAAATTTGAGACTTTCATCCTTCCCCACTCCACGATATGGTCAGATCGAAAAAAGTTTCAAACAAATAAATTTTATAATAAGTTTCAGAAAAATTAATTTCATAATAATTAGAACATAAAAAGAGTTTTATGACCTGTTTCAAAATTTTTAAAAATGGCCAAGATATGAATTTTTGGAAATTTCAACCCCCTTCAGGTCCATCGCCGTGGGTCGGATGAAAAAAAGTTTCAGACAAATTAGTTTTATAATAACCAGATCATAAAAAGAGTCTTATAACCTGTTTCAATATTCTTAAAAATAGCGGAGATATAAATTTTTTGAAATTTCAACCCCCTTCAGTTCCATACCCGTGGGTCTGATGAAAAAAAGTTTCAGAAAAATTAGTTTTATAATAACTAGAACAAAAAAAAAGGCTTATGACCTGTTTTAATATTTTTGAAAATGACGGAGATATAATTTTTTTGAAATTTCAACCCCCTTCAGTTCCATCGCCGTGGTTCGGATGAAAAAAAGTTTCAGACAAATTAGTTTTATAATAACCAGATCATAAAAAAAGTCTTATAACCTGTTTCAATATTCTTAAAAATGTCGGAGATATAAATTTTTTGAAATTTCAACCCCCTTCAGTTCCATACCCGTGGGTCTGATGAAAAAAAGTTTCAGAAAAATTAGTTTTATAATAACTAGAACATAAAAAAAGTCTTATGACCTGTTTTAATATTTTTGAAAATGACTGAGATATAATTTTTTTGAAATTTCAACCCCCTCCAGGTCCACCTCCGTGGGTAGGATAAAAAAAGTTTCAGATAAATTAATTTTGTAATAATTAGCGCATAAAAAAAGTCTTATGGTCTTTTTTAATATGTTCAAAAATGGCAGAGATCTGAATTTTTTGAGATTTCAACCCCCTCCAATTCTCACCCGCTTAGAGGTAGAATGCCCATTTGCAATACCCAACGAATTACTGTCCCAAAGAATTTTTGTACCAAATTTCGTGTCGATTAGACAAAAATTGCGACCTCTAACGTGCCGGAACGGAATGTATACACATACATATATATACAGTGTGTCCGTAAAGTATGGAACAAATTCATTTTTAGCTAAACAAGCCATTTTAAGAAATAATCCTGAAACACCTCGATTTTAGATTTTAATTTACCGTATTTTAAAATAATAATCTAATATACAGGGTGAATTACTTTTGAGTAATGAAGTCACCGTCGTTTTTTTTAAATGGAACACCCTATATTTTTTTATATTTTTAGACTCGTCCCGTGAAGCTGATTTCAAAAACCTATTACACTTATATTCTAAAGTAAATAGTTTTGAAGTTATAGACAATTGAAAATCGCATTTTTTCAAATTTAAGTGATTACTCCGGCCAAACGACATGAAATCGGATAAAACGGCTTATCTTAAGTTTTTGAGTTCTAATTGATGGCATAAGAACAAAATGTATATAGGGTGATCACAAGTACGCAAATTTTGATCACCCTGTATACATTTTGTTCTTACGCCATCAAGTAGAACTCAAAGAGTTAAGATAGGGACACGTAAGCCGTTTTATTCCGATTTTATGTCGTTTCGCCGGAGCAATCACTTAAATTTGAAAAATGCGATTTTCAATTGTCTATAACTTCAAAACTATTTACTTTAGAATATAAGAGTAATAGGTTTCTGAAATCAGCTTTACGGGATGAGTCTAAAAATATAAAAAAATATAGGGTGTTCAATTTAAAAAAAATGACGGTGACTTCATTACTCGAAAGTAATTCACCCCGTATATTAGATTATTATTTTAAAATACGGAAAATTAAAATCAATAATTGACGTGTTTCAGGATTATTTCTTAAAATGGCCTGTTTAGCTAAAAATGAATTTGTTCCATACTTTACGGACACACTGTATATAGGTATATACCGATAATTTTTTTTTTACTGATTCTTATTCAGAAGGTCATAAACGGCGTAGCGCCCCTGCTCCCGGTTCTGGGTCCCGTCATTGAATCGATTACAATAGGTAGATTCCATATATGGAAATCTACCTAAAAATTGGAAAATAGCGAAAATAGAGAAAATAGGAAAAAATAATGAAAAACATGGAAAAAATTGGGAAAAGTAGGAAAAAATAATGTAAAATAGGGAAATACAGGGTGGCCAATGACCCATTTACACACGGTATATGTATGTTTCTCAAAACGCTTTTGAAACTATTGTTCAGGAGACCGAGCCCTTCAATTTGACCGGAGTCTCATTGCTGTAGGAAATATTTCGGCAAATTTTTCTAATTTGAATGTACTATGAGATAAATTATAGAATGAAAATTATTAGTTGATTTAATTTATTAGATCTTTTGTAAAATTCATTATTAAA
This sequence comes from Neocrepidodera transversa, assembly GCA_963243735.1. Classification (NCBI taxonomy): domain Eukaryota; kingdom Metazoa; phylum Arthropoda; class Insecta; order Coleoptera; family Chrysomelidae; genus Neocrepidodera; species Neocrepidodera transversa. Next base: position 30,166,305 of record OY725339.1, read on the forward strand.
ACTTTTAATATAAATACAGTTGGTACTTTTCCACTAAATTGATTACAAAATCTGTTTCCTGTAAAAATAATTCGTTTTTTAGTTGAATTTGGCATTGGAAATTTTAATTCCGATAACGAAAAAATTTTGATAAACGATTTTGTCCGATTATAATTAGACGTGTTGGTGGTTTTTAGTGGTGAGTAGCTGCAAATAACGCAGGTAAATTATTTTTACTAGCTTTTTGTGCTTAACAGGCCCGAAACTTTCGTGGTTGCTGGTTAGAGAATTACCCAATGAAAATATGGATGTAATAAATTGGGTGTAAAAATTATTTTTATAGTATTTTCCGGTTAACGTTAAGTAATCCTAGCTTCTAGTCAATTTTTTTCTGCACAGAGCAGAGTAGAGCGTCACAAATTATAATTATTCGTTTTTGGACGAGATCTCGCCTAATATAGCAGCTAAAAATATAGGTTTTTTTTCAGTAAAATATTTATTAAAATAGCCCTCCTGCGCTACTTTTTTCAAAATTATCTAGGGGAAAAGGTTAATAGTCGTACCAATTTACTAAAAATAATCTTAAGAAAGTGCCATAGACGCGCTTTTAAGAATAAAAAACAGAATGGATTGGTGAAAACCTCAGCATCCTACCTGTAACATTAACGGAGCGCTCGTCCAAATACCATTCCAGGCAAGATAACATATGATATTGGCGCCTCTTCAATTATAATAATAATAATAATACTCGCCCTACATTTCACCCCTATACGAGTGAACCTCAGAAGCCAATGGCTTGTGCGGGGAAGGGACGGCTATTATTATTATTTGCCGTGGCGCTCCTCGGGCGACTTACTGACGATTGATGGCGCCATTTGGCTACAGGTGCAGGAAAACCCGGAAAACCTCACCACCATCATCGGCACAGTGACACAGGGGGATTGAAAATCTAGGCTCCGCATGAGACATTAATTAAATTAATATTAGTGGTATGAAATTATAACAATTGTAAAATTTTAAAAGCGTTATTGATAGGAACTGCTAATAATATAAAAAATAACACTCCACAGGAGGAATTTAACATTATCAATAATGAGAGTTTACAGATATTAAGTAGATATCGAAGTGCATCGTAAAGATGCACCAAAACCAATATTAAAAGTGAAAAAAAATTTTACGGTTATTATTACTTGTGCTTGTCTACTATTCACAAAATAAAATGGAGGAACAAGCCGGAAGTAATTAGGTACGATTAAATCGAAAGTCAAAAGTCAAATTAACAAAATAATATATAACGCGGTAAATTCAAAACCGAAACGAGAATAAAAGTTTTGGTTGAGCCACTGCTAACTGTTTGATTAAGTTAACTTAATCAAACAGTTAGCAATTAATAATAACTTTCCTTTAGAATTACTTCACAAAATTTATTTAAAATACTTTTATAAACACAAATTATGCTTTAACATTATTTCTCCAACGATTACTTCTCAATCTTCTTCACTAGTTAACAACTTGAACTGCCTAGGTTCTCTTCCATTTCTAGGCCCGATTTCTTATCATATAGCTAAGATCTTCAAAAAATATGACATCAAAATAGCCATACAAAACCTCTTAACCAATTCGATAGATTCAGTTCCTCCTTCGCACAAATCAGGTGTTTATAAACTTAGTTGCCTGATTGTAATGTTGTCTATATCGGACAATCAGGCAGACGTCTTGACACACGACTTAAAGAACATTCAGAGAGATCAATAAATTCTGGGACGCCGACATCATTAATTCCTCTTCGTCATTTGCTATTCATTTCCTAGAGACTAGATATTCTTATGACAACATCAGGATGTCCCTATTACACAATTGTCCGAAAGGTACTAAATTCAACCACCTAGAAATGTTTGAAATTAATAACGCCGTATTAAATAGAAATTTAACTTGTGTTAACGATCAACTCAGACCGTCAGAAAACTTTACGTTTCTCAACCTGAGATTTTAACCTTAACCTTCCTTACACTTTCTACATAGTTACCATTCACTTCAATAACTTCATCCTGTCCTCTAGAGCCTGATTAGAAATTTTATTTCCTGTTGCTTATTCAATATTTTTAGACATTGTTTACCTTAACCTTTAAAAAAGTTATTCATTTTGAATTGTCAACATTGACATTGACACTTCCCTCACCCGTCACCTCTTCTTCTTTTCCATAGTTCTTGCCTGTACCTTCTCTTTCACCGCTTATGTATTCTTATTTCACCGCATGTATTCTTCTTTCCCCGCATCTATTTACTGTGTCTTGCACCCGGTCGCGTGGCTCAACCAAAACTTTTATTCTCGTTTCGGTTTTGAATTTACCGCGTTATATATTATTTTGTTAATTTGACTTTTGACTTTCGATTTAATCGTACCTAATTACTTCCGGCTTGTTCCTCCATTTTATTTTGTGAATGGTAGACAAGCACAAGTAATAATAACCGTAAAAAAATTTTTCACTTTTAATATTGGTTTTAGTGCATCTTTACGATGCACTTCGATACCTACATAATAGAGAGTTGAAGTGCTGTCTTCTACGTGAACGTAAACGCACGATTCCAAGACTGAGCATGCGTAGTTTTCAATTTCTCACGGCTACGTCCGATTTTACTTTACGGAAATACGTAGACTTGCGTTCATTTACGGAACGTGAATCTAACGACGTACGTTAACTAAAACTTGAAACGAGTAGGGCCGAAGAGTAACGAATTGCAATTTTTGTCATTTGACGGCAAATACCAGAGCAAATTTGAGCGAACTCCTAACCACAGATTTGTTTGATTTAAGTTGTAATTTTTTTTGTATATTTTTTTAGCTTATTAATTTTTGGTGTTTGTATTTTTGGATTTTTAAAAAAACTGAACAATTATCCAGGTAAGACAAGAAAATGCGTTGTTATAAATAGGCTTTCCCAAAAAATAGCCATCTCTCCTGTTTTTTTACTTATATTTCGCCCAGTAATTTGTAACATGTTAATTTGTATGGTTCCCCATCTTCTGGGATCTTCATAAGGGTTTTGTCCATAAACTTCTCTGGCCAAATGAAGATCAAAATCTTCCGAATACCGGAATCGAGGGCCTTTGTTACTCATAATTAAATAATACTAGATATAAACAATGAAATAATAATGCAATATATAAACAACGAAATAATAATACAAGATATAAACAATGAAATAACAATACAAGATATAAACAATGCAATAATAATAATACAAGATATAAACAATGAAATAATAATACAAGTACAAGATATAAACAAATCAAAAACTAATGATGGCTTAGTAGGGTTAGAAATTTTACGAACGACAACAGCGTCTCCCGGCGGTCACGTGTGAAACGATGCGTTCGTACTTCAACACTAAAATTAAAAGATCATATTACGTACGTAACAAGAGTGTACGCTGTCTCTACGTGCGTAAATCGCTTTACGTATGACGTTACACTTCAACTCTCTATTATCTGTAAACTCTCATTATTGATAATGTTAAATTCCTCCTGTGGAGTGTTATTTTTTATATTATTAGCAGTTCCTATCAATAACGCTTTTAAAATTTTACAATTGTTATAATTTCATACCACTAATTAGAACATAATTAACTTTTGAAAACATTGTAAGTCGTCTTTCTCATTTTTATTTTTTGTTTTATTTTTTATTTAAAATATTGTAATCACGATAGCACTTTTGTAATTTTAGCGCCTGAAGATGGCCAACTGAGCCGAAACATGTCGCGACTAGATCTTTAAGATCTTTTCAACCTTTAAATACATTATGTGGTATTGACTTCGAGTTTCATTATCTCCTTTGATAAATTTTACTACATTCGAGAATGGATAATCTAGTTTTCTTAATTCCATATAGCTTGAATTGGGAATTTGGAAAGTTTGGTTTTCAACAATGTTGAAGAATATTGTCACCACTAACCAAAACTACACTTTTTAAAACAGTCTACGCATGTTTCGCTAACTATGTTAGCATCATCGGGAGTCGAGTTTATCATCGACTCCCGATGATGCTAACATAGTTAGCGAAACGTACGTAGAGTGTTTTAAGAAGTGTAGTTTTGGTTAGTGGTGACAATATTCTTCAAAATTCCATATAAATGTAAAATTTGTTCAGAGAAGTCAAGGTGAACAAAATAAAGATCTTATTAAGAAATAAAATGTATTTACGTACTATTTTTAGTGAACATTTTGATTTATTTTCCTCATTATACCGTAATATAATTCTAAATTCACTTCGATCAAAAAAAAAATCCTGTCGTCAGGGGTGTACAGGTGGAGGTAGATTTCTTTTGTATTTATTTGAGAATTTTTCGAATTTTTCATCCTTCCCCCACCTAACGATATGGTCGGATAGAATAAAATTTCAAGCATATTAATTTTATAATAATTAGAACATAAAAATAGTCATATCACCTGTTTCAATATTTTCAAAAAGATATGAATTTTTTGAAATTTTAACCCCCTTCAATTTCACCCCGTAGGTCTAATAAAAAAAATTACAAGAAAATTAATTTTATAATATGGTAATCTACCTAATATATTTGTAAATATATTCTCAAACGGAAATGTAATGTTTTTTTTCATTTTTTTTTATAATTATTAATGATCATAACAAACAGAAATGTTTATATTTTGGATTCATTACTAATTAAGTTTAATTTAGTACAATTTTATGATTTTATATTTATTTACTATAATAGTACAGTAAGAGAAAGGACATTTGGAATTGACTTATGCAAGACTTTTATCTTTTACAAGGGTTTACCGCATTACAGACAACTTTTCAATTAATTCAAGTAGCCTATACTGATTTGAAGGTTTCCACATGGGCCATACTTCGGAAAAAAATGCTTGATAATCGAAATATTTGGTACATTATCTAATTTTCTAAAAAACATACTTGAACCAAATCAAAATCAAAGTTGTTAGTTGCAAATAAATAGTTAATAAAATATAATTTCAGTGTAATTATAACTCAACATTATTTAAAACACAAAAACTACAACAATATATAATTTATGACCATAACCATAAACTATTGTTAGCGACGACCCCATAGGGAGTTGCATACTACGACCCATATGAAATCGCTATCTTCGTAACTAAGCGAAAACGGACTATAGTATCTTCGGGAGAAATGATCCCCATCGAATTCTGAACAACTTAATATTTTTCTGTGGTCTATATGTCTGTCTGTCTGTCGGTCTGTATGTCTGGTTGTCGTCCGCAAAGCTTAAAACTGCCATAACTTTTGAATGCTTTAATGTATCGACTTGAAATTTTCACTATTTTTTAAGACCCACGAGTACTACATTTTAGTAGAAAATAGGTGAAATCGGAAAATCAATAAAAGGGGTTATCCGGGCTTTTCCCACTTTTTTAAAAGTTTCACAGGAAACACATTGCAGGTGGTAATTTTTAAGCAAACTCAAATTTTGGAAAAAGATACCTTGAAGTACTGTTACAAAGCCTATTGAAAATCGGAATACGGAATACTCGGAAAATTTCTTGTAGGTTTCCGGATTGTTTTTCTGAAAATGTCATCATTTTAAAAATCCGACATCTCTGAAACCGTGAAAGATATTCGAAAACCAAAAATAAGAAAATGTAGGACTGAAATAGCCTAACAAGTATTATTTGAACTATTTTTCAGAAATTTGTTGAGAAAGTTGAGAAAAAAAATAAATTTTTGGAAATTAAATTCCGAAAATCTCGGAAACATGGGAGAATATCAAAAAATGTCAAGAGTACTTCATTGCTGTACTTGATAAGATCGTTTGAAATGATAGTAAGGAAAAAATAAGGAAAAATAGGGAAAATATTGGAAAATAGAAAAAAAAATGAAAAATAGGGAAAAAAATAATGAAACATAGGGAAAAAGTGAAAAATAGTAACAAAATAATGAAAAAAAAGGGAAAAAAATAATGAAAAATGGGGAAAAAAATTGGAAAATAGGGAAAAAAAATTGGAAAATAGGGAAAAAATATTGAAAAATAGGAAAAAAAATTATGAAAAATTTGGAAAAAAATAATGAAATATATGGAAAAAAATAATAAAAAATATAGAGAAAAATAAGGAAAAAATATGGAAATAAAATGAAAAATACGGAAAAAAATAAAAAATATTGAAAAAAATAATGAAAAATATGGATAAAAATAATGAAAAAGATGTAAAAAAATAATGAAAAATGGAAAAAAATAAAAAATATGGAAAAAAAAATAAAAAATGGGGAAAAAATGAAAAAAAAATTATGATAAATATGAAAAAATAATGAAAAATATGGAAAAAAATTACGAAAAATATGAAAAAAAATATTGTGAGTTATACCGGGTTGTTTTTCCGAAAATGTCAATATTTTAAATTTATGTCTAATCCTTTTTCTCCATTTACTTTATTTTTCCAATTTTTTTTTGTTTTTTAATATTTTTTTTATTTTTCCCATTTTCCTATTTTTGACAATATTTTCCTGTTTTTCCTACTTTCCCCTACTTTTTTCTTCTTTCCTATTTTTTACTATTTTTTATTGTTTTTCCTTTTTCTTTTTATATATTTTTTCATTTTTTCCCATTTTTCCCTATTTTTTTTGTTTTTTTCCATGTTTTTTACTCTTTATTTTTCTTCATATTTTTGACTATATTTCCCTATTTTCTATTTTTGCCCATTTTTCTGTTTTTTCCATTTTATCTATTTTTCCCTATATATTCTTAGTTTTCGCTATTTTTCCCTATATTTTCCTTTTTTTCTATTTTACTCATTTTTTTCCACTTTAGTTTTCAAAAAAAAATTCTTATAGAGTCAAGCATATATAGAGAATTTTATTTTCTTGACTTTAATTTTTTGAAAACCTGAAAAATTACGGCAAATTTTCAAAAATAGGGAAAAAAATAAGGAAAAATAGGAAAAAAATATTGGAAAGTAGAAAAAAAATATGGATAAAAATAATAACCGAACTTAAAATAAAAATTGGAAAAAAAGGGGAAAAATGAAAATTATGGAAAAAAAATAATGAATAATATGGAAAAAAATGAAAAATATGGGAAAAAATAATGAAAAATATGGATAAAAATCATGAAAAAGATGTACCTAAAAAAATAATGAAAAATATAGAAAAAAAATATGAAAAATATGAAAAAAAAATAATGAAAATACTGTTATACCGGGTTGTTTTTCGAAAATGTCATTATTTAAAAAAAATCGTTATCTACGAAGCCGTGAAAGGTATTCAAAATTTAAAAATAGTAAAATGTAGGAATTAAATAGGTCAACAAGTCTTATATGAAGCATTTTCCAGAATAATGTCAAGAAAGTTGAGAAAAAAATAAAATATGAAAAAAAGATCCTATGAAAAGCTTTATACATTTTCTTTCAATTTTGATAGGATTTGAGATATTTCGAAAATTGTCCAAAATTACCAGTTTAATTTTCGAATTATTTCAGGAAATGTCAGTCTTAAATAGTTCGACAAGAAAAATATAAGCATAGTCGACGACGTTTTAACATGTGTGCAAAAAATGTCTATGCGGAAAAACGGGGCAGGGGGGTCGTAGTCGTTGCATTTACTACACCCTTGTGGTTAGTTGCTTGTTAAATATGCTAAGGCAGGTAGTTTTTACAATCGACCTTTATAATGAGAACCAAATATATCTTCCCTCTTACTATAACTGCGCTATTGTACTCGACTTTTTTTTTATAAAAATCAAGTGTTTATAAATATTTATTAGACTGTTTAGACAGTTGAGCACTAAAAAAAATCATACATTTTTTAAAATTAATTAATTAAATCCTAAAAGGTACATTTTTATTTGAAGGTCGAATCCTGTAATAAAATTTTAATTATAACTATTTAATTTTTAGTCTAATTCAAAATATTCAGATAACAAGTCGCGTAAATTTTGTATCAAAAATGTAAGTTTTTTTTTTAATTTTTTCGTATTTTTGTTATTAAATATTAATAATAATTAAATAGAAATGAGTATTATCTATTTATTAAATGTGGACAAATGATGATAAAATAAAACGCAAAGTTATGTACTATATAAATACAATAAACGAGGGTGAGAACTAGTTTCGGCTAAAAAAACATCTTCAGGATATATACATAAACAAATGAAAAACAGCAATATTTCTGCCGTAATTTCGAGTTTTGAAAATAAATTTCTATATATGGTATAAGTAGCAGGAAAGTAAAAATAGGTCAAATATTTATATCATTTTTGGGGGTTTTAATGATGCTAAATCGAGTGCTTCTGTAATTTTTTGACAGTGACATTTCCTTTTGACAGATCTCGTACAAAACTAATGAGTTCTTCCAATGGATAACTCAAACCGATATACCAAATTTCTGCTCAATCGGATTAAACGTGTGGCCTCTATCGTGGACGAATACACACACACACAAACAGCTAGACAGACATACAGACAGGTGGATATTTCCATCTTTATCTTTTTTTAGCTCGTTTAGATTACTTTCCCTTCTCGGATGGTGGGTCGGGGAAGTAAAATTATAGCTCTGTCAGATCATTCTTGCTCGTCCAATTCTTAGTTTAAATATAACTATTTATGTACTTCTCTGATGCCATTAAATTAAACATTTTTTATTGTTTTTATGTAGGTGAATATTATTTAATTTTTGCTGTACTACTTACTGCATGCAGATACCCACTTTTTCTAAAATCATCAAAAAATTTACTAAAATAAGGACAACCGAAAATTCATTTTTTTTGTCTAATTAATATTAGTGAGTAACAATTTCCCCAGATTTAAGAAAACTTTTGTAAATTTGGCAACGATACATTAAAAAGTTATCCTTTTTGTTAAAAATAGATTAAAATTCTGGATTTTTATGATAAGAATTAAGATAAAAAATTAATAAATCACTATATTCCGTTGAAAAAAAATGTGTCCCAAATTTTTGTCGTACAGACATTTTTTTGCTATTTTCATTAATTTATAATTTTTACTTTTTTAAAAATAAAAAATTTCTAACATCCCCAGAATTTTTTAAATCCCTAAATCTATATAAAAATATATTGAAAAAACCGATAAAATCAATTAATAAAATATTTAACTTCGCTTCAGTTTTTTTAGTAATTTTTTAGTTTAAACATATTTTTGCATTTTTTATTAGAAACTTTAATGACTTATAAAAATTAATAATTTATAACGGAGTTTGCAAAGTTGCCAAATTCAGAAAACGTCACGAAATCTAGGGAGAGTTTAACCAAATAAAAAAAAAATGATTAAAAATGTAAAATTGCCGAATATTTTACTTTTTAGAAAATATTCGCAAATTTGGCAAAGTCGTTTTGAAAATAACGGGACCATTAAATTTTGTTATAAATTCTCGATTTTCAGATTATAGTAAAAAATAGTAAAAATTCCAATTTTCCTAAAGCGGTGTTGCCAAATTAACTTACATCTGGGGAATTATAAAAGGCCAATATCGCCAAAAAAATCACAAAAATTGTTAATAAATTATTTTAGTGATTTTTTGACATTTTTTTCTGTTTTCTTCTTTAATCATTTTGTTTCTGCAATTTTTAATAGGAACGATTTATAAAAATAAAAAATTAATACATTTGCATTTTTCTTTGCAAAAAGCAGCAATGCATTTTTCATCACTTTAATTATAAAAAAGCAAGAATGCATTTTTTTCTTGTATTATGAAAATAATGCATGTTTTTTTCACTTATATTTGAAAACATGCGTTTTTCTCTCTCAAATTTGTAAAACGCAACAATGCATTTTTCTTCCATGAAATTTTCAAAAAGCAACGTGCATTTTTCATCAATTTAATTTGAAAAAGCAACAACGCACTTTTTGCTCTTGGATTAGGAAAATAATGCATTGTTTTTGACTTAAATTTGAAAAATACGTTTTCCTATCAAATTTATAAAAAATAATAATGCATTTTTGTTCCCTCAAATTTGCAAAAAGCAACGATGATTTTTCATCACTTTAATAAGAAAAAATCAACACTGGACTTTTTTCTCTTGGATTAGAAAAATAATGTATTTTTTTTTTAAATTAAATTTGAAAGAAATGCGTTTTTTTTCTTTCAAATTTAGAACAAGCAACGATGAATTTTTCATCGCTTTAAATAGAAAATATCAACAATGCATTTTTTCTCTCAGATTGGGAAAATAATGCATTTTTTTAACTAAAATAAATTAAAAAATGCATTTTTCTTTTCTCAAATTTGTAAAACTGCAATTTTTAATTTGTTTTACCAATGTTTTGATCCAAATTATTTAGTTTTTGAATTATTTAAATGATCTTTTTTTTCACTTTCTACATTTTTCAAAATAATTTTTATGTTTTAAATTTTATCTATTTACTTTTAATTCTTTTCCGTTTATTTTATATTTATTTACTTTAATTTTCTCCACTTTTTTTTCATTTCTTGCAAAAATATCGATTATTTGACTAAAATTGTAATTTTTCCAATTTTTTCCATTTTATGTTTCCTCGACAATTTTTAAAGTGTCTCAAAATTTTCGTTTGTTTTTCTATTTTCTTAACTAGTTTAAAAATGTCTTAAGATTTTCAATTGTTTTACCAATATTAACATATTAATTTTTTACATTAATTCCTTATTATCTTTTTTCCTTTATGTATTTTTTAAATTATTTCTACGTTCTCCATTTTGCTCTTTCTTGCAAAAATATTGAATATTTTATTAAAATTTCCATTTTTCATCTTTTTTCCAAATTTTTAAAATACCTGATTTTCAACATTTTTCCACTCCCATTTCAAAAAATTACCTTTTGTCCAAAATTTTGATTTTTCCATTTTTTTTCCACGTGTTCTATTTTTTAAATTTTTTCTTTTCTCGACCATTTTTAAAATGTCTTAAGATTTTCATTTGTTTTAGCAATATTTTTTCCCAACTTATTGAATTTTGCATTATTTCCAACGTTTCTATTTTTACTTTCTGCATTTTTTTGTTCCATATTCTCCATTTTTTATTTCTACATTTATAACATTTCTTAATTTTTTCAAAAAATATCGTTTGGTCTAAAATTTGTTTTTTTTTCAATTTTTTCGACTATGTTTAATTTTTCTTAAGATATTCATTTTCCAATATTTTCATTTTTACCTTTTTGCATTTTTTAAATGATTTTTTATTTTCCTTTTCATTTTTTATTTATAATTATTTCTCCATTTTTTGAAATCAACATACTCATTTTTTCATTATTTCCTTATTATTTATTTATTTCCTTTTCCATTGACTTAACTTTTCTCCACTTTTACTATATTTTAAAAGTTGCAAAAAATTGATAATTTTACTGAAATTTTAATTTTTTCATATTCTTTTTCAATTTTTTAAAAAACTGTTTTTGATATTCTCCAAATATCGTTCACTTTTTTGACTATCTGCATTTTTTAAGTTATAAAATTAGTGCTTGTTTACTAACGTTAATAAATAAAATCTATATGTACATTTTTTCTTCTTATACCCGCATCATCCAACAGGTTATCAGCAGTGGAATTATTTCACTTCACTTTTTTTTTTGTATTAGAACTATTCTCCTGAGTTGTGTAGGCGGGAATCTTTTAAAGACACCTCACGTTTGGTTCTATGCTTGAGGTAGTGTTGGACTCTCCCCTGATCCCTCTGCAAGAGTCAGGGGCATACCAACTACACCCTCCTCGGTAATTTGTCCTGTTTTGTGTTGTTTCCTTGTACCCTACTGTAGGAGAGAGTTCTCCTTTTCAGGGATACAGTGGGGGCTGTTGATCTGAACTAGAATGTGTTAATTAGCTTAAGATATTTCATGGTATGGTATGTGGTATGTCCGAGTCGAAGTCTTGTTATTTATACCTTTGCCTTTTATTCACACATGTGATGGCACCCATATGAAAACTATGTTCTTGTTACTCAGCTGATGTAGATGTGCTATGATTAATATGACAATTGGACGATTTTGGTGCTGTTTTAGTATGGGCGAGAGCTGCGCAGAGTTCTCCTGTTGGGATTGTTGATTCTTGAGGGAGCTTAAATCTGAATGTTCTTTCTGGTGAACGACTGCGCATCCCACTCCAGAATTTGCTTTTGATGTGTCTGTGAAAATTTGAATGTAATCAGGGTACGGAACGATTATGTTTTGGTATGAATTGAGAATTATCTGAGGATGGGTTTTATATTTATTATAAGTGAGTAGTTGAAAATTTGATTGAGGTGTGGGAGTAAGCCATGGAGGAGGTATTGGGACCTGTATTTCTTAGACGTGTGATGTTAGTGAGATCAATGGTTGTTAAGATGTTTTGGATTCCCTTGTGATTGTGAAACGGCAGGTGGGATTGATAATTAGCATGTATTGTATGATTTGAAAGTTGCTAAAGTGAGTGTTTCTTCGTTGTGTGTGATAGACTCATAATTTGTCTTAGTAGATCTAGTTCTCCTATCTCGCAGTAAAGACTCTCTATGTAATGGAGATTATTCTAAGAGCATTATTATGAATATTTGATCTCTGTGGTGTATTTTAAATTGCTGTCATTTAGGCTTAAAGTAGGTATATTGATTGTAATCAGTTTTTTGGAGAAAATTATGTACTGTAGAGAAGCTAAAGTAGCTCATTTTGGACCAGTTATTGATTTTGTCGAGTTGTTCTTGCAGAAGTTTGGTCATGTTATTAATGTTCTTTCCCTTCACAAAAATTATCATGTCGTCCGCATATAATCTAGCTTGTACCAGCTTTTTAAGATTTTTTAAAAGGTCATTGATTCCTATTAAGAATAGTGTAGCGCTTATAATGGAGCCTTGTGGAGTTCTATTATTTTGGTGTTTTCTACTTGAGTAAAGTCCATTCGTGCGTACTTTGAATATCCTGTCATTAAGAAAAATTTGTATGAACCTAACCTTGATAACCACAAGTATTCAGCGTTGATACGATTTTGTATCTCCAGGCCATATCAAATGCTTTGTGCGTATGTCGAAATATATGGCCATGCATTTTTGCATGTTACAAAAAGCTTCATTAATTTGACATTTTAAGTATACTAGGTTGTCACTGGTTGATCTGCGGTGACGAAAACCAGCTTTTTCTGGTGTTAATAAATTATCAGATTCAAGCTTCCACATGAGTCTATTATTAATGATTTTTTCTAGGAGTTTGAAAGTGGTGCATGTGAGTGATATTGGTCGGTACGATTTTACTATATTTGGTTGTTTCTCTGTTATTTCTAGTCTAGTTGTTACTTATAGTCTAGATAATGTTGTTAAAGTCTAATAGGCAAGAGACTGCTTCTTCTGGGAGGTTTTTTAAGAAGGATGGTGGAATATCATCTGGTCCTGGAGAAGTTGTTTTTTTAATGTTGCAGGGACTTCTAAAGCTCTGTTTTGGTAACGGGTTTATTGATTGCATCGTTATTATGTTGAATAACTATTTTGTTGGTTTCTTCACTTTCTTTATAATTTAAAAAATCTTTAGGGTAATTTTCATTTGCTGATTGTTGTCGGTATGTCTCTGGTATTTCTTCCACTATTGTCCTATTATCCGTAATTATATTATTATTTCGTTCTAAGGCTTCCATTCATTACTTTAGTTCTTGTTATTTTTTTTATTTTTTTTCCAGACTGTTCACATGTTGGTATTTGAGTTTATTGTTTGTACATATTTTCTCTAAGAATCTCTCTTGCTTTTAGTAGTTACCAGTTTAGTTAGTGCTCGATTTTTCTTAAGTTAAGTGAGGTTTTTGGAGTTTGTATTTAATTCGTTTTTGCACTGCTTGATTGCCTGTTCGCATTCTCTATTCCAGCATGGTACTATCCTGTCCTTTTTTATATTTGTTGTTTTCCCAACTGCAGTTAGACCCGCTTGAATAATACAATCATTAAAATTTTCTAGTGTTTGATCTATGTCTTTGTATATTTCCATATCTTTATCTCCTTCTTTAATCAGTTCTTTAAAGCGAGGCCAATTTGCATGTTTTAGTTTCCATTTTTGTAAGGGGTTTATCGTTCGTAGCTGTGTTGTTGAGGTTTGAAATTAGAATTGGAAAGTGGTCGGTTCCATATAAATCGTCCAAAGCTTTCCAAGTGTGGCCGAGCATCAATGTGGTATCGCGTGGCTGAAAAGTTGCCTATCGCTGCATTGGATCGTGTTGCTGATCTGTGATTAATTAAAGCAAGGTTTGAGCTTTTCGCCATTTTAGCTATTTGTTTTCCTTTTTGGTCGTTTTTATGGATCCCCACCTCAGATTGTGGCTATTAAAGTCCCCTACAATAAATTTGGGTGATGGTATTTGGGTAATTAGGGCCGTTACTTCATTTTCGTCTATTTGGTCATCAGGTGGTATGTATATCTGATGGGTATTTTTGTCAGTGGAATGCTACTTTAGTATAGATGGCAACGGCGCCCTGCATGTTCTCTATATATTCTGTTTTGGAATTGGACATTGTAAGAATTTAGTTTATGTACGTTGCTGTTCTTGAAATTGGTTTCTTGAAGGCATATAATATCTGGAGATAATTAATTAATTAGTAGTTGAAATAAGAGTAAACGAGTGTCATACCTGTTAATATTCCACTGTAATATATTAGCTTTGTTCGCCGGTTAGATTCTGAACCGATTCCGAACTAATTCATAACTGACGTAGAGCGCATGCCTAGTTATGAACCGATTCTGGATTTTATTTTACCGTGAACGATTTTGGAACCAACGAAAACTTCGAACGACAGATATTATTGTCTTTTTTTTATTCTTATTTGTAATTTTTTTATAACCTAGATATGTACTAATCGCTATAATTTATTAGATTATTAAAACAGTGGTATTTGCTACACTCTATACCCTGCACTGCCCTATACCATTCAACACAACAAAACAATTTTATTGCATATCGTATTATTTGTTTATAATTATATCTAAATGTACAAAAATTAATAAACAAAAACAGCTGAAAACTAAGATTAAGATTTAAGATAGATATTGCACATGAGCAGTTGAACCGAACTTTCAGTACTAAAAAAAATTCAAGGACTGCTAGAACCGATTATGAATCAATAATGAAACAGTTCGATGTGATCCGTGAACGGGGAACTGTTATTAAAAATTCAGAATTTTTTATCCGCGAACGCTGCTTGTTAGACTGCGCATGCGAATAGTCCCTGAACTGGTTCTGAATTGCACCTGCGAACAAAGCTATTATTATCCATTTTGAAGACAGGAAAGAAATAAAAATTAAGTTAACTAGTAGATGAGCCGCTTTTGGCATCGTATGGTGGCTGTGTCGAATTTTTTCGTTAATTTTTTACTCAGTTTAGTATATCTGATTTTAATACTTCTATCTTCAGCTTGCGATTGTACATCGTTCAAGATATTTATTAATGCCGGGATTTCTAGTATATAATCTTTAGCAATACCCAAGACATCATTACATCCATATGTATTTTCTAATAATCCTTGAAAATGTTGACTGTCAAGGACAAATTGTGGGACATTTTTTTCTATATACGTTTGTAAGCTATCTGGTAGGATCATTTCTTGGACTGAGTTTTATCCAGATTTAAGTTTCTTCTTGGTTTTATCTGCAGGTGATAGAAATATGTTTTTGTTGTCATTAGGAGATGCATCAAGACTAGAAGTTGCTATTTCTGAGGCGTTACGTTTCATTATTGCTGGTTTTTCTTGCGATGTTGTGGCGAGTTCCGTATGGGATTTAGACGTGGTTTGAAATACTGGTTTGGCTACAGTTGTAGTGGGTATTGTACAAGATATATTTTGCTGCATTATGTTCGCTGGAAGTGACGTGTTTATTGTGTGAGTGAGGGTTTGGGGTTGTTAAGGAATTTGAGTAGAGTTGTTGAGATTTTCTTGTTGTTGAGGATTAGGTGACGTGGATAATTGGGGGAGATTTGTGTTTGGTTTTTGATTAAGACATTGGGACGCTATCTGTCCAGCCTCCTTATATTTAAAACAAGTTGAGTCTGTGGTAAGGAAAATTCGGTTCGTTAAATCATTGTGTTTGATTTCTATGTTGTCAGGAATAAGCAAATTTTCTGGAGGGGATACAAACACTTCACGTCTGAAACTAAGGATATGTCAATAAGCTGGATCTGAGGCCCCTATTCTTAAAAATGTAATCGGTTACATAAGTATAAGTACAATATTTTCTAGTTCACGTGCGATGACATCATGTGGGCTTACGTTCGAGACCACAAGTCATTCGGATGGCGTTATACTCGTCTTGCTGAAATGACCATTCTGTTAATTGAAATTTCTCCATGGTTATTAAGAAAATCATCGACTACGAATTTATTTGTTAAGTAAACAAAAACTCGATTATTATAGATTCGGGATGTAAAAATAATATTTTTTGGATTAACCAATGGGCCAAGATTTAAGAGATAATCTTGAATTTTTAGTCCATCTAGTGAAGTAAACATAATAGCTTGTTCTTTACTAGGGAAGGTCGTTGCATTTTGTATTAATGCAGTAGAGTATAATCTATTTGGTCTGCTTCCATTTGTAGTGGATTGTGAACTAATGTTATTCATTTCTGATTGTTTACTTTGAGGTAAAGAAAAATTATTCATTTAAATCGATTTTTGATTTTATATTTCATGGGATGGGCTGAGTACGTCTCTGTAATGTTGAAAATATTAACTATTAATTCGTTATCTCTTCTTTGTTTGAGGTTAACTTGGTAAAAACTTCCAATTGCTTTGAATTGTTTTGATTTATTCAGCCGTAATTAAACAATAAATAGATTATTAAGTACTTACATCTAGTGCAGAATATCATTGTAATTGTCACTCTTACACTTAATACAATTAAAAAATTGGTATTATTGAGATAAGTGTAAAATTAGAATACCTCATTAAATTTTTTAATTTTTAATTTTCAGATATTCCATTACTCACTTCAGTGAAAATTCCAAGTCGCTCAAAGGGGTTAGATATAAAGAATTTTCAAGATGGGTAAGCAAATATACATGTTTTTTGAAAAAAATATATTTTTCAAAAAAATCTAAATTTTTAGTATAATATTAATATGATTATAAATATTAATAATAAAATTATATTGTTTTCAAGTTTGATATTTGTTAAAAATTTGTTAATGTTGTTCTACATTTTTAGATATATTGTACATCATCCTATATACTCCCACTTAAGTAATTAATTTTAATTATTATACCATTAAATTTTTTATTTGGTTTTAATTTTATATTACTAAAGTTAATAACCGTCCTAAAACAATTGGAGTATTTAAAAAACATTATTTTATAAGTTTAAATAGAATAATGGCTTCTTTAATTGGTAAATTTTTTATAATTGTATAAAATTTATAAACTGTTAATATTAATATTTCGTAAATTTTTCAACGTAAACGTACAATTTGCTCTAAGGATAATAAATCCTTTAAATCAGGATTTCGTATTATTTATTTCTATAAATTCTTAACAAAAAAAAACGTATATTTATTAAAAACAATTTATATTATTGATAATAGTTTGTGAATATAATTTAATAAATTTTTTAGACACCCTTTTACCGCCGCTGTTTGAAATGGATAACTATACAAGTTGCATGGAAAACAAAAATAATCTTTACTGCAACGTTCAAGCTACTTTAAACATTCCTAAGACGAACACAAATTTGATAGACATTATAAAGGTAAGAACAATATATATAAAAATATTTTTTCTACAACCACTATGCAAAACACGCTTTTCTACACAAACTTTTATAAGCAAGGCAGGCCTTTTCTTAATTTCTTTGATATCTGATGGAAAAGTAATAATTTAGAGTACAAAAAGTACACGCTATGGCACTTTTTACACGGAAATATCAAACACACCTATGACCTGTTAACTTGTTTTGACAAGTTACTGTTTTTATTTTATTAATAAATGTGTTTGTAAAAAAATATTGTGTCTAACTTGTACGCAAAGCACTTTTCCTACCCGATATATTCTGAGCTCTTGCGCACTTGTTGTACAAACTACTATTACCTAAATTACTTGACTGAATTTACATTTTTATAATAAAAGTTCGAAAAAAGTGGACTGTGTATTTTTATCAAGAGATAATTATTAACCCAAAACCAAAAAGTTTTTACTAAGTCATATCATGGTCCAACATAAAAAATCCTTAGTGTGCCTCTATTTCTAGGAAGAAACGCCGATTTACTGAAATTTTTCTTATAGCAATGAGATATGGGTCAAATTAAAGTATTGATGCCCACGATACCAACGAGACGAGACTTTCATAAAATCTTGTCTCGTCTATCTGATGAAATAAGAAGTATTGTCTCGAGTCTCGTCTCGCAGCCTCCAATCTCGTCTCGTCTCGCTTCTCATATGAAAGTCTCGTAAAAGTATCGAAATATTGTCATGCATGTGTTCCCGTCCAGTAAGTGTTACTTACCTACTTTCTATTGTGTAAGAGTATAGGAAAAGAAAATTAACATTATTTTAGAAATAGGTAAAAAAAACTGCCAATAGTTTTCTCGCTCGCAAATGTTTTTATTTTTCACCCTATTGACATAACAAATATCGTGCAGATTCGTTATTTAGGTGATTTCGGTGTTTTATTATAGTTAATATGTTCATTTTTCACCATTCAATTATATCTGTGTTTTTACTACTCCAAGGAATTATAATATTTTTGAAGCTCCTGCATCCATTTTCCTTTTTCGACAAGGGTAGGACTTTCTGCGTACAAGACAATCAAAATCGGTTATAAAATATTTTTGGTCCATAATTTGGATCTTCTCGTCCTGCCGTTTCTTTTGAATGTTGTACCCTCTGATTGATGAAAATAGATTTTGCATATATCTTGAAATTTCTGAACAAAATCTCTTTTAATTCTTTGCCCCACTAAAACTGCAGCATAAATCCAGTTAGTTTTACGATAATTCTTTAATTTAAATAAACAAATGTTCTTAAGATTATCTATTATTATATTGATACATACAATCACCATCCCAGTTGGTTGGAAAATATTTGAAAGTTAACCAGTAATTTATACAATTTTTCTAAAACTATTCATTCTTCATTTTGACACAATCCACTAAGTCCATTTCTGCCTTGCTTACTTGCAATGTATCATCACTGGAATACTAGCCACACCATTCAACACAGGTGTCAGTTTTTTTGAATTACTAGTTGCTTCACACGTGCTTCGGAACTTAATAAAAATTGGTCTGACCGTTTAATTTTCGAAAAAGTACAACGTATTTTCCATATCGCATTAGAATAATCTTTTTCTTTAACTTCATCTTCCTCATTGACACTGTCGCCACTCAATTCTTCATTTGCTTCAGAATTTGGTTTCAGCAACTTTTACAGATCTTGCATGACCAGATTAATTACATGTTCAAAACATCGAAAATGGCAGTCCTATACGTTTAAATCGACGTCTATCAACGTAGCAAGACAATTTCGGAAAATTAGAACGGTGTCTTATTAGTAATTTACCGCTTTTTTGCCGTTAATAAGTTGTGGAAAAATAAATTTTGCCGCTCTTTTTTTCTATTAAAAATTAAAGTTAGCAAGACAACTGCGTAAAAATTGACGATATCAAAAAACTAAAAGCTGGAGAATTTGCCGCTTTTTTGCCGTTAATTAGTTGTGGAAAAAGAACTTTTGCCTCTCTTTTTTTATTAAAAATTAAACGTCTTGCTAACTTGATATCAAGTTAGCAGGACACCTACGTAAAAATTGACGATATCAAAAAACTAAAAGCTGGAGAATTTGCCGCTTTTTTGACGTTAATTAGTTGTGGAAAAATAAATTTGCCGCTTTTTCTTAATTAAAAATTAAACATCTCGATAACTTGATATCAAGTTAGCGAGAAAACTGTATAAATAATGACCGATATCAAAAAACTAAAAACTGGTGAAATTGCCGCTTTTTGACGTTAATTAGTTGTGGGAAAAATTTTGCATTCTTTTTTTATTAAAAATTAAATATCTCGCTAACTTGATATCAAGTTAGCGAGACAACTGTATAAATAATGACAATGTCAAAAAACTAAAAAAAATAAAATTCAAATTCAAAAGTCTAGTAACACAAATATTTAATAAGAGTTGGAATTGGCAACTAGTTTCGGCAAAATAATGTTATCATCAGGCCTATAATACAAATGTTCGATATAAGTAACAAAAAAAGGATAACAATATAGTAGAGACTTACCAAAAAACATTTGTATTATAGGCCTGATAATGGCATTGCAACTTTTATTAAATATTCGTGGTACTAAACTTTGAATTTTATTTACTTTATCGGTGGACCACATTTGAGATTATGGATAACCTATTGGATTTAAAAAACTAAAAGCTAGAGAATTTGTCGCTAAATAATTGTAGAAACCAAAGATTTGTCGCCTGTTTTTTGTTTCCAGGTTTTTTATAAAGCAACTTCAAATTTTACAAAAAAAAATTTACTTAAATGAGTAATTGTTTTTAGTCGTAATATATGTTTGAATAAATAAATATATCATTCAAGGCATATGAAAAATTTTTGTACAACTCTTGTCTCAGCGAAAAGTTTTTCTCCAATTTTTATAACAATTTGTGCTACTTTACCTCAGAGGCATTCAAATTTTGATTAATAATTTTTTGACACTCCCACAATCCGGTTTTTATCATAAAATTCCATGCAGTGTCTCATTTTTATTAGCTTAAATTTTTTTAAACTAGAGAATCGTTAAGAATACAATTCAGAACAATTTTAATAATCTTAAGAAATTTTTGGAACTTGATACATTGGAAATTTCATAGTAAGCTTGAAATGAAATGAATCTGAAATGTTGATTCAAAAGACTCATGGATAGAAACGAAATTGAAAGATAAAAAAATTAAAAAACCCGGCAATTTTCATTTCACAACTAATTAGCGACAAAAAAGCGGCACATACTCCTGCTCTCAATTTTTGATATCGTCATTATTTACGCAGTTGTCTTGCTAACTTGATGTCAAGTTAGCAAGATGTTTAATTTCTAATAAAAAAGACCGCGTGTTTGATATATTAACATGAGTTTGTTACTAGTTACGGCTCTGGCATGATTTTTGTTATTATTGACTTTTGTTTATAATTAATGTCATAAATTTTTTAAGTTAATAAAAAGGTATAATTTTGGGAAGACAATTTTTGATTCTGATGGCAAATGCCAATCTCAATGCGGTATCAATATAACCACAAACACCGGCAAAATTTATTTTTCCACAACTAATTAACGGCAAAAAAGCGGCAAATTCTCCAGCTTTTAGTTTTTTGATATTGTCATTATTTACGCAGTTGTCTTGCTAACTTGATATCAAATTAGCAAGACATTTAATTTTTAATAAAAAAAAAGAGAGCGGCCAAATTTATTTTTCCACAACTAATTAACGGCAAAAAAGCGGCAAATTAGTAATAAGATACGGTTGTAATTTTCCGAAGTTGCCTTGCTAAGTTGATAGACGTTTTAAATCGGGAATTAGTTTCTGAAGTTCTGTAATAATAGATGTATTGGTCGAGGCATTATTCATTCTTATTTTCTTGAAGTTTGTGGATTAAGCCTTTATTGTCCATGTGCAGGAACAAAATCTAGTGTGATACATTGAAATTCCCGATAGTCATCTATAAAATGTGTTGTAATTTCATAATAAGGAGTACAGCTGATAGAGGTCCAGTCATCTATAGTACGACAAAGACTTAACCTACTACATCATGTACCTTTTTAATTGAAATTGATAATTTATACCGTTTTCGTAAAAACGAAACAGATTAATCAGGGACTCTTTCAAGAGAGGCGATTAACTAAGCGGTAGGGGACTCTAAAGCTTTAGTATCTTTATTTTCTTCTTATAGTTAAAACATTTTTAAAACGCAACAGCGGCATATCATCATATAATAAAAGAACACACACGAAATCCGAATCGTCTCTCACGAGACCAATAAAAGTCTCGTCTCGTCCCAACCGAATATCGTCTCGAATCTCGTCTTGTTTTCGAGACAAGACCATGCGACACTCTCGTGGGTACCAATACATTAAAGGTCTCGGTTTACATATAACTTAAATTGCGAATTGCCGTAAAGTTCTTTTTAAAAAAATTTATTTTTTCGAAAAGACAAAAGTTCAAAAATTACAATGTTTACTATAAGAATGCAGAATCTATACTAATTAAAATAAAATTATAATACAATGAACTGCTGTTAGATAACATGCAATTAACGCATATTAGAAATGTGTGAAATGTCCACTCAGCGCTATCAAAGGTGAGCTGAGTTCAACACAATGCTTATTAAGGGTTAATGGTACAGTAACTTATATATATATATAAAATTTTGAGGTCTTTCGCCGTTTTTCCAGTTTTCCGGAAAAACTACGAATTGCCAAGAATTTAATTTAGATAATTAAATTCTCTACAACTTTTATGTTAAGCTTTTTTTTTCAATTCCCTCAAATAAATGTGCGTGTAAGTTAAGTGTAAAATGTTTTACTGCAAAGTTGTAGAGCATCAAATTCCCTACAACTTTTGTACTCAACTTTTCTAGAATTACCAATTGTTTAGCCGAAGAGAATATAGAGGTGCGCGGGGTACACTGGATCGTGGGTGACAGTTGTTCAACCTCCATATTTTTCTCAATTTGACCAACGCGAGAAGCGTCGCGACGCTTCTCGCTCATAAGCAGAGAATGAATCTTAGCTGACACGGATATAACTATGACAGTCAGTAGTCCTACCCATTTTTATTAACACTTGTTATAACAGTGTCTTAATTGTCAATGGGGCACAGCGAATCATGATCCACTCTGCCTCATCGATACTTTTAAGCGTTTTAAGGATTTCTATGATAAAAGGATATATTTTTCCAAATTCAAAATGCCGCGAAACACATTCAGAAGGACTAATATAGGAATGCACACAAAAGAACAAATGCAACATGCCCTTGAACTGATTAAAAATGAAAATAGCAGCATTAGGAGAGTAAATGAATTAATAAGGATTCCCTTCACCATACATCGGAGATATTATCAGAAATCCAACAATTCTCAGGGCCCTGTAAGATTAACTCCTAACTATGTAGTGAGCAAAAAGTGTTCACGACTGAACAAGAACAGAGCTTGCTGGACTATATAATGAAATGTAGTTAAATACTTTATGGGATGCCACTTCAAGAAGTTCGGCAGTTTGCATACGAAATGGTAGTTACCAATGAGATCAGCGTTCTAGAGAAATGGCACGAAAGAAAATGCGCAGAAAAGGAATGGCATAACTTCAGGTAGAGATATAGTAAACTAAGTCTCAGAAGACCAGCAGGTTATAGTTTATCAAGAGCAACTTCCTTTAACCTCTACAATGTGTAGATTTTTTCAACAAAACTTAAAGAAGCCATGTCACGTGATCCTGCATTCGCTGGTGGTACACAAGGATATATAACCGCTACTAGACAGGCACAACTACTCTGCAAAAATAACAGAAAGTACTGGCTGTTAAAGGTCAAAAGCAAATTTCTAAGATAACAAGTGGCGAAAGAAGAGTTTTGGTAACAACCTGCTGTAATGTTAATGCAGCGGGAAATTTCCTGCAACCTGTCATGATATTTCTCGGCATCCATTTCAAACAACACATGTTAAATGGTGTCCCTCCAGAATGAATAAATTGTAAGTTATTCGTGGAGGATTTCAATAAACATAATAACAGTAGCAAAGAAAATCGAAGTCTGCTTATCATTTTCATTTAAGTGGTTAATTTGTCCAAGGAGAATGGTGTAATTATATTAACAGTTTCTCCCCATCCAACTTGTAAAATGCCGCCCCTGGACGTTGGTTTATATAAGCCATTTAAAATTGCATATAACTCTTGTCTAGATAGTTGGATGATGAGAAATCCTGGCAAACCAATTACTATCTATGAAATAGGGGCTTGCGTTCGAGAAGCAGATATGACAGCTACTTCTTACTATCTATAAAAATGATAGATAGCTCCCCCCTAATGCATTAAGGTGGTGGATTGATTCCACCCTCTACCGGCACCAAGTTGGAATTGCTGTTGGTCGCTTTTACAGGATTTTGTCATACTAAGCGGCTTGCCTGGTAGGAACCCATCAACCTACGATAGATGTCATGACTATCTATCATTTTTATAGCACTTAGAAATACTTGGGGTATACAGAGTATTCTTGAAACTATGCATTCCGACAAAGTACCACTGATGATTCCTATAAGGATGAAATATGTATGGTAATAGTCGGAATGTAGAGTTTCAAAAACTTACTCTATTTGTATTTGATTCTTACCATCTGATATAACCAATAGTGCAATGGTCATAAATGCTGAAGGTGAGCAGTCAAACTCTACTGAAGCGCTGGCTTCAGGTAATTTATCTTGTAAAGGACAACCTGATTCTTCAAATAATTTTATCTCACTAGAAAAATTTCGTGGTTTCCAAGTTGCTGGTCCAAAATTGGACAAAAATACAAGACGCAAAGGCAAATCGATGATAGCAACTTATATGTATAACTGAAAAAATACAAATAGAAGAACGAGAAGAGAATAAAAAATGCAAACGGTATAAAAAGAAATGTTCTACATGATAAAGAAGAAGAAACTACAAATGATGATGATGATTATAGTGTTCATTCCGATGAAGATCCATCGAACAATAAAAATGAAGAAATCTTCATAAGCCCAGAATCTATGCAATCAGTTGAGGAAAATTCATTTTTGTTGAGTTTCAAATAAAAGTTTATTTTGTAGAAAATTTGAGATACAATAAAACTTTCCTTGTCTATTTTCTGATATTTTTTTTAATAAAAATTCTATACGTAAAATACTAAAATAGCTCTGTAACTTGAAAACCAATGTAATGTTCTCCAAAATAATTAACCATTTGCCCATTTAATCGTCTTCGTATCTCTTATGGTTTAGAATATAGCAATGCTAGCACATAATAAAAGAAACGGTCTGTATAGTATTTTCCTCACAACTCATCCTTATTTTTGATTGGGCGTTATAAAATTATTGTTTAAAAGACTGAAACCTTCAATTTGACCTGTGTCCTGTTGCTGTAGGAAAAGTTTCGGTAAAGTTTCCTAATTTGAAGGGACTACAGGTACAAATCAGATATTCCAATATTCTACAAAAATTTGGATTCAACATTTTATGCACTACTAAATTTTTAGACAACAGTGAACAATAAACAGAAATTCGATCGAAATTTTATACACAGAGGATTGTGCATAGCCAAGGAAGAGATTGAAAATTTTACCCAAGTAACAAAAATCTCTAACGAAACTTTAAAAAAATTTGGTTCCGTTGATATATCCGAAGTAGAAGTTATATCGTGCATGAAAACTGATATCCCAGCGACGACATATGATATAGTGTTATTGTAAGTATATTTTGAAATATGTTTACTTTAAAAAACTTTTTCGATATGCATATTTTAGGGTTTTAGCAATTGGATATGCATCCTTAGTATTGTATGCTACGTTTTACGAAAGGATGTTTGGAAAAGAAAAAACTACAAAAAGTGGTAAGCTATAAAATATTAATTTTCTACCTTAGACCATTTACTATTAGTTACCTTGTTTACATTTTTATATACAATATTTTGAAGTCGATACATCTTGTCTCTTTCAATGACATTTATCTGGGTGAGGGGTATCCGGTGTATGCGGGGAAGTGTTTACAAATATCAATAGAAGTGGCGTACGCCCAAGGAACTTACCATAAGTATCGTTTACAATTTAAATAACTCAATAAAACTTTAGAAAATGGCTTGGACATTTATTTAAACTCTCGATGAGTTACTTGCGATACTGTTTGTTTACGTGTTTGCATGCAAACAAACTGTTATATCACAACCTGCTATGCTTAGATATCGACTTAAAGAGAAGGATGGAAAATTGATGTCTAATAGTAAATGGTCTAAGTTTTCTACCAATCACGTATGCCACTGTTACCATTTTTCGTACGTCAAAACTGTCAATCATGCATCATTTAAATTCATTAATACAATGAAATATCTTGATATTTGATTTAAATTTGTGTATACGTCCTAGTTTACAGCTGTATTGGACTTACACGATACCTACATTTGCTGCCGTTGATCCATCCTGAAACCGTCGGTGTGATATTTTCTTACGGGTGAAGACTTTCATTAACTTCGGTCTAGTCCGTACTACGATGCCCTCCTTATCCTTTTCTTTTTCTTTCATGACTGCTCTTGTACATGTTATGTACTCCTCTGTCAGTATCTCCCATAATTCATTTCTTGTTTGCGCCAATTTCATGCATTCGTATAGTTAATTTGGCTGTCTTTTAGTCAGTTGGGAAACTTTACTGTGCTAATCTTTACTAACCAGTCGCTCGCAATGTTTCGATGTTTTTCACCGCTTTGATGGGTTATTCTATATGGTTCTGGTATTCGACCAGTGTTCTCTTATACTTGTTATGCGTCAGTACCCTTTTGCTTCGTTGCATTCTTTTTTTGCTTTCTATGTTTTCGTCTTACCAATATGGATGTGATTTCTTTGGGTTTTCTATATGCCTTCTTTATGCATTTAGACTGATTCTTCAGGGTGTCTTCATTACCTATTTTCTTGATGTTCCACAGTAGACGTTTCTTAAATCCCATTTAATTATTCTGTGGCTAATGGACTACATCCAAGGCTATTTCCAAAACACACACACACAAGTTTCTTATTTTATCTGTGTTTTTTGCCCAGTTTTTTGGGTGGAATCTCCAATCTCGAAGTGGATGTAGACGTGTTCAGTTCTATGACTTTCCGCTTTTAGATTTTTCTTGCCAAATTGGTGGTGGCCAACTAGGTACGTGATTCTTCCTTTTGCCTTTTTGTGAATGCAACATTTTAGATTTTATCTTGAGACTCCTTAATGGCCGCTGTGGTAACTAGTGCGATTTTATGAAAGTCTGATAGGTCTAAGAGCGAGTTCTTGTCTTGTGTTTTGATGGCGACAAGCTCTGGAGCATTTCAATATCTTCATTGGGTTTCCTAGCTGTCATCAATCCTGGCTTGTTTCGTATGCTGCTTTAAATTCGCCCCCCCCCCCACTTTGAGCATCACATTTATCTAGGTTATACTCGTAGGACAAGCATTTTGTACAACTTTATATGTTTAATAATTTTTCTAGTCTGCATTTGACTAGGCATACTTGTAAGTATCTATTTTCTATCAGTCTTAGTTCGTTCAATTTGTTGTCTTCTTCCTAATGTTATACGGTTTCTATGATGGACTGTATTATGTATTCTGCAATTGAGTCTGCTTCCATTCCACGTATGTGCATGGTCGTATAACTCTCGATCCCTAGTTACCTAGTTTTAAGACATAAGGTATGTTGCTTAAGGTCTTTATAAATATTCGTTAGGATGTTTCGGTTTTTTCTATGATTAACAGGAGTTTACCAGCTTTGTATTTTTTATGCTTTTACTGGCATTTGCTAAAGAGTTTGTTTCCACTATGGCTTTCTTCTAGAGAGTCCTGGGCAACTATCTGATGAGTTCATTTAGTGATTAAAGCTTAAGATACCCTGTAACTATTCCCGTTGATTGCGACGTCAACATGTTTCGCGTGATTTGAGGAGGAATACGCCATATTGGATACACAGAGTGTCAAGGCTGAATTAATGAGCGTTTCTGGTTGAACACCCATGTGATAGTTTGATTTGAGCCAGATGGTACACTTTGCTGGGGTATTAATGTAGCGTTTTATGAAGGCAGTATACAAGACGTTACCCTCGCCCATGAATCTCAAGTTTTCCCTGCAATTTTGTGATTTTTAGGTGGAAGGCTTACACCTTTATGTTAAACTAGTAGTTCTGATGATAAGTTCTCGCTTTTCAAGGGCAACTTCTAATTTCTCCTCTAATTCAATAGCTTTATATTGACAGAAATATTTTATACATTGAAAAGGAGTGGAAACACTAGATTGCCTTACGTCAGTCCATTTTTCTGGACCTTTCATCTGCTATTTGTATTTTGGAGTGAAAAGTAAAATCTTCTGTTCAGGAATAATATACCAAAGACTGAAGTTAGCCTATTTTGTTGTCTCATATTGTTTTCTTAATAGCCTCCTGTGGTTTACAGTATCATAAGCAGCTATCAAGGTAAAGGACGCCTTTTAAAGCTATTTTCCAGATTAAAGTTAAAAATTTGATGGGATATAAAAACTGTAGGAAATTTCATTCATTGCAACTTTGCAATATAACATTCTGCACTAAAATGCATTGTCATCAAAATAAAAAAAAAGACAAATTCTACATGTGTATTTTTTTCGCCCTCTAGCGGCGAAACTGAAAATTTGCATACAAAAGCTTTAGGGAATTTTATTCTCTACAACTTTACCTCATATTTTCTTCGAAAAATGGTACTGAAAATCTCCAAAAAATTCCGGATAGCATACATGTATATTCTTTCTCCCCTCTAGCCGCTAAATTGTGCGTAATTCTAAAAAAATTTCTACATTTTTTATTTCTGAGGATGCGAAAATTATGGCCATAATAGAAAGTTTGATTTATTTTTAGAAATATAAGTAAATGTGTTATTTGATTAAATTATTTACACGAAATTTATCCACAGAAAGTTGTAGTTAAATCCGAAAAGATTATTATTATTTAACATATTTTTTAATTTTAGCACAATTTTTAAAAAAATTGTCATTACATTACAACTGGCAACAAAGAAATACAAAAGGAAATGAAGATTTTCGAAGACTCTTAAGTATGCAAAGCTTAAGATTTTTTCTAATGATGGGTGTAATTTATGATCACGTATTATTTCTTTATAGTCTGACTTTTATGTCGAATCCAGATCATTTCGAAAATGTAAGTAATCTTTATAAATTATAATAATTTTAATAATAATTATTTATTTTTAGGTAATTAAGTACGTTTTCAATCCTCTTTGCGTATTTATTGTGATTCCATTTTTTATGATTTCGTCATGGCTGTTGATTTTGCAAACTCATAGTTTATTTAAAAAACAAGGAGAAATTTCATTTAAAAATGTTGGAATTATAATTTTAAACAGATATTTCAGGTAATTATTTTATTTAAATAAAACAGCAAAATTAAACAAAATCCAAAAAATTTAATAATCAGAAATTTTTCAAAAATATTATTTTAAAATCTGAAAAACTTTTATAAATTTTAAAAATGCCAAAACTAAGAAAGGAAATTGCTGTAAAGACAAAAAATAAATTAACTTCATTGTTAGAAATTTGCCAATAAAAAATTAACTCCATAAAAGAGAAATTTGTCCAAAAAAAAATTATAAAAATGGAGACGTTTCTGAGAAACTATTTTATAAAATAATAAAACTTGAATAAAATCGTAAATTGTGAAAAATAAAAATTAACTTCATTGTCAGGCATTTTCTAATAAAAAATTAACCCTAAAAAACAGAAATTGTCGAACACTATTAATAAAAATAAAGACGCTTCTGAGAAACCATTTTATAAAATAAAAAATTAAAATAAATTTGGAAAATGTCAAAAATAAAAAAGAAGAATGTTGTAAAAACCGAAAAAAAAAAATGAAATTGTTTGTCAGGAGTTTTCCAATAAGAAATTAACTTAAAAAAACAGATAAATAAAATTGAAAACACAAAAAATTAAACAAAAGCAAAAAAATTTAAGTCTCAGAAATTGATATTGATAAAGAATGAGATCGTTTCTGAGAAATATGAAAAACTTAGATAAATTTGACACAATGTTAAAAATAAAAAAGGAAAATGCTTTAAAACCTAAAATCATATTCATAAATTTTCTAATAAAAAAAATTAACCCTAAAATATAGCAATTTTAGAAAAATATTAATAAAAATTCGTACTTTTCTGAGAAACTAGTTAAACGAAATAAAAAACTTGAATATATTTTGAAAATGTACAAAAAAAATTTAAATTGATTGTCAGAAGTTTTGCAATAAGAAATTAAACTAAAAAAAATAAATAAAATTTAAAAATGCAAGTAAATGAAAAAATCGGAAAAATACAACAAAAAAATTAATTTTCAGAAATTTTCCAAAAATATTGGTAAAGAATGAGATCGTTTCTAAGAAACTGTTATAAAATATAAAAACTTAGATGAATTTAAAAAATGTCGAAAATAAAAAAAGAAAAGCTATAAAAACTAAAATAAAACTAATTTTATTGTTAGATTTCCAATACAAAATTTACACTAAATAATAGAAATTTTTGAAAAAAAATAATAAAAAATGGAGACGTTTCTAAGAAAGTATTTTAACAAAGAAATAACTTGGAAAATGTCAAATATAAAAATAGAAAAATTTGTAAATAAAACAAAAGAAAATGAGAGAAATAAAATTGAAATATGCAAAAAAATGAAAAATGCGAAAAAAAAACTTCAAAATTAAACAAAATCTGTGAAACCTAATTCTCAGAAATTTTCTAAACATATTAGTGAAGACTGAGATCTTGGATAAATTTGAAAAATATCAAAAATTGTCATTGTCATTATCAGAAATTTTTCAATAAAAACCCTAAAAAACAGAAATTTTCCAAAAATATTAATAAAAACGGTGAAGTTTCTAAAAAACTATTTTAACAAATAAAAAATTTAAATAAAGGAAAATGTCAAAAAAAAAGGAAAACGCCGTAAAAAAAAATTTATTTGATTGTCACAAGTTTTCCAAATTTAACCTAAAAAAACAGATACATAAAATTGAAAAATGAGAAAAAAAATAAAAATCGGGAAAAGAAAACAAAAAAATACACAATCTAGAAATTTTCTAAAAATATTAATAATAAATGAGGACTCAGATGCTTTTAAAGCGAGGTTAAAAAAAATCTAAAAATATTAATGCGTCATTGCCAAATTTACAGAAAAATTCCCTAAATCTGAAGATTTTTTACTACACATAAAAGTAGGCACAAGATGTTAAAATTTTAAACTCACCAACAAAAATTATTCATCTCATATTTTAACTCTATTTCTATCTCTAATTTAAATAGATTTTAAATAGAAAATCTTTAAATTTAGGGATATTTTCGTTTAAATATAATTTCTCAGATTTATGAAAATATTATTCAGATTGACGAATATTAAACAAAAAAAAATGATTCTATGTAATTTTTTGTGTCGATGGGCTGAAGTCCCAAAAAGATTCAACCAACGTTTGAGTGTCCCTAGAATTTGGAATTTGAAAATTACATTTTTAATTATATTTAAATATTTTACAATAAAATTGTGTTTGTTTTAGATTAATTGTTACAGTAGTAATCGCAGTAACTTTATTTTTAACATCATGGATAACCAATCTTCAAGGACTCTTAACATTTACACCTTTAAATTTTAATTCTGAAGCCTGCAGTAAAAATTGGATGAAACTTTTACTATGTGTTGGAAATTTTAATAAACCTCTAGATGTTGTAAGTAAAAAATAGTAGAAATTATGCGAAAATTCTCTGAATACAAAAATTCATCTACTATGAAAAAATGCAAAATAATTCAAATGAAAAAATGCAATAATTCATTGAATGTAAAAATGTAAAATATTTTATTGATAATATGTTCAAGCACTATTTATCCCGGGCACAAAAAATATTGATCGTAATAACTATTATAATGCAAAAATTTAAAAATTAATTTAAAGCACAAATTATAGTGAAATAATGCAAAAATTCTTTAAATGAAGAAATTCAAAAGTTCTTGGGAATGCGATCTCTGAATGCAAGAAAATACAAAAAATCTTTGAGTGCATAAATTCTTTGAATGCAAAAATGTAAAAGATTTTATTGATAATTTCCTCAAGCACTATTTATCCCGGGCGCAAAAAATATTGATCATAATAACTATTAAAATGCAAAAATTTAAAAATTACTCGAAAGCCAAAATACTAAAAGTCTAGTGAAAAAATGCAAAAATTCTTTGAATAAGGAAATGCAAAAATTCTTGCAGTGTAAGAGTAAAAAAAATTCTGAAATGCAAAAAATCTTCCGAGTGCAAAATTCTTCAAATATAAAAATGTAAAAAATTCTTCAGGTACATAAATTTTTTTTGGTAATTTGCTCAAGCACTATTTATCCCGGGTGCAAAAATATATTAATTTTAATAATTATTAGAATGCAAAAATATAAAAAAGCAAAAATGGAAAAATTGTTCCGAGTGAAAAAAATGCAACCATTCTTGAAATGAAAAAAATCGAAAAAAATTTCTAATGTTGAAATTTTCTATAATTAATTCGATCAAGCACTATTTACCTCAGTTTCGAAAAAACTGTATTCATTATAATTATTAGAATACAAAAACGCAAAAATTAAACGAGCCAAAAATGGCAAAATTTTAGTAAATTCCTTTTTTATTATTTTACTAACATAAATTTGCTACAATAATATTTATTTTAGTATAATTATTATTTTATATTTTAGTGCCACGTTGTTACTTGGTACATATCAGCAGATTTTCAAGTATATGTCATAAATTTAGTGGCCTTATACGTAAAATATAAACTGAAAATAAAAAATGCCAAATTTTACACTATCCTTTTATTAGGATCCTGCATATTACATGGATCGTTTTTATACTTCAACGGAAACGACATCATATATTCAACAAATGTAAGGTACGTACTAGTAATAAATTTAAAGTTATTAATATTTTCCTAACAAGTGCGGAAAGTTATACTTTTCCGAACGCAATTGCAGTTGCCCGAACGACGCGAAGCGGAGTTCGGGCATGCAATTAAGTGGGGAAAAGATACTTTACGCAAGTGTTAGGAACAATATTTTTTGTACAAGCGCCTAGAATTAAAAAAAAAATTTACCAAAAAGTATTTTTTCTACAAGCGCCTAGAATTAAAAAAAAATTTTAGCAAAAAGTATTTTTTCTACAAGCGTGCGGAAAGTTACAACTTTCCGCACGCTTGTAGAAAAAAATATTTTTAATTTTTGAAAAAATTTGAAATTTTTAAAACTATTTTAATTTTTTTATTGTTTCTTAGGAATTATGAAGAAAACACTATGAGAACAACACACACTTGGATGGTCTATTACAGTTCAACTTACTCAGTTTGGGCAAGCAGTGTTGTAGGATTAATTTTTGGAGAAATTTATCTTAATACCAAGAAAACTATTAAAAATAATAAGGTAATTTTTTTCGTCAACAATAAATATTACTAATATATAATGCGCAACTAAAATGTAACTATCCATACCATGGGGTAAAATATTGAATAAAAAGCTGGGAGCTTCGAGCTTTTAAAACAACTGGGGTCGACTGGTACCTCATTTTAAGGGTATCGAGTTAATCCGAGTGCGCTAAATCGGGCCAAAATATGCACACGGTAGGATTTAACAATCAAAAATTGTAACGTAACGAAAAATAGAGATGTTGAAAAAGTAACTATACGTCCTTTATTAACGATTATTAATTTAAAATGTGAGGAGTTACTTTGGTTATTTTTGCATGGTCGGTAAATTGGATAGACTGGATGACGTACGACGAAATTATTGTAATTTTATAATGGAAAAACAGAGAAAATTGTGAAAAAATACGGAAAAATGAGAAAAATTAGAGAAAATAGGGAAAAATAAAGTAAAATAGGGATAAATAAAGTGAAATAGGGAAAATAAAGCAAAATAATAAAAATAAAAAAAAATGGGAAATAATTTTGACTATTCTGAATAGACTTTTTCAAGGGCTTTCAAATAACATTTTACAAGTTAAATTCCGTAACATATTGTTTCTGTCATTTTTTGGCAGTCACACTACGGTTTGACAGATGTCGTACAAAAAATAACGGGTTCTTCCGACGGATAACCCAAACCCATATACCAAATTTCCACCTGAAAATGGTCTTAATCATCTCAGGGGACCTCAAAATGGATATTTCCATCTTTATCTTGAAATTTTTTTTAGATCGTTCTAATACTTTCCTTTCTCGGAGGTGGGTCGGGAAAGCAACAATGAAAAACTGGAAAAATTTATTGAAAAATAGTAAGAATATCAGAGAAAATTGGGAAAAAATAAGAAACATTTGGGAAGAATACAGAAAATATTAAAAAATACATAGAAATAGAAAATAATAAAAACAGTGGAAAAAATGGGAGAAATAAAGAAAATAGGCAAAAATAGAGAAACATGGGAAAACATAAATAAACATAGGGAATAATTGGGAAATATGGGAAAAATAGGGATAAATAGGGACAAATAGGGACAAATCGGGAATAGTAGAAAAAGTAGGCAAAAATAGAAAAAATAGTGAAAAATAGATACAAATAAAGACATATAGGGAAAGATAAGGGAAATGGGAAAAAATTAACGAAAAACAGCGAAAAATAGCAAAAATAGAGAAAAGAGGCAAAAACATAAAATATGGAGAAATAAAGGAAAAATAGGGAATAATAAAAAAAAAATGGGATAAATAGAAAAAAATAGGAAAAAATTATGAAAACAGGAAAATAGAAAGAAATAGTAAAAAAAAACGAAAAAGGAAAAGGGAGAGAAAGAGATATTCAAACACGTTTAGAGTTAAAGAAATAACGTAAGAAAGTTTGTTCCTGATGGGGGTCCCCTGACCGCACAAAGTTTTTATTGTATTTAATAAAACAAATAATTTGATTATAAAGATTATAAGATTATATTTTTTTCCGGTTTTTTTTTGTGCGGTACGTTAAGCAGTTAATTCTATATTTAATTGTTTAAATAATTTTAAATTATAAAAAAATATAAAAAAAGTTATAAAAAAAATAAAAAAATGTAATAATTAATTTAATTATTTTTTTTATTAGATAATTTTAATTATTTTTAAATTTTTGTAATTCTTTAAAATTATTTATAAGTATTTTAAATGTTTCAAATTATATTGTTTATTTTTTACTTTCCCGACAGACCTCCGAGATAAAGATGGAAATATCCATTTTGAGGTCAACTGAGATGATTAAGACCATTTCCAGTTGAAAGTCTGTCTGTCTTTCTGTCTGTCTGTCTGTGTGCATTCTTCCACGATAGAGGCCACACGTTTAATCCGATTGAGCTGAAAT
The DNA here is from genome assembly GCA_963243735.1 of Neocrepidodera transversa. NCBI lineage: Eukaryota > Metazoa > Arthropoda > Insecta > Coleoptera > Chrysomelidae > Neocrepidodera > Neocrepidodera transversa. The sequence continues at coordinate 30,201,274 of OY725339.1, forward strand.
TGGATATATGTGTTTGGCTTAACCGTCGGAAGGAGCCATTAGTTTTTGTACTGTCAAACGGAAGTGTCACTATCAAAAATTGACAGTTGCAATATGTCACGCAATTTAACTAGCAATATGTCATTTGAAAGTACTTGAAAAACTCTATTCAGAACAGTCAAAATTATTTATCGAACTATCACCTCTCAAAAATAAAAAGTGTCTAAATTTGAAACTAATATTAAATATCTGAAAAAGTATTCGTGGATACCCGCCGGGAAAGGTTTGTGACGACACAACCGATTTTTTTAATTTTATATTCATCTATTTCTTGTTGTATTAAAGATATTTATATATTTTTTCAGGTTATAACAATGTTATGGGCTGCATGCTTTTTTGGTATTCCTACCCTAGCATTACTGATCTCCACTATAGAAACTAACCGTGAAGCAGCAGCAATTTTAGGATCAATTGTAAGACCACTATTTAATCTTGGATTCGGAATAGGAATATTAGGAATGTCGCTAAATATAGGAGGTATGTTTAAAAACATAATAATTCTTCTTATTATTTAAGTTTAAGTAGAAAATTAAATTCTGTTTCTTTTATACATTCGTCTTTATCTAATTTATTTATTAACGTCAATCAGATAAGGATAAAAAATAATTGGACAAGCGAAGAAGAAAAATGAATAGGAAAAAGAAGGTCTAATAGAAATACAAAAACAGAATGTAGCTGTTGAGACAAACATTGAAAAAAAAAGAGTTGACCTGTCACAGACAATGATGGAAATGTTAGCTGCAAATAATGTAGAAAAATATGATAGGAGAATGAAGAAAACTACGAACTCTGGATATCAAATTCGATCATAATCAGAAAGACATAAAAGATATAGAACCAGTCTACATTAGCGATTTGCTATTTTGCAATCTAATTTTATAAAAAAAATTTTTTTTTTAAATTTTAATCTTGTCATGTTTTTAAATATTTCTGGTGGGGTATTGCTTTGACGAAGGCTCTGATGATGGCATAATATGCTGAAAGCGCTTAGCCTAATTTTAATAAATTTAATTTTACACACTGATGTAGTCGTTTTCACTCTTCACCTGATATTTAGTGTGTACACTATCCTCAGTCACTTATTTTTTTCTTTAATCATTGCTCAAGTTCAAATTGATAAGTATTATTCTGGCATTTGAATTTTTTGTTAAAAACCACCATTCCATTCTGCATTTCGCCATTCTTGTGCATGGCAGCTTATTGAAGACGGCACCCAGAAATTCCGTCATATCTGATTAAAACATAGATTTTCCTAATGAATATTGAAAATTGGCCATTGAAACATCTTTATCGTTAATTATTTATCTTCAAGAGATGCAAAAATCGAACTACTATCTTCTTATGGAAAAGTAACTGAAGACAAATGATGTTGAAGCAGATTTTGAAATTTTGATGAAATTTTTTATTTTAAACCTTATTAAAATGTCCTAATAATTTTTTTTTTGTTTAAGGTTATGTGAAAAAACTATTCGAAACAAAAATTTTTGTGATGCTAGGGAATTTCTCTTATTGTACTTATATAATCCACATGTTGCCCCTCATATTACTTCACGGACTAAAAGATTGGCCTTGGCATGCAAGTTTATATGAATTTGTAAGTATAAAACATGTAATTAAAAATAGAGAATATATTGTTACACATCAAAATGTCCACAGTATAAAAAAATCAATCTGTCAAATGGTCTCACTAATAACAGTATGTATAGGAGTGAGATAAAGTCGAAGTAATAATATTATCATTCTTTTATCATTTTATCAAAATTTAAAATATGTCAAAATCGCAAAATAAAAAAATATTCAGTACCCCATCCAAAAATTACCATAATTATATCAGTTGTCCAGAGTATTGAACCTTCAAGATTTTCTCATTGTAGAATATGTTTTTAAAAATGTAAATTTTCACTTATCTTGTCATTTATTTATATTTAAAGCAAAACAAGGAATATTATCTAAATATTTTCTGAATATTTTTTAAATATTTCTTAAATATTTTTCTATAATTTATAATTTTTAGGTTAGAGATTTAATATTCGTATCCATTATAAGTTGGCCAATGGGAATATTATATACCCTAATGCTAGAAGATCCTGCTCTAACGATGCAGAAAAAAATTTTACCTCAAATAAAACGAAAACAAATTGATGATAATCAAAATTACAAGGAAGGGCAAGCAGATAAACAAAATAACGGAGTAATAAGGAAAGAACTAATCGATAAAAGCAAATTAGAATAAATAATATATAAATATTTCTCACTATACTTTCCCTGTCTATTATATGTTACTATTTACTGCTTAAATGCTATAACCAAAATGTATGAAAATTAGGTTTGTTTCTTTTAATACGTCAAAAAATAAAACTATTTCAAAGAGTTATAAATTATTTTTTCTTTTCTTCTTCTTTTATTTTCAAAAAAATACCTGTAATTAAAGAAGTAATTACATTTTGAAAATGTATGTTAAATAAGGCGTACGCCAATGAAGTTGACATAGGTCATGCTGGACTTGATCTGAATTGGGCATGAAAAAAAACCAACTTCTGTTTTTATTTTAAGATCTGCAGTATCATACTATAATTTTTCACGTGGTGCAAATTTTTTGATATACACTGTTTATAATAAAAAATAGGTATATAATAAGAATAAGACAGAAAATTTAACGGGGATAGATGATTGGTCTGAATGGACAAAAAAAGAAAAAGTAGGACACGAACAAAAAAAAGTAGGACACAAACAAAAAAAAGTGGGACAAAAAGAGGAAAAACAAAAGGGACACAAACTAAGAAAAAATGGGACAAAAAAAAGAAAAAGGTGAGACATCAACAAAAACAAATGGGACCAAAAACTAAAAAAAAATGGGAAAACAATACTTGTAAAAAAGGGGAGACAATAGGGCAAAAGCAATACATTTAGTAAAAACAAGGAGGGGAAATGAGTCATAAAATAGTAGTGGTGAAATTTGGGTACAAAGCAATAATTTCAAAAAATGAAGAAAAATGGGACAAAAAACAGTAGTTGTAAATAGATGGAGGGAGAAAATGGTATATAAAGGAATAGCTGTCAAAAAAATGAAACATAAAAAACTTATTTTATAAAAATGGGAGAAAAAAACTGATGCAAAAAGCAATAAATATGGTAAAATCAAGGGGGGAAATGGAACATATAACAGTAGTTGTAAAAAAGGACGACAGGAAATGGAATATAAAGGAATAGTTGTTAAAAAATAGGAGAGAAATTGGGACAAAAAGCAATCATTAAAAAAAAAGGAAGAAAATAAGACAAAAGATTAACTTTTAAAAAGTAGGCAAATGGGAAATGAAAAAATTGTATAGAGCAAAAAAAAATTGGGACAAAAAGCAACAGATATAAAAGGTAGGACATAGATCAATAATTACAAGGAGGCCAGAATGACCTCCTATAGGGCCATGTCGGTGGCAGGTCAAATCGAGGGGGAGAGGCTATGGGACCACTCTGGACTGCTGCGAGAGATGAGTACTCACCACACTCTCGGAATGGTTTCGGATGTGCTCTCTCCCAGAACTCACATACAGAAGTCCTTCAACGTCCTTCTTCCGAGAAGAGACGAATGGGAAAGGGGGGAGATCCTCTTTCCAGGGACGGCTTATGTACTGTACACAGATGGTTCAAAGACCCCAAGTGGTGTTGGAGCCGGAGTGTACAGCAGAAAACCGAGAGTTGACATCACAGTAAGCCTCGGCAAGTATGTTACCATCTTTTAGGCGGAGGTTTTCGCTATAGAATTGTGTGCAAGAGAGTTGGTAAACCATCATCTTGTCAACAAAAGTATTTATATTTTATCAGACAGCCAGGCAGCTTTAAAAGCACTGAGCTCCAGCCGGCTGGACTCGAAGCTGGTATGGAACTGCATCGAATCCCTGGATCGCATTGCTACCAGTAACAGAGTAACCCTACTCTGGGTACCTGGGCATGAAGGGGTGGAGGGCAATGAGAAAGCCGACACCCTTGCGAAAAGAGGTGCAGAATCCGAGTTCATTGGACCGGAACCATTCTTTGGCATAGCCAAAAGCAGTGCTAAAGACACTATCTGGAAATGGGCCGAGAGGAAAACTCTCCAGCACTGGAAAGATATGCCTGGGTTAGCTCACTCTAAGGCGTTTATAGTCAAACCCTCAGGTAGCACCCTATCGTAGATCCTAGAATGGAGTAGAAGTGATCTACGCATCCTAATCGGACTGCTGACAGGGCACTGTCGTCTGCAGTACCATCTGAAGAAGCTAGGTCTGAGTCAAACATCGGACTGTCGCTTCTGCAGTGTGGAAGACGAAACGGCGGAGCATATTTTATGCTCCTGCCCTGCCCTGGAAATGAATAGGCTTCGTACGTTTGGTTTTGTACAGCTGGAGCCTACCGACTTCAAGGAAGCTTCACCTAAATCAACCATAGACTTCGTAAGAAGGTGTGGATTGTATGATGAATTATAGCCCATAGGGGTGAGCCACAATAGGCCTCTGTTGGCCGCAGTGGAGGGGCGAGCAAACGCTCCACTCACATTGAACCTAACCTAACCTCAATAATTACAAAAAATGGGGGAAAATGAGACATAAAATATAGTTGAAAAAAAAAACGGAGGGAAATGGAACATAAAACAATTTCAGGGAAAAAAACATCAAAAAAAAGTTCCAAGAGAGATGAAAAAAACGAAACAAAAATAGCAACAAATTTAAAAAAAATGGAACATAAAACGGTAATTGCAAACAAAGGGGGGAAAATGAGACAGAAAAGAATAGTTGGGACAAAAACACGGGAGAGAAATGTGATATAAAACAGGGGGAAAAGAGCGTCAAAAAAATAGTTCTTATACAAACGGGTAAAAAGAAAACAAAATGAAGGACAGAAAAGCAACAAAAGTAAAAAAAGGGGAAAAATGTAACATAAAGCAACAATTGCAAAAAGTGGAAAATTGGACATAAAAAATAGTAGAAAAAAACAGAGGAATTATGGGACATAAAACAATTGTAAAAAACAAAAAGGAGCATCAAAAATAACAGTTTTTATAAATGAGTAAACAGCAAACAAAAAAATGGGGGACAAAAAAGCAACAGATGTACAAAAAATGCAAGTAAATGTGGAATATCAAGCAATAATTGCGAATAGTTTAAAATGGATCATAAAAAAAGTTAAAAAAGAAAAACAAAATGGGACAAAAGCAATATTTGTAAATTTTTTTTGGGAAAATGGGATATAAAAGAATAGTTATAAAAGCGGGAAATCGTTACTTAGAGAAGAACCTCGTTTCTCTAGAATTTCCCCACTCCATTCCCCCAAAAAAAATCATAATAGAACCTCGCTTCGCTAGGAAATAGTGAGGCACAACACAAAAAATAAGTAAAAAATAAATGTAGGTTAAAAATCGGGGGAAGAGAAATACCAAAATTGAGGATTTTGGGTTGAATTTGAAGTTAAAATCTAAAATATCTAAAAAATAGACAAGAACTCTCGAAACTATTTGAAGCACTAAGAATCGAAGAACTAAATGAAAGTAGTAAATTTCATCCATATCCTTAATATGCAGAAAACGGAAAAAACACTAACGAAAATAGTTAAAACACTAGGAAGCACTAACGAAGCACTAACAAACGGGAAATTCCCGAAAAAAAAATTTACACATTGGGGGCTAATTTCACGGACCTTAGATGTACAGTAGGACCCGTCAATATTAATGGTAACAATATAAATTTATAAGATTCAAAATTAATAACAATTTTTTTTTCAAACCGCGGCGCCCAGGGCGATCGCCCCGGCCCCGCTCGCACGACGGCCCTGTAAACGAGCCTTTATAATTTTTCGTTTCCAGATAACTTTCAAGGTTAAAACTAACGAAAAAACTATAAGTTCCACCATATATAAAATTAACGTTCATAGTAAGAATTTTATCTTATATCTTTGATGAAAATGTATGATAAATTAAAAAAAAATAAAAATTAGTAAGTTAGAATTTTTTATTTTTTGAATGTTCTTACTTTAAATATTATTTTAAAAACATTATTTTAATTTGTTTTAGAAAAACAGATTAGATTTACAGTAGGACCCGTAAATATTTATTAATGGTACCAATATAAATTTCATGATATTGTATCTTCTAATTTTTACTATTTAAAATTAGGTACTTCAGAATCAAACTAGTAGAAAAATTTTATAAGATTCAAAATTTACAACAAATTTTTTTTTCAAACAGCGGCGCCCAGTGCGATCTCCCCGATCCCTCACGCGCGCCGTCCCTGTAAACTAGCCTTTATAATTTTTAGTTTCCAGAAAAATTTCAAGGTTAAAACTAACGACAAAACTATAAGATCCACCATATGTAAACTTAACGTTCATAGTAAGAATTTTATGTTATATCTTTGATGAAAGTGTATGGTACACTTAAAAAAATAAAAATGGGTAAGTTAGAATTTTTTCTTAATGTTCTAAGTTTAAATATTATTTAAAAACAATATTATGTTTTTAATGAGTTTGTTGTTAAAAGCGATTTTATTTTCACTTTGATTAACGGTGTATTACACTTTACAAATTTTTAATAAGAGGCACAACGACACAATTTTTGATTACACTTTTGCTTACATTATTTATCCATAACTTATTACACGAATGACGATCCTTTTGCTTCAAAAATATATTGCTTCTATTGTAGAACTTTGCTCGATTTTATTAATACGAGATGAGGTAAACTTTGAAGTTTAGAATATTCTGAATTTGAATAAGTGAGAGATATGACGTATTTAAAAGTTAACGGATTTTTGTTTGGTTCAAATATTTTCAGGCAATAAGATTTTATTTAATGGCTAATATGATTTCTTGTTCAATGTAGAGGAGACAAATTTGTTTCTCATATGAATCATACTTAAGTAAATTATTTCTTTTTTGTTAAAAAATAATGTAGTGTATTTTTTTTTCAGAATTGAATTTTTTACCACCTCTATTTGAAATGGATGATTACAAAAGTTGCATAGAAAATAACAAGAATTTGTACTGTAACATTGATGCTAAGTTAAATTTTGATTTACAAAATACCACTTTATTGAAATTTATGGAGGTGAGTTATTTTATTTATAACCAAACAGCAACTTCAGATATTTGCACTTTTTTTCCAGTAATTAATTAAAAAATGCGAAATTAATAATACATTTTTATTGTTTGAATATTTAAATTTATTGGTTTTTGACAGTTTTGTTATTTAAAATGTCAATAACAATGTTAAAATTATTATCAGATACTTGTGACTTATCTAAAATATTAAAATATTCTATTACTATGCAACTTTTTAAATACAAATATTTTTCCGTTTTTAATTATTAATGCTTTGAATAAATCAAAATATAAAATAAATTGAAATACTGAAATTTTAATATATATATTAATATAATATTATATTTTATAATGTATAAATTTAAATTTATTTAATTTCTACCTGACAGTAACTAATGAATTTTAGATATTAATTCGAAATAATTATATTTAAAATATATTTATATTTATCCATTATTGAGTTTATTCCTGCTTGCTAAATATTGTATTAATTAAATTCTTATTAGCATTAAACCAGTTAGAATCGGTTTTACTGAACCATTTTAAAATATTTTAATTATTTCTAAATACCCGGCAAAATTTTATTATTTATAAAAAAAAAAATACGAATATTATTTTGATTTTATATTTTTACCTCTCACCCTTCAGATAAGAGAGGTACAGTAATCATGCTAAAAATTGGGTAGTGAGTTTTCAACGGATAAACACATTTTAAGGTCCCTAGAATACGATTTTGATATTTTCGCGATGATGTGTGTTAGTGTGTTAGGATAACGATAACTCAAAAAATACTTGATTGAAAAATTAAAAATGTTGCTTAAAAGATTCTGATACTGTAGATTAAAGTTTAGTTTTTGGTGTTACCGTGATGACGTAATTACTAAACAAGATTGGAATAAAGTTTTACACATATATTTTATATATAGTTTATTTTCGTGTTATTAAAATTTTCAAAATTTTTGCCATTGTTGCAAGATTTACTAAAAAGTCATTTTTTTTCATACTTTTTTATACTTTTTTCATACTTTTTTGTGTTAACGGTTAATTTTTTATTCAAAGATGGCGAGAGATTATATGGCTGGCTACATCAGAAATAAAAAAGTGAAACAAGATTGTTTTACACAATTGATTTTTTCAACTGGTTAGAATTAAAATGGCCAATTTCGATTTTTCCATGTATTTTTCAATTTTATTCCACTGTATTTTTGTAAAAATTTTGAATTTTATCTGTTTTTTTCCTTTCAATTTTTCAATAATCTGTTTTTATTTGTTATACACGTGTTTTTTACGGTACGGACATAATCATTTTTTCCATTATTTTCATATTTCCTTACTCTGTTTTTAAAATTACTTACATGTTCTTCATATTTTTGTATTTGCATTTTTAAATTTTTTTAATTTTTCTTTTTCATTTTTTTCTATTCTGTCTAATTTTACGCTATTTCTATTTTTTATTTCTGGCAAAAATATTTGTTTTTGGATAAAATTTTAATCTTCTCAAATTTTTATCATTGTTTCAAAAACCCATTTTTGTTTTTAATATTTTGAACTTGTTTAATTTTCTTAATGTTTTTCAATGTTAACTATTTCCTTTTTTCACTATTTCCAAAACATTTTTTGCCATTTTTCCTAGTTTTCATTTTCCCAAAATTTTCTTATTTCTTAACATTTTTACTTTCCCGGACCCATCAAAGGGAAAGTAAGGTGAACAAGCAAAAAAAATTAATCGAGATATCGATGGAAATATCCATTTTGAGGTCCCCCAAAAGGATTGAAACCATTTCCAGCGCATGGTCTGTCTGTGTGTCTGTGTGTCTGTGTGTCTGTGTGTCTGTGTGTCTGTGTGTCTGTGTGTCTGTGTGTCTGTGTGTCTGTGTGTTTGTGTGTCTGTGTGTAATCTTCCACGATAACTGCCGAACCGTTTGACTAATCAAGCTGAAATTTGGTATGGAGGGTCGGTGTGTGCCTAGAATGCGACCATTAGATTTTGGTTTAAATTGGTATAGTAGAAGGTCCTCAAGACCGACATTGATTAAATGCATATGTATCAATTTTTTACTTTTTTTAAATTTTAAGCACAAACTATATATTTTAATGCAAAATGTTGTAGTACAAAGTTTTAAAGCATAAAACTCCCTACAACTTTTATTTAAAACTTTTTCCAGAATATTTAAGAGTTGCGCCACTAGAGGGCGCGTAAAGAATGTGCATGTAGGTTTTCTCTAGTTTTTCTTGATTTTGAGGACAACCAATATAATTTAGTGCAAAATGTTGTAGTACATCGTTTTAGAGCATAAAATTCCCTACAACTTCTGTCTTAAGCTTTTTCCAGAATTTCCAATAGTTGCGCCACTGGAGGACGCGTAAAAAATGTGCATGTAGGTTTTCTTTAGGTTTTCTTGATTTTGAGGACTAACAATGCATTTTAGTGCAAAATTTTCTGATTCAAAGTTGTAAAGCATTACATTTTATTTAACTTTTATCTTTAACTTTTTATAGAATTCCTCATAGTTTCGCCGCTAGATGGCGAGAAAAATACACATTTATAATTTTCGGTTTTTTTAAAATTGGAGGTAAATTATGCTCTTAAGTGCAAAATGTTTCAGTGCAAAGTTGTAAAGCATAAAATTCCCTATAACTATTGTATGAAAATTTTTCCCGAATTCCCAACAGTTTTCACACATGATTTTAGGAGATTCTAATTGTAGCTGTATGATATACAACGTGCGCATGCGCAGCTTAGGTCATCAACATTGAAATATCAATTCGGCAGACGTATTCACCATCGGCTCGCTGTTTTTAATGTGTTCCATAAATTATTGTAATGCTTAGTATTTTGTAATTAAAATAATAATAATAATAATAAATAACATATTCTCTATGGTCGAGCCGGGAAAGTTCTGGGGTGACACAGCCGATTTTTTTAAAATTTTTTCATACTTTTTATTTATTTTTTTAAATTTATTTCTACTTGTAAAAACAATTTTTTTATTTTTAATGTTGCTATTTTTTCGTTTGCGAAACGTTTTATTTTCCTATCCAAATTTGTAATTTTTTTATATATTTTTGAACTTGTTTCCATTTTTACTTTCCCGACCCATTATCCAACGAGGGGGGAAGTTATTATGAACGGGCTAAAAAAAATTATACCAGCATGGATACTCGTCGGCAAAATTTTGGGTTGACACAACCGATTTTTGATTTTTTTCTTTACTTCATTTTACCATTTTTGCAATATTTTAATTTTTTTTCATATTTTCTATTTTAATTTTTTTGCCAATTTTTTTCCATTCTTTAATTTTTCTATTTTCTTTGCTTTTTTTTACCCTAAACTAAAAAACAAAGACCAACTAATCGTTTTTTAAATATATTTCCAAATTATTGATATTTATGCTTATGGTCAGGAGCGGGCTTAGCCAAAATGAACTATAATTTAAATATAAAAAAGACACAGAACTGTACACTCGCAATTTTCCTAGAATTTAATACGTATTTTTTATTTATTGTTTTGTATTTTTAAATGAAATTGCTTAATAAATAATTGAATACTTATGTAGTAAGTATTTGCGTTTATTTTATATTAAAATAATTAATTTTGAAGTTCCCGGACTAGCTTGGTTTCCCCTTCACGTCGCTTCTCCCTAGTATTATAGAATTTTTATGTAGTCTATACTTCATAGTTTAAATATATCTTTGAAAATTCGCAACAAGACTTGTGATAATAGTTTCAATAAAATTGTTGAAAAAAAAATTTATTTGTGCATCTATTAAATCTGAATTACTCGCTGTCACAATTTTGATTACATAATAAATGTAAATATGCTAGTACTAAACTAAATATACGGAAATGGATAGTTCATTAAAGGAAATTAATATCGTTTGTAAATGGTTATGAGAATTTCAACGTACTTAGTAGTTAATTTCCTTTAATGTGTATAATTTAAAAAAAATATATATGTAGATGTATTTTTTTAAAAGTGAGTAAATCAAGTTTACCGAATGCGGTAGAAAAACTGCATTAAATCTTTGAAATAAGAAAATAAAATCGTGACATAAAGATTTAAATATTTAAATTACTAAAGGAACCAATGTTGGTATAAAATAAGCAAATCCGATCCTGTCCTAAACAAATAATGGTCACTGTTGAACCAAAACTTACCCAATAATATTAATATTATTTTTTTAATTGTAATCTTAATTAAAAAATCATGACAAAATGTAATTTCAATAAATAAAGATAAATAAAATTGTATTATTTACTGGGTGACCCAAAATTATCCAAGTATTAGGATATTAATATTTATATTATTATCGGATCTCCATGTAAGGCAACTTTTGTCATCACCATTGCAGAAGAAGACTTACTGTATTACAGGGTGACCCAAAATTACTCAGAATTGGTAATACTTAAGTTACATGAAAAAAAAACCATGAGACTTTACAATATTTCTCCATTTTCATAATTTTTCTCTAAATTTCACAAATATATTATCAATATTATGGAAAAATTCTTACTTATATTACAAGCAAAAAAATTCGAGATTGAAACCATTTCCAGATTAAGGTCTGTCTGTGTGACTGTTTGTCTGTGTGTCTGTGTGTAATCTTCCTCGATAACTGCCGATCCGTTTGTCCAATCAAGCTGAAATTTGATATGAAGGGTTGGTGTGTGCCTCGCTTGATTGAACACACATGTCAGATTTTTCGCCTTTTTTTTATTTTAAGGACAAACAATACACTTTGGTGAAAAATTTTGTTAGTACAATGTTTAAGATCATAAAATTTCCTACAATTTTTTTATCAATCTTTTTCCTGAATTTGCAATATTTACGCTACTAGAGGACGCGCAAAAATGTGCATGTTTGTTGTTTGTTTTCTGTAGTTTTTACAAATTTTGAGGACAAACAATGCACTTTAGTGCAAAGTTGTAGAGCACAAAATTTTCGTTAAATTTTATTTTTAAGTTTTTTTTTGAATTCCCCATATTCCCTTATATACACATTAACCTTTTTTTTATTTTGAAGACAAACAATGTACTTTGGTGCAAAATGTTAATAGTTCAACATTGTAAGGCATAAAATTCCCTATAACTTTTGTATCAAACTTTTTCCAGAATTACCCATAGTTTTCACCTATGATTTTAGGAGATCCTAATTGTAGCAGTGTGTCATATAATGTGCGCATGCTCCAGCTTATGTCATTATCAACATTGAAATATCAATTCGGTAGACGTATCACCATTCGCTTGCTATTTAAAATTTGTTCCATAAATTAATGTAATGCTTAGTATTTTGTAATTAAAATAATCATCTCTCTCTAATATATTATAGAGTTTTCTTTTTATAGTAAAAATCAACAAGAATAAATTCTTTATACTGTGCCAGCCAAATTACTCACCATAATGAGTCTTTAACTGATTTTTTTGGAACCTATTTCTTCGATGTGACAAAATATATCTTCCAAAGGACATAAAAGATCGAAACCGCCTTTTAAAATCAGAATTTTACCTCATACAAAATAGTAAAGTAAAAATTTAACTATAAGAATGTCTAAATTTTATATTTTATTGTTTTAGAATGTCAATAGAAACAAATTAACATTCGATAGAACCATCATTCACCGAGCACTTTGCTTACCGAAATATCTATCTCAGCAGAAAGATTCTTTATATAGCTACAGCAGCAGGATTATTACTGAAAGGATAAAGGATTTTAATTTAACTGCTATAGTTAATGATATCACGTGTCTACAGCATGAAACAGAATTATCAAATTATGATCTAATCGTATTGTAAGTTATTATTATTATTATATACGGGGTGGTATAAATTTAATTGAACACTATTGGGATTTCGTAAACAGTTATTGTAGATACAAAATTGATTAAATGGAAAAAAGATTCGTATTTTCAAAACGAGTTCAATGTTAAAAAAATAATAAATATATATCAAGTGCGAAATTAACGATTTTCGGTTTATTTGATTACCACATTAATTTTTAAAGAAAAAAACCCTATAAAACTTTTTTATTGAAAGTCAAATATTACTTAACATAGCTTGTCCAATTTTTTAAAACAACGTTTGGTATTTTTTTATATGGACCTGTACTTTTTATTTCATTTTCTTACAAGGTTATGACAATGAACTTTTTTCTTTTTATTTTTATTTAAATTAACGTTAACAGCATGAAAATTGATACAGACATTATTAAGGTAATAAAGCACAAAGTCAAATACCACAAAATTTAATTGACAAAAAGTACTAGCAGGCAACTAGTTTCGGTCAATGACCATCATCAGGCCTAAAGATACAAACGTTCGTAATTAGATATAAAAAATGTAATGCATTACAAAACCAAAACTTACCACTATTAAGTACTAACAGGGGAACAAATTGATCACATAAGTGATAGACCCATTAAGGGTAGAAGGTAAAATTATAAAATAAAATTGTGTGGGTACTTGAAAAATAACAAAAACTTATAAAATTAAACACTGAAAATTTGTTTTATAAAAAAATTAGCAAACAGCTAGTCAATTAATGAATTAAATAAACGGGTTGTTCCCAATGAGGGAAACATTGACACCCACCCATAAGGGGGTCGACATCCCGGAAATAGAAAGAAGCCACCCTACTTGGGGGCTGAAACGAATCGACCACACACTGGTCATCAGTTTACAAAGTAAAATTATGTAAACTATACAACGTGCCAGAACTCCTGTCCACTGGCAAAGGAGAAAGTGACATATGGCAAGTGACAGTCTGAGGAAAGTAGCAAATTCCACCCCACAAGTTGAAATGTAGAGGATAAAAATATAATTTAGTACTAATAATGGCTGAAAGGTTCCGAAACAAAGTTAACATAAGTAATTACAGAAATTAAAAATCAAGTGTAAAAGATGAAGACGTTGTGTGGAAAAGAAGAAAAGATAGGCAAGTGACAGATGATTAATGGAAAATGAAGGTTAAAAGTCAAAGGAGACAATAACAACAATAACAATGGGGGCACAGAGAACCAGGAGAAGTAAGAATCGAAAGAAAGGTTACCGGGGTTGTGAATGATACAATGGGGGTACTAGTATAATTAGTATCAGGAAAAAGGAGGGAGGGGAGGAAGTCAGGGTGACTAAGTAAAGGGAAACATTGTAAAGGTAGACAAGGGGACCATTAGATGAAATCACTGAAACGGTCTGATAATAAAATATGGTTCTCTTTAGGACGTAACTGTTTGTTAAGACAGTTGAAAGAAGGATTGTGGAGATAGGAGTTGATTTTAAACATCTCAAGGAGGTTTAATCTATTCCCTTTTTGGCAGTCGTGTAGAAGTTTAACATCTGCAAAGGAGAAAGAATGTTTAGAGGAAAGAATGTGATTAGCATATGAAGAAGGAGTGTTGGTAATATCTGAATCTTTGTATTTATCAATTGTTCTTTGATTCTAGTTGAAAGTCTTCTACCGGACTGTCCGATGTAGACTGAATTACAGTCAGCACAAATTTTATACACCCCTGAGTGGTAAGAAATTTTGTCTTTGGAATTCACTAAAAATGATTGGAGATAATTATTAGTTTTAAAAGCTATGTTAATATAATATTTACGAAATTTTTTTGAAAATTTGTAAGAGATATTCCCTACGAAGTGTAACGAACCTGAAAAAGACCTATTTCTCTCTGAAACATTAATTAGGGGTGGGGAGTTAAGTCTAAATTTGAAAAAAAACCTAGTATATAATTTATTGATCATTTCTAAGGGGAAATTGTTGTTTATAGCTAGCTGTTTGATAATGTTGAGTTCTGAGATACAAGTAGAATGAGACAGCGGAATAGAAAAGGCTCTAAAGAGAAAACTATTGAAGGAGGGGAGCTTGTATGACATAGCGTGGTTGGAGTGGAAATTGTTCAGGGCGTCAGTTAATGTTGGTTTCCTATATATTTCAAAATCAAGTCTGAAAGATTAAGGGTTATGTTTGATGAGTAAATCAAGAAAGGGGAGGGATAAAACTCTATGGTGAATTTGATACAGATACAGATATTATTGTTTACAGTAAATACAATTACAGATAAAAAGATTGGTAAACGTATGATTATTTATAAATTATTTCATAGCACGACATATTATGGAGCTAGCGAATCGAGCTCCCCTTAATTCGGTGAGATATTGCTTTTGTCATTTTGGAGAGTCACACTTCCGTTTGACAGATGTCGGACTAACTGGTTCTTCTAACGATTCATCGAAAACCATTTTATCGAAATTGGTTCAAATCCATAAAGTGCTTTTATAGATATTTAAAGTTAAAGTTTTAAATTTTAAGATTGTTTTATTTTTGACAGGTGACAGTTGGAGAAATAATTTTGATTGTTCTGAATAGAGTTTTTCATGGGCTTTCAAATGACATATTGCAAGTGAAATTCCGTGATATATTGCTTCTGTCATTTTTTCATAGTACACTTCCGTATGACAGATGTCGTACAAAGCAAATCCATATACCAAATTTCAGCTCAATCAGATTAAACGTGTGGCCTCTATCGTCGAAGAATACAAACAGACACACAGATAGACGAAAACACAGACGGACAGATTTCCATTAATCATGTCAATGGACCTCAAAATGGATATTTCTATCTTTATCTCGAAATTTTTTTTAGCTCGTTCATAATACTTTCCCATCTAGGAGGTGGGTCGGGAACTAATATATTTCTATTTTTATTAATGTTTTTTACTATTTCATAAAATATACAGGTTGTTAATAAAATCCACTTTGAAAATGTATGTTAAATCAATCGTACACCACTGAAATTGACATAGGTCATGTTGCACTTGACCTTAACTGGAAAAAGTCTTCATGTATTTTAATTACATCTGTATAAAAATTAATATTTATTATTTTTATTTGGTTTTAGATGGATTTTAATGATATATATTACGTTGATATTATTTGCAACATATTATGGAATGGTTAAAAAAAATAGTAAGTAATAAAATATATTAATTAACCAATTTTATACTATAAACTTTATACACATTTTGATATTTTTCTATTATAATATTATTTTTTAATTTTTAACACAGAATATACAGGGTGATCAAGTTTTGTGGAAAAGTTTGACATATTCGTTACTAATCATAGTTAGGATATATTTAAAATAAATGAAACTACACCCTAAGGCACTTTTCCACTATTTCATAAAATACAGGGTGATTCGTTTAAAAAAATTGAGAAGCTTATATATTTGAATTTTGACTTCCCTGTTTAAAATGTAACTAACTAAAATTAATACGTGGAATATACAGAACGATAAAATCAATATGACATAGTGGATATTTATTTATTACACAAAATGGAAAATATAGTAAAAGTTAAGTAATTACATACTTATATAATTATAGACCATCACGTAAATTAAAAAATACATTTCGAAAAATCATTAGATATAATGAATAATTTTTTATTAATTACTCATTGGTAATTTAGAATCAATAATCAATAGTAATGATTTTTAATTTATTTAGACTTACTAATATTGAAAAATAATGTAGTCCTTATTTACAGGAGGTTGACATTGAAACGACCAATCTGTTAATTATCATTAATTTCTTTTGTTTTAGCTGTAAGAAATTTTTTATGGAATATATCATTAATCAATACTTGGAATCAAAGAACAACTGTACCTTTAAATATAGATTACCAAAATCTAACAAGTATGCAAGGTTTGAGATTTTTTGCCTTGATGAGTTTATTTTATACGCATGTTATGTGTATGTATAATTTTTCGTACATTTCAAATCCAACTGAATATGAAAAAGTAAGTAATCATTATTACCAATTATTGAGTTATATAAAAATAATTTGTTTCTATAAAATGATTTCCATAGTTACCGGGTAAAATACCGGCATTATGTAAATTACCTATCAGAGAGAAAATCATTTCTAGTCTCAATTAAGAATAAAACAGTTTAGTTAGTTTAAGCTAAAAGTAGATTTAGTCCATGAAAACAAATATACCGAGAGCCACGGCACAAAAAAAACATAAGCAAAAGAAGATGAAACAACCCAGATAGAACGGTAGACAGGAGCATATAATAGAATCTGGAATCAAGATGCTTATACTTAAGTGTGGAACGGAATTGGGGGAAAATGTCATTTAAATTTTTTTGGGTCTTTCCACGGAAAAAAGCAATGCAGCAAGCGTCAGGGGTGGGGAGGTTGAGGATGTCTTAAACGCCATATATACGCAGTTGCTGCATCTTAGATGGCGCACAACCGGAAGTGGTCAAACCCGTCATGCAGCAAGTAATAGAAAAGTTCTCTGGGCAACATGGCAGTGACGCACGTGAGAAAATAAAAAAAAGTAAAATTTTTCCCCACAACATGGCGCCCGACCTGCCGAGGTGTAAATACTCCAAATTTTATACGATCTACCGAGGGTAGTCCCTAGTGGCCAAAAGTGAGATTTGATGCATTGTAGTGGTGTACGGGCTAAGGAAGAGGGCAAGAAAGGGGCGAAATTTTTTATGACTTGGATTGTGCTACGGTTTTTTCCTTGGGCCATTCTATAATTCATTTTTCTTTTCGCCCTGTATATTTTAAACTCTCAATATAGTAAGGCTATCGACCAAAATCACTGGCGGCCAGAAGGGCGGTCTTTACTTGGTTGAGTACCTGTGTATTTGACTATTTACTTTTACTAGTATCACAAATAAAAATCGTTAAATAAAAAATAATTCTTTATTTAATACCAATTCCGACGAAGTAAAAGGTGTGCAAAGGTTCTTTTCTTGGACGGTACAGACACGTATTCCAGAATGGCGAGGTGGTCGGATGATGGTTCTGGATTCCGGTATAATTGGAATTGGCTTCACTCCCTTTAGCTTGACCTGTCTCTAAAGGTCGAGGGAGTACCTCTGGAACTCGGACTACCACTGTTACTCCAATTGAGACTGCCACAGTAACTCGGACTTCGGGCCGCTGACAACTGATTGAATTGTTCTACTCGATAAGAACTTCGGCATCTAAAAATCACGGGCGCGAGTGACCCAATTTGTCGGGTGGAGGTTCAACTGGTAGGGCTCGCCTCATATTAGAAGTTAATTCTAGTCCAGTGCCGTGCGCGATTTTATTTAAATATTTAAATTATTACGGGAAAAAGTAACTTCGTTACAGTATGCTTCTTTTCTGGCTCTTTATCCCAAAATTCCACTTTTGTCAAAAATCAGGTCTGGTTTACTTATACAACGGCCGTCCGTAAAACACTACTATTTCTTTAATTATCTATCTGTCGTTGACATAGTCTTATATCGTTAATTTTCCTCTCTAAATTTTGGGGTTTCATGCACCTGCTATTTTCACGGCACACGCATTTTTCACGGCACAAATATTGTTCACGTCAGCTGTCTTTTTGGCGACGTGCTACATCTGTAATTACAACTGCTATCTTCAAGAAAACTGCTGTATACATCCTACTTCTCATCAAATAAGAAGCTCTCTATTAAAAAACCTTCAGAAAACAATGAAGCTAAGTGATCACTACGTCAATATTTTTGCCTGAAAATTTAACTCGATTTAATTCTTGGTATATCTCAAAAACTATGTGTGGTAACGTACCCATAAACTTCTGAGCTAAACTATAGAAAAATAAAACAAGAAAAACATTCGTTACAAAATGCCGAAAAAAAATCAAATGACATTTTCCCCCACTTCCGTTCCACTTAGGTATAGGCTTCTATACCGTTCTGTCCGGGTTGCTTACGGGTTTTTTACAGTGGGCTCTCGGTCTAAAATAAGTATCCCACTTTTTCAATTATTAGCAAGAAGAATTTGATTTTAATCTTTCCATATTTTATTAGTGATATTCAACTCTTGAATCAGGGCAAAAACTCAATGAAAAAAACTAGATTTTCTGAAAGAAGGGTCTGCTTTTCTGGGCTATCTGCTCCTGGCCATAAGATTTTGAACACTTTTAGATCTATAAAAAAGAAACATTTTCCCAAAATTTTAGCTATCAAACAATTCCGGAACATCTTCAAATAAGCTCTTTTTCAGCAAAACTTTTTAAGGCAATATAATATAAAATAGACATTTGGCAACGCCGCTTATGTGCGTATTCTGTGTTTTCGATGTAATTTCTTATTTCTTTTGCACTTGGATCAGTTCAGTTCAGTTCTAGATCACTTGCTTCACTGTTTTATTTGCAACTGATCTGAATCAAAAATGATCTGGATCACTTCCCCCCTTACCGATGCTGCGCCACCCGCTGAAATGGTTCAAAAGGATCCGAAGCGGAAGGCGGGGTTTTTAAAATTATTTGATAGTAATTAATGGAGTTACAATAAGCTAAAAAAATTGGACTTTTCAAGAGCAAATTAAAAATCTAGATATTAATAATATGGAAGGCGACACTTCGTCTAGTGAGGAAGATAATATGATATTGGTCAATATTTCATAAAAAAAGACGTCTACATATACGGTGTAATGTTTAATGTTCAATTTTAGGAATACATTTTCTTCGAGATACATTTGTCATCTGAGGAATAAAATTCTTGAAGTGAATGATCTATTTTTGGTACTTTAGTTAGGCGCATTTTATTTGTATTTTTGCGTGGTCAGTTTTGACCCGTTCAAAAGTGATCCAACTGCAAAAGAAACACACTTATTGTAATGCCTACGTAAATGTCAACGCGGCGTATCGTTTTTTTTTTTTGGAGAAATCGGATTCTACTTGTTGCAGAATCGATGAAGTCCCTAATATAGAAGCGTTTTAACCTAGGCGAGGTTTTGAACATATCAAGATATAAAAGTGTTCAAATAAAAAATATGCCAACAAATAGATACAAAAAGTGTTAAAATTAAATAAAAATACTGACCAATTAAATTAAATAAACGAATTGAATGAAAATAATGCACTATTTTGTTATCAACAACACTAATAAGAAAATGTCAGTATTGACAATTAATCATTTAAATAATTATTGAAAAGCAATGTTGCCACTTTGCATTTTTTGAAAAGAATTGATCAGAAGTTATTTTTTTTTATACATAAGATAAATTATTCTAAATTAAAAAAAAATGAAAAGTATTACTACATTACTCATTTATAAGCATTTAAAAGCATTTAAAATTTATTTCAGAAAAGGCCCAAATTCTCCTATCAAAAGCATACCCTCCTTTGTCATATTTCATTCAGAGTCCCGGTTTTATGTACTAAATGAAATAAATCTGATATTCCATCCTCTTTTAGATAGTTGATTAAATCAAATTAGCGAAAGAGTCCACAGTAGCTTTAAGAATATTAACAATTACAGGCAGATCAGAATTAGTTTTATCATAAAGAAAAAAATTTTATATTTATCCAATCAGAACCTCAACTGGTACGATCTAAGAATTTTTTTTAATAATTCTCTGCAATGCGAGTTGCCTAGTCTTTTACCTACGCAAAAATTATTGTCGTGAAACAACTAAGATTCATTCATCAAGTTGAAATCATTAACGAACATTGATGGTAAAAGCATAAAAAGTAGTTGAACCGCGTCCAATATTTCTTTTACAATTTTAAAATAATAATTTCCGTTTCTATTTTTTATTTTTTGTTCTTCAACTGTTCATCAATCAATCTTTTCAGCTTAGCTTCATTGTATTGTCTCTTTCTCATGCATTTTCTTATAGATTTATCACAGTTTTTTTTCTTCTTAAAGATCTTTTTTTATTCTTTATCTTTAATTATTCATTATGTCTGATCTGTATTTTTACAGTTTTTTCTTATAATTCAATAATTCTAATTATTTTTAACGAATATTTTGATTTAGTTAGATTTATATTTTTCAGATGTTCGTCGGCATAGGAGTACAAACATTTGCAACTCTATCATTGTTTACTGTGTCAATATTTTTTCTTATCTCACAATGGTTATTAACAATACAAGTGTATAATATTTATAATATACATGGCGAACTGTCGTTAAAACATGTGGGAATTATGATTTTAAATCGGTATTTCAGGTAATATTTTCTTTAAGAATATCAAAATAAACAAAATATGTTATTGACCATCATTTGAAGAACAATATAGATTAAACTCTTCTTTTTTGTTAGTCCAAACATTTTTTTGAAATGTAAAGGCGCGAATTTTTGATGGAAATTGCTTGTTGTACTGCGGGACTCTCCTAGCTCTTTATGGTATTGCGATGTGAGATAGTAAGGTAGAAATGTAGAGTATCTCAATGATGGGAAGATAAACAGTAGATATTTTTAACAACAAATTAATTCACTGGTACATGTTTACTACAATATAATAAATCGATAATGAATTAAGAATCGAGAAAGAAATAACGGAACAAGAATGCCCTCTCAAAGAGATAACAACATATATATGCAAAGCCACCAATATGCATTTCCTGACCTGGGCAACGGCCGGCATTCAACCTGTCGGCGTTACCTTGCTATATCACGTTACGTATAACTCACGTCTGAACCTTTATACAGGGTGTGTCACGTAGACGGCCCATTAGCCATACATGGAAAAGTAATGGTATTTCAAATTTGAAAATGTATTTACACATGTTTGTCAATACGCTCTATCTAATGAAACTATTTTCAACTTTCCGTTTATACAGGGTGTTCCGAAAGTTTACTTTACTATTTTAAATGGAACATCCTGTAGTTTTTTACATTTTTAGATTTGTCGTGAGAAGCTGACTTATTGACAATTGAAAATCGCATTTTTTCAACTTTAAGTGATTGCTCCGGACAAACGACATAAAATCCAATAAAACGGCTTACATATCCCTAACTTAACTTTTTGAGTTCTACTTTGTGACATATGAATAAAATTCATACAGGGTGATCAAAATTTCGATCATTCTGTATACATTTTGTTCTTATGTTATCAAGTGGAACTCAAAAAGTTAGGATATGGATATGTAAACCGTTTTGTCCGATTTTATGTCGTTTGTCCGGAGCAATCCCTTAAAGTTAAATGATGCGATTTTCAATTGTCTATAACTTCAAAATTATTTAGTATATAATTTAAGTGCAATAGTGTAGAAATCAGCTTTTCACGACAAATCTAAAAATGATAAAAACTACAGGGTGTCCCATTTAAAATAACAAAGTTAATCGTTACTTTCGGAATACCCTGTATAAACCAAAAGTTGAAAATATTTTCATTAGATAGGGAAACCTGTGTAAATAAATTTTCAAATTTAAAATACCATTACTTTTCTATATATGGCTAATGAAACGTCTACGTGACACACCCTGTATTGTTTCAATTATAACTAGTTTAATGAACTACGGTATATTATTATTTAAGGTTACTATGTGTGGCCCAAAAGGCATCACCAGTAAATTAAAGCAAGAAAGTTTGACTTAGGTAATCTATTTATTACAGTTTTTCGCGTTTCTCAGTACGTAGGTGTTATGTTCTATGGTTAATTTAGGTGAAGGCTATATTCGTTTTCAGAGCAGGAGATGAGAGTAGAATATGCTTCGCAGTCCAATCAATATGCGTAGATCACCAGATAGTATCTTTGGCACTACTATTGGTCATGCCAAAGAATCGAATTCTGCACCTTTTGTCGCAAGAGTGTCGGATTTCTCGTTGCTTTCCACCCTTTCGTGTGAAGTTACCAAAAGTAGGATTACGCTGTTAGTGGTAGCAATGCGATTCAAGGATTCTATGCAGTTCCACACCAGCTTCGAGTGCAGTCGGTTGGAGCTCAGTGCTTTTAATGCTGCCTAGCTGTCCGACTTTTGTTGACAAAAAGAACCATCTGTGTACAGTACATAAGCCGTCCCTAGAAAGAGGATCTCCCCCTTTTCCCATTCGTCTCTTCTCGGAAGAAGGACGTTAAAGGTCTTCTGTATGTGAGTTCTGTTGAAACCATTCCGAGGGTGTAGTGAGTGTTCATCTCTGGCAGCAGTCCAGAGTGATCCCATAGCCTCTCTCCCTTTATTTGACTAGCCACCGACACTCCTCGATAGGAGGTTATCTGGCCCCCTGCTCCAATAGTATGTGAACATAGTTCTTTTCATTGCCGCTGTCGGGGTAGTTGACATGGCGCCTGTAATGGCCACACAAGTTAGTCTCTGAAGTCCAGACAACTTAGCTGCCGCAATAGACTGAAGCCACTTCGTCCACCAGGCTACTGCATCATATGTAACCATGTGTTTGTTATAACGGGCTTTAGCGATATGTAAATTTTGGTAAATCTAGGTTGAAATGGCGAGGATCCAAGATTACAAAACAATAAAAAATATCTTGCAGACTTGGTTCGTCTTGAGTGTCAAGGGGTGTAGCTTCGCCCCCTTTTGACTCATGGTCAAAAAAAAACAATTCGGACGACGTCCAAATGTGTAACGATGAAAAAAAAATACCCGATGGAAGCAAGTCATACCGTTTGGCTGATACTGGAATAACAAAATAGGAAAAAAGGAATACAAACGACAAATATCGATCAGAATGCAATGAATTTGAAGGCCACGTTTGATGGGAAAATAGGAGAAAATAGGAAAAATAGGAAAAAATTGAGTAAATTGGAAAATTAAAAAAATAGAAAAAAATTGCAAAAAATAGGGGAAAACATTAAAAATAGGAAAAAATAGAAAGAAATTGCAAAAAATAGCAGAAAATAGGAAAAAACATTTAAAAAAAAATATGGATAATAGGAAAGAATAAAGAAAAATAGGAAAAAAGAAAAAAATAGTAGGAAATAGGAAGAAATAGAAAAAACACGAAAAAATAGAAAAAAATGAGAAAATGGGAAAACAGGAATAATAAAGAAAAACAGAAAAACCAAAAAATAATAGGAAAAAATGGGAAAAAAAGATAAAAGGAAAAAACCTGAGAAATAAAGCAAAATAGGGAAAAACGCGAAAAATAGAAGAAATAGGGAAAAACGTGGAAAATGTGGAGAAATAGGAGAAAATGGGAAAAAAAGAAAAAACAAGAAAAGATAAAAAGAATAAGAAAAAATAGAAAAAAATAGAAAAAACAGGAGAAAAAACAGGAAAAATAAAGAAAAAGAGATAAAACAAAAAATAATAGGAAAAAATGGGAAAAAAGATAAAAGAGGAAAAAACCTAAGAAATAAAGAAATTAGGGAAAAACGGGGAAAATAGAAAAAAATACATGGAAAATGTGGAGAAATAGGAGAAAATATAAAAAATAAGAAAAAACAAAAAAAAATAGAAAAAATGGAAGAAAACAGGAAAAAATAAATAACACAAGGGAAAAATAGTAAAAAACACGAAAACAGAAAAATTAATCGGAAGTGTCACCCCAGAACTTTCCAGGCTCGGCTATAGAGAATAGGATAATTTTAATTACAAAAAACTCAGCATTCCAATAATTTATTTAACAAATTTTAAATAGCAATTCGACGGTGAATACGTCTACGCAGTTGATAATGACATAAGCTGACGCATGCGCACATTATATAGCACACTGCTACAATTAGGATCTCCTAAAATCATGGGATGAAAAATATTGGGAATTCGGGAAAAAGTTTGATACAAAAGTTGTAAGAAATTTTGTGTTTTACAACTTTGCAAGTCCATTGTTTGCCTTCAAAATAAAAAAAAATTGAGAAAAGCCGAAATGTATATACCTATTTTTCGCCCTCTACCGGCGAAACTATGGTGAATCCGAAAAAAAGTTAAAAATAAAAGTTGAAGGAAATTTGGAGCTCTACAACTTTGCACCAGAAAATTTTGCATTAAAGTGCATTGTTTGTCCTTAAAATTTGAAAAAACTTCGGAAAACCTACACGCATATTTTTTATGCGCCCTCTAGTGGCGCAACTATTGGAAATTCTGGAAAAAGTTTGATACAAAAATTGTAGGAAATTTTAGGCTCTAATACTTTGTCTAACATTTTGTACTAAAGTGTATTGTTTGTCCTTAAAATTTAAAAAAAGGCAAAAAAACTTTCATGTGTATTCAATCAATGTCGATCTTAAGGACATTCTACTGTACCAATTTAAACCAATTACTAATGGTCGCATTCGAGGCACACACCAACCCTTTGTACCAAATTTCAGCTTGATTGGTCAAACGGTTCGGCAGTTATCGTGGAAGATTACACACAGAGATACAGACACACAGACAGACCTTAGTCTGGAAATGGTTTTAATCTTCTTGGGGGACCTCAAAATGGTTGCGATCGATATCTCGAATTTTTTTTGCTCGTGCACTATACTTTCCCTTCATTGGGAAGTAATAGGAAAATATTTATTTTTCTATTTTTTCTTCGGCTCGCTCCCGTTTTAGATACCCACGACCCGGCTTGTATTTAATTAATATTATAATTTTTAAAGATACAAAAAACTTGATAAAACTTCTCCAAATTTTTAAAACAATGTTTTATCTTTGAAGGGCCACCCTCAACTATTTTTTTAACGGACCCAACATTCCGGACAATGCTCAATTAATTTTGTGCCACCTTGGATACATAATTATACTTTTATTATTAATAAATACTTAATTTGATTCTTTATTTTTATTTCGATTCATTTGAAGAAGCGTAAATATGTCACTTAGAGAAGAACGTTATTTTCGTATTAGGTACACAACTGATTTTTCTCCTAGTAACTTAAAATACTTTTTAAACAAAATTTATTTATTTTTATTTTATTGTATAAAATTATAATTATGTTATAGATTAGCAGTGACAGTAGCATTTGGAGTTATATTATTGCGAACTTCATTATTCCGGCGACTGGTTGGACCTACTAATTTTTCTATGGTAGTATTTAACGAAAATGCATGTAAAAATAATTGGATGCAAGCTATATTTTTCGTTAATAATTATGATTATTTATTCGAAATCGTAAGTATTATGGAAAAATGAAATACAATAATCTACTTCTAAACATTTCATAAATTAACAAAAACAGTAACAAACTTCAAATCGAAAACCCCTTAAAAAATTCCACTAAATTCCTTAAAAACTCTCATACTATTTCGAACCAAGAACAGACTAAACTTCCAGGAACCTTTAGAAACTTCCAATGACCAGCAAAAATTTTCATAAACCTTAAAAAACCCCTATAACCCAGTAAAAATTTCAAAAATTACTGCGAAAAAATCCTAAAGACTTTTAAATACTTCAAGAAATAAAAGTAGTACAAAAAGTCCAGATACTTTTAAAAACTTCCATAATCTCTTACAGGTTCTATAAACATTGAAAAATTTCAAAAACGACAAAAAATCACTACAAATGACAATTTAGAACTGTTCAAATATTAGCTAAAAACCTACATAAACACTTAATCATTTTCATATACCCATAAAAACTTTCATACATCCATAAAAACTTAGAAAATTCATATACTCAGATATCAAACAACTATCAGAGACCTAAATTCCCATTACCTTCATAAATTTACATAAAACTCCCAAAGTTTATCAGAAGATATAAAACTCGCATAAAATTCCAGTATGATCTAAAATCGTTAATAAAAGTTGACAAAAAGTAGACAATAGCCTTTAACGTTGTATTAAATTTGAATTAATGTGGTTGGCAAACTGCACAAAAATTTGAAAACAAATATTTATAACAATAAACCCTTAAATTCCCAAAAACTTCACTGATCTTGAAATATTTTAAACTATGTCAGAAACTTTCATAAATCCTTTGAAGCTTCCAGGAATTGCGAAAAAATTGACCATTAAAGACTTTCAGAAACCTGTAGAAACTTCTAGTTACCCTAAATACTTCTATATATACATATACCCTTAAAAACTTCCGTACGCACCTGAAAATGTCCATAAACGTCTAAAACCTTTTTAAACTCCTGAAAATTTCCATAAACTCATAAAAATCTTCACCCCCCCCCCAACGAAAATGCAAAAAATCCCCAGTATCATTTAGAAACTTCTAATAACACGAAAATGCTTCCATAAACTAATAAAAACTTTTCAAAACTCCTAAAAGTTTCCATAAGCCTTTAAAACTTCCAGAAACCTCGAAAACTTCCAATGCCTTAAGAAACTATAACAAACTACAAAAGATCAGAAGCCTTTAGAACAACGTTTCATCAATGAAGGGCCACTCCTCAGATACTGATATGTTCTTTTTATTTAAATTTTGGAGTACCCATTTTTTCCATTCAACACTTAATTATTTTATTAGATTTTAACAATCAATTAACTGTACTTTTAGAAATTTTCAGTACAGTCCTGTTCCAGTTTTACTGTAAATAGTTATAAATATTTTTAAAAATAATTAGTTAAAAATTATACGTAATGCATATTTGATTTCTATTAAAATAAACAAAATTTGTTTTAACTTAAACTTTTATTTTGTTTTCAAAACATTCAGCACCGTACTTAGAAAAATTCCTAAAGTACAACTCATTGTCAAAATTTTAAAAAAATTTTAAAATTTTATTTATTTTTAGTGTAATCCTGTTTCATGGTATTTATCAGCAGATTTTCAAGTATATGTAATAAATCTGCTTCTGCTTTATTTAAAATTAAAATTTAAAATAAAATCAGTAAAATTTTACTCTTTAGTGATGTTATCATCTTGTATATTACATGGAATTTTACTGTACGCATATGAAGTGGATATTATGTTTAAACCGTATATAAGGTAAGACTTACTATTTTTATTATTTTGTTACTAGTAATTATTATTATATAAAAAAACAATGATCAAAATTACAAAAAGCTTCCTGCCAAGCTTAGATTAACAGCATTTTAAGAATTCATAATTTGACAGAATCGGAATCAAAAAATACCACTTAACTACAGATTTCGAAAAAAAAGTGGAGAAAAATAAATTCAGAAAAAAACTGGAGAAAAAACTGGCAAAAAAATTTGAAAGAAAAAACTGAAAATAAAAAGTGGGAAAGGAAAGGGGTCAAAAGCAAAAGTAGGAAAAAAGAGAGAAAACATGGGTAAAAAATGACCAAATAATTAATAATTTAAATCGGTTCCCCCATTCCACATTACTGAAAAAACAAAAGTCGGGCAAAAACTTCAAGCGGAAAAAAGGGGGAGACAGTTGGGCACAAATCGAATCTGCGAAGAAAAGCGGGAAATTAAAAGTGGGACAAAAAACGAAAGTGAAAAAAAGGCCAAAAAAAATGAGACTAGAAAAAATATATTGGGCAAAAAAGTGGAACAAAGGCCGAAAGTGCGAAAAAAAAGGGTTAAAGGGGGATAAAGAAATTGGAAAAAAATGTGAGAAAAAAACGTTGTAAAAAAAGTAGGAAAAAATAAGTTAGTAAGGAAGGAAAAAAAATTGGGAAAAAGGGGGGAAAAAGTGTAATTAAAAACAAAATTGATAAAAGAAGTTGTAGGGAAAGTGTAAAAAAAATGGGCAGAAGTGGGGCAGAAAACAAAAATGGAAAAAAGTGGGGAAAAAATAATTACAAAGTTAAATCGGTTCAATCCATTCTACCCTCCGAAAAACAAACAAAAGTGGGGCAAAAACTAAAAGCTGAAAAAGTGGGATACAAATCAAAAGTGCTATAAAAGGCAAAAAAATAAAATTGAGGCAAAAAACAAAAGTAAAAAAAGTGCGAAAAAGGGGGAAAAGCAATAGTGCGAAAAAAAGGGGAAAAATAAAAGTGGGCCAAAAAAACAAAAGTGTAAAAAAATTGACAAAAAAGTGGGATAAAGAACTTGACAAAAAAATTGTAAACGTGGGAAAAAAGTGTGAAAAATAAATTGGAAGGAGAAGAAAAAATGTGGAAAATAAGAGAGCAAAAAAGGTGTGGTACAAAATGAAACTAAGAAAAGGAGTAGGGGAAAGTGTAAAAAAAAGGTAAAAGAATGGCAAAAAAATTGTAATAAAATTCAATAAAAAAATTAGAAAAAAGTGGGGAAAAGGTAAAATAGAAAAGAGAAAAAAGTAGGAAATACATGGGTGGAAAATGTGGTGTAAAAAACAAAAGTGAAAAATAATGAGTGAAGCAAAAAACAAGACTGGGAAAAAAGAGAAAAAGTACGGAAGAAAAAGCAAAAAAAGTGTATAAAAAGTGAAAAAAAAACCGGTATGAAAGATAAAAAAAAGGCAAGGAGAAAAAAGTGTGGCAAAAACTAAAAGTGGAATAAAAGACAAAAGTGGAGAAAAAAGTGGTGAAAAAGT
This sequence comes from Neocrepidodera transversa, assembly GCA_963243735.1. NCBI lineage: Eukaryota > Metazoa > Arthropoda > Insecta > Coleoptera > Chrysomelidae > Neocrepidodera > Neocrepidodera transversa. The sequence continues at coordinate 30,230,465 of OY725339.1, forward strand.
GGAGCAACAAATAAAGGGCGGCAAAAAACAAAAGTAAAGAAAAATATGAAATAAGGGGCAAAAAAGATTGGAAAAAGAATTGAAAAAAAGTGAGAGAAAAAGTGGGAAAAGAGACTTAAAAAAAGTGTAGCAAAAAGTGGGTCAGAAGACAAAAGTAGGGAAAAGGGAAAAATTGGGACAAAAATTTAAATAGGAAAAAATAGACAAAAAAATTTGGAAAATAATTGAAAAAAAAGTGGGGAAAAAACTGGAAAAACAAAAAACTAAGAGACACCCTAAAAAAAGTGAGGTAAAAAATAAAATTGGGAAAAAAGTGGGGCAAAGAACAAAAGTGGGCCAGAAGACAAAAGTGGGGAAAAGGGGAAAATTCTGATAAAAACATAAATGGGAAAAAGGAGGCAAAAATAAATTGGAAAAAAATTGAAAAAAAAGTGGGGAAAAAACTGGAAAAACCAAGCACTAAGAGACGCCCTAAAAAAATGAGGTAAAAAATAAAAGTGGTAAAAGAGTGGTGCAGAAGACAAAAGTGGGAAAAGGGAAAAAAGTGGGGCAAAAAATATAGGAAAAAATAAAAAGAAATGCGGTAAAAAACAAGTAAAAAAAGGAACACATAAAAAGTGAGGCAAAAACATAAATGCTAAAAAAAGGAGAGAATAAAAGTGGAAAAAAAGGGAAGGAAAAATGTGGCAAAGGTGCTAAAAATATTGAAAATGAAATGTGGGAAAGGAGAGGCAAAAAACGAAATGAAAAAAGGGGGGAAAAGTGTCAAAAAATAGCGGTTAGCACATCCATAATGAGCATAAAGGTCAAAATATCGCAAGAATGTGACTTAACAGACATTAAAAGAATTCTGAAGTGTGCATGTCAAAATTTTAAGATGAAACTCAAATAATTTGGTGAAAATAATAATTGTCTTATAGGTTATGCTGAAGCATAATGGGGTGTCGAAAAAACTAACTGGAAGTCAAATTTAAACAATCTATTCAAATTTTACAATACTCCTTTTCCTTAATAACTGACAGTAATGGAATGTCTTAAGGAATGTGAATGGAATGTTGACATCTGTCATTGCTCCAAAGTAGTAGAGATTTTCGGTGGTTAAGGGGAAAGAGGAAATTTTTCCAGTGGCGGAAAATTTTATCGCTTTACAGGTATAGGTACGACATTTTAATTTAATGCAATTTTTTTTTTAATTAAAGTTAGGCCAGTAAATTGTGCACTCTGGAGCTTTCGTTAATTTCCCACAAAATTTTATCGCCTGATTCACTGAATAACCTAAAAATTTTTCTCAAATTGAGTTAAATTTCGCTTCAGAATAATGATGTCTTTTAGCAGAAGTGTTGTTACAACTGGATAACTGCCGATTCATTTTTACATAGATCCGCAAAAAAACAATGTATATATAATAAAAGAAAAAAAAATTTTATACTTTTTAAAAACTCCCTCTTTCTTACCCAGCGACTACAACGTGTAGTATATATTATTATAAAGTGATGTTATATCCAGGGTGTCGTTCATGCTGCTGGTTAAGGAAGAGGGGGTTTTTAAAAAGTATAATTTTTTTTTTCTTTTATTATATATACAGGGTGCTGCTGTTGTGGCGTGTCGTTCATGCTGCTGGTTAAGGAAGAGGGGGTTTTTAAAAAGTATAAATTTTTTTTTCTTTTATTATATATACAGGGTGCTGCTGTTGTGGCTGCTGGAACAAAAACATAAATGTTTTTGCGACAAGCTGCCAGTCTGTGCAGATTCAAACCCGACGCCGCTGCATCAATTTTCATTAAACAATTACCATACTCGTTAAGATTACATTGTATTTTATTACACACACGCGCCAATTATCGAGTCCATCCCAGGAAAAATAAAAGTAAAATTATTTTCTAGGAACATGCTGTTTATAATTATTTAAGAAATTCATATATAAGGGGAAAAATCGCATTTTCTTATTCAGTTTGGTTATAAAGTGTTACTAGTTATGAGTTCGACTATATGGTATTGTAAGAAAACTAACTACGTGAGAATTTTTATTCGAACTTACCGAAATAACTTTGGAGATTATCCAATTGTCGACGAAGGTCTTGACCCGGAAGACATTTGCGAAGAATCAAGTGTAGAAGTTTGCCGCAGCTGTAGCAGCCGAATTAATCCTGTCGATTGGCAGGAACTGATCGAGCATCACACAATTATTTGTTATCATCCAGCCATTATTAAACCGGAAGAAGTTTTAAACGAACAGTACGTCGAACAAGTATACTGTGCCCATTGCGAGCAACGGTGTATTCAGTACGTTAAAATCGAAGATTGTATATCCTGTATCTTAAAATACACGAACCAGGTATTAGCTGCCGAATTTTTAACTAATGGCGGACAAAATTATTGACGAACCCGATTGTTGTAACGTAAACGAGATTTTAAATTTGATACAAGAGATATGGCAGACTCCGATGGAATGGATCCTGTTGAAGAATTTTTCGAAGAATTGGCTACTACAATTTAGACACCCGATATTACCATTAATGAGGATTTTGAGGAGGATCCTGGAGAATTTGGAATCTGGGAACCCCGACGAAGTAAATTCGTGGAATATCTTACTAGAGCTCGTCTCAGAAGAAGATTTTGCCACGACGTCATTCCCATCGAAAATTACCAACAAGGCTTTGACCTGGTTAGCCAATTGGCAAAACAGCGATACTACGGACAACTCCTCATCATCAGTTATCATGAAAGCCCCAACTGGAACCACCTCCACTTCGTCCATGATTGCGGGTGGACAGCAGGGACCTGTCGATGTAGTATATTCCAAGGAGTCAGATTTCTTAGAAGAAAACGACGAGCTCAGTGGAGCGGAGAGTTGCGAGGAGGTAAATACATTTATTTAAATTTGGTTCTTTTCGCATTCTGGCATTTTTTTATTTACAGAATATTTCCGAAATCTCGGAATTTATATGTTTCTACAACCCCGACTCTGTCTCTACTATTTCTTCGCCGGCACCCGACGGGAAATACCTGGTCCAACTGAAATTGATACCATTGAAGGAAGCCAAGAAGGTAGTCAAGGAGCAGATTTGGACGAAGATGACGAAATCTGTGCAATTCGTGGTGACACCGTTGATGGTGGAGAGAAATCGGAATCTGCAGAATCTACTAAAAGATGTAAGACAAAAAATAACGTCCCATCAAAACGTCAAAAAGGTTCTAAAATTACGCAAATTTTACAATTTTTCGAAAAATTCCCGGTTTGTCCCTTACTAAGTTCTTGTAAAACCGCACAGTGGATAGATAATACGGAATTAAAAAGAATTGGCAGAACGGACACCGATTATTTAACGGCTATCGACATTTTTCAGAGATCGATTTGTAATAAAACTATAAATGAACTCATCGAATTTTACCTGAATTCGCAGCCACTTTTTGATTGCACATCGGGTCACGTCATGTTATATTGACCTTGCCAGTTTTCACAATAATGTCCACCGACATGATTCTGAGAAATGAAATAATTATGATTATTTTGTTTAGTCGCCGATGGAAATGCCAATTTATTGGCATACATTCCGTCCGCATACATTAAGTCGGTACGAATACCGATCACACACGATGCAACAATTTCATATTCTGCCGATGCGTTTACCCAATTTTGATTCGCGTCGGCAGGTGCGTTGGACTGGACCGGCTCGATTCCAATGTGTACTTGTGGCTGAGATAACGTGTGCGACTTATTGTTCGGGTGTCCAGTCATAAAATTTTTTTCGATTATATTCTCGTAACCGAATTTTTGGCTGTCTTTTTCTCGGCATGGCGCGAAACTCAGATGAGTATTTTGAAAATTATGATCTTGCAGAAACTGAGTTTCTTTAACTCCAATGTCAAGCCTTCCGGAAAGTAATTTCACTTTATTCGGTACCACCGACGAATTGTAAAGATGCTTCAAAATTCCGTTTCTAGGCCTGTACGTATACTTTACGCACGGTGTATTGATATGTTCATTGAGATTGTACCTCTCGATAATTCTATCTAATCGAGGCCATCCAGTTTTAATGTAATAACTATTCGACTTCTCATTACCTGTACACATAAGCACAGCATATGCGGGTAAAGCCCTGTTTGCACCCCAGGATGAGGGGAAAACTGGATCCTTGTTAGAATGATAATTTACGGTTTCTCCGTAAAATCTGTTTGTAAATTCCGTCGACGAGATATTTGACGCCGAAGTTATAGTCATCGGTTTTTTCTCGTCATTTTTCAAGATCAAGTTGACGTGTTCGATTTTGTGATTTAAGCCCACACAATGTTTTCCAAAAATTACGTGCATGGAATTGGCACTACCGGTTAATGTTGTACCCGTGTCGAATGAGCATCTTACTCCCTTTGGTATTATTTCTACGTAAACTTCTTTAACGAAAGCGCCCAGCGGCAACATGGAATATTCTGCGGGAGAAAAATAAAATGGTATCCAATCAACGGGTACGTACGCTAAGCTTGTGCTTAAACCCATATAGTTGTTTTCTTTACCTCCCATTCCGTTCGTAGGATTTGTGACCCCTTCCATATTAGCTGAATTTCCCATTTCTTCTCCGGCATCTACTACGTCGGTATTCATGGGAGCGTTCCCTTGACCAGTTTGGGTACTGTATCCCTAATCCTGTCCGATACGTCACGAGAAGGTGTAGGTTGAGTAGGATCCTGTGTAGGATCTCGCCTTACTGATAGTTCTTTGTCACGGGCTTCAATTTGTCGTTGCTCATTATCTCCCCTTCTTTTGGATACACCAACACGTAGTGGTAATTTTTTGTATTTTTCCTCGTGCTTACTCATATCGGGATATAATACACCGGTGTTTTTTTCTACAATATTCTTAAGTTTTAAACCGGCTGCACCTAGAAATCAAAAGATGTTTTATACCGCAAATGATAAAATAGCCGAACTTACCAATCAGCGAATGCCAATTTCCGGTTGTGGAAAAATCACTCCAAAATTCTTCTACAGCCCTTTCGTCGGCTCGTAATACGTCTTCGGCTGAAAAGCCGGTGGTATACGCGTAGTCGTGTTTTTGAGCTATGTAGTCGTCTCGATCAACGGGCTCCCCACTGTGCAATTCGTTTCCAGGACCCAAATATCGATGATATGGTAACACGAAACGCGAAGGCATACTGTGATAAGATTATCGCTGAAAGTGTCTTATATATAGAGATGAATGAAAGAATAGAAACCAGCAACGTCGTGTTTAAATTTGCACAGACAGGCAGCAGCGTCGGGTTTGAATCTGCACAGACTGGCAGCTTGTCGCAAAAACATTTTATGTTTTTGTTCCAGCAGCTACAACAGCAGCACCCTGTATATATAATAAAAGAAAAAAAAATTTATACTTTTTAAAAACCCCTCTTGCTTAACCAGCAGCATGAACGACACCCTGGATATAACATCACTTTATAATAATATATACTACACGTTGTAGTCGCTGGGTTCCCGTTCCCCCAATACGTACCGCTCATGATCTCAAAGCCACTCCCTAACTATGCACTTATCGTTTAACATATAAGCGTCGTTGCCTTTTCCATATGAAGTACATATCAGATATTCTCTTTTTATTGCATGACAAAAAATGAGAGAGAAAATAAATTTTAAAACACATGGCAAAGCTTTAGAAATCTGATTAACGACATAACAGTGTTGTCAATGTGAAGTAAATTACGTATATATAACTATTTCATGTAGAAGCCCTTATAAAAACATTTAAATAAGGTCTCTAAAATTTAAGTATTGTAAATTATTATTATGAGACAAATGATCTTAAATATGATATATTATAATATTGAGCAATAATTATATATTTTAAAGATTTGATTTGCATAATTTTGTTTGATGATAGGAATTCTTCTTCCAAATATTGGATAATGTGGCAACTATGTTATACATTCCTAACATTCCATTACTGTCTGATCATCTTCAACAGAAGAGGATATGCAAACAGTTAAATTAATATATAACTGATTTCAGGCAAAATTTCACAAAATTGTAATATATGGATATAATCAGAGTTAAATAAAGATGTACGGAAAAATTAACGACATAGATCACATTGTATTTATGACATGTAAAGGTCGCTAACTAAAACATTCCATTAATTAATTTAAACTTTATTTGAACAATATTCAACATGTGTGCCCACTGAATGCCTATATTTCCCTTTTGCCTTTATCTATTAATACGACGCCATTCAAGTGGTCTGGTCCAAATCACTTGCTCGTCATCATATTTCTTTACCAGATACTAATTGTAAAAAAAACCTATTTTAATATAAAATCGCAGTAAAATTATTTTTCTTGTAGAAATTTAGAACTGATGTATTTTAAAAATTCTGGTATATATTTACTCACTTACATGTCCACGATATCAATATGGCCATCCAGTTTTGTTGGCGTTATCATGGGCGCAATATATCATAATACTAAAAACAATTTATATACAAAAACTCGAGTAAGTATAATTTTTCTAAAGATAAAAAATGAACGGAAGCGTAAATGAAATAAAATATTTATTTGTAGATATTAAATATTTTTTGGAGCCTATCTTTTGTCGGTTTACCTATACTAGCAGCACTTATATGTCAAATTAGAACAAATAATCTTTTTGCTGCTATTTTAGGAACATTTATTAAACCAATATACACAGTGGGAATTGGTATAGGAATTTGGGGATTATCACAAAATTTTGGAGGTATGTAACGATACAAAAATATAATTTTAGTTAAAAATACAATTTCACTTTTAGGTATTATTAAGAAAATATTAGAAAACAAATATATAGTATTAATGAGTAATTTTATTTTTTGTATTTATTTAATACATACTGGAGTTATTAATACTATTCATTCATCTGATTTTAAGCCGTTAGATATTTCCGATTACTTGATAGTAAGCATATTTTAATTTTAAAATGTTAAATAATAAATTATTATGTTTATTTTGGTTATATCCAATAAAAACTTGTAGTATAATAAAAATATATTGAGGAAGGGTAAAAAAAATGATAAATTATCTGGAATTATACATTTTTTTATTTTTAGCTTAAAGATTACTTTACTAGCGTTATAATTAGTTTTATAACTGGAATAATGGTGACTTTAACCATTGAAGAACCAGGATTTATGTTACAAAAAAAATATTTTCCACAAATAACGAGATGGATAGAAAAGCCAACAGATAAAAAAAAATAAGAAAAAAAGAAAAAATAAGAAAAAGATAATTGAAAGCTGTAAATTTATGATTTATTTTAAATTTTTAAAATTAAAATTATAATTATTTTAGCCCAAATAAATTTTTTTAATGAATTTTATTAAATCGTCTTTAAAAACAAAAAATATAAAAAATAATTAGACTATATGGAAGAGTTTAAAATGTTATATTTATGTGATTTGTTTTCATAATTTTAAAATATTAATTGTAGATTTTACAGAGGAAAATTAAAAAAGTTTCAGAATTTTAAGGTTTTTTCTTGATTTTTTTTGAGAAACATTTTGATAATTCAATTTTTTTTAAAACTATTCCTAATTAAAGTATTTTAACTCAAAAAATGTATTTTCATAATTTTAAAATATTAATTGTAGATTTTACAGCGGAAAATTAAAGAAGTATCAGAATTTTAAGGGTTTATCTTGATTTTTTTTGAGAAACATTTTGATAATTTAAATTTTTTTAAACCTATTTCTAATTAATTTATTTTGAACCAAAAAATGAATTTTAATAATTTTAAAATATTAATTGTAGATTTTACAGCGGAAAATTAAAAAAAATTCAGAATTTTAAGGGTTTTTCTTGATTTTTTGAGAAACATTTTGACAATTTAAATTTTTTTAAACCTATTTCTAATTAATTTATTTTGAACCAAAAAATGAATTTTAATAATTTTAAAATATTAATTGTAGATTTTACAGCGGAAAATTAAAAAAGTTTCAGAATTTTAAGGTTTTTTCTTGATTTTTTTTTGAGAAACATTTTGATGATTTAAATTTTTTAAAAACTATTTCTAATCAATGTATTTTAACCCAAAAAATGTATTTTCATAATTTTAAAATATTACTTCTAGATTTTACAGCGGAAAATTAAAGAAGTTTCAGAATTTTAAGGGTTTTTCTTGAATTTTTTGAGAAACATTTTGACAATTTAAATTTTTTTAAAACTATTTCTAATTAATGTATTTTGAACCAAAAAATGTATTTTCATAATTTTAAAATATTAATTGTAGATTTTACAGCGGAAAATTAAAAAAATTTCAGAATTTTAAGGGTTTTTCTTGATTTTTTGAGAAACATTTTGACAATTTAAATTTTTTTAAACCTATTTCTAATTAATTTATTTTGAACCAAAAAATGAATTTTAATAATTTTAAAATATTAATTGTAGATTTTACAGCGGAAAATTAAAAAAATTTCAGAATTTTAAGGTTTTTTCTTGATTTTTTTTTGAGAAACATTTTGATAATTTAATTTTTTTTAAGACTATTTCTAATCAATGTATTTTGACCCAAAAAATGTATTTTCATAATTTTAAAATATTAATTGTAGATTTTACAGCGGAAAATTAAAGAAGTTTCAGAATTTTAAGGGTTTTTCTTGAATTTTTTGAGAAACATTTTGACAATTTAAATTTTTTTAAAACTATTTCTAATTAATGTATTTTGAACCAAAAAATGTATTTTCATAATTTTAAAATATTAATTGTAGATTTTACGGCGGAAAATAAAAAAAGTTCAGAATTTTAAGGGTTTTTCTTGATTTTTTTTGTGAAATATTTTGATAATTTAAATTTTTTAAAAACTATTTCTAATTAATGTATTTTGACCCAAAAAATGTGTTTATTTCTCATTTTGAATAATTTTTTTAAATCAAGATAATTAAAAATACTATTGGCAATTTTTCAAAATTTTACGATTTTTAAAATTTAAATTTTTTTTCAAATTTTACAATTTTTCTACATTTTACATGTGTTCTATATTTTACATTTTTAGTAGGTTTTAGATTAATTCAAGATTTTACAATTTTTCCAGATTTGACTTTTTTTCCTAATTTCACATTTTTTCGAGATTTTACAATTTCTCCGGATTTTACAATTTTCCCAGAGTTTATAATTTTACATAATTGCCGATTGTACAACTTTTTCAAATTTTTAATCAAAAAATTGTTAAATTAAGAAAAAGTAACTTAAAAAGTTAAAATTAATATTTTTAAATTTCTTTTATTCATGTTTAATTAGAAAATTTAAATAATATGAAAAATTTATTGGGCCATATGAAAGATAATAAAAAATTATTTTTTATTTACATTTTCAAATAATAATTATAGATTTGATAACAAAAGAAATAAAAAGTTTAAAAATTTTAAGGGTTTCATTTTTTAAGAAAATTAAAGTGAATTAGATATAAGATATTAGTTACTTATTTTTATTATTTTGTATACAATACAAAAGGATTTTTATGCAAATGTGGCAATATCGTTGGAAACACCCTGTATAGTAAAAATCTATCAAGTTTTAATAAAAGGAATAAAGGAAATTATTTCTAAAATTTATTGAACATAAAAATTTATTTCCTTGGTGATACATTAAATCAAAAAACAATTTCCTATCTTTACAGGTAAAATTTTACCCTTTAAAATAATTTGTAAAGTTTGTTTCGCTCTTGGAGAAGGTTAATTTACCTCGTTCTTCAATAAAGTTTAAAATGATTTTTCGTTCTAATTAAGCGCTAAACTTTTGGATAGCGACAAATTAAGAAAATTAACAATTTATTATTCTGACGGTTCATTATTTTGAGAGGATAATTCCCTTTGTCCTCCAGCGATTTGCTAAACAAGCTTTAATTATTTTTATACAAGGGTTAAATAAAGTCATTTCAAGATAATAAATTAATTTCAGTTTATTTTCTGTTACCATTTATTAAAAACACAATTTAATAATTGTAACTAATTATATTACCAAATTTTTCACTGGCGTACCTGAAATAGGGTCAGTTACTTAAAGGAGAGCGTTGGGGGGGCTAGACATCGACAATGTTTATAATAATAAATTTTTTCCACTATCATCAGTACAAGAAGATATCATTATTTATGATGTATTCGAGTCGGGAAGATAAATTTCACTCCTACAAGTAGATAATTTTTTATTATTAACTAGTATTAGATAATAAAAACAATTGAAGACTAAACGTGATGTCAGAAGTAAGCGATCTTAAAAAAATCTATCCAATAAATTATACGCAACTGTCATTGCGTTTTTTTTTAAATGATAAAAAATTCGACAGCAAATAAGCACTGTTTTTTGAATTTCTTTCATTTCAAGTGAATTTCCGACCTAATCAAATAAAACAGAGGTGTCAGATATATTTTTATTTGAAATAGTTTAAGGTTATGTAATAAATATTTTGATATTGATTAGTAGTATTTATGCAATAACACATATTCTAAAAGTAACCTAAAATGAATTTAATAGTTTTTCAAATCTAAGTGTCGAATTATTCATGTCTTTTCTTTTGAAATGCCCAATAAATCCAAAAAAATATCATTGTAAAAATGATTAAATGTTCTAGTAGTTTAAAAAAGAGTATATCATATTATTATCCCGAGATGCTTGTAAGTTGTTAGGCTGAGAAAAATATTATCTACCTTGGTGTATAATATACCATTATTCTTTACAACATTTTCTACATCTGATAAACTATATTATTAAGCCAAACAAATTCAAACTGTACAGGGTGATTGCATAAATACATAAATTAATCAAATAGTCCTATTTTTGTTCACACCCCGTATTATTAATTTGTCATTAAATTTTATTCTTCATAAAAGTTTCTAAATTTAATAAATTTAATAATATTATTAAAAATCAAAATATTGCATGAATTCATGAAGTATTATAATATTTTTTTTTCACGTCCGGTATTATTATTTTTTAATAAATTTTATTTTCCACAAAAATTTAGGAATCTAGTAAGTATTATACAAAAAAAAACAAAATATACATAAATTATTAAAACAGTATTTTTTTTCACACCCCGTATTAATAAATTTTAAATAAATTTCATTCTTTTTAAATCTAATAAGTGTATTATTAAGAAAACAATCCAAAATGTACAGGGTAATTCCGTTAATATATAAATTATTAAAATATTACTATTTTCTTTTCACGTCATGTATTATTAATTCTTTAATAAATTTTATTTGTTATAAAAGTTTCGAAGTGTAAAAATCTGTAATAGTAAATGAAAAAAATCTAAAATATACAGGGCGATTCCATTAATACAGAAAGTATTAAAATAGCAATAATTTATTATTATTCTTAATTATTTAAGAAATTTTATTCATCATCAAAGTTTTCAAATCTAATAAACAAAAATGTACAGGGTGATTCTATTAATACATAAATTATTAAAATAGTACTAATTGCTATTCACACTCTGTATTAATAATTGTTTAAGAAATGTTACTTCCATAAAAATTTACAAATCTAGTAAACTGTATTATTACGCAAAACATTGTATTATACAAGGTGATTCTTTAAAATATAAATATAAATATAAATTAGAATAGTATTATTTTCTTTTCACACCCTGTATGATTGAGTTGCCAATGACATTTATTGATTATAAAACTTTCTAAATCTAATAAACTGTATTGTTACGCAAAAAAATTCAAAGTATACAGGTTGGTTTCTTTAATACGTAAATTATTAAAGTGATGCTATTTTCTATTATTAGTTTCTCAATAAATTTTAATTTTTATAAAGGTTTTTAAATCTAATAAACTATAATGATACTAAAAAAATATATACAGGATGATTCCATTAATAAATAAATTATTAAAATTGTACTATTTTCTTTTCACACCCTGTATTATTAATTTACCAATAAATTAAATTTTTTATAAAATCTTCTTCTAAAAGATTGGATTATTCGACAAAAAAAATCGAAAATACACAGGGTGATTCCATTAATACATAAATTACTAAAGTAGTTCTATTTTATTATCACACACTGTATTATTATTTTTGAAAAGATTTTACTCTTTATAAAAGTTTATAAATCCAATAAATGGTAGTATTAGGCAAAACAAACTAAATATAAAAAAAATATGACCTTCATATGTTTTACTTTCCTGAAGCATCCTGTATAATTTAAAATATTTTTGGATTGTTATTTTTTCTGATATAAATCTTACTGTGAAAACAGATTTTAAAAAAGAGTTTAGTTTTTGGTCTACAGACCGAGGCGTTACCGGTGGACCACCCTGTATAGATTATTAAAATAGTACTATTTTCTTGTTACCTATGTATTATTAATATTTTAAGAAATTTAATTATACACAACAGTTTGTAAACCCAATAAACTATATTATGAAGATAAAAAAAAATCGAAAATGTACAGGGTGATTAATACATAAATAATTAAAATAGTAGGTACTATTTTCTTTTCACACCCTGTATTAATAGTTTTTCAAGAAATTTTACTTTTGTAAAAGTTTACAAAACTAATAAACTGTATTATTATGCAAAAAAATTCTAGTATACAGGGTAATTTTTTTAATATATAAATTATTCAAATAGTACTATTTTCTTTTCACAAACTGTATGATTAATTTGCCAATGACATTTTTTTATTGTAAAATTTCTAAATCTAATAAACTGTATTGTAAAAAAAAGAATACAGAGTGATTTCTTTACTACATAAATTATTAAAATATTACTATTTTCTTTTTATTACTAATTTTTCAAGAATTTACTCAACTTAAAGAATGCGCCTTAATGATAATTAAAAAAAATTCATTATTATTAATTTTTCTTTACTGCATATCATCATAAATATAAAAAAAAACAAAAACATATGTAAAAAATATTAAAATCTACATAAATAATCCAAATTAATTTTTTTCTTTTTTTCTAGACCGGACTATCTTGGGAAGGATTGTCGCAGGGAAGGATTGTCGCGGAAAGGATTACCGTGGGGAAGGATTGTAACAAGGAAGCATTGCTCCGGGGAAGGATTGTCGTGGGAAAGGATTGTTGCAGGGTAGGTTTGTCGCGGGGAAGGATTGTCGTGGGGAAAGATTGTTGCGGTGAAGTATTATCGTGAGGAAGAATTGTCTCCAAGGACTGTTGTGGATAAGAATTTGAGTTGCGAAGGATTGTCTCGGGAAGAGATTGTCATAGGGAAAAATTTTCGCGGGAAGAATTGTCTGTGGAAGAATTTTCCAGAATGGATTGTCGCGTCACGAATGATTAGAATACACGCCCTATATTTCATCCCCTTATGAGTGAATCCCAGAATCTAAGAATTATGCGGAGAAGGGAAGGTTATTCTTATAATTTTCCGTGACGCTTCTGAGCCACTTACTGATGATTGATGCGCAATTTGGCATTTGTTTTAAAACTGTGTTGTAAATTTTTTAATTTAGTAATTTAATAGCATCTTTATACAATTTTGAATATTTGTAATTTTTATATTTTATTAATTTTCTTAAAATTTAAATCAGTCTTTTTAATACCAGACTAAATGACCTTAAGATTATTATAAAATAAAGATTAAAAAAAAATTACGGTTTAGAATATGTCCATCTTAGGTAATAAATCCACTCATGCTTTAACCTAATTATCCAAATTATAATTTATACATAATTTAAAAAAATATAAAAAAATTCAAGTTTTTTATGGATGAGAAATTCATAGAAATGATTATTGCTTAGTTTATCAATGCCAAACCATTTCTTGTACATAGACCTTGATCACTTTATTTAATCAAGTCTGTTTATAATAAATTGGATAGTAAGAAGTGAATGTGAAATGGTAATAGTGCACTAGTTTAAAAAAATTCTTTATGTAAGTACAACAATCAGATTTTTTTAAATCCATTTTATAAAAATTTCCAATAAAAAATCAACTGGTAAATACCATGGTACATATTTTTAAAATTAAAAATAAATTTTTGTCGTCAGTATAAAATGTTTTGTTATAAATTTTTGTTTAATTTAATTAATACCTTAATTTTTAAAGTAAAGAAACCTTTATCAGCTTTTTTTATTAAAGGTCAAATACCTCTTAACATGGCGTATACATATATATTTTTAAAACAGCGTTTCGTCTTTGAAGAGACACCCTTAACTATTTTTTTATGACGGACCTGCAGTTTTTATTTTATTTTGAAATTCCTATTTATTTCTTTATTCAACAATGTAGAATATTAATTTTTTTTTTAGTTTTTGGTGATGAACTGTACATTATAAATTTTTCTAAGGTTCTGTTCATTTTAACCCTGAAAAGAATTATAAAATATCTTAAAGAAGAGGGAGGACAATTTGAGCAATTCTTACCGAATTTAAATAATTTACAATGACTATTTAGTTTAATTCATACATACATATAACTTCTAATTATCTGTTATCAATTATTATAATTGAAGTTTAAAAAATTCTAATAACCTAATGAAAAAATAAAGTATTCCACATGGATAGAGAAAAAAATGTAAATATAAAAAGTGAAATAAAAAGTACAGGTCCGTATTAAAAAATAGTTGATGGTGGACCTACAAAGACGAAACATTATTTTAAAAAATTGGATACGCTATGTTAAAAGGTATTTGACCTTGAATAAAAAAAGCTTTTTCTTCTCTTTAAAAATCAAGGTGGTAATTAAATTAAACGAACATCGCCAATTCCGTTTTCCCAATTATTAAGAAACCGGTACTGATATTTTAATTTTTAAAAACCAATGAATTAATTCTTTTTTCCTATTTACCCAACTTTGTATCTATAATGGTTGACGAAATCCCAACAATGTACAATTACAATTTGCACCACCCTGTATATTTGACAACAAATGGATATAAATTTATCTCTAAAAGGTTTTTTATTTTAAAATAGCCCGTACTTCTCTCACATTTTTTTTTTCTTTCTTTAAATTACAAAAACATACACTTACATAGATAATGAGAAGTTGACCTGATGATGATAAATTAATGTCGAAATGTTATCTCATTTATATTTCTAAACCAATACATCTTTTTTTTCAACATTTTACTATTAAAAATACCGGAATGCTATCGAAAGGAAATAAACAAAAGTAACTCAGAAAAAAAAATATTACGTACAAAACAAATTCCAGTTGCCACCCACGTACGTTAACTATCTGTCTTAACTTGAGCCGAATGGCTCAGAAAAACAATTAAGTAAAAGACAAACTCCAGTTGCTACCGACGTTAATTATCCATCCAAACTCGGACCTGGTGGCTCATAAAAATGTCTTTGTATACAAAAGAAGTGTACTTGCTACTCACGTTAATTTTATATTTAACACATGCCTAGTGACTCAGAAAAAAATATAAGTACAAAATAAACTCTAGTTGTTACTCATGTTAATTATCTGTCCAAGATCAAGTCTGTTTGCTTAGAAAAAAATTTACTACAAAACAAATTGCTACCCACTTTATTTATCTATTAAAACTCAAACCTAGTGGCTCATAAAAAGTTAATTAAGTACCAAACAAACTATGATTAATACCAACTTTATTTATATGTGGCTCAAAAAAAATTAAGTAGAAAACAAAATCCAGTTGCTACCCACGTTAATTTTTTATCAAAACCCAAACCTAGGGGCTCAGAAAAAAATTGCATAAGTATAAAACAAACTCTAGTGGCTACCGACGGTAATTATCTATCCAAACTCAAGTCTAGTGGCTCAGAAAAAATGTAATAATTAGAATACTAACACAAGTTGCTACTCACTCTAATTATGTAACCAAAATCAAGTCTAACGGCTCAGAAACAAATAATTAAGCACAAATCAACCTCTAATCGCTATCCATGTTAATTTTCTATCCAAACCCAAAGCTAGTTTCTCAGAAAAAAATACTTTATTACAAAACAAACTCTAGGTCTACTTACTTTAATTATTTATCCAGACTCAACCCTAATGCCTCAGATTTAAATTATTAAGTGCAAAATTAACTCTAGTTGCAACCCTCTTTAAGTATCTGTCTGAACTCGAGACTAATAGCTCAGAAAAAAAATATTGAGAATAAAAAACACATTATAGTTGTACTCACCGTTAATTATTTATCCAATTTCAAATCTAGTGCATAAAAAAATTAAGTAAAAAACAATCTAATTTCTACCCACTTTAATTATCTATCCAATTTCAAGCTCTAA
Source organism: Neocrepidodera transversa (assembly GCA_963243735.1). Classification (NCBI taxonomy): domain Eukaryota; kingdom Metazoa; phylum Arthropoda; class Insecta; order Coleoptera; family Chrysomelidae; genus Neocrepidodera; species Neocrepidodera transversa. The sequence goes on from OY725339.1 coordinate 30,246,651, forward strand.
TTGCTACCAATGATAATTTTCTATCTAAACAAAAAAAAAAAATTTAGGCTTTCCCACTTTAATTATTTATCCAAACTCAAACCTAATGTCTCAGAAAAAAATAATAAGTACAAAACCAACTCTAGTTGTTACGTACTATAACTGTCTATCCAAACTCAAGCCTAATGTTTCTGAAAGAAACTATTAAGTACAAACTCTAGTTGCTACCTACGTTAATCTTTGATCCGAATTGAAATTTAGTGGATCAGAAAAAAATACTTAATTACAGAGCAAAGTCTAGTTGCTCCCCACTATAATTATCTGCCAAACTCGGGCCTAGCAGTGTTTCAGAAAAAAATCTATTAAGCATGAAACAATCTCTTGTTGCTACCCACGTTAATCTTATATCCAAATTCCAACTTAGTGCATAAGAAGTACAAAGCAACCTCTGGTTGCTAGCCTCTTGAATTATCTGTCCAAACTTGGGCCTGGTTGCTCAGAAATGAGATAAGTACAAAACAAACTCTATAGTTTTATTACCCATGTTAATTATTTATTAACACTTAAATTTTTTATTCAAAGCCAAACCTAGTGCGTCAGAAAACAAACTGTAGTTGTTCCCCACGTTAATTATCTATCCAAATCTGTGCTTGGTGACTCAGGAAAATTTCTGTATGTACCAAAAAAGTCTAGTTGCTACTCACGTTAATTATCTATCCAAACTGACGCCTACTCGCTCAGAAAGAAATGTATTAAGTACAAAACAAACTTAAGTTGTTACTCATGTTAATTATTTATTAAAACTAGCGCCTGACGGCTCAGAAAATAAATATTAAGTACGAAACTACCTCTAGTTGTTACTCACGTTAATTATTTGTGCAAACTCGAGACTTTTTTTCTCTTTATCCTTATTATATAGTTTGGTTGATTTTGCTTTTATGTGTGTTTGTTTGTTACGGTTGTAGCGCTTTGTATTAATGCTGAAAAAATTTGGTGTCTAAATGTGCAGGAAACCAATTTTGAATTTTAAATACAAGATGCCGACCCCAAGATGACAGATGAGATTTATGATTATTTACCGATTCTATTCAAAATTGGTATGTGGGGGTTTTTGGGGTATGAGGCGAAGAATTTTTTGTTAAAATTAATAAATTCAAGATGGCGACTCCAAGATGGCGGACGAGACACATAGTCGAGAACAGGCGGCCTATCGGGCTGCCGTTCGAGCTAGTTTAGTAGTATTATAATATATTTGGCTTGCATTCATTTTCAGTAACCGTTAATTTTTTTACATCGGTTTATGGGGTTGTTTCATGTAAAACGTATTTGTAATAAATTTCAAAATAAGATTTAAACATATGCAAAATCAAAATTATACAAAGCTGTCTAAATTATTGGTTAATTAAGTTTGAATTCAACGTTTCGTATTCGGAAAGCTATCCTCAATTTTAATTTTTTAACCACTGACCTGGATTTTAAATTTTGTTTTCTTTAATTGTAAATTTAATTATAATTACAATTCATTTTTAGTGTTTCTTTTCCAATTTTAATAAAAAAAAGATTATCTATTTTATTATTATCAATTGGAAAATTTAGTGGCTAACTGTTTTTAGGGGTAAAAAAATCTATGTACAATAATTTTGTTTCAGTTCAGTCATGTTACCTCCACTTTACGAATTGGACGATTACAACAGTTGCATTCAAAATGAAGACCAATATTGTAAAGTACATGCAATATTAGAAGTACCATTTGATAATACCAAATTATTAAAACATATTAATGTAAGATATATAATTATTTTTTATAATAATTTATAGATATAGAGTATTTTAAGGATTTTTTGTCAATTCTTTATTTAAAATAATAAATTTTGACGGTACCGTTAAGAAATTAGCAACAAAATGCTATATTCAGTATCGTATTTGCTGATAACGCAATGAGTATCATTTTTATTATATTTTAATGTAAATTCAAAAGATACAGAGTTTATTGCAAAATTTTGTAGTTTTATCCTTTGTTTTTATTTTTAATCTCTAATTGTTTATTTTCCAGGATATTTATTTAGATACTGCCAAATTTGATCGCAGCGTTATATACAGAGGATTATGCATGTCATCAATAAACGAATCACATAATCAATCGATTCAGATGCAACTGTCAAATATTCTGAATCAAAAACTAACAAGTTATAATCTAACCACTAAAGTTGATTTCCACGTTTGCTCTAATGGAAAATCTCCAATAACTTTATTTGATAATTTGTTTTTGTAAGTACTATAATTAAATAAGTTAGGTATGTTTATTAAATAAAGCGACTTTAAAATAATTAACTAAATAAAATTTTGACAGTAGTTAAAACAAAGTGAGTCCGGAACCGGAAGTGCGCTGTCAAACTTCTCTAAGCCCCCTCAGAGGTGCGCGACAGGGTGCTCCGCGTTCGAGGGGGCTGCGCGAGTTTCTTTAAAGCGCCCCTATAGTAATTCCCCACCTCCAAGTGTAACTAACTTCAGAGTTCATTTACAGCTAATAAGTGACGTAATTTCCCACCTCCAAATATTGCACGTTTTGTAATATATAGAAAAATTGCTTTGTAGAATTTAAAATTCTGTCAAACTATGTTTGGAGAAAATTATCTGACGGAAAAGAAAGAATTTTAATTAAAAACAAGAAGACAGCACAAATATGTAGAAGAGAACAGAACCAAAAAATGCTAAAAAGCGAAGAGCTCTATAAATTGAGCGATTAATGAAGTATATTCCAAATTCCACTAAAGTGGTTAATTTACCGACTTATCAAGAAATGAAAGTACCTGATGATACTACAGAAAGCAAAGGATAAAGCTCTGATGAAAACCCAAAGAAACCCAAAGAAAAGACAGAGACAGATAAAAATTAAAATAGAGCTGCAATAATAAATTACCGTGAAAAAAAATTACTACTGCTAGTAACTAAAACGCAGTACATCTAAAGCTACATTGAAAATAATTCAAGAAACCAAATAAGGGCTAAAAAGAGAACGTTTGTAGAAGAAAACGGGAGAAAAAATAGAAAAAGCAGTTGGAAAAGATCAATACCAATCATTCTCACCACTTAAAATTGCAATTAAGGGGCAAAAATATTAAAATACAGCCAGCATAATATAAGAATAAACTAAGTTAAGACTGGAACAGAAACTAGTGAAGACGACCAGAGAGAAATTAAATAGATTGGAGAGTTTCTAGAAATAAAATGAAATATCCAATAAAAGCAAGAAGATAGATACAATCATGAATTAATTGAATATTGGAAACAAAAATAATAGACGAATTTTGGTGAAAATTAATGAAAAATCAATTAAGTTCTTCTACGTTACCGGTGCAGCACTCTTGAGTAAACAATTGTCCAACAATTAAATCTGTACAGATTCTTAAAAATTACGAAGCAGTTTTAAGGGTAACAAATTAAATGCCTATCTTCATGTTAGATATTAAACAAACGGAAGAAGAAGCCGAAGAAGACCACAGGGTACAGGTATCTGATGCTCATGAGAATCAAGACAGAAGAAGATCTAAGAAGATGAAAAGGAATAATACAATGTTAATAAGTGCTAAGGTATCCACTATGGCCAGTATGATGAGAGATGTGTCATTTGTGAAGGTTATCAAAGAGATCAAGACTACAAAAGAAGAAAACCAAAAAGTTTACCATCCATCAAACTTCAGATGGTGAAACAAGATACCACGAGTACAGAATATTATAAAAGACATACAACGCCTGGTGTGAGCTTCAGCAATGTAGTTATAGGAATAGCAAAATTAGGACAGGATATAGAAGGCGTGATGATCAACTTTAATGCCATAATGAGATTACAAGCACAGAAGCAGTAAAAACACAATAAAACCCATAAAAAATGATTGATTAAAGAAACAACGGTTTCAATCATCAGAAAATAAAAAGCTCTTGTACTTTTTTATCATTATCCTCAAGTTTATGTCTATAGCCTACTAAATCCATTATACCAATTATACATGTATTCATAATGAACATGTTTTATTGTAACTCTCCATTACACTATTAAGACTCCTTCTGGCAATAGCCTGGTTCAACTTTTCGACAAAGCCCATATATCCTTACATCAGTACAAGTCGATTGACACCTCGAACGTCAAAATATAACATTTAACAGCCGAGAAATTCACTAATGTACTTTTGAGAGTAGCCTGACCCAACTTTTCGAACGATCCCGTATAGCCTTACGTCTCTACGAATTCAGTCAAAATCTGGCTCTAACAGCCGAGATATTCACTACTGCTCGTTTAACAATAGCCTGACCCAACTTTTCGACACTACGAGTCGTTTTTTAAGTGGACTCAATCGATATACTATAGGGGCAGGTATATAAGCGGCTTAATATCACTACTAAGCTCACTCTGACTGAAATACCAAATTATGTCAGGACAATATATAGACTGACGGATTCCGCTTTATACCAGCAACAGCAGGATAAAAAAACACACATAAGCGAAGCTAAAAAGTGCTTAAACACTAGCCCGTGCAAAATAACAGCTAGATTTTTCATGTTGTAGCCGGTAAAAGGAAAACAATAAATTGGAAACCGAAAAGCTTGGCTCAAATCTGTCTGTATGTGATGTGGATAAACAGAAATATTGATTTTAATTTTTATAAATGTGTGAAGATAAATTTTTCAATACGACGATTCTTGTGACCATTTTCATCAAAATAAATATCAAGATGATAAACACAAAAAAACACGGATGAGGGATCTAAGACTGAAAGGCAAGAGCTGCAGAATATAAGCACTCTCCAAGTGATCGAAGATTTTGAGGATAACAGACTAGGACCTCTAGAAGCACAAGGACAAAAGTGTGTTTCCAAAGCCAAACTAAGGAAGATGGTAAAGGATAGACTTGATTTTTTCAAAAAAACCTTTACAAAGGTCACCCAAAAGGCACAAAATTCTTACAATCAAAAAACAAAGCAACCTCCACCTACCTAAAACTCAAGGCAAAGGGAAAAATAAAAAGCATCTCAGGTACAGATAACAAATAGACAGAGGTGGGATGGTAGGAGGTCCACAGGAACAAAAAACCATGGTAGCACGAAGTTCTAATCTTTGAAGCCACTGAATAGGTAAAAATAGCTGTGGCATGCTCAGGCTTCCCACAGCTACAACTGAAACCTGATAAGCTAAAGACAGTCGAAAACGTAATCGGGAACAAACAGAAACGTATTCCTAACCAAGTACAACTTGAAGAATGTTCCTATAGATCCACCACTTACCAGTTAGCATAGGACAATGGCTAAGAGAAATTGTACCAACTCTAATGCCATGACAGAATGCATCTCTCTAGTTAATAGAATGTGACAATATACCCAAATCGTAAATAGTGAAAAACTGAAGGGCGGAAAGGACTCTAAACCGACTCCATATGATCAACCACCTGGGTCTTGATTCCAGTAGAAAATATAAAATCTGGGCTTATGGACAAGGATTTCAGATATACTGAACCTAAGTTCTTACTTTGTACTAGGGAGGCTCAGATTCTATATCAGAGAGAAGCTCAGAACACAAAAAGAGTAGCGGAAGAAGAGGCGATTTCTAAAAACGCAAGCTTCAAATAAGCCAAAAAAATCAGAGTAAGAGGCCAGGAAGCACCCTCTTCGCACTTCCAATTATCGGGAAGTAAGATAAGTTTTCTCTAAAGACCTCACGGTATTTGAACGAATGGTTCCCATCTAGAAACAAGATAAAGGAGGGATGCTCTCAGAAAAAGGAAGTCCCTATTCCACTGAATAAAAGAGATCAGGGTTATACAGGTAAACCTACATCACATGAAAGTTGTATTGGGTACGTTGTATAAGACGTTTGATAATGAAGGCTTAGACGGAGAACTCCTACAGGAACTCTGAATAGTTCAATGGAGAATTGCAAGACCTATCTCCAAAGATAAGGTGTTATACAGTCCAATTGTCACAAGGTCCAGAGTCTTTTTGGTCTTTTAACGTTTTACCCGGTAGGTTAAAATGTATCCCCGGAGACATATGGAATAGATTTTTTGGAAGAAAAAAATTGTTGAGTTAAACTTATTTTTATTGATCCACCAGTAAAACACTACTTAGACGGCATACGCTGAAAAAAAATGGTCGGAATCTGACGTCGTATTTGAATTTAGCAGGATTCAGAGCAACATTTATAAAGTTGGCTCTAGAGTTTATTATGTTACTTTGACATTTTAGTTGTTTATTAAATGCTAAATTCTATATCTAGTTCACAAAAGATTTATATTACGCTCAATGTCAGATTTGAGATATATGCTTCAAACCCAATAATTTGACTACTTACTGGTCAAAATCGAAGGTTTTTTTTTAATTTAATGACCTTTTTGTACTTTTAGAGGGAGATTCAAGTAAAGTATATCAAAATACACCAAGTAATTTTATTTTATTGAAATCGAATACTTGGAGTCTTAGAGCCATTTGCACCGATCGACATCTAAACTTGGTTTTTTAAAACTCGCTTAAATATTTAAGTCAAGTTTATTTTCCAAATCATTGCACCGCACATTTTTAAAGCGAGCTTTCTTAAGCGAGTACAAGCGAACTATTGATGGTAATTTTGTTTATTTATAGTTGTGACCACCTTTGTGACTAACTTCATAACAAAAATTCTAACCTGACAAAAATTCAAAAACGGTGTAGTGGCTGTGAAAATATAATATATTTTATGTCGCATGCCTTATTTCTGTAATCTACATGTGTCAAAATGATTGAAAAACGTCAGCGAAGCACTAATTTTTCAAATGAAGAGAAAACAACTATATTAAATATAATAACCAAATATGGAAAGTTAGTTCACTTTGCTCTTCGTAAGGATTATTTCGGATATAAATTTGTCTTGGAAAACCGAAATTAATTATTTGAAGAACATCCAAATCGCCTTCAAAAATATCATCGAAATTCATTTTGTATTTTTAATACAAAAGATGTAGTATAAAAAAGTACTAAAGATTATAAGAATGTCACACAAACATCAAGCAGTAACAACACTATAGAAAATTTGTTATTTGGATCAAATGGCTGGAAACCATAAAAGTTTGGTTATGAAATAAGGCTTTGTAAATTAAAACCCTCAATTCTGACGGTTTAACTTAAACTTTGCTTAGACCACTTTAAACCAAGTTTGTCTGGCTGTACAAATGAATTTTTATTTAAAGCGAGGCTTACTCTAAAGCTGGGTTTAAATTTAGTCGGTGCAAATGGCCCTTAGTGGTCTTAGACATTCCCTGTTTTTTTTTTTATTAAAATGGAACCAATAATACCGGAGATTGGCATTACTGCCTTTTTGTCATTCTTACTGCGCATGATTTTTATTTATTTATTTATTCTACGTTATATTTATCACACAGTGCAATTTGCCCCCTTCAAATTTAACCATGACAATGTTGCTGCATATTCATTTGTTCTAAATTATTAACACAAATAGTTGTGGTAAATTTTGCAACGTTGAAAACTATTTCAGATATATGTTTGGCGCCATTGGAATTTATCATATGCATATGAAATAATAGATGTAATAATATAAAGGGTGAACGGTTTTATTTTATCAAAATACTATGAAAACGGTCAGAAATCGAAACATCAAAAAATAAATTTAGTTTTTTATTTTAAAGTGGCTTCATTCCAAACTAATACTTATTTAATTCAGCTACGTTCATGCAATAAACAAAAGTTTGTTAAACTATATTTAAAGGAAAAACTGGTTCTGTATTACACTAGTGCAATAAAAACTTGATTGCACTTATCCGTCATTCTATTACACCGTTTTGTGATCACGATAAACATAAACTTTTTTTCTATTCCTATGTATGAAAATGATCATTTTTCCACAGACTACTCTACATGAAAATGATATTTTCGACTCTAGAGATGAAAATATTTTTACTTCTAGATATTTAATAAGACCATTGAAAATAGTCTTAGAATATGTAGTAAGTAGGAAGGAGCATTTACCTTCGCGTATGAGATCAGTCTGCCATCACTAAGGCCCATTTGCAAGACCTATCGCGTTCCATGGAGCGAGAGTGAAATGCTCCTTCCTACTCTTACTATGGGTGAGGTCGCAAACGAACGTCAACGTCACATCGTTTGACAGTTTAGAAAAACGTTCGCATTATGTCTGTGTGAATTTATGGGATGTCTATATATCTATAATTAATATGGACTCTGATAGCGAAATTAATGATTTATGTACATCAGTTGAAGTATAAAACTCAGCTTCCAACAATATTTTCTCAGATAAATCACGAGAAAGGTATGAATTTGCGTATAACAAGATAAACTCGTTCTTGGAAAATGTTCTTATGGCTTACATAGGAAAATATCTGAAAATTTGAAACCATGTACAGTTTGGAGTATGTATTCCATGTAACGTAATACCATTAACATCATACATAATGTGGAGTTTTCGAAATATACTAAGCTCAAAGCATTTTTAAAGGGAAAGTCGACAGGATTCAAAAGCAAAAAAAGCTGAAATTTTAATATTACAACAAATTTACACATTTATTAACGATGCACCTGATGACAAATTTATGTTTACAAAGGTAATTTCTACGATATTTCATGTTGCTTAAGTGGTAGGTAATAAATTGTATTTTTATTCGCTGTGTGCAACTTGCCATGTGACGACACCTGTAGGCTGAAATGTAAAAATTTGTCCCGTACAATCAAAATCAAATGCCAGGCATTTTTATATTTAGAAGATGAATATAATATGAAAAACTGGTTTTCAGTAAATCACGCATGATATAAAATTCAAACAAACTGCCCTAAAGAACGGTGCAAAACTGGCATTTCGTCACATATGCTCGGTGGAGGAGAAAATTTAACAGAAAATAAAAATAATAATTGCGAAATGCGTGCGAACAACGTCGCGGAAGAAGTTTATAGAGTTTCATTAAACGTAAATATATTGCGCTTTGAAATACATATTGGTATATGTTTATTATTATTTAACATTCACAATATGCAATATGTTTATTAAAACGAACCGTAAGCTTTCTTTTGTCCTGACTCCGATTGAAAATTTTGTTCCGAAAATGAAACTCCTTCGAGTGAAAACCAAAAACAAATAGAATAAGTTTTCGAAACTATACATTCCGACCATTACCATACATGTTTCATCCTTATAGGAATCTTCAGTGGCACTTTGTCGGAATGCATAGTTTCAAAAATTTATTCTATATACCCCAACTATTTTTATGTGACACCAATTGATTTTATTGCGAGTTGCCCGCTCCCCCCTAGGCATTATGATGGTTGATGGGTTACTCCAACTGACGGCAATCCAAATTGTATTTGGAGACGCGTTTACAGAATTGTATTCTGCTAAACGCACTGCCCGGTTGGTACCCATCAACCAATACGATAGATGGCGTGACTATCTATCATTTTGGTCCTTCGAGTGATTCTATGACAATGAAAATTTTACTGCAGTTAGCTAAACACATAAACCGGGTTGTAAGGAAGCCAAAATTTTAAAATTTTACTTAGTTTAACCGCTAAACAATAAAATTATTATTAATATATTGGTATGTAACTTATATTAAATTAAACACTATATGTGTGCGATTGTTCGATGGTTATTCGGTTTAAGACACGGATTTGAAAGCAAAGGGTCGTCGGTTCGAATCACCAAAGGCTTGTTAATTTTTTGTTTTCAGCAAGTAACTTTTTTATTTTTTTTATTATAATTTTGGATAATTTTTATTCACAATCACTCGAAGTCACGACAAACAAAGTTTTTACCTACGGTTCGCTTTGATTAATATTTCATTCAAAATAAAAAACAGATTTTTTTTAAGTTTTCTGGACAAAACATATCTTAGAAAAAATAGCATTTCCTACTCGAGATAAAATACGGTTTTTTCGTTCGTGGACAAATTTTCACTCTCAAAAATAAACAGTATTTTCATCTCTTGTATACTATTTTGGTTTTTGCATGAACGTAGAAAAAAATATTGTTTGCGACTCTCGCAAAAAATGTTTGTTGCACTCGCCGCGTTGTCCAACTCGACTTACAGCCTTGTTGGATAATTTCACGTCGCGTGCAATAACTACTAATTTTTTCTACTTGTTGAATAAATAGGATTAAGTTATTTTATGTTTTAGGTATTCAGTTATAACATATTTAATTTTTGTACTATTTGCCACATATTATGTATCAAAGTATGGAGATAATAAAACATCTTCGTCAGGTAAGTAAATTTTTTATTCTTATACTGGATGATCTATTTAAGAAGTAATAAGTAACATGGAATTTTATGAGATATTAGGAAGTAGCAAGAGTTACAAGTGTTTTTATTATAATTTATAAGATAATTATTTGGAATTAAAAAAAATCCAAACTAAAAAGATGACAATATTTTCGTTATTTTGTTACAATGATTTTTAGTTGTATTTTGTAGTATACTATTTTATACGTTGGGCCCAGTTAATTACAGTTTTATTGTCACTTCTTATTTAGTTACGTTTTTCGACTTCAGACTCCAAGTAAACTGTTCCGAAATTATTGTGACCAATTTAAGGTCAAATGTTTAAAAAATAAAAAAATATCTTTTAGTTTAAAAGAGTTCATATATAAAAATATCCTGCTACAAATTACGTTAAATATGCATTCAACAAATAATAAATATGTAAATAAACAAAGTATAATAATGATAATATTAATTTGAGCAATGGAATATAAAAGTCATTAACTGAAGAGCATATTGACTAATAATTATTGACATTACTGCCAATAATAAACATATTTCGAAATAAGGCCTTTTCAATTTTAAAATATATTAAGAGCCCATCATCAATATCCAATCACGGAATAGCACGGCAGTACCATGTTGCCAAGTCGAGTCATTTAAGTTATGTTCATTTGACTTCTCTTTATTACATATAAGCATATTACCATAACAACACAGGGATATAAATTCATATAAGAATCATCGAAATTGATCAAAATATTAAACGAAGATTTATAGCTGATATTTTTATTTAATAAACTTGTTTGGTTCTTATCAAGAAAAATACCTGAGGAATTTCTGGAACGTGACCGTCTCACAGAAGAAAAAATTGTTAATGCATAATACCGTTAATCTAAATTTCCAAGAATGATACATACAAATTATACACAACTCTCAATACAATTTCATTTTATTTTCCTTTCTATGTTTTTGTCCTGTTTTTGGCTTTGGCAACATTGTGTGGTGATCTATAAACAACGTTAACTTCACTTTACTTAATCTATACATACCATTTACTATTAGACATCAATTTTCCATCTTTTTCTTGAAGTCAATATCTAAGCACAGCATGTTGTGATATTTTATAAAGTTTTATTGAGTAATTTAATTTGTAAACGATACTTGTGGTAAGTTCCATGGGTGTACGCCACTTCTATTGATGTTTGTAAACACTTCATGAGAAAAAGACAAGATGTATCGACTTTAAAACATTGTATAAAAAAATGTAAACAAGGCATGTCTAATAGTATAGGGTCTAAGGTCTCGTCTCTAACTTTTTTGTTTGATGTACTAAGGTAGTAAAAAGATTCGTTGTATTGAAGATTTTTGTTTAATTTTGTTGATTAGTTAAAGTTGTGTATTTTATAGTTGTAAAATTAAAATAAGTTGAGTGTAAGGTTGGAAAAAATAATGTTATCGAATGTAGTCTTTCCTCTTTCGAATCAAAGAAGTAGATAAACTAAGAGAGCACGAGAACAATGGACCTCTGCGGGTATTGCGGGGGAGGCAGAACCAAGGACAAAAGAGCATTAAGATCAAACTCCGTTTCTATTGGTCTAATGCCCTTTTGTCTCTAGTGCGGACATGATTTTTCTTTATGTATATATTCTGCGTCACATTTCAAATGTCATACCATTTTCCGTGTTCAATTTGAACCAATACTAACGAAATTTGACCTTAATGCCCTTTTGCCATTTGTTATGCGCATTATTTTTATTTACGAATTTATTCTATGTCACAATTATAATACAATATCGTTTGTATCGTCGAAAACCGATTACTAATAACGTAGATATCCCTCTTCATACTTTCCACCGTACCCGCGACACCCGCAGAGGTCCATTGTTCTCGTTCTCTCTTAGTTTATCTACTTAAAGACTTGATTGATCCAACGAGACTATGGGTTATTTGATTCTGAGTAGTTTCTTTATGGAGATTTATATATGGTTTTTTCAACTATCAATCCATTCGTTACATATTAATACAATGGATCATATAAGGAAGGTATACTCAAAAGACTTCAAATGAAAAGTAGAAATATATCCCAGTGACGTTCCTGGAACATTCTTATAGTGTCGCTTTGATGTCGTTTATTGAAACTTAGTACATATCTGGAATGTATCAGAAAGACATCCTATATGTGTCCTTTTTGTTGGAAAGTAGATGTCCCTGGGAAGGATATCCCAGGGACGTCCCAGTAGCAACTAAAACTCAAATATTGCTTAACAAAGTGTATATAATTTTTTAAAACAACGTTTATTTATTTTCAAATTGTGGTGTATAGGGTTTTATAGGTCGTTGATCACGAAAATGACATTGAAAATGGGAATGGCTGACTTCGACTTCGTAAATAATCTAAGATGTTTATATTTCTCTTCAGGATTAAGGATTTTAAGGGTTTGGGATCGCTAAGTACGAAAATAACCTTGAAAATCGAAAATTCAATATAGCGAACATAAAATGGCCGAATATATCCAAATATGCTGATATTTCTTTTAAAAATCGAGATTTTGAGAGTTCTTTACGTCGCTTATATCAAAAATCACTTAAGTGAAAAATATGGAAATCAAAATGGCCGACTTCGGTTTTGGGAATGTTCATGTTTCTTTTCCGAATTAAGAATTTGAGGGTTTTTAGGGTCGTTGAGTACGAAAATTATCTCCAAGATTATAAATTTCAAATGGCGGGCACAAAATGGCTGACTTTAGAATGGGACAAAATTCCATATTTATACCTAATCCTAAAAATTTGATAAAATGACATCGACTTATGGATATAAACTTTATGTCCGCTGGGGCATAAAGTACACCATTATGTAGTTGGAAACTAAGGAATAAAATCACAATAATGAACTATTTTGACATAAAATTATTAAAATTAAATTAAATTTTCAGATTTTTTTTAATATTTATGTTATGGATAGAATAACGAACTAGTATAACATAAAAGTTTGTATGCATCGCAGGTATAAATAGATGTGTAATGCCCTCGGATGACTTACTCGGGTTTGTAAGATCGTCGCCCTCAGGGTATAAACATAAATTTATACCCTTAGTACAAAAATAACTATTAAGGTTACCGATTTTGAAAAAAATGGTGAACGGAAAATAGCGAACTTACCATGAAATAATCATATTTTTGTCTAAAAATTCGCAAATAATAATTATTGGGATGAAAATTAAAAAGCAAAATATTTCAAATCTATCATTAACAATGGCTGATTAAAAATGGCTGATTTTTTACAAAATAATTCCTTTAAAATCACCAGGATGGGAGGAAAAATACTGGTTCGATTGAGATCAAACTTGATATACGGACAACTTATTTCAAGGGGGGTGAGCAGTGATCAAAGTTCAGATTAAAAAAAATGTTTAAAGCGGCGGATAGGCAAAATTTGACTGGCTGTTAGAGTTTGTCACGTCATTGTTGGGAATCGACTGAGGTTTGAAGTGCAAAGAGTTTGTTAATATATTACAAATATATTAAAATTTTGGACAAACAACAATTCTTGCGTAAGATGTGTCAATAAAAAATCCTGTTGAATAAGAGCTAAAAGCCTTTTTGTACTTAAGTACTATTAGTATTATTTCGACTTGACTTGCTCTGGCCTTACATGCAAAATTTACATATTGGTTTTTTAACAACCTGTACATTTTTATAAGAATAACATAATGGTATCTACTAGTTTTATGCTTTTACCAAGTACTGAAAATACTTTTTTAATTTCAATATTAATTACTTAAAATGAAAAATTACCAACATATAGGATGGTTCAATAAAAAAAATAAAAAAATTGATGCTTCTCTTGTCTTTTTTTAGTTTTCAGTTATTTAGTTTGTAAAAATATTTTAGGTATTGGATCATTTTTATCCCATTTCTCGCTACTAAGGAGTTGGAAGAATAGAACACTAATTTCGAAAAATAAAGAAAAATTACTGAGCATGCAAGGTCTTAGATTCCTAACTATGACTATAATTATTCAAAATCATGTGCTATTAAACTATTATTTTATTTATATCGACAATCCGGAAACATTTGAAAAGGTAACACAACTATCATGAATATTTATTTATTAATTTAAAAACCAATATTGATTTTTTAGTTTTTAGATACTAGGGCTTTAAAACCGTTTTTGTATTTAGGATTATTTATAGTTTTGAATTTTTTTGTTATGTCGTCATGGTTGTCAACATTACAGGCTTATACTATGTATAAGCAAAATGGAAAATTGTCAATAAAACATGTTGGAATAATAATAATTAATCGATATTTTAGGTAAGTATTGTTATAAATTAAAATAATATATATACATTTCTTTTGCCAATTATAGCAATTTTTACCAATTTTTATCAATTTGTGGCTATTTTTAGAAATTTTTAACAACTTTTACAAATTTTTAGCAATTTTTACTCCTTTTTTGGCAATTTTTAGCAATTTGTAACAATTTTTACCAATTTTTAACATTTTTGGCATTTTCAGCAATTTTTCGAAATTTCTGGAAATTTTTAGAAATATTTAGAAATTTTTAGAAATTGTTAACAATTTTTAGCAATTTTTATCAATTTCCGGCAATTTTTAACAGTATTTAGAAAGTTTTAGCAATTTGCAACAATTTTTACCAATTTGTAGAAATTTTTACCAATTTTGAGCAATTTTCCGAAATTTTTATAAATTTTTACCGATTCTTGCCAGTTCTTTTCAATTCTTACCAATTTATACAAGTTTTTACCAATTTTTACCAGTTTTTAACAATTTTTATCAAGTTTAACAAAATTCTCTAATTTGTAAGAAATAAAAATTTTTAACATGTAGGTCAACAATCTTTAACTTTATTTTTTTTATTTTTAGATTTTCTGTTGCTCTCTTAGTAACAATTATGTGTAGTACAAATTGGATGCGAAATTTTGGAGGACCTTTAAATTTCGAATTACAGCATATAGCCCATGAGAGTTGTAAAAAAAACTGGTTATACAATGTGTTTTACGTAAATAATTTTTTACTGATATTTAATAGTGTAAGTAATTTATCAACACTATTGTTATTAATTTTATAGAAAAATATTTATAGCTACTTAAAAAAAGTTATAATTATTATTATTATTATTATTATTAATTTAAATTATATCCCAATTCGAGAATTACTGATTTTTCTACATTTTATTTAAAACAAATTAATATTAACCGATAAAAAATTTCCTGTATATTGAAAATTTACTACATTAAAATTAAAATACCATTTTGTTATTTTTTTAGTGTAACGTTGTTTCCTGGTATTTGGCATCAGATTTTCAATTATATATAATCAATATGTTGATTATATATTTAATTTTTAAATTTAAATTAAACGAATTCAAAACATATGGGATTTTGTTATTAATTTTCTGTTCAATACATGGAATAATATTATATTATTATAATATTAATATAATATACCGACCAGTTTTAAGGTAAGCAATTAGTGTCATTAATTATCGAAAATAACAATTAATATTCCTGGAAATTACTTGACAATGTTTTCATAAAATTATATTTTTTTAGGAATATGGAACTAAGAAATTTTGTATTTTCCTCAAACTTCATTCATTCATACACTTCTACTTTGTCAGTTTTATCATCTAGCTGTATTGGAATGATTATGGGAGCTATTTATTTCAAGAATAGAATAAAAACAATACAAGGCATACAGGTAAGACTCATATAGTACGGGCCACAGTTAGAATGCAGGTAACATATTCCAAATAAGTGAACATTAGCACAGGTTAAAAATATCTTTAGCAAAATAATAATACTGAAATTGAGAATGCTGTTGGTCAGTGTTGGCCATCAATCAATTAAAAATTCAATCAATTGATTAATTGATTAAAAAATTAATTGTAATTAATTTAATTGCAATTAAAAGTAATCACAATTAATTGTTAATGCACTTTGCAATTAATTTATTTAGATTATGGTATATTGCAACTTTCAATTAAATCAATCACAATTAAATTAATCACAATTAACTTTTTTAATCATTATATAAAACAATTAAAACTAACAATTAACCTGCCCGTTGTAAGTTTTATGAAACTTCGTGGTGCCATAAAAAGTATTTATAAATGTATACAAAAATCATCTAAAATTGTTTTTGGTCATAACTTCTAATTTTTGTTAGAAAAAAACAAAATGGGGCTCCAAGATGGCGGACGAGAAGTGTAACTGTAGTTCGATTCTATTACAAATTGGTATGTGGGGTTTTTTCTGTCTACATTTTTTGTCAAAATTAATAAATTCAAGATGGCGGACGAGATTTGGTATGTAGATGTTTTTGGGGTCGGAAAATATGAATTTTTTGTCAAATTAATTAATTTAAGATTCATGGTAGAATAGATAGAATACTAAAAGTAAAAAATCGGTTGTGTCGCCCCAAAACTTTCCCGACGAGTATCCAGAGACGAATAATTTTTCTAAATAGAGTTTTACAGGGGTTTTCAAATGACATATTACAAGTCAAATTTCGTGACATCTGTCAAACAGAAATGTGACTGTAAAAAAATGACAGAAGTAATATTTCTGTCATTTTTTGACAGTCATATTTTTGTTCGACAGATGTCGGGCAAAAACTAACTGGTTCTTCCAACGATTAACCGAAACCTATTTTATCGAAATTGGTTCAAATTCATGAAGTACTTTATTAGATATTTAATGTTAACATTTCAAACTTTTACTTTTTTTTGACAGGTGACAGTTGACTGCGGATTAATCACAAATCTCGTCAGCCATCTTAAATTTATTCATTTTGACAAAAAATAATCTCAGATCACAAAAACCACCACATACCAATTTTGAATAGAATTGGACCATAATCACAAATCTCGTCCGCCATCTTGCAGCCGTCATTTTATTGTTTTCCCTAATAAAAATTTCATCTGATTTACATATGTGTGCAAAATTTGACCCAAACATACAAACATGTCAAGCTAAATAAAAGCTTGTAAAAATTAATTAATTAATTGGTAATTTCGACTACTGCAATTGATAGTCACAATTAACAATTAATTAATTAATTGTTAATTGTGTTGCGACTACCACAATTAACAATTAATTGTACGAACAATTTAATTCTGCCTAACACTGCTGTTGGCGAACAAAAAATATTATAAAATATTATTAATAATTAAAGAATGCCTAGAGTGAAGCTCTAATAAGCCCATTATACAAAAAAACGGGATAAAGAATCTGTGAAACCTATAGAGATAGCACATTAAATATTGGATACAAAGTCCTGGCGACCTGCGTAAAGAGAAGACTGTCAGCGAAAATGGAAAGAAGAGTTGGAGAATACCAGTGTGGGGTTAGAGCAGGAAGAGGAGTAGTGGATCAAATTTTTACGCTAAGCGAGATTCAGGCTGAGAGTTACCAGCAAAATAGAATAAAAATGAAAAGAAAAAAATCTGAAAAGTTCAAGGTGAAAGTGGGGATCCCTTGTTAATAGTTTTATTTAACTAGATATGTATTAGAAAAGAAACAAACTTAAATAGGAATGGTTTACTATACAAATGAGGAGCATTAATGTTTGGCCTTTGCTGATGGCATTGCTATTGCATGTAGAAGCAAAAGCGAACTAACACAACTTATTAAAGCACTTGAAGGGAAAGCAAAGGAAAAAGGTCGAGAAGTAAATGAGGAAAAAACTAAATATATGAGATGGACGGATACCGGTTTTACAAATGGTGCGTGGCTTAAAGTAAAAACAAATAGTGGTAAGATATATAAGTTTCAAAAGGGTATAATTTGTCTATTTAAGAGCAACATTCGCGAGAAAGCTGGATATGAAGGAAGAAATAAAAACAAGACTGGGGAAGGGAAATAAATGTTTATGTAGCCTAAACCATCTCCTTAGAAGTAAGTTAATAACACGGAAACTAAAAGTTATAATGAAATATGGGAACGAAAAACAAACCAACACCATAATTAAAAATGATAATTCTTACAACCTCTATTCAAAATGCATGAACGCAACTTATAAATATACTCAAAACTCAAAATCAAATTGATGGAAAAACTAAAAAAAGTATTAATCAACTATAGAGGTGTACCTGCAAAATTCTACAGTTTACCTAAGATACATAAAACCCCTTTATCTGTAAGACCGATTGGTGCTTTTATTAACACTCCGATAGCCAACCTAATATCATTTTTCACTGACATCCTTACAAAAGCATATAATTATAACAACAATTATTACATGTAAGACTCTTTTGAAGTCAACAATCTATGTAATAACTGCGTTTTGCCTGGTGTCTCTTTTTATTAATGTATACTTAAATATTTGCTTAAGATCTATTGACAAAAATTGGGAAAACATTCAAAAATATGGTACCCTTAATAAACCTTATTTTCTCCAATTAATCGCTTGTGTTTTCAACAATAATTTTTTTCTATTTAACAACAAAACTTTCAAACAAACTTTCGGCACTCCTATGGGTAGCATAATTTCGCCAATTCTGCCAGACGTTATGGACGATGTTCTGGATAGTATAATCTCCACTTTACCTTTTAGAATCCTTTTTGTTAATAAGTATGTGGATAACATTATTATGACCATTCCGGTGAATGTCATTGATAGTATATTGGGCTATTTTAATTTTTCCGATCAGCACATCCGGTTTACACTTGATCCTGGCAACGAAGACTCTTCTGTTCCGTTTGTAGACACCCTTTTTGTAACGGAAGGTAATAGGATTTGTACAGAAAACCTGTCTCGTCGGGTCCATAACTCAATTTCTGATCATACCACAAATACTCGATGAAAGTCAACCGAAGATTAAAGAAATTTGTAAATAGGAGTCAGAACTGGCCGAAGTCGAAGTCTCTGATCACGATTATGATGTTTATATTTACCCACAGATGACCTGGAGCTCAGGGACACCGATGAACGTCATCTCCGTGGGACTCTCCCGAAATTCACGCTGGGGAAGGAGAGAAACTCGGCGCCCGGGGTTCTTTTCGGTCGCTGAATTCAAATGTGGCATTATCGAACACTCCCCGGACACCTGGTGCGCCCGAACCGGGACGTGGACTTCATTGCCGAGAATTTTCTTGACAAGATCGCCAAAAACAACCCGAAAATCGTTGTAGGGACGTTTTTTGGGCGCTTAGTCCAAATTTCACGTCAAAAATGATCCCCCGAACACCTAGTGGACTGCAACCTCAGCCTTAACTTCGGGTTCGAGGGTTTTTCTCACACAATCGAATTTTTGAGAACGGGGCCCAGCTAATCCTGGCAATATACAGTGCTCCACTGTCATTCAGAAAGCCGAATATTCCTGACGAGTATAAGCCAAAATGGGACTAGTTACTATATATGTACAGGTACAGAATGTACATAAAACCACTTTAAAGGTGACAGTAAATTTAGGAAAAATTCTCCCCACTCTAGACGTCATTCAACAACATCTAAAGAGGATCTATTTTTAAGTGCAAGATTGGCTGCACGGAGACCAGCTGACCATGGACCCAACAGAATGGGAGTGGAGAAAGGAAGGCGATACACCGGTCCCTGTAGAAATGACACAAAAACCTGCGCCCAAGAATATTATGGAACTAATATTCTGTTTATGCGCAGGAGATTATAATCTGTTGTCCTGTAGTTGCAGGAAGTATGGCCTCCCTTGCAATCTTGCCTGTAAAATTTTTGAAGACTCAACTTGCAATAATACTGAAAGATATTCAGTTGAAAACATTATTGCGGCAGAGAGAGAGAGAGAGGGGCCTTAGATGAGGAAGAAAATGAATAGACTAGCGACCTGTCACTTGATGAAGAATTTGATATTCAGTTACGTATCTAAAAATTAGAGTTATTAATTAATGAGGAAAAGTAAAGTTGCAGATATACTGTATTGGATTTGAGTTCAATAAAAAATTTTTAATCGCCAATTACATAAATATTGAATTTCTATTCATTCGATTTCTTTCCTGGTCACATAATTTAACTAGAATCAACAATTCCACACAGCTATTGCAGTATTGATGTCCGTCTCTAAAACATCAGGTTTGGTTGACATTCATGGGAATGACATCGATGTCAAGATAAAGGTTCCGGTGCACCAGATGTTGGGAGGGCTGTTTCGACGGGAAATTATGATTCGGCTCCTCAAAAACGCCCCCACAATGATTTCGGGTTGTTTTTGGCGATCTTGTCAGGAAAATTCTCGGGGATGACGTCCACGTCCTGGTTCCGGCATACCAGGTATCCGGGGGCTGTTCGCCGATGCCATATTTGAATTCAGCGACCCACAAAAAAACCCGGGCGCCGAGTTTCTCTCCTTCCCCGCGTAAATTTTGGGGGAGTCCCACGGAGATGACGTTCATCGGCGTTCCTGAGCTTCAGGTCAGCGACCTCGAAAACCCCCGGGAACTCGATGTGGGCCGGTTCTAACTCTTATTTAGAAAGTTCTTTAATCTTTCAAAAGCCGTCTCAAAATATGAATTATTTGAATGCATTTTTGGCTGCAGCTATGCAATTTCCGGTTTGTAAAAGATAAAATGTAGGGACATTTTTTCCAAAAATGTTTTGGAAGCGAATGCAAAAAACCGCATTCCGATCCATCTTAGTCTGAAAAATTCCGAACTTTTTGCTTTATGGCCTCGATTAATAGACCTAATTTACCATCTGTTTTTGGATAATTCTTATCCAAATGATATCCTAAAAAGACGGCTGCATAGAACATCCTCCATACTATTTCTCAGAACCAATAACACTGTCACTGCTGAAGTCACCCGTGTGCATGAGCCACCTGTCAACACACCACCTCCTGATGTACCTGATGGAGGCCTCGATAGAGTTACCGTTCCTCGTACTTGACTCTTCCATACATACACGACTTAACACCAAAATTAGCAAAGCTCTTCTCCTCTATCACTGAAATTAAAATCGCTTAAAAACGGTGCTAATCATCAACAATATTTTCTCGAATGGTAAAGATAAGGACCCTTTGGTTTTGCGTTCAGTTATCTTGTACTGTATTCCTTGCTCCAGTTGTGACAGTGTGTATATTGGTTAAACTTCTCGTAGGCCCAAAGATCGCTTAACTTCACACAAAAGCGATATAAAGGAACATATCGAGCGTTGCGCGTTGGCCGAACATGTGCGCTCGACAGGACATGTAACTGACTTTCAGAAATTTCCATCTTAGCTGAAGAGAGACACTGCTCACGAAGGCTTTTTCTCGAAATGGCAAACATCTACGAATTCGACAAATGTATGAATAAAAAGTCGGACCTCAACAATTTAAGTACGTCTTTTGTGTACTTATTGCATATGGACAAACATTTGAAAAACTATAATGTGCACGACTTGTCCAATGTGTCCATTTAACAAAATGTTTCCCTTATAGTAAGTTTGTGCATATAGCCCCTAATTTTTTAGATTTGGCATTTATTGGATTTTGGTCTATTTTTTTATATTGACATGTGGGTATTGAGTTGAAATTTTGACATCGTCTTTCTTCTATATGTGTCAAATAACATGGCTTCCTCCCAACAAGGACCTACAGTCCCATTAGCTCTACACCTTATCCGCTGTCCCAAATATGGTTTCAATCTCATTAGCTGTTGTGTTTTTCTTCCTTTTTTCTTTTTTCTTCCCCCTTTTTTGGACTGTTTGGCAGTTATGGAAGAGACCGTCCGTGAAATTTTAAAAGTCACCGAAGAAAAAATATTAATAAACAAAAAAAAAAATAATAATAGTTGAACAAATATGATTAAGAATCGATAAATGTTTAAAAAAATTTTCTACGGTAATCGCGGTGATAACGTCGACTAATTATGGAAGGACCAAATAGCGGCAACGCGGTCAAATTATTAAGAAGCTGCGTTTCGAGCAGTTACATTAATATCAATAAAAACAAGTATATTGATCTGAACTGTAAGTGATATTTTCTTACCCATTTATTTATAACAAAATGAAATTATGCAAGTTACATTATTTTTTTACCACACTGTGTAACCAATTTTATTAGCATGAGACCAGAGTTACAATTCGTTGGTAATGACTCAGGATGTCTATTATATCTGTCTGAAGGATCCCGACAAGTTGATCCCCCACTAAATAAATTAAATTGTTTTGTTGTCAAATCAAACAAATTAAATCATTTCCTGGAAATGTGTCAAAAATGAAACAAACAAAAATAAAATGTAACGAATTTAATGAAATAAAAGCTTAGACTTGCAATGCTTTATATTAAATTTTGCGTCACCTTCTGCACTCATCCTGAGATTCATAAGTTACCAAAATGGTCCTGAGGCGGTGGTGAGATGTCTTTCGCCAGAATGCACGGGTCTTCTTATCGATAAAACAGGAAAATGTCTCTTCCACACTTCATACTGTCTTTCTACAGTATTCCTTGCTCTTATTTGTTTTGTGTTATACTCTCGTTCTGCTTCGTTGTGTACTTCAATTAACGGAGTAAAAAGAAAATTTGTGGACGTATAATCATTATCTCTACTGTCTGAATTAAGTTAAACATTATATGAAAAATTGCCCTTCCGATTTCGATACACTTCTGTATTTTCTCCACCTGTTATAAAAATATTTTGAATTATAAATTACGTATTGATTTCAAATTTTAAACAAGTAATAAGTTAAAATATTTACCTGGCGATTAAATTTTAACGTGTGTGCAATTTATTGTTACTATAACGCATGGAAATTGGCATATCTTATAAAAATTTTCAGCTACATCGTTTTTTACACCAAAAATCTCCTGTTGTTAATAGCACACAGCCTGTAGGATAGAAGCGCAATGTCAACAAGATTTGGAATTCAGTCTCATTCCAAAGTCTGATCATTCGCAGCGCATGCGCTTATTTTAAATTTCCATTTAACCCTCTTTAAAAGAGGAATGGTGGATATTTAAGATAAACCCAGGTTAAATTAATTTTAAATGTATTATGTCTCCTCAAAATCAAGAAAAACTAGAGAAAACCTACATGCACATTTTTTACGCGCCCTCTAGTGGCGCAACTATTGGAAATTCTAGAAAAAGTTTTAGACAAGAGTTGTAGGGAATTTTATGCTCTAAAACTTTGTACTACAACATTTTGCACTAAAGTGTATTGTTTGTCCTCAAAATCAAGAAAAAATAGAGAAAACATACATGCACATTTTTTATGCGCCCTCTAGTGGCGTAACTATTGGAAATTCTGGAAAAAGCTTAAGACAATAGTTGTAGGGAATTTTATGCTCTAAAACTTTGTACTACAACACTTTGCACAAAAGTGTATTGTTTGTCCTCAAAATCAAGAAAAACTAGAGAAAACCTACATGCACATTTTTTACGCGTCCTCTAGTGGCGAAACTATTGGAAATTCTGGAAAAAGTTTGAAACAAAAGTTGTAGGGAATTTTATGCTCTAAAACTTCCTACTATAACACTTTGTACAAAAGTTTATTGTTTGTCCTCAAAATCAAGAAAAACTAGAGAAAACCTACATGCCCATTTTTTACGCGCCCTCTAGTGGCGCAACTATTGAAAATTCTGGAAAAAGTTTAAAACAAAAGTTATAGTGAATTTTATGCCCTAAAACTTTGTACTACAATATGTTGCACCAAAGTGTATTATTTGTCCTTAAAATTTAAAGAAAGTAAAAAATTGTTACATGTGTATTTAATCAATGTCGGTCTTGAGGACCTTCTACTCTACCAATTTAAACCAAAATCTAATGGTCGCATTCTAGACCCTCCATACCAAATTTCAGCTTGATTGGTCAAACGGTTCGGCAGTTATCGTGGAAGATTACACACAGACATACAGACACACAGACACACAGACACACAGACACACAGACACACAGACACACAGACAGACCATACGCTGGAAATGGTTACAATCTTCTTGGGGGACCTCAAAATGGATATTTCCATCGATATCTCGATTTTTTCTTTTTGCTCGTTCACCTTACTTTCCCTTTGATGGGTCCGGGAAAGTAAAAAATAAAAAAAAATATTTCGAACGATTAATGTAAACACTAAAAAAAGAATTAAATAATATGTACTGAAGTTAGACTTTAATTGTTTTTACTTAATTTATCCTGACGTTATTTTTCTAACATATGAAAATTTGGAACTATGCCAAGACCAATTAGAACAATCTAATTCAACAAAAAAAAATTCGAAAAAATAAATAATGGATGGCTAGCTATAAATGCTTTTAATTGATTTTGAGCTTGAAATATTTTTTTAAAACATGAAAATTTGGAACAATGCTAAGACCAACTAGAACAATCTAGAACAACAAAAAAAAATTCGAAAAATAAATAATGGGGGGCTAGCTATAAATGGTTTTAATTGATTTTATGCTTGAAATAATTTTTTTTTAAGGCACGAAAATTTGGAACAATGTTAAGAATCACTTGAACAATGTAGTACAACAAAAAAAATAATTGGGGCTGGACCCAAATGTTTTTTATTAATTTTTTGCTTGAAATAATTTTTTTTAAGACATGTAAATTTGGAACAATGTTCAGAACAACTAGAACAGTCTGGTACAATAGAAAAAAAGTCGAAATAAAAATAATGGGGTGCCAGCTCCAAAACTATTTTTTTGAGTTTTCCGGCCTTTGTATTTAAGTTTAAGGAATAATTTTCTGGAACAATTTGATACAAACCTAGAACAATTTGTAACAACTTTCAAAATATTAAAATTCGAAAAATGGGGGGCTAACTTCACACACACACCTCTTTTTAACGGTATCCTTTAAACTTATATTACTTTTAACGGCCCTTTAAAATAAGTGTATATAGATAAGCACTTTCAATGTTATTATTTAAAAGGTCTTTAAATTTTACCTTAAATATTCCAGTTACAGATTTTCTCAGTATTATGGTTCTTTTTATTTATTGGTTTACCCATGTTAGCTGTATTAATAGCTATGAAGGAATATGAACGAAAAGAGGCTGCAATATTAGGATCAATAATTAAACCAATGTATTGTTTGGGAATAGGAATTGGAATTTTGGGAATGTCACATAATATTGGAGGTAAGATAAAAAACATTCGAATATTATTATAAAGTGCCTTTTATATTATTTTTTAATTGTTATTTCATTTTTTTATATTGATATAAAATAATAATTTTAGGTATAATCAAGAGGTGTTTTGAAAATAAATATTTAGCAATATTGGGTAATTTTTCATTTTCAATTTACATATGCCATATGATGATAGTCACCCAAAAGCATAGAAATGTACCGCCACATATGGATTATTTAACCATGGTAAATATTTTTTTATATATCAGTAAAAAAAATAAACAATTTAGATTTTATTCTAAAATAATAGTATATCGACTTTTATATCTAACTGTTAAAACGATGTTTATTTAAAATTAGAAAAATCCTACTAATAATTCTTTTACATATTTCTTTTTTTGTTCCCGCCTTTTCCCTCTTTTTTCCTTAATTTTATGGTTTTTTCTCCACGTTTCAAACTGTTTTTTCCGACGTCCCTCTCTTATTCTCCTATTTTTTTACTAATTTCTTTATATTTCAATATTTTTCCAACTTTTTTTACTCTTCCCACTTTTTTCCTATCCAATTTTACTAACTTCCTTACGTTGGAAATTTTTCCCCACAAAATATGAGAATATTTTTCTCCAATTTATTTGGAATTTTTCCAATTTGTTTCGATTGTTTCCTATTTGTTCCTTCTTTACGTGGTTTTTTTTGTCCAATATTTTCGATATTTTTTTTTAAATTTCTTCTGACTTTTTTGATTTTTTCCATTTTCTCCTTTCTCTACTAATGGCTATTTTTGTACAATTTTTTTAATATAGGTATTTCAATTTTGTTCAATTTTCTCCATCTTTTTTCAATTTATCCGTTTTTTCAATGTTTTAAAATTTATTCAAATTTTTACCATTTTTTCCAATTCAGTGTTTTTCCATTCTTACCATTTTTTTTTAATTTTTCCTGTTTTTTTTTTTTAATTTTTTTTCGAGTTTCGCTGATTTTTCCGATTTTCGTGACATTCTTCAATTTTTCCAGGTTTTTCAAATTTTTTCCTCTTTTCCCTTTTTTTTTGATTTATTTTCGATTTTGACCTATTTTTTCCCATTTTTTTCAATTTTTTTGATTCTTCCATTTTTCTACAATTTGTTCCATTCTGTATAAACATTTTTAGCAAATCTAAGTATTATTAAGTAGCGAAGCAAAGCGATGGTACTTTACAATGTCCATCCGTCTGTCTGTCTGTCTGTCTGTCTGTCTTATCGATAACTCGAGAACGGTTTCGAATTTTGGATTTCTGATTTCAGCAATCACCAACTATTTTCAGTGACCTAAGTTAAGTAACAACCGTCTGTCTGTTCGACTGTCAGTAGCTGAGCTACTTAGATACTGTTAACTTGCCAGAATTATTAAATTAAAATTGTCTATTGTTATAAAAAATAATGAAATCAAATTACATTTACACCCAATAAGTACGCTTAATGCATACCTACAAATATTTACTAATTTTTTCAATATCGCTTGTTTCAGGAACGTATAATTTGGTTTGTTGATCTACAAAATCAAAACATGGTGTACATTGTAACAATTGATATTGAATATTTCCCATGAGTCAGAAACACTGCTCGTTTTGCTAAAAATTGCCGATACAATGTTTAATTACGGCTGTACCTGTAAAGATATGTAAACAGAAATAGAAATTTATCCGGTATCTGCTTTTTTTTAGTCATTTATGCTAACAAAAAGTTTTTGTTTTAAATTGTGTGATAACAAAAGCAGAAAAATATAGTGAAAATAAATATAAATACACAGAGAACAATATACACTTAAAAAGACATATATACAAATCTAAAAATGAAAAAAAGACGAGGGGTTTCGTGCGACACCCGGTTGATCTGCAGTTCCTTTCGCTATTATTTTGTAACTTACTACAGTAAAAGTGTTGACGGTCTAAGTCTTACACTATTTTCTTAACATCCAATAAGGAACATCTGTACGAAGTCAGTTGGAATGGCATAAAAACTAAATATCTACCGACCGTCTGCAACCAAGCCCTCAACATTGTCCGTTACATTGTCAGAAACATAAGGAAAAAGTCTCCACAAGGCCGTCTTGATTAAATAATAACAGCAAGAAAACAATTTAGAAAAACACGACACTAATACAAGCCACTCGCTAAAAATCGCAAGAACGCAGAATAAACTCATTTTATAAATCCTAACCCAAGCCCCTAAGCCGCGCTACTGACGATTTACTCGAAAATTCAAACGCAGGTTTCATAGTAGACCCGACATTTTTTGACCTTCATATTTTGCTTGTGTGACCACACAATATAATTTGATCGACTAGATGCTGATAAGAAATTTATACGAGGTCTAATCATCAAATTTATATGATATTAACTAGTAAATTTATCAGACCCGCTACATGAGTCTTTTTTTAGTTGTTCGGATTGACTTCGTATAGACTTTACTAAAATGTACACTTTTGGGACAATCTGTATACAATTTACAATAATTTTAATTTGAGGTACTTTCATTTTTGAGATATACTTTATATAATGAAGAAGAATTTAATGTAGATCCATCTTTCTTTCGTATAGAAGTAGTCGAATCGAATTCTATAATTAATTTGCTGAAAAATTATAATGTTGAAATTAATATATTTATAATTCTTAATCAATTTAAGCCGAATCATTGACTGTTTGTAACTCATAAAAATTATTTAACTTTTTTTAGGTGACAGATTTGATAGTAGTAGATCTATCAGCGATAATACTGGGCATAATTGTTACTATAGTATTAGAAGAACCTTTATTATCACTTCAGAAAACAATTTTGCCTCAAATTAAGAAGTCGGATGGAAGAACCATTGATAAAAGTAATTAGAAAAAACAATGTAAATTTTCAATAAAAAATCTTAAAATAGAAAAAAGTGTCTGTTTTAATTTTATATCGTAAATTGATAAAGCTCAAAATAGAAAAATTGTAATAAATACCTCCCCTCCCTGTTATGTGTGCATTTTTGGGGAGGGGGCAGAAGAGATCTTCTCATGCACGTTCACCACGCGCTATGATAGCGAGTTGTAGTGTGAGATTTCAGCTAAAGTAACCTATTCACCAAACCTACTCCCTTGGTGCCACTTACACCACAGACCCGTTTACGAACTTCCTCTACCTCCTACGTTTTACTTTTTGTATTCTCTCCTCGGTTACTTGCTGCTTAACATTTTCCGACCCATTTACGAATTGCCTCTATCGCTCGACATATTTTTTGGGGTTTAAAATCCCTCCAACTATGGCAAATAGCTCTGTTCTACCCTGCTCCATATTTGGCAGAGAAACATCGTCTCTTTATCAGCAGTATACATCGTCTGTCGCCTTCCCCTTTCTCATCACATAATGCTTAACTAAGTAAGGGTCAATTACCCAATCAGGCGCTTGGCGCACTGCCTCGTCTACTCTTTTCTCTGCTTGCCAATGACCTCTGTTTCTCCTCTATTTAGCTGTCATTGTGTTCTACCCTAGACCTCTATCAACCTCTTTCATTCCCTAGCCAATAAATGTATCGGAACCATTACCATGATCACTTATAAATCGTGCAATACGTGCTCGCTTCTTTGAAAGCGATCCTTTGCTTTCCGTTTTGTACCTAGTCTTATTCCCTATACCCCAAAAAGGTTTAAATCAGTCCACTTAGCAGCTCGCGCTTCCTGCTCTGCAGGATTATTATGTTTCTCCAAATCTTCACAGCCTTCACTGCTTTGCTAAAATTCCCAAAGTCATCGACGATGATTACAGGTAACCCATTTAATTTTTATAGATGATTTCCTATTCTTCAATGACAAACCTCAAACGGCGTGTTTCCTGCTTCTCTAGCTGTGACCCCTAAAGAGCACCGCCTCAGTTTTGGCTGGCCTTATATCTAGATTCTCCATTTATCTACCCTTCGTTGGCTCTATGCCTTAGCTCCTACTAGTAGGACACCCGCCGCTATATCTATATTTACCTATTTTTTTACTTCTCTCAGCACGACTTTTTAAGTACCTTCCAAATATGTTCTAAAGATATTTCTGAAGAAATCCTCTGACTAGCTTTGCCATGATGTCGTGTTAAAAGCATTCTTGGCGGTTATTAGGGGTGATCCACCATCTGCAACAGCTTCTGTAACCAGCCTTACGACTGTTTAAGTACCTTTCAAATATGTTTCTGAAATA
Organism: Neocrepidodera transversa; assembly: GCA_963243735.1. Classification (NCBI taxonomy): domain Eukaryota; kingdom Metazoa; phylum Arthropoda; class Insecta; order Coleoptera; family Chrysomelidae; genus Neocrepidodera; species Neocrepidodera transversa. The sequence continues at coordinate 30,276,127 of OY725339.1, forward strand.
TCTCTCAAAAAATTGTCTGACTAGCTTTGCCATGATGTCGTGTTAATAGTATTGTTGACATCGACCGTTATTATGGCGATCGACCATCTGCAACAGCTTCTGTAACCAGCCTTACTGCCTCCTACACGAAACCAAATAGGCTGTAAGAAAAAACCATTGCATCAAACGTACCTATCAGTCTGTTGAATATCAGTTAGTTCATTACAATATTAGCGCTTTTAATAGATAAATAGGTTGCCATACCGTCTTTCTTTTTTTCCCCTTTGGTACCAGCACCAGTTTTGCCACCTTCCAGGTCTCTGAACATTTCTGTCTGGTAAGCTTCTGGTCGCCGACCTCCTTTATTTTCTTCGCGAGGACTCTATCCACACTCGGCACCTTTCCTATTTTAATATTGGCCAGAGCCGTGCTTAGTTCCTCCTGTATAAAGAGTGTAATATTTGCTACTTTACCTCTGTCTTTCTTCTCTTCGGGAACATCTTCAAGTCCAGTTCCAAACTTTATTGGCAGCTCAACTCTAAGGAAGCAGAGATGCAGAGCGGCCAAACCATCATTCTGTACTTCTTTGAAATACGTTAATCTCTATCTCTTCCGACACGATTATTTAGCCCCAATTTTTGACATTTCGCTCTTTTCAGAGTTCTTTTAGTCTGACAGTACTCCTCCGCCACCCTGTTCTCCTGTCTTAAGTCGCTTCTGTCCTTGAATAGCTTCTTACCAGTCCTGTTGTACTATCTTCTTACCCCCTCCACATTGGATGTATACCAGTAGGGAATTTTTCCCCACTGTCTTCCCCAATTATTTTTTTGTTCCTACTTTCTTTTTTCCACTTTTTCCAACTTTTTTCCGACTTTGGAAACCGAACGAAGCTATGTTATTCTCTTATTAATTTATTTCCAATTATTTTTCCCCACTTTATTTCCAAATTTTTATTTAGCAGAATGGTGGATTTGGGGAACTGAGTGAAACTAGATTCTTCTCTTAGTATTTTTTCCAATTTTATTTTTTTAGAAGGGTGTAGTGAAGGAACCGAGCGAAAAAATCTTTTTTCCAAGCAATGCGAGGTATTTCAAGGTATCAAAGTTTTTTTTATTTTATTTTTTTTACGAAGTAGAGTAGGGGGAAGATAGTTGGAACTGAGCGAAGCGAGTTTCTGACACTGGTCATTATTTTTACTAATTATGATTTTTTAATAACAACTTTTTTAGGTATTTCCCCATTTTTTACCATTTTCATTTTCCTCACTTTTTTTAGAAGGGAGAACTGAGCTAAGCTAGGGTTTTCTCTTCGGAATTTTTTCCCCACTTTATTTAAAAGGGTGGAGTGGAAGAACTGAGAGAAAAAATGTACCCAAACTTTATCCGAGCTAAGTGAGGTTTTTCAAATCAGATTTTTTTTAGGAAGTGTAAGTGGAGTGGAAAAAGATAGTTAGATGGAAATTATAAACAAATTAAATGCACGGGTTTGATTGGTTGGTGGTGGAAATAATAATTACAACTTTTTACAACCGCTTTTTTCCTTACTTTTTGACTGTTTTCATTATGTTTAAAATTTTTTTTTACCTTTTTCGAATTTTTTCTTTCCAACTTTCACTTTTTTGTCTTGCTCAACTTTTTTTGTTTCTTTTTTCCCACCTTTTTTTGCTTCTTATGTTTTACCCCACTTATGTTTTGGGAGCCAAGTTCTTCAAAATTTGAAATAAATATAGTTTTTTTAAAATTTTTTTTCCAGGAAGTGAATGCCGGGGAAGATAATCGGAACCCGGTAAAACGAGGTTTTGCTATTGATAATTATATTAACTAGTTATGAATTTTTTGTAACATTTTTTTTATTGGGTTAATAATTATTTTCTTTTCCACTTTTTTTAGAACAGTAAATTAATTTTTAATTTTTTAGTTGGTATGAATTGTTAGTAATTTTCTCCACGTTTAGATTGGAAGGGTTTTAGTAATTATTTTTCTCCACTTTTTTTCGCATTTCCGTTTCATTTTTTTCCCTACTTTTTTCTATTTTCTTTAAGCTTAAACCAAGTTTTTTAAGGGTAACGAATGGAGTGAGGAGCGGTTTTTTAAGTTATAACCTTTTTGTTCCAACTTTTCCCCCACTTTTTCCCACTTTTGTCCACTTTTCCCACCTTTTTTTACTAATTTCTTTAAGTTTCAACCTTTTTTAAGTTTAAAGTTATTTTGTATTTTTTTAGGGGAAACGAGTGGAGGGGCGAGCTGTTTTCTTTTTATTTCAATCTTTTATTTTAACTTTTTTTTATACTTTTCTTTCTCGTTTTTCTGAACACTTCTCTCCCCTTTTTTACTAATTTAAGTTTCAAACTTTTCCAAGTTCCAAGTTTTTTTGTATTTATTTTTTAGGATGAGGAAGACGGAAATAATATAATAATTGGATAATAATAATAATACTCTTCCTATATTTCATGTAAAACCCAGAAGCCAAAGGCTTGTGTGGGGAAGGGACGGATATTATTATTATTTGCCGTGTACGGATTTAATTGATTTAATTGCTCCGAACTGCTCCGAACTTTCCCATGCTCAACTCCGAGTAAATGGTGGGGAAACTAATAATTTTATTTTTACCCCTACTTTTTTTCCTCTACTTTTTTTTGCTACTACTAATTATTTTAATTAATTTGTTTTTAGAGGGGATGTTGAGTGGGGGGAAGCGAACGAAGGAAAGTTCTTAACTTAGTAATTATTTTAACTAATTACGAATTTTTACAAAATTTTTTGTTGCTTTATTTAGGATGGATTTTTTCAATTTTTGTTTTTTGTCTCACTTTTTTGTCCATTTCGTTTTTTCTATATTTTATATTTTATTTATACCCGCCTATGATAAATTCTTCTTTATCTACTTTTTAGGTTATTTTGTCAATCCTTTTCTTTCAAACCAGAGGCATACTTTTATTAAAATGTTTATGAAGTTTATGTTTATAAAAATACTCATTTGTTCTACCTATAACAAAAATTCTATTTAAACGAGTAGAAAAAAATGAGTAGGTACGCCTATGAAAGAACGATCTGTTTATTAGTTTTTGTTTGTTCTTTATATAAATTAAATATAGAAATATATAAATTTATTTGTTTGTACACTCGTTTTCGACTCAATTAAGATAATTTTTTTATCTCAACGTTATATTTATGTAACATAAACAATATAGATTATTTCAAGAAATATTCTTTCCATTACTCATTACTCGATAAAAACTCTTTATTTTGAACAAGAATTTAAAAAAATACATACCACGTTTTATAACATGCTTCCTAAAAGATTTGAAATGGACGATTACGGAGAGTGTATGAAAGCAAATGGAATGTATTGTAAAGTTCAAGGAGTTTTGGATATTCCAACATATAATAAGAGTTTATTGGAGTACGTAAAGGTAAGAATTTATTACATATCTGCAATATGAATTTTAAATTACTTTCATCTTATTTTTAAAATTTTAATTGAAGGATTATTTTTATCTACAAAAACTGTTTAAATAGCGTTTTAAATAAAATCAGTTTAAATATGCTAAAAAATTCAAAGATGGAATTTGAAGGAAGTAATTCAAAAGTGCTATAGAAGCGTTAAAAATAAAATAAAAGCAAATTGTTTAAAAAAATAAAACATGAAAGAAATAAAAATCAATATAAAATCTAATTAGTTAGCTTAAATGTCAAATTAAAACTATTAAAAAATGCTAAAAAACTTGAAACACATTTCTATGTATCATAAAAATGATAGATAGTAACGACATCTATCGTATGGTTGATGGGTATCAACCGGATATAACCACTTCATTGAATAAAATCCTCTGTAAAAGTGACTAACCGAGTACAACTTAGTGCCGGTAGATGATGGAATCCATCCGCTATCATAGTGCATAGAACATAGAAATACTTGGGGTATACAGAGTAGGTTTTTGAAACTATGCATTCCGACAAAGTACCACTGATGATTCCTATAAGGATGATACATGTATGGTAAAGGTCGGAGTGCATAGTTTCAAAAACTTACTCTCTCAGTTTTTGATTTAGTTGCATGGTGCCAGCTCCTCCCTATAAGGCAAATTGTAATTGGTTAGTCGCTTTTACATGGGATATTCTATTAAGTGGCTATGTCCGGTTGGTTCCCATCAACCTACGATAGATGTCGTGACTATCTATCATTTTTATAGTACATACATAGAAATACTTGGGCTATACAGAGTAGGTTTCAAAAACTTACCATCTCTGTTTTTAAAAACATTTGTTAGATGTCATTGCTAGGGATAAATAAAAAATTACTTTAATTTGTAAAAAACTGCTAAAAATTTTGTTTAAAATAACAAAAACTCGTTAAATTTTAAATATAAATCTTTTACAGTTGCTAAGAAATTTTATAAGAGTCATTTTAAGTCGCTAAAGTAGGGCTAGGAATTACAAAAAAAACGGGACTAAAAGTCCTTTACACTACAAAATAGCAAATACTGTAAAAAGAAGTTGGAAAATATAAATTTTATTAAATTCTTGAAATTCTTGAAATTCTTGAAATTCTTGAAATTCTTGAAATTCTTGAAATTCTTGAAATTCTTGAAATTCTTGAAATTCTTGAAATTCTTGAAATTCTTGAAATTCTTGAAATTCTTGAAATTCTTGAAATTCTTGAAATTCTTGAAATTCTTGAAATTCTTGAAATTCTTGAAATTCTTGAAATTCTTGAAATTCTTGAAATTCTTGAAATTCTTGAAATTCTTGAAATTCTTGAAATTCTTGAAATTCTTGAAATTCTTGAAATTCTTGAAATTCTTGAAATTCTTGAAATTCTTGAAATTCTTGAAATTCTTGAAATTCTTGAAATTCTTGAAATTCTTGAAATTCTTGAAATTCTTGAAATTCTTGAAATTCTTGAAATTCTTGAAATTCTTGAAATTCTTGAAATTCTTGAAATTCTTGAAATTCTTGAAATTCTTGAAATTCTTGAAATTCTTGAAATTCTTGAAATTCTTGAAATTCTTGAAATTCTTGAAATTCTTGAAATTCTTGAAATTCTTGAAATTCTTGAAATTCTTGAAATTCTTGAAATTCTTGAAATTTTTGAAATTCTTGAAATTCTTCAAATTTGGTTTAGATGTTTATTGTTAATTGTTTTATTATTAAAAAAGTAAAAAAAAACTGATAAAAATATTACAAAAATACGAAACTTGGTGCCTCTACCCCTTCTTAAGCAAAATAAAAAATAGGGAAAAAAGTAAACAAAAAATCTGGGAAGAAAATACTAAGAGAAAAAAAAGTGAGGAAATTTACTAGGATCGTACAAACTAAAACTAGATAAAAAATAGTAAAAATAATTACTAAGGGCACCATAAAAAAAGTGTGAAAAAAAATGAATATAAAAGTGGGGAATAAAAATTAGGGAAAAAATAATTACCAGGAGACTCCACTCTTCTAAACAAATCTAGAAAAACGAGTGGGTGAAAAATGAACTACTGGTGGTCATTTGAGTTGAAGGAGGCAAGAAGAGACTGCAACAGGGTTAGTTGGAGTAGGGGGTATAAGACAGTAGAATAGACTTTCGGAAAAGTACTGTCATGCCAAGAGAATTCTGAAAGAATCAAAATGTCACAAATTTGTGCTAAAGAATCGTGCTGAAAGAGTTAGAAAAAGAAATGGCAGTTTTACATCTCTGTATCTTAGCTACTATAAAAAATAAGTGGGGGAAAAATAGTCGGGAAAAAAGAGGGGAAAAGTAGGGAAAATATAATTATTATCGAAGAAGAGAAGAAGCGTGGTTTCCCTTCTAACACAAAACAAAAAATCAAGACAAAAGGGTGGAAAAATGTGGCAAGACAAATGTGGGAAAAAAACTACTAAAAGAAGAATTCACTCTTCTAAATAAAATCTTGGGAAAAAAAAGAAAAAAGTGAGAAAAAATAGTGGTGAAAAAGAAGAAAAAAGTGAGGAAAAATTAAATAGTTACTTAAAAACTAAACCCCACTTAAAAAAAATGTTAGTAATTAGTAAATACCACCATTATAAAGAAAAATGGGAAAACAAAATTGGGAAAAGAAGTTTGGAAAAATAATTACTAAAACTCTTCTAAAAAAAGGTGGTGAAAAAATGGGGGAGAATAACTAAAACTCCATAAAAACTAAAACCCCCCCTAAAAAATTATTTAGTAAAAACAATTATGAATTACTTTATTCTTCTAAAACAAAAGCGTTAGAAATAAAAGTGAGAAAAAAGAGAGAAGTGAAGATTGTTCCATAAAAAACAGTGAGGAAAAAAGTGGAGCAAAAGAAGAGTGGAAAAAATGGGAAAAAAGAGGAGAAAAATAAAATAATTAGTAAGGCCCTCCACTATCTAAAATAAAAAATGTAAAAAATTGAGGGAAAGTGAAACAAAAACAAGAGTTGTAAAAAAATGAGGGGAAAATTCGGCAAGAAACAAAAGTTGTAACACAGGTATAAAATAGGACAAAAAACAATAGTTGTTAAAAAGGGAAAACATGAGACCAAAAACAATCGTTGTAACAAAATTGGAGCAACAACAAGTGGAGCAAGAAACAAAAATTGTAAAAAAATGGATGCCAAATGGGGCAAAAAATAATAGTTGTAAAAAAATATGGGAAAAATGTGGCAAGAAAAAAAAATTGTAAAAAAAAGGAGACAAAATTAGGTAGAGAGATGGTGGGAAAAAGTGAGGAAAAAATATTTCCTTATAAAATAACGCTTCGGTCAGTTCCCTCACTCCACTTCCAATTTCTAAAAAAAAACACGTTTTGAAAATGGTAAAATTTATTAACTATTTTTAGTAGTGGTTACAAGTCCATGAAATTCATTCTAATCTAGATTCTGTTTAATATATTTGTTCTCCAAATTCTTGTTAATAAGTTCCCAAAAACTCTTAACTACAAATCATACATTATAAAAAATTAAAATTCTCATAATTTTCACAAATTTATATATTTATTTTTCAGAAAATAAAAGAAAATTACAATATATTCGACAGAAGTGTCATACACCGAGGCATCTGTATTCCCAAATCAGAAACTGATCAAAATGAATTGATCGATTCTTACTTATTTCGCACAATAAACAAAAATATAGAAGGGTATAATTTAACTGCTCAGATCGATATGAAATTTTGCAGAGACAGAGAAATTCCAGTGACACTTTATGATAAAGTATTATTGTAAGTAAGAAAATAAATTATAATAGATTTCATTAAAAATTAATTAATTTGTAATTTATTAAATTTCAAAATTATTTATCGTAAATACGTTGCCTGATGACTATTTGTAAAATGCCTAAATTTAAACCTACATAACATACATTTCTGTCACGTTAAATTTGTGTTATAGTCTATACGAAGTCAGTTGGAACGGCATAAAAACTAAATATCTACCGACCGTCGGCGAATTCATTGTAAAGCATGGGCTGCGTGATATAATTTATTTTCAAAATTAATTTCATTAAAACACCATAATAATTTTTTTCAAATTTGGAAAAAATATGATTTTGCATAAAATCTAATTATATTAAAATAATTTTTTAATATGAAGTAGAACAAAATCAATTTTGATTATACAATACTGGCGCTCCCTGTACACTTTAAAATGTCACTAAATCATACTATTTATGAATACTTAATACAATTAATTAATATAATGTAAAGGCAGTTCTATAACATATAAAATAGTCAGTCAAAATATTTTTTGCTACACCCAGTATACCTACAGGTTTGGCGCAACGGTAAATAGCATATAAAATTTCAAAAAAATTTATCGATCACGAGATAAATTAAAAGTGTGCCTTGTCCTTTATCAGACCCGGTACATGAGTATTTTTTTAGCTGTTCGGATTGATTTCGTACAGACTTTAATAATTCAGATTTCTACCAATTGAAGTAAATCCATGATTCGTTATTGAATTAAAAACAAAACACTACGAAAAATATTTTACTTTCTGAAAACCTTATGACGACTAGACTTAATGAAATTATATTATTGCGATATTTTTAATTCGTAATAATTATCTAATCTAACGAAAAATTAAAAAAATATTAATTTTTCGTTAGATTAGATATAGGTTATAGATTGCAACAAATTAATAATAATCTTAAAGTCTAGACGAATCAGAATAATTTTATTTCTTAAAAAAATAACAAATTAAAATTTTATAAAAAATTGTGAAAAAAATTTTTCCGACAATTTTTTTTTGTATCTAGATCATACCAATTATATGTTTTTTCAACTAATTAGCGGCAAATTTTCCGCATAACTGTTTTTTTGGAATTCTATCAACAGTTGTCTCGCTAAGTTAGATATCAACTTAGCGGAATAACAGTTGAACAACAGCGACAAATTTTATTTTTTTACAAGTAGTTAAAGGCATATTTTTCGCATTTCCTTCTTTTGTTTGGTAATTTTCCCAAGAGTTGTCTCACAAAGTTCCATATGTACAACATGTTGAACAATAATAGCGATAAATTTTATTTTTTTTTCTAATGCTAATTAGCGCAAATTTAGCGGCAAATTTTCTGCATTTTCTTCTTTTTTTGGGGAATTTTATCAAAAGTTATCTCGCTTCCATGTTCATGTTCATATGCATTTACCTAAACAATACTTTTTATGTTGAACAACAATAGCAACAGATTCTATTTTGTCACATAGCGGCAAATTTTCCGCATTTACTTTTTTTTCTGAAATTCATCCAAAAGTTGTATCGTTAAGTTCTATATGAACTTAGCGGAACAAGAGTAGTAGGGGAAAATTTTCCGCATTGCTTTATTTTTTTTTGGAATTCTATCAAAAGTTGTGTTGCTAAGTTCCATATGAACTAATATTTTTATTTTGAAAAACAAATTTAATTTTTTTACAAGTAATTAGCGGCAAATTTTCAATATTTTCCATGTATCGCTTAGTTTAATCTGAACATAGCGGAATTACAGTTTTATAGTTGAACAAATTTTATATTTTCGTCCCTAACTAGCGGCAAATTGTCCCCAATTTCGTCTTTTTTTCTGAAATTCAATAAAAATTTGTCTCGATATGTGAATTTAGCGAAAAACTGTTTTTATACCGAACAAGAATAGAGATAAATTTTGTTTTTCCACAACTAATCACTGGCAAATTAGCGGCAAATTTTTCCTATTTCCTTCTTTGTTTTGCTACAACGCCATTAAGTTCTCGGGCTTTTTAACAAAATCCATTCAGTTTACGTCTGTACTAACATTTAGAATCTTTTTCACAAACATGTTTATTTCACATGTTCCTTATTGTGGCCTCTGTTAATAATTTATCGTAAAATTTTTTTTCAACTCCACACTTTGAAATTTAACTTTAATTAATAAATAATAACCGTGAGTTATTATGAGTTCGTTCCACGAATAGAATTTGAAATATATCAGACAGTAAAATATTAAATAAAAAAAAATTTGGACGCCAGTCTAATTGATTTTTTGATGTAATTAGAAACTATTGACAAAAAAAACTGTGATACACAAAATCTGTCCTTTCTTTTTTTTGTGGGTTTAAGGAAATTAAACTCAAATTAAACGTTATATTTATTTTACTTATATTAGTGGAACAAACAAAAAAAATTAGAGACTTTCCTTTTTTTTGAAAAAAAAACTTAGCTTGTTTCTTGAGATTTTCTTTTTTTTCAAATTCCTAGGATCAGTAGAAACGTTAACTTACTCCCAAAAACTTTGATCCAAAGGAAACTTATAGTCCAGAAAAGATTTGCTCCAAAAATAAATTTTGATCCAAAGGAAAAAAACCGCTCCAAAGAGTTTGACCCAAAGGAAAAAAAACTGCTCCAAAAAGTTTGGTCCAACGGAAAAAACTATTGTGGTCCAAAGAAAAAAAACTTGCTCCAAAGAAAAACCCTAAAAGTTCACATAAAGTAAATATGAGACAAAAATTTTATAAATTACCAGATTTCGTGGTCTCTGTTTTTGAAAAAGAATATAAAACAATGATAATAGTAATATGAAATACATGAATTTTTAGATCAAAATATGAAATATAAAAATAATCAAAATAAATTAAATTTTAACACAATCTGTAAAACAAATTAAAAAATAGATTCTCTTTTTGTAATCGAGACTCAAATAACACCCACGAAGATCAGATAATTTATATTATTATAAAAGATAAGATATGAACTTTTGAATAAATATAACAAAAAAAATAATACAGTGCGACAGTCTGCATCATTTGGGAAAAATTTTTATTATTCATTTGACAGAAAATTTTATTGTTGGTAAAAGTTGGTGCATTGGTAAAACGGCTATTTCAAGTGTCAAACTTTTAAATTTTTAAATGGTATACAGGGGCGGGCCAAAAATAGGAATTTTGACCAAGAGTAAAGTACCCTTATTTTTGTAATTATTATATTCTTTGTTTTTATTTCAATTTTAAAAAGCTTAATCTTGTTTAGTTTAGGTTTGATTTTACACCTTTAAGATTAATAACCATTATTTTGTAATTTTTATTTTAATTTTCAAAGCTTCATTTTGTTTAGTTAATTTTAGCTAGATTTTGTTAAATTTAAAAATATTTTTTTGACGTATATAAGTGAATGTTATTTACATTTTGGTAAGAAAAACTTTAGGGTATCATTTTTTTACCCATTTTCTTCAATTAAATCATAATGAAAATAAAATTTTTTTAACCAAAATTCATTATAGTGATTGAAGGATGGCCCCTAACGTGCATCCGAAATGATATTATTTTGAGCTAGGCTAAAAACATAAACAAATGGATTTTTTGCATAAAAAGCTGTGATTTTAAATCTGAGTGTAATTTTTAATTTTAAACAACTTTTCCAAATAAACATTTTTAAAAAAGGGTAATTTACTCTTGGTCAAAATTCCTATTTTTTTGCCCGCCCTTGTATACCATTTAGAAATTTGAAAGTTTGACACTTGAAATACCAGTTTTACGCAATGCACCAACTTTTATCAAGAATAATATTTCCTGTCAAAAGAATAATAAAAATGTTTCCCATACGGTGCAGACTTTTCGAGTCGCACTGTATATACCGGCATTAAAAGGAATTAAAAATAACAGTAAATAAAAGTTAAAAGCGTCAAAAAAATTAATAATGAGAGCAGGGGATTTTGGTAAATATATAATATAAAAAAACTTACCCTATATAACGAGGGGAAGAAAAAAAAATTCAATTTGCAGCACAGACGATATATAAGTCAATTGTTTTGACTGAAGAGGCAAAGAGAGGGAGTTGGTAACATGGGAAAGACATTTTATAGTAATACCTAAAAGAGAGGGAGATCTAGAGAAGGGATATGAAGCGAGCTGAAATCTTGTAGACCGAGTAAGGAAATAATAAAAATACAGGGTGGCACAAAAAAACGTATCAACTTCTTATCAATCATTGTGACCACCATCATCTTTTTATTTCGGACGCTCCTTATCAGTTATTGTGATCAGTCGACACGGCATAAAACAAATTAATTTCGAACATATCCTGCGTTATCTTGTTCTTATTTCCAAGTTTATTATCACTTATATTATTTAAACTTTAAAAATCTTTATCGGTAGGAAGATTGGTAATACTTATTGTATTAAACAAATATAAAATTTATTATGTTAAGTAATAGAATCTTAACTATAGGGATTCTTTGAATACGAATTCCTTCGAATTATGAGTGAAGAACATTTTAGGTTATATTGTTATTGTTTGTTACGTTAGGAATTACGTCACTTAAAGCTTTAAATAAACTCTGAACTTAGCTACGAGTCGTTTTACATTTGAAAATTTGTTAGGTTATGTCGCCAATACAATATATGAAAGATTCTTATACAGGGAATTACGTCACTTATAGTAGAACACTAACTTCCATTGAACTCTAATATTAGCTACAAGTCCTTTTACACTGCACATGAAAGATTGTTAGGTGGGAATTTATGTCAATTATGATGGGGCCTTGATATGGGAACTCCTTAAATGAACTCTGCGGAATCCCTCCAAAACATAGTTGTAACACGAGGCAGTAAATCCAGGACGGCACACAAGTGACAAAGATATTAAACAATGATTTTAACAGGACGGCATGCGAAATACTATTTATATTTATTTTATTAAAAGAAGTCTTGACGATCTAAATCTAGGCTGTGTATTTAAAAAAATATTTATGTTATTAAAGGAAGTATTGACTATCTAAATCTAGCCTGTGTTTAAAAAAAATTAAAAGGCTATGTGGGATTCGATCCCACTGCACCATTAGCGGGCACTATATCATGCTGCTACTAGAGCTCCTGCTTAAATATGTTCAAACTAATTATTTAAGCGAATCACTTTTTATAATAAAATAAACGTAAATTAGTGTTTCGCGTGCCGTCCTGGATTGACCGCCTCGTATTTTAATTAATTATATTACAGTGCTAAAGTATTCTCATTTACTAAATCTCATAAATAAAATGATTTAAGTCACATGTGTCAAAATTATTATATAATCTTTGTCACTTGGAGCGCTAGAGTCGCGTGCCGTCCTGGATTGACCGCCTTGTGTTATAACTACAAACTTATGTACCGGAACTTGACGAAAATTTGCCGCTAATTAGTTGTGAAAAAATAAAATTTGTCGCTATTGTTGTTCAACATGAAAACTGGTTTTTTGGGTAATTTCATATGGATCTTAGTGAGACAACTTTTGATACCATGCTAGAAATAAAAGGATTTGCGAAAAATGTGTCGCTAAGTAGTCGGTAATTAGCTGTGAAAAAAGAAAATTTGTCGATTTTGTTGTTCAATATAAAAACTGTTTTTTCGCTAATTTTATATGCATCTTAGCTAGACAAATGTTAATAGCATGCTAGAAATAAAAGGAAATGCAAAAATTTGCCGCTAAGTTGTCGCTAATTAGCTGTGAAAAAATAAAATTTTGTCGCCATTGTTGTTCAACATAAAAATTGCTATTTCGGTTATTTCATATTCAACTTAGCAAGACAACATTTGATAGAATTTCAGAAAAAAAGAAATGCCAAAAATTTGCCGATACGTTACCGCTAATTAGTTGTGAAAAAATTAAACTTCACGTTATTGTTGTTCAACATATAAACTTTTGTTCCTCTAAGTTGATATGGAACTTAGAGACAACTTTTGATAGAATTCTCGAACAAAAAAGGAAATGCGAAAAATTTGCCGCTAATTAAAAGTGAAAAACTTAAATTTGTCGCAATTGTTGTTCAAAATAAAAACTGTTATTGACCTAAGTTCATGTCTAACTTATGGAGACAACTGTTGATAGAATTTCAAAAAAAAAGAAATAAATAGCGAAAATTTTGCCGCTATGTTACCGCTAATTAGCTGTGAAAAAATTTAATTTCACGGTATTATTGTCCAACAGAAAAACTGTTGTTCTTCTAAGTCCATATGGGACTTAAACAGACAACTTTTAATAGAATTCTCGAACAAAAAAGAAAAAACGAGAAATTTGTAGCTAATTTCTTGCTATGCTGTTTTATATCAAAAGTGGTCTGGCTTAGTTTATAAATTTTACTTTTTTCTAGGTATGGAATTATAAGTTATTTTATTTTTATTTTATTTTCAACACTTTATTCATTTAAAAATCGAGGTATGTATATGTGTTGCAAAAAATATCTTTAAAATAAATTGTTAGGTAAATATTTCAGATAAAGGAATTCTTAACAGTTTTTCAATCTATACTAGTTGGAAAACCATAAAGATATTAAAATTATGCGAAGAATCTCAAAACTTGTCGTGTATGAGTGGACTAAGATTTTTCTTAATAGTGATGGTTGTTTCTATCCATACGTCAATGTTTTATTTATGGATTTATACAGATAATCCAGAGGTTATTGAATATGTAAGTATATGAGATGTTAAAATTGGTTGTCAATTCACATTCACAAATTTTAAGGTTATATAATGTATCCATTTAGTCTTCCTTTTGACCTTTTCTTTGGCCTTTCTTTTTGGTCTTCCTGTTGGCCATTCTTTTAGTCTTCTTTTTAATCTTCCGTTTTGGTCTTCTCCTTTGGTCTTCTATTTAGTCTTCTTTTTGGTCTTCCTTATGGTTTTTATTATGGGTTTCCCTTTGATCTTCCTTTAGGTTAAGAATTTAAAATATCTGAAGACTTTTCATAAGCAATGGAATACCACATAAATGTTTAATTAAAAAATATATCTTTTATTATATCTACATTATTTACTCACTATCGTCAGGGGTGTTTGGACCAGCATATTCCATAAAAAATCAGGGTCTTGTTTCTAGTGTTCCTTTGATCTCCATTTTGATCTTCCTTTTATTGTTCATTTTCATCTTCCTTTTGGTCCTTATTTTGATCTTTCTTTTGATCTTCCCTTTGATCTCTCTTTTGGTTTTCTTGTTGGTCTTCTATTTGGCCTTCCCTTCGATTTTTTTTTAATTTTACTTAAATTTTTACTATATTAAAAGATTATTATCACTCATTTGGCAAGTTTCAGTGCTGGTTTAAAAATAAATTCATATTAACAAAATTATACTAATACATTTTAATTGTATAATTCTATTTTTAGGGATCACTCTGGTTTATGTATCAGAAACCATTTACAATTATTAGTCAGTTTATAATTTATACTTTTTTTCTGATGTCGTCATGGCTTGCAGTATTACAAGCTTATGATGTATTTGAAAAAAATGGAAAGTTAACTTTAAAGCACATAGGAATTATAATCCTAAATCGATATTTCAGGTATTGTATAAAATTTTCTTAATTTTATGTTACAATAGCGTAAATTAATAATTTATTAGATTTTCAGGTGCTCTGTTATTAACAGCATTTTTGTATTCAAACTGGTTTTTATGGTTAAGTGGAGGAATAAATTTTGAACTCCTGCACTTTCAAGATAAATGCTGCAAAAATAATTGGTTCTACAATATAGCATTCATTAGTAATTATTTACCAGTTACTCAGGTTGTAAGTATATACAAAGGTGTACATTCCAATAGAAATTGAAGTAGCCTTCAATGGGCTCTTTAATCTATGGGATTTTTGTTTTTTTCTTTACAGGTTAGGTTATGTTGCATTTTTAACTATTAGATTAGATTAGAAAAAAAGGGACTTTGGGTACCAATACCTCTTCCATCGCGACCCTTTCAGATCTATTGCCGTTATCCTATCGAATAGAGAACCTTATCTAGACTTGTCCTAGTTATTAGACTCCATAATCTAGTAAGTAGTTCTCCTCTGTATCATTCAGCTTCAGGTTTTTCTTCGCCGTATAGTAGAAATCTTAGCCTACATAGCCCTACACAGTAACAAAGAATATGTACTGCGGTTTCCTCTTGTTCCTGACAAAACCTGCCAATGGCGTCCTCTGCAAGTCCTATTATATTTATATGTTGGTTGAGCCTACAGTGCACTGTATGAAGGATTACTATTATTCTAATAGTTCCTCTGTTCTGACTTAGTAGGTACTCTGTGAGTTTTGGCGATGGTCCTATGATGAACTCTTTGGCTTTGTCTGCCCTGGTAAGTTCTTCCACCACTCTCCAAACATATTTAGCTTCCATCGATTAATAAATGCCCTGACTATTGTCTTTGCAATGTCGTAGAATAGTTCCGGACTCGATTAGAGATTGTGTTGCCCCTTTCGTGCTAGTTTATCAGCATCTTCATTGTCCCGGTGCCCATAATGTCCAGGTATCCAGCCTATTGTTAGTCTGTTTCGACTACCAAACTCTGTGCTGGGCCTCCAAGCAGTCCCATACAATTTTTGCATAATGATTTTAATTCTGCTTGGCTGTCTGAGTATATGGCTATAGCTTTTGATATAACTTCTTACCTAAATACCTCTTTTGTACAATATTGTACAGCAATTAATTCTGCCTAAAACACTGTTAAGTGGTTGCCTAGACTTAGTGATACTTTTGTCTTTGTGTTAGCATTGTAATTACCCGCTCTAACTCCGTTGATTTTGAAGTACCAAACCATTTCCGCTTAGATGGTGTTTTCCTCTTTCCAAACGCTTCGATCTGGTATGTGTACTTTAAAAGGTTTTCAAAAGCTGAATTTAGGAAGTATTTCATCCGATGGCATCCCTATTACTGGGCCATTTTCTAACTCACTATGTAATATTTCATAATCAACACCATGTTGACTAATTATGGGCTGCTGTCCTTTTATTTGTCACCATGTGGCTAACTTGGCTTCTGCCTGTATATGAATATGTAAGTGTGGTAGGTTTAGTAAGACCTCTAATGCTGTCGTTGGAGTTATTCTCATCGCTCTTGTGATACACATCCAAGCTTGCCTTCCACTGAGGACTTGGATAGCTCCAGTCTGTTGTGTCTTCGGCCACCATACCACCGAACCGTAGGATAACATGGGTCTTTGGTTGTAGCCCCAGTTTTTGCCACATATCCTTCTACTTATTTTAAGACATATTGTGGCTTTTGGGTCAATTTTGAAGATAATAATTCCATGTAAGTCTATGGTCAAAGATAACTCCTAGGTATTTTACCTCTTGGGAAATTTCAACTCCGGTGGGTATTTGGTCTTTAAGTCCTAACAATTTTATTTTTTTTGTAAACTTGACACTGTGGTTTTGTGAAGGTTCACTTGTAGTTCTTCCCTTTTACACCATTAAGCAATAAATGCTTTTGGATGTTATCCTTAGCAATAACTCAACTAGGATTGCTCATAGTATTGGTGATAAGAGTCCTCCTTGCGGATAACCCCTTCCTGCTCTTGCTACGAGTTTAACGTCATCTGGAATAGATATGATTATCCAGATTTCTAGATTGTTCTTGACCCACTGGCATAGAGCGGCTGGTACTCCATGTCTTGATAAGGCATCAGTTATGGAGCTTGATGAAGCATTGTTAAAGGCTCCTTCGATATCAATGAATATTTCCATACCCTTATCTTCTATGGATTTTGACAGTAGCTTACTAAGAACATCCAGGGCTAGTTCCGTTGATTTTCCTGGTTGGTATGCGTATTGACGTGCACTGAGAGGCCCTCGTCTCTTAAGTATCTATAAACTAATCGTTGCAGTGTTTTTAACAAGAAATATGACAGATTGATTGGTCTAAAGGCTTTAGGTGTTATATTACATGTTCTCCCTATCTTGGGTATATATGTGACTTTTACCATATGCCAAGACTTTAGTGTGTATCGCAGTGCTATACATGCCTTAAAGATGCGACACAGATGTGGAATTAATATTTCGTGCCCCTTGTGAAGTAGTATCTAACTATATTTTGTACTCTGTTTTGTTCTTTATTTTTTCTCTCCATCTTGATGTTTTCATCTTTTTTATATCTTCACTTACGTTGTCTTCCTTTTAGTTTTACTTTTGGTCTTCCTATTGGTCTTTCTTTTGATATTCCTGTTGGTCTTCCTTTTGGTTTTTCTTTTGATATTCCTTTTGGTCTTCCTCTTGGTCTTCTTTTTGGTTTTCATTCTAGTATTCCTTTTTGTCTTCTCTGCTATTTCCGTTAAAATTCCGTTATATAGTATTTCCCAAATAGGATTAGTTTAATTATTATTTACTATGTGTGTCCCAAGTTCCATTTTTCCCAAATATACCGTATGTCCCAAAAAAAAACTTCTTGCGAGGTGTATAGAGTATGTCCCAAAAATGAAAATGCATATAAGGTGTATATAGTATGTCCCAAGCTTATGTCTATCATTAACATTTATACAGAATGTGTACTAACTTAAAATTTTTCGGAATAAAATAATGTACATTATATACATTACATCCCACACAAATAAAAATCTTCAATTTGTTCTTCTATTCATACAGTCAGTCAAAAAATAAACAGAATGCTTTTGTTTTGTTACATATAGTACGCTCTAAAAGTTAACAAATTATGCCCTTAGTTTGTTGTATACAATGTGTCCCAAATTGTAATTTTTTTTAAAAGGAATCTTGACAGTGAACAGTGTGTCTTAAGTTGATTTTTCCGGAATACGTTTTCTAAAGGCATATACAGTTTGTTTTAAAACGAGATTTTCATGAAATATCTTCAAAAATGTATACAGTATGCCCCAAAAATGAAAATTTTTATAAGTTGTATATAGTGTGTTCTAAATTAAACACAAATTTGTAAGGTGGTTACAGTGTGTCCCTAAACCGATAATTTTTATATGTGTTCCAAGCTGGGTTTCTGCAAAAAACCCTTTATAAGGTATATATTAGGTATATCCCAAAAATGACAATCTTTGTAGGTTGTTTACAGTGTGTCCCAATTTTAGTCTTTTCAAAAAAAACCCAAGTTATATATACAGTATGTTCCAAAAATTAAAATCTTTGTAAAAATAAAAATTCTTGAATGTTGTATGCATGTCCCAAAAATAAGAATTAGTTGTATGCAGTATGTCCCAAAATTATTTTTTTTTATAAGTTATATTATGTATGTTCCAAAATTGAAAATTTAAAGTTGTATAGAGTATGTCCCAAATATGAAAATTCTAGTAATTTGTATACACTATGTCCCAAAAAAGAAAATTCTACTAAGTTGTATACAGTATGTCCCAAAAATGAAAATTGTTGTAAGTTACATACAGAATGTCAAAAAAATAAAAATTGTTATACGATAAATACAGTATGTCCCGAAAAATAAAACTCTTATAAGCTGTATACCTACAGCATGTCATAAAAATAAAAATTCTAGTTAGTTCTACACCAAAATGAAAATTCTTGTTGTACCGGATCTGACTGCGTATATTTTTAGTGCCCTTCTACAATATGGTACCTATCGGCAGATTTCCAATTATATATAATAAATATGTTAATTATGTATATAATTTTCAAGTACAAATTAAACGAATTTAAGACTTATGCCATTTCATTAATTATATTTGGATTTATTCACGGTTTCATCATTTATTGGTACGACTTGGATGCTGTATGGAGAACCAAATTAAGGTTAATATATACTTTTAAACGGTCTTACAAATTAATCCAAATTTTATTTAATTTTAGACTAGTAGAGGGCAGAAATTTTCCAATTAATAAAAATCACCTTTACTCGTTTATAATGTCCCATTCAGCGACTCATTCGAATGTAACCATTGGTTTAATTGGCATGATGATGGGTAGCATTTATTATAAAAACAAAAAGAAAACATTTATCAATAGTTACGTAAGTATATAAAATATAATTAATAAATAGTTTTCATTTTGCCAAAAATTTTAATTATTTTACTAAATTTATTTTTACTTACTATAACGTCAAATAAGAGATTTTTTAAATATATTATTAAAAAAATTAAAAAAAAACTAATAAACTTAAACTTTGATAATTGAGTAGGTACAGAGAAACTAAAAATAAAGTTAAAAATTTTTTAAAAATATTTTTTAATTTATTTGGAATAAAATTTAGGTCGAAGAGGTATTTTTAATTTCTTGACCACAAAATTCCAAAAAAAAAAGATATAAGAAACTTGAAATTTGCCACAATTTTATATTTTAGTGTAGAGAAACGAACAATATAGTTAAAAATTAAAAAAAATTATTTTTTAATTTATCACGAATAAAATTTAGGTCAAATAAGAAATTTTTTTTAATATCTTAATGAAAAAGTTATAAAAAAAATATGAGAAACTTGAAATTTGCTGCAATTTGATATTTTAGCGGAGAGAAACTAACAATACAGTTAAAAATAAAAAATAAATATTTTTTATTAGGAATAAAAGTAGGTATAAGAGATTTTTTTTAAATATATTGATGAAATAAATACAAAAAAAGTCTAAGAAACTTGATGCAACCTAATATTTTGGTATAGGAAAACTAGCAATAAGTTAAAAATTTTGGAAAAATATTTTTTAATTTATTATGAATTTTTCATTTTGTTGATGAAAAAATTCAAAAAAAAAATCTAAGAAAATTGAAATTTGCTACAATTTGATATTTTAGTATAGAGAAACTAACAATAAAATTAAAAATTTTTAAAAAATATTTTTTAATTTACGAATAAAATTTAGATCGAATAACATTTTTTTTTTAATTTCTTGATGAAAAAATATTATATTTCAGTGGCGGACAATGTTATGGGTGTTCGTGTTTAGTGGATTACCTACTTTAGCAATAACTTTGTCCTTTATAGAAAGAAAAGGTATTACAGCCATCATATTGGGAACTACAGTTAAACCACTCTATAGCCTGGGTATTGGTGTTGGTATTTTAGGAATGGCATTTAATATTGGAGGTAAAAATAGTAATGGGACAGTACCCGTTTTGCTAATTACTGTTTTTGTATTTTTGGAAAAAAAATGAAAAAACCATTTATCTTTACTTGTGTAAACCCCTAACCATTTTTTACAGAATTTTTTATGAAACTTAAATCATATTTAACGTATTTTTGGTATAATCCTGTATATTTTTATCATCCATTTTTTTATTTAGTACAGTTTATTAGATTTAGATACTTTTATTAGGACTAAAATTTACTGTCAAATAAATATTACAGGGTGTAGAACCAATCAAAGATGTAAATTTTAAAATAGAATTATTTCGTTAAAATAAGTGATCGCATGGAAGTTTTTTAATTTTTAAGATTTTAAGGACATACTCTAAACATTCTGTTAATATTCGAATTCATTCTAAAATGCATTTATACCATCATTATAGAAATATTTCAGCAATATTCAAAACTAAAAAATAATTAAAAAAAAGTTTTGATGTAGTTGCCATGTATAAATTCTTTACTAGCATAATGAACTGTACATTTGTTTACGTTTTTTATCCGTTTTTTTTTTATTTTTCCGATTTCTTGCCGCACTTTTATCACTTGTCACAGCGTTTCAGAACTCCGAAAATGCAAAAAAATCCTATCCGGACGTCTGTCTGCCTGTCTAGATGTAAACACTATAACTTTCGAACAAAAACTCCAATCGAGTTCCGATTTTTGTTTTACTGACTATGATATCTCCAGGGAAGAACCCCATTGAATTTGAGTAGAAAACCATTTTTAAATTTAAATTTTTAGAACTTTTTCCACGTCACATCATGTACAATATTACCCTACATGTATGTGAGAAATTTGGCATAGACCGCACAAGTTATTCCTGTACTCACCCCACAAGGTCGATGGGCCGAAGTCTCAAAACGATGCACTACCATTTGAGCGTTCCTAAAAATTTTAATGGTTTTCGAATTTTCCAATTTTTCAAACTTGTTTTTAATTTCTTATTTTATTTTTTTTTTCTCTATCGGTTTTGTTGATTTTTTAAATTTTTTTCAAGGTTTTTCATTTTCTCCGATTATTTTTTCTGATTTTTGACGATTTTTGCCAATTTCGATTTTTTATTTTTTCTAAATTATTTTCAAATTGTTTTGATTTTCTTCATTTCTTTGTATTTGTTTGCGATGTTTGTCAATTTTTTTTATTTCTTTTAATTTTTCCATGTTTCATTTTTTTCAGATTTGTTTCGGTTTATTCTCAATTTTTTTCAGACTGCCCAATTTTTTCTCGTTTTTTCCAGTTTTTTAATTTGTTCGTTTTTTTTTTTTGAAAAGTGAAGATTTTTTTGCGATGTTTGCCTATTTTGATTTTAGATTTTTTAAATTTTTTTTTTCTCTATTCAATTGTCAATTTTCTCTGACATTTTTCCATTTTTGCCAATTTTTTCTAATTTTATTGTTCGGTTTTTACTATTTGTTTAGTTTGATAACGATTTTTTCTGAGTTTGTCCATTTCTTTCCAATTTTTTCCAATTTCTTCCAATTTTTTTCAGCTTATTTCAATTTTGTTCAATTTTTTCGATTTTTTTCAATTTTTTTCAATTTTTTTCAATTTTTTCAATTTTTTTCAATTTTTTTCAATTTTTTTCAATTTTCTTCAGTTTTTTTTCAATTTTTTTTAATTTTTTCCATTTTTTTCCAATTTTTTCAATATTTTCCAATTTTTTCCCATTTTTTCATGTTTTTTATAATTTTTCTATTAATTGATTATTTCTATTTTTTACACATTTTCCCATTTTTTCAATCATTCATGAAATATTTTAATATAAATAAAAAATATATAATACGTACCTACATAAAATAATTTATTAATATAATTATGAAAACTGGAATATTGAAACAAAGAACAACAAAATTTTTTTAAGTAAAAAAAATTAAATATTTCAAATTTATTGGATCCATAAAATTTTAAATAACAAAACTATCATAAAAATAAAATTGTATACAAATTGAAAAAAATTCATACTTCTCAATTTTTTTAAAATGATTTTCATTTTTTTCTATTTTTTGTTTTTCAGTTTTTGTAATTTTTTAGATTTTGCCAATTTTTTCAATTTTTGCCATTTTTTTTGCAATTTTTGCCTTTTCCAATCTTGAAGCCGGTATTTTTTTCCAGTCTTTGCAAATTTTTGCCGATTTTTCCAGTTTCTGTACATTTTTTTAAGTGTTTTTGCAAATTTTTTAAAAAATTTGACAGTTTTTGTCAATTTTTGACATTTTGTCCACATTTTCCCATTTTTTTTTAATTATTGCCATTTTTTGACATTTTTTCCAATTTTGTATTAAACATTTTTTTCCAATTCTTCCATTTTTTTTTAAATTTGTGCCCAATTTTGACAAGTTTTAAAAGTTTGTATTCAATTTTGGTCTTTTTTGTTATTTTTGTAAATTTTTGTCAATTTTAGTCAATATTTGTCAATTTTTCTCATTATTTGTCAATTTTTCCAATTTTGTATTGAATTTTTTTTCCAATTTTTGCATTTTTTTTACAATTTATGCCAAAATTTTGATAAGTTTTACAAGTTTGTATTCAATTTTGGTCTTTTTTGTTATTTTTGTCAATTTTTGTCAATTTTTGCCACTTTTTCAGTTTTTGTCAACTTTTCTCGTTTTTTGTCAATTTTGTCAATTTTTGTCGTAACATTCCGCAAAATGTTGTAATGTGCAATTAAAAGTACTTAATATTGTTTTTATAATCTTAAAGGTAACTTTAGTTTTGGTTTTTTTTTTAGGAAAATTCAAGAAAATACTCCAAAACAAATATATTTTGATATTAAGTAAATTCTCATATTCGATTTATCTGACACACTTTAATTTTGCTCAATTGATGTATATCGATAAACTTCCATTTTTAACCCTTCCAACTGTGGTAAGTTTTAAAGACCATCAAAAAAATTAATAAATAAATAAACAATAATTTTATTTCTATTTTTAGTTTATAAATATTTTTTGGGTTTATGGACTATCATTGGTGTTTGGAATATTTGTCACTTTAGTAATAGAACAACCACTTATAAGTTTACAAAGGAAAGTTTTACCTCAAGCTAAAAATGTCAAAGAAGAAAAAATACAATAAAACTGATAGATTATTGTATATCTACAGGGTGTCCCAGTTAGAATTACAATATTAATAATTCTACAAGTACAATACCAGACAAATAATTGGAATTATAGGAAATAATTTCTATACAGTTTTTTTTATTTATATTATATAATTTTGATTTATTCTTTTATTAAAAATCATTAAAATATATCAAATTTTAATTATTCATAAATCTAATATAATCCGTTAGTTCTTTGTGTAGTTAGTAATATAATCATAACAGATACGTTATCCCGCCCCTATTCCGGTAGGTATTAATAGCTCTAATGGACTCCCGAACAGAGAATTCGGCATTATTATCACATTCTCGATTCCTTCTCTACCACGATTCCACGATGTAGGTCATAGAGATAGATTAGAACGATACCTTTGTATATTGCTGCTCCGCCCTTTTGCTCTAACTAATCTTTGACCTCAAACGCCTGCAAGTAATGAAGTCATCGCAATGGGCTATTACTTTTTGTTTTTTTGATAAATGTATTTGGTGTAAGTAATAGGGTGATTCTGGAGATTAGTATGCCAAGTATAATTAGGTATCGATAAGAGATTAATAAACTTAATTTTATTTTTTTTTGCAATTACCCTTATCTCAAGGTGAGATTTAGTACGTTTTGATAATCAGTAATATCTGCATATAATTCACTCATACGATAAATACGGAATTTCTTTGTGACCAGAAAAATATAAATCAGGGACGGAGGTTAAAATTCAAAACAAAGCAAATTAGTATGCCTGTATCTGGTGCTCCCATGTTATAACTTTATTTATTTTTTAAAGTAAACTGTGCATTGAAAATTTTCCGACTTTTTGGGCTTGACTAGTAGCACTTGTATACCAGAGTATCCTATAAAATCGTGAATAGTGTCCGGTGACCCTAAGGTCATCTATGACCTTTTCCGACCTCAAAATTACGTTTTTATTTTTTAAAGGAAACTATGTAGTGAAAATCTTCCGGTTTTTTGGGCTTGACTAGTGATACTAGCCACTAGATTATACTACAACATCATGCATAGTGTCCGGTGACCCTGATGTCATCTATGATCTTTTCATACCTCAAAATTACGTATTTATTTTTTAAAGGAAACTATGTAGCGAAAATCTTCCTGTTTTTTGGGCTTGACTAGTAGTACAAGTCCACTAGATTATACTATAAAATCATGGATAGTGTCCGGTGAACCTAAGATCATCTATGACATTTCCTACCTGAAAATTACGTATGTATTTTTAAAGAACACTATGTAGTGAATATTTTCCGGTTTTTTAGGCTTGACTGCTAGTACTAGTCCACTAGATTTTACTATAAAATCATGCATAGTGTCTGGTGACCCTAAGTTCATCTATAACCTTTTCATACCTCAAAATTTACGTATTTATTTTTTAAAACAAACTATGTAGTGAAAATCTTCCGGTTTTTTGGGCTTGACTAGTAGTACTAGTCCACTAGATTACACTACAAAATCATGGATAGTGTCCGGTGACCATAAGGCCATCTATAACCTTTTCATACCTCAAAATTTACTTATTTATTTTTTAAAGGAAACTATGTAGTGAAAATCTTCCGGTTTTTTAGGCTTGACTGGTAGTACTAGTCCACTAGATTATTCTGTAAAGTTATGGTAGTGTCCGGTAACCCTAAGGTCATCTATAACCTTTTAATACCTTAAAATTACGTATTTATTTTTTAATGGAAACTATGTAGTGAAAATCTTCCGGTTTTTTGGACTTGACTAGAAGTACTAGTCCACTAGATTATACTACAATATCATGGATAGTGCCCGGTGACCCTAAGGTCATCTATAACCTTTTCATACCTCAAAATTACGTATTTATTTTTTAAAGGAAACTATGCAGTGAAAATTTTCTGGTTGAGGTTAGAGATGACCTTAGTCAAGTCTAAAAAACTGGAAGATTTTCACTACATAGATTCCTTTAAAAAATAAATAAGTAAATTTTGAGATATGAAAAGATTAAAGATGACCTTAGGGTCACCGGTCACTATCCATGATATTGTAGTATAATCTAGTGGACTGGCACTTCCAGTCAAGTCCAAAAAACCGAAAGATTTTCACTACATAGTTTCCTTTAAAAAATAAATACGTAATCTTGAGGTATGAAAAGGTTATAGATGACCTTAGGATCACCGGACACTATCCATGATTTTATATTATTATCTAGTGTACTAGTACTACTAGTCAAGCTCAAAAAATCTGAAAATATTCACTACAATTTTTCCATTAAAAAATAAATACCTAATTCGGAGGTATGAAAAGGTCAACCGATGACCAAAAATAGGAAATTCCTCACAAATCGGCATCACTGTTTGATTACTGACTGGCAGAGCTACTGATGTCTGGTTAGAGGTCGCAAAAATGAAGAAAACAAAAATATTTGGAGAAAATCCCGGATCAAAAATACGATTTACCCTTAGCACCAGAAGCTATCGCTTATACGGGCATACTCCTTTTTAAAAGAAATTCCGTTCCGGCAGGATAAAGGTAGCAATTTTTGTCCAATCGACACCAAATTTGGTACAAAAATTCTTTGGACCAGTAATTCGTTGCGTATTTAAAATGGGCATTCTACCTATAAAGGTGTGAATTGGATGGGGTTGAAATGTCAAAAAAATCAGATCTCCTAAATTATTGAAAATATTAAAAATGGTCATTAGACTTTTTTTATGCTCTGACTATTATGAAATTAATTTGTTCAAAGATTTTTTGCATCCGATCCACGGGTGTGGAACTGGAGGAGGTTGCAATTTCAAAAGATTTACATCTCCGCCATTTTCAAAAATATTGAAACAGGTCACAAGACTTTTTTTATGTTCTAATTATTATAAAATTAATTTGTCTGAAACTTTTTTACATACGACCTAAGGAGATGGAACTGGAACGGATATTTCAAAAAAATTCATATCTCCCCTATTTTTCAAAATATTGAAACAGGTTATTAGACTTTTTTCATGTTCTAATTATTATCAAATTTATTCGTTTGAAACTTTTTTCGATTTGACCATATCGTGGGGTGGGGAAGGATGAAAGTCTCAAATATAGACAATAGAAATCTACCTCCCCCTGTCGACCCTATCGACATTAATTTTTTTTCATACTTTTTTACTTATTTCTTTGTTTAAATCTTTTATTTCCACTTTTTTCCCCGCTTTATGTCCGTTCTCCTTTTTTCCCTACTTTCTTACTGTTTTCTTTTTATTTCAAATATTTGTATAACTTACTCTTATTTGCCACCGTTTTTCCCATTTTTCCCCCTTTTTCCACTTCCCCTCTCTTTCCTAGTTTTTTTTCATGTTTCAAACTCTATTTTCCAACTTTATTTTTCCCCACTTTTAATTTTTTTTTCATTTCCTCGCCATTTTTATGAATTTCTTTATATTTTCAAACTTTTAGGTTTTTTTGAATTTTTTTGTGAGGGAAACGAATAAGCAGGGTTTATAATCTAATAAAAAATTAGATACATGGTTTTGATCGATTAAAGTGCCCCGAACGCTGTTACTGTCAGCTCGGACTAGATGGAGGGGGCAAATGGTAATTCCAACTTCTTTACTTCATCATTTGTTTCCTTTACATTTTTAATAGTTTTTTTACGTTTTAAACTTATTGGTCAACGTTATTTTTTCATCACTTTATTCCCACTTTTTCTAAACTTTTTTGCACTCCCCCCCTTTTTGCATTTTTTATCAATTTTTGCTCCGAACCTAGGATTAGATGGAATTTCTTTTTTACATTCACCTATTGTATTCTCCATTTTTTACTGCCTTTTTTGATTTCAAACCTTGCTTTTGCACTTCCCTTTGTTTCCACTTCTTTTTTACTAATTTGTTTAAAATTAAAACTGTTTGTGCTACTTACACCACACCGCTTTTCCCCTACTTTTTGACTAATTTCTTTAATCAAAAATAAAGAGAGTAAGTTTTTTAAACTATACACTACAACCATTACCATACATGTTTCATCCTTAAAGGAATCATCAGAAATACTTTGTCAGATTGCATAGTTTCAAAAACCTACTCTGTATACCCCAAGTATTTCTATGTACTATAAAAATGATATATAGTCACGACATCTATTGTAGGTTGATGGGTACCAACCGGACATAGTCACCTATGATAGATTTCGTTACTATCTATCTTTTTTATAATTTCTTTAAGTTTCAAACTGTGTCCGGTTTTTATTTCCTACCTTTTTATAGTTTCTTTAAGAGTTCAACGTCATTTTCTTAATTTTATTTCCCTTCGCCCACTTTTGTTTGCCTATTTTTTATAATTTTTTTAACTTTTTGCAAGTTCCAAGTTATTTTTTGATTTACTTTTAGAGGAGAGGAATGCAGGGAAAGAAAGTTGGACCGAAATCATATAAAAACTGAATGCAGGTGTTCGATTAACTTAATTGCTCCGAACACCTCGCTACGCTCGGGGCTCGGAGTAGATGAGGGGTAAATAAAATTTCAAACTTTTTTACTTACCCCATTTTTTCCTCCGTTTTTTAATGTTTTCTTCTACGATTTAATCTTTTTTTCCCCACTTTTTTTCCCCAATTTTTTCCCCTAACTATTTTTCCCATTTCCACGCTTTTTTTCCCTACTTTTTTACCAATCTCTTTGAGTTTCAAACATTTTCAAGTACCAAGTTTAAAAAAAAAATTTTTTTTAGGGCAAACTCTTATTTCCCACTTTTGCTTTATTCCAACTTCGTCGCCTTTTTTCCCACTACTTAATTACCAATTTCTTTAAGTTCCAAACATTTTTTTATTTGAAAATATTTTTATTTGTGAAATAAGTGGAGTGGGGAAATCATATAAAAATTAGATGATTTATTTACTAACTTGAAACTATCGCTATCTTGATTTAACTTTGATTATAAAATTTAATTGTAATGACGTTTCTTAGCAAAAAATCCGTTAACAGTGTTTTTTTTTAATTACAAATTATCTTTTCCATCAAAAACTTCTACCACAGTTGCCAGATTCATTAAAAAGTACAAACTATAATTATTAATTTTTAAATAATTGAGTTAACTTAAATAATCTGATATTTTATAATACAAATATACTTCAGTGCAAAATTTAAAGACTAAAATATTATTTAAAAAAAAAATGCTTGGTATTTGATTCTTAATTAAAAACAAATCTTTATTCATTACTGTACTCGAAAAATAGGGTAAAATTATAATCATTATTATATTATTTAATTAACTTTGTTAACTTTTAATTTATGTATCCTTTGTCTTGTTTGGATTATTTGTAATAATTTTTAGAAAGTTTTTTATATCTTACATTAACTTCATTTTACTTTAAAATGTAACGATCTTATCCTTTACCTTAATCTCGACACAAATTTTATTTTGAGTATGTAACCTATAAACTATTTGCCGTTCGAATGAAATCTGATTGATTCGAGTTTATATGTAGCAAGTTCGTACGTTGCTAGAAATTAGCTTTTCTTATTGGCCTTTTAGAAATATATAGTGCGAAGCCTTAGAGCAAGATTTTACTTGAAGGCAACCAAAAAATAGCCTC
Source organism: Neocrepidodera transversa (assembly GCA_963243735.1). Lineage (NCBI taxonomy): Eukaryota > Metazoa > Arthropoda > Insecta > Coleoptera > Chrysomelidae > Neocrepidodera > Neocrepidodera transversa. Next base: position 30,304,961 of record OY725339.1, read on the forward strand.
AATTATCGAATTATCCTTATCGCACGTTTTACCCCAGACATTTGGCGAATGAGTGCTAGACCGAAATAAGTGTAAGACTTTGACCGTCGAGACACTTCTGATTTAGTACGTTACAACTATGCTTGCAGTTTAGTTATTATAGTTATATATGTGTTTTTGAGTTTACAAGAGCACTTCTTTAATTTCTTCAAGCACATTTATTTTTTGTTTCATTTAATTACTCACAGATATTGTTAACTTATTTTATTGAAAAAGGATGTTGTTCTCAAGTGCATAGCTAACGCCATCTACCAATGGGATACGGTATCACTTATTGCTTGGGAATAAGATTCCACTTATGTAATAAGCGCCAGTACATACTGGAACCGACAGAAGGCCGATATCTCTAAAGGGTAAATGAAAGCCCAAACAATTTTTAAAATACTTGTAAGTTGTGAGCATTTGGTTTCTATGCATCCAGGTCGTATAGCCGAAAGCTGTTTCATCCATCAAGGACTCATCATTATTTTACTTTCCCGGTCCCATCAAATGGAAAGAATAGTGAACGAGCAAAAAAAATCGAGATATCGATGGAAATATTTATTTTGAGGTCCGCCAAGAAGATTAAAACCATTTCCAGAGTAAGGTCTGTCGGTGTTTAATCTTCCACTATACCTGCCGAACCGTTTATTATAACCCATCAGGCTAAAATTTTGTATGAAGGGTTGGTGTGTGCCTCGAATGCGACCATTAGTTTTTTGTTTAAATTGGTACAGTAGAAGGTCCTCAAGAGCGGCATTGATTAAATGTAAGATATTTGCCTTTCTTTAAATTTTAAGGACAAACAATACACTTAAGTGCAAAATATTGCAGTGCAAAGTTTTAGAGCATAAAATTTCCTACAATTTTTGTATCAAATTTTTTCCAGAATTTCCAATAGTTGCGCCACTAGAAGGCGCGCATAAAATGTGCATGTGGGTTTTCCATAGTTTTTCCAAAATTTAAACACAAATAATACACTTTAGTGCAAAGTTTTGAAGCATACGAATGACATTTGACAACAAAATTTCAACCAATCAGAAGTAAGATTTTATTAAAATCATTGTATTTCGCTAACGATACATTCTGGAAAGCTCAATAGAATTTTGTACACATATTTTATCATTGCGAAAATAATGAAGTAGATTTTGACCAAAAATAATCCTTTCCCGTTGGTAGACCTTTTTCTAGGTTGGCAACATTGAGGGAACTCCCCCATTGTAACAGTGTGCTATAGAATGTGCTCATGGGCCCGCTTATGTCATTATCAACATTGAAATATTGACGTATTCACCATTGGCTTGCCATTTAAAATTTGTTGATAAATTAATGTAATGCTTAGATTTTGGTAAATAAAATAATTCTATTCTCTATAGCCGAGCCGGAAAAGTTCTGGGGTGACACAGCCGATTTTTTTATTTTATTGTGCCTATTATTTAAAACATCATAAAAATCGTTTTCTTATGTATTTAATTATTTCATTTTTTAAAAATTAAAGTTAAATAATTAATTCTCGATGGTTCTAACGATATTAAATTTTTTTGACTCTATAAACGTTCTTCATAACAAATCTTTAAACTACAATTGTATTTCGTTCTAAACCTCGAAACAGTCATCTTCGTGTGTGACCTTTGGTCGTATGTTGACTGACGAAGGTGAATTTCGTCGCCCCGCGTAGCCCATTTTTGAGAATGTGCTATTTTTAGATTTTTTAATCTCGGTCGTACAGTAACCATATGGTTATATTTCCTTAGTTAGGTAGTTTTTATGCAATAGGCAAATTTTAGTCGAAGACATACAACATACTCTCACTGGGGGTGTGCTGTGTCGAAGAAAAAGCAAGTGCCCTAAATAGAACGTCGTTTCCATATTGTGTTAAACCCCTCCTTGTGAGAGTATTGTGATTGCGTATTGGTGTAATTTGTCCTATATACCGTATATATACAGAGTGTTGTCTACGCGAGAGGAGCAGTGCCAATATTGGAATTTTTATCACCTCACCAGAGCTTAGGACAATTCTTATTGCTGTTTGGATTTAAAGTGATATATGTCCTATATATCACTAAGATAAGTGGTCACTAGTTAACAGTACTTTTAGGATAGTGTATTCATGTTTGTCAAAATAGGGTAGTATCTCTCAAATGGAGATAGTCAGCTATAAATTTGTATAAACCTTTATTTTGAGACCATAAAGCTTGACTCAAAACCTACTTATCGTATGGTGGCCGCTACTACAGATATCTAAGGTCAGATGTCAAAAAAATCGATTTTTTGCAAATATCTCGTTTCCTATGGGTATTATGTTATTGGTATTTGTAATAAATATTTTAGAGGATTAAATTTTCTACAAATTTTGTTAATTTTTATTTTTATATCTTGAATCGTTTTCGAGAGCGCAGAGATGGCGCAGTGTACAACTGCAATTATAATAGAAGACATCATTTTAATTGGCAAAGGAAATGTAAAAACTGAAATGTACTCTTCCAAAAGTTGTGATAAATATCTTCGTTCCAAAAAACATATTTTGTTTTTGCACGCAGTAAGTGGCTGTGGCACGACTTCTGCACTTTTTAAAAAAGGGAAAAACTTTTTTAAGAACACTCGGAAACTTCTGAATTTGCATCAACTTTCTGTAGCGTTTGAAAAAGAAAACTGCACGGTTCAAACATGATTTGAGAATGGAGTGCAAACCTTGCTGGCAATCTTTAATGCTCCAAAATCTGAGGACATTATCGATCGTTTTCGCTATGCATAGTTCAATCAAGTTAAAAAAACTAAATAAACTTGTGCAGTTATCAAATCTTCCACCAACGAGTGCAGCAACTCACCAATATTTCAACCGTGTTTATAATCAAGTGCAGACTTGGTTAGGGCATGACTTAGAATCCCAGGATTGGAGTTGGATAATACGTGATGAATTCCTGGAACATAGTACAACAATTTTTCAACCATCTCCAGGAATTGCTTAACACAATATTCTGCACCTGCAGGAAGTGCAGCAGCTCACCAACATTTCAACCGTGTTTATTATCAAATTCAGACTTGGTTAATGCATGATTTAGAACCCCAGGATTGGAGATGGATAATGCGTGATGAATTCCTGGAACCTAGTACGACAATTTTTCCACCTAACATAATATTCTGCACCTGCAAGAATTGATGTGCTTCGCGATACGGAAGCAGGGTTGCAGTGCTCTTTAGCTTGCGGTCAGTGTAATGGGCAAGCTTATCTCAATGCTTCACCATATCAGATTAATATCAATCAAGACGGTACCGTTGACCCCGAAATCCTGGAAGAACTGGAGGCAAATGTCGTAGAAGACGAGACCGAAGAGAAATTTGAAATTTTACAGTACCGAAAGACGATGATGAAGAAGAAGAAGATTGAAATTACAACTTGTAGTTCTTATTCTTATTCAATTTTTTTAATTTCAACGTTCATAAATGTATGGAATGATATTTTTTAATAAAAACATTAATTAAAAATTTTTTTTTTTTTTTTTAGTTTTAAAGTGGAAGTATATTAGTATACATTAGATTAGAATTAGAAAAAAACAATTAAAGTATTTCCCTTAATTACTCGAGTAGGTAAGTCTTATCTTCTCCTATTATGGTTGCAGTTCTACAGTGCGCGATCTCTGCCCTCCATCTCGAGAATGATTTAAGATATAAAAAAAATTTTCAAATAAAAGTTGTAGAGAATTTAATCAATCCTCTAAAATATTTATTGCAAATACAAATAGGAAACGAAATATTTGAAAAAAATGTGCAAAAAATCGATTTTTTGACCTCTGACCTCAGGTATCTGTAGTAGCGGCCACCCTGGGATAAGTACGTTTTGATACAAGTTTCAGGGTGTCAAAATAATTATTTATACAAGTTTATAGCTGACGATCTCCATTTCTGAAGTGAAATCCCTAATATGACTGGACTAGGAGTTGAATATCGATTATAGTAAATATGGGAACATTATTAAGTTACAATTAGTTTTAAATTCTCTGAAGGTAGCACATTATAATTATTAAAATTAGATTAAGTAGTTTACGAGCTAGCCTAATTAAGTTATTTTTATTTGTTTATTCTCCTCTGTTTATATACATTTTTACACCCTTTTTTTATACCTTTTATATATCTTTTTATTTACGTTTTATTTTACTCTTTATTTACCTTTGATAATACATTTCATTTACCTTTTATTTTACATTTGATTTAACTTTTTTTTATACTTTTAAATTAATCAATTTATTAAATACTTTTTCAAATCTACATAATGAATTTCATTGGAAGGATCCAAATTAGGAACTGGCGCTTATGGGAAGCAGCTCGTTGTAAATAGTTTTGCTCAATTTTGTAAGTTAGGCAACCCTGTTTATCGATTGTATACTTGGTGCAGGTAAAGTACGAAACAGTTACACTTACCACTTAATCGTGTATTTATAATAGAACATTATTTTCTAAATCAATTATCTAAATTTGTTGTAATTTTATTCAATTTAATATGAAAACCATAAGCACCCTCACTATAACGATCTCAAATCTGTTCGACGAAACCGAGCTTGGAGCTCCGTTATATTTGATTTTCTGCCTTAAATTCTCCTTTTCGTTTATTTTTTTTTAGCCTTGCGCTACCGTATTCAACAATTATTAGATTATTTTTTTCTTTTCGCTCAATTCTGAAATCAAAATTACAATAATTGACGTAGTGCGTTCATTGGAGCGTACCGCTTGCAGGATTTGTAATTGTAATTTAATTATTTCGATGGTAAACTGATATAATTATAGCCATTAATAATTAAGTGGTTATTTGCAGGTAGGTAATTAAAAATTAACGGTTGATAGAATTTTATCATAAAATAAATACCGCTCAATAATAAAAGCTAAATAATAATAAAAAATATTTAACTACCTTCATAGAATTTAAAGCTTATACGAAATCACAAAACAATAATGTACTTGCATCAAAGTTCATACAAATCCTCCATTTCCATTTCCAAATCTCAATAGTCTGTTGTTAAATTACAGAACTCCGCACATTGGCTTGAAACTCAAACCAACCGTGTTCCTACAGGCATTTTCCGTCCTTTTGTATTCCTAGAATCTCGTTTCAAAAATGATATTCAAGTTGAACCGCATGAAGTATGAAACTGAATTGTTGATATCGAACTATCTACATTCAATAAAGTTTTCCTTTAAGGTACAGTTGGTATTATGTCTGTTCAGGGTCTAGTCATCTTTGGAAAGCCACAATGCAAAGTTAAAGTTTTGTATATATGTTGATATATGTGGCTTTTGCGGGCATAATTAGCTTAAAAATATATTAAAAATAATTACTGAATAGCACAGAGAGAACTGGATTATTTGAATAAAGAATATCATATTGGTTGACTGTAATTTTGTTGTATTTACGAAATTATGTTACGAGGTATTTTGGATAACTCAAAAAAGGTCTAAAAAACCTGAAATATTAATACTTAAATTAACTCTGGCATGTAGATTCCAATATACCTCAATAATGTAGGGTTATCAGAAATCAAAACCAACTAGTTCAACAATAAACGTAACAAATTTATAAAAATACTAATTTCTCCGAAATAATTATACTAACCAGAAAAGAACTCCCTCCTGCTGAGTAGGCGAAATTAAGTTTCTTTGTTCACCTAGCGTGTTAAAAATTGTAAATGAATTAAATTTAAATAATGTCATATATAGGGCGAATTTTAATTATCGCTGACCTAAGCCGTGGATGGAAAAGTATCGTAACAATATATATGAAATAAATTGTGTTGTTTGTATGAACCAATAGTATTATTTAGAGCGAAGATGATTAAACTAAATATATTGTTATTTAAATGAACAAAATTTAAACGGTTCGTGTCACATGACTGTAAACCTTGTTCACAATTGGTCAAGTGGAGAGAACTTAAAGATAAATTTGAGAAGATCGTAATCCATCGGATCTTCCGTGATTTGACCATGATGATGTCCTGATGAGATCAGAAATCAGACCACGCCATGTTTGCTTAAGTTTAGAGACAATAAATTTAGAAAAATATCTGTTAATGTTTCAAGGTGAGTGCTTCTTTATAATGTTATTTTCGGTTAAGTAAATTTCATGCACTTTTAACAAAAGAGTCTAGAGAGACAGCGCCACTTCGTCTCCGGAGCTCGGCATGCGCATGCGCATGGTCCAACTGCTTAATGGTTGTATATTCGTTAACTTGAAAGTTTGATTAATCAGCAATGTGATACGATGTGGTTGAATGTTAACGTGTGTGCGTTACATATAGAAGATCTTGGTTCGATTCCTGAGGATATCTTTTCTTTTATTTTTTTACGAAATAAATAGAAGTTATTTCTTTTTTTTTTAAATACACAGGCTAGATTTAGATAGTCAAGAGTTCTGTTAATAAAATAAATTAAAATACATAGGTTAAATAATTAGTTTCAGTTTATAATCTCTGAAAACAAAACGTTTCTTATTTATCAAATTCAGACAATTTTTACAAACTTTGATATGCTAAAAATCTGTCTTCAGACAACGATTTCTAGTAAGATCTATAGTTTGATTTGATGGCAATTGTACAACTATTATAATTGATTCATATTAATTAATATTAATGATTTAGTTTATTGCATATCATTTATAGGAGGATTTTTATTTCACGTGTCAAATGACATGGCTGTTTTTTGATTCTTTCTTTTTCATGATTCAATTTTAGTTTAATTAAAATTTTATCTTCATGTAGAGAAAAGGCGTTCTTCTACAATTAAACGATATTTTGGCTAGGAAAACATGCGTCGATTGTCATTTGATGATGTATTTGAAATTTGTTAACATCGACTAAACATTTTTTTTGCTATTCAGCAATTTGTTAGTAAGCATGATTTCTTTTGGACGCCATCTCTTTTTGTTATCATCAAAGTCATTTGAAATTTAAATACTTAATCGCTTCATCCCGCAATTTTGCTGGACATTCATTTTCACTGTCAAAGAAAAAATATTTTCACTTTAAAATTTATTCTTTTCTGTTTTGTTAAAATTTTATAATTTTATTTGAAGGTTAATTTAATATCGAATTGTCTTTGGCCAGGACAATTCGACAAACATTAATCTAGCTAATTATTTTAAGATATACTGAATTATTTTTGATTAATGTTAATTATCGTAATTTCTTATTTTATTGATTTCTTCATTTGCTCTTACAAAGAATTGCTAATATTCATTATTGTAATTTTCGGTTGATTGATTTTATCATTTATTGTAAAATTTACATTATTGATCGTTATTTTTTATAATATTTCGAGATACCGTTGTTAAATAGTTATTTATCTCCAAAATCACTCGCTCAGTTCGTTCAATTCATGATAGGTCTATGAAGGACAGTTTGGGATCAGTTAGTGTGCTCAACTTTGATTTCGTGATTCTTTAAACAGCAATTTTGAACAAACCACATTAGTCTTATCGTGCGTATCACCATACTTGTAAGTTTTCTTGAATCTATCCAATCGGCCAAGTAGGTTTTCCATTGCCAATGTTGGAATTTTTCTCTTTTTACATGTAAATGTTTTGGGGAGCCGTTGGCTCATTTTTCACGAGAAAAGTACTATTGTGACCAGGATCAGCCTCTGGACCTCATCACCTAGAATACTGGTTCGTGAACGCACCACTATCACCGTTAAGACTCACTGCTGCTGTGACACACAGGGTGGATTCCTCCCGAAGTAGACATTCCATCTGCCGCCTCCAAACCGTTCTGGGTAAACAACACAAATATCCAGAAATTGTGCAAAACGTAGTCCTCATTTGAACTATTTTCTTTTTAATTAAATTCGTTACATTTTATTATTATCTTTTATTTTTGACACCTTTCCAGGAAATAATTTTATTTGTTTGACTTATCAATAAAGCGTTTCAATTTATCTAGTTGGGGATCAACTTATCGGGATCCTTCAGACAGACATAACAGACAAGTGGCGCTCAGGCAATTTTTTTACCAACAGGTTTCGAATTGTCTCGGACGCCACCTTCCGTTTATAGTGTGAAGGCCACTGCACGGGCAGCGTCAGTGGAGAACGAAATACTCCATGGGCCGTATGGTATCGACAAGACCCTTAGCGGCCAGAAGGGAGGTCTTTACTGGCCCTACTGGATTGAGTTACCTGGGTATTAGCTGCTGAAATAAAACAATAAGATTTAATAAAACTTTTATTCATACCAAAACTCCGGCGAAGAAAAAGGTGTGCAACGGTTTTTGTCGAACGGTACAGGAACGTATTCCGGGCTGGCGTGGCGGTCGATGACGGTTCTGGACTCCGGTTATAATTGGCTTTAGCTTGATCTGTCTCTAAAGGTCGCACTGCCATTGCTATTCCAACTATTGTCCTGAGTTGTGGAGGCGGGAATATTTGAATCTTTTAAAGACACTTCACGCTAGGTTCAATGCGTGAAGTAGTGCAAGACTCTCCCCTGATCACTCTGCAAGCAGAGTCAGAGGCATACCTGCTAAACCCTCTTCGGCTATTTATCCTGATTCGGATGATTCCTTGTACCCTCCTGTAGGAGATGTTTCTCCTTTTCAGGGATACAGTGGGTGTTGGTTTGATCTGAAAAGTAATTAATTATAAATATTTACTTAAGATATTTGATTAGGTTTTAATGTTGAGGTTATACTTACGAGCCTCCCCAAGGGGAGGCTCAGGCGGGCAGAGAATCCTTTGACGTCAATGGGATGACCAGCTCATCTGATGCTTAGAGGAGCCTCCTGTAAGAGATCTAGGAGCTCGTCCGGAAGATCTTTGGCTTCTTTGAGAACTTTTATATTCGGTTGAGGTAATTTTCTTAACTTATATTGACAACAAAATTCCGGCGAAGAAGAAAAAGGTGTGTAAAGCTCTTTATCGGTGATGTCGGACGGCACTGGTACGTCTCCTAGGTTAGCGTGGTCGGATTGACGGCTCCCAAAGGTCGAGAGACTGACAATGCTACTTCAATTGGAATTGACACAGCAACTCTGACATAGGGCTGCCACTGCTAACTTGATCGACTCCGGCTGCCGTATACCATAAGGTCGGCTGGGTATGCGAAACAAATGCGCAAGTGACTTCATGTTTCGGAGGGGGTTTACAACTTGTACGACTGGCCTTATACTCGAAGCATCTCACATTACCGTAATTATAAGTTAATTCTACTCTAGTGCCGTGCGCGATTTTATTTATATAGTTTAATTATTTTGGAAAAAAGTAACTTTGTTACAGTCTTATAGTACTAAAAATTTGTTACAGCAGTAAAATTATTCCAGTATGGATAAACTTAATGCCAGTATAAAAAAATTGCGTAAAGATGGTAAGCAATATCGCCAGATGTTGAAAGTTGTGCATTAATGGTTAAAATTATCCCCACACGGTGAAAATTATCGCCAGATGGTGAAATTTTTGAATAGATATTGAAAATTGTCGCCAGCTAGTGAAAATTATTGCTAGATGGTAAAAATTGTACGCAAATGGTGAAATTCTGTGAATAGATGGTACAGTTATTCAAGTATAAGGAAAGCATATAAAGCTGCTACAAGTTATCGCCATATAATGAAATTTACCATAGATGGTAAAAATTGTATTTGGGTTTAGATTTAATAATTTACTATAAGTAAATTATGGTTGAAATTAGGCCAATATTTATAACATTGATACCATTATAAAGAAACAAAAAAATCAGAGAAAAAAACAATCTTTTTAATTGAATATATTTAAGAAAGTTACAAGATAAATTTTAACTCAATTGATATATAATTAAATTTAATGTAGTAATACTAAAAATATTTTATGAATTTAAATTTAAATTTTATTATTAAATAAAATATATACCGGAATGATCTTAATATTTATTCATCATTTATAGATTTTTAATAAAGTGTTTTTCGTAAAATATAATCAACAAAAATTCGTTTATAACCGAAAACGAATATTACTTGAATAAAAATATTAAAAGACAAATAAATTATCTTTTTTTCATAGTTTTTGCAATTTCATATATACAAGTATTAGTTATTACAGAATAATGTGATTTGTTTTAAGGCAACAACAAAAAGAAAAAAAAATTCTATACACGATGCTAATGTCACTTATTTAACCCAGATTAATAAAAATCTTTGTTAAATTTAACGAAATATTATGTGCAAAATCAATAATAGGTGGCGCGCAATTAGCTTATTTTAATTAATTAAATTTGAACACTTCGTTTAAATTAATATATACTTTTATGATTTTAAAAATACTAATAAGAAATTACTTTAATTACGAAAAATATAATGTTGCTGTTAATTTTTTTCAGGATCAGAATTTTATTTACTCAGTATATAGCCAAATGTAAATGAAATATAAAGCTATGAATCATCAACGTAATGATAATAAAGTTACAGTAATAATTTTTTCTACACAATTTTTTTATTTGTGTTTTAAATTTTTTCTTATATTATTTTCTTTGTTTTATTATGTGTTATTGATTTTAAATTTAATCGACTTAATATTAAAAAGAATTCAATTAGAGTCTAATTTCTTGAATCTATTAATTTAATCTTTTATTTATAATCCTGGGTCGCCGTATATGTAGTAGCTCCATGATTGTTCCATTGTCGAAGTCATTAAGTGTACCCCCTTGAGTGCCTTATACTTATATAATTGGCTGACAGATCTGGGTTAATTCACTTTTGAACTATTCGCTTTAATTGACTTCACTTGCACATCAATCGACAAGATCCGAGAAGGATACTAAATTCTAATTTAAGTTAATTTGTTATAAGATCTTAGTGTTAGTTGTAGTAATGAGAAAAGTTTTTATTATGAAGTATTAATCAAATATTTTAGTTTTTATGCTAAGTTAATTAGGATTTTATTTTTTCATATAAATAAAAACATTGATGCTAAAGGTTTACTGAAAAATGATCAAAATATAAATAAATTACAAGAGCATAACTGCCAAATTTTAATAATTTACTCAAGACACTAAAGGCGAAAAGTCAAATTTGTCCATATTTAGGACCCTAAACAAAAATAGACTGGCGCCAATATCAACTGCAGTTTCCTTCCTCCCAGATTAAAACAAAAACTTCATCAAAACTTATAAGACTGAAGAGTATTAATTTCATTTTAAATAATTTCTGTTATTATCTATTATTATTTTTAATTAATTGCCAACTAGTACTTTCATCTTATTTAGATAATTAATTTATTACAAATAAGTATTTTACTAAGCCTCCGTATTAATTTCTTGATTGAATTTAACATTTTATGATTATTTTTCAACTAATTTTATATTGTTTTAACAGTTTTTGGTTATTCTTCGACTATTTGTATGCTTTTTTTACCAGATTTTGCTTAATTTTTAACAAACTTTAAAGTTGTGTAACGCTCTTTGCGCCGTTAAGCGGTATTTTGGCGCCTTAGTCCAGGATTTGGATTGCCTCGAGAGCCACCTTCCGTTTATAGTGGAAAGGCAGCTTGCACGGGCAGCTTCAATGGAGAAAAAGTTACTCTTGGGGTCGTTATGGTACCGACCAAATCACTGGCGGCCAGAAGAACGGCCTTTACTTTTAATTATTAATTGACTCGTCGACGCTGGGTATGTGTGCACAAAAACCAAAAAGTATTTAAATATTTGTTGTCGTAAAATTTGCACTGTTGCCCAATATCAACTGTATTTTGATACAGGTTCTTTGATATAAGGAAAAAAAATCAATTTAATACTGATAGGTGCGAGGAAAGGGTAAATATATATTATTAAATTTTATGCAATTATTCTGAAATTATCTTAAATATACACCCGCTAACAAGTGACAACATTACAAAAGAATCACAACGTAGATCAAAGTTCCGACACCGGAGTGCAAATACTGTACATAATCGTTTTACTGTGGTACTGGCACGTCTCCTAGGCTGGTGTGGTCGGATTGACGGCTCCCTCTCTAAAGGTCAAGAGACTGACACTACTACCCCTATTTAGCGATGTTCGATACATATCGATACCTTAGAGTATCGATACATTTTCTGGCGATATTCGATATTTTGTATCGATACTTAGGTCAGTACCAATACCGTGTATCGATACATTTCCTGAAAAATCGTATCGATCCTATTATTAGGCAACACGCAATATATCTTACTCTTACAGTTTTCTGTGGAGGAAATAAACGACGTGTGTTTTCGTTCGAAATTACATAAGAGATGGCAGATTGTAGGAATGATACGGTTGCAGCTGAACTGGACGAGTAACTGGTAAACCCCCAAGAAATCACTCTGTGTAAAAGTGTAACATTTTTATTTATTTTAGTAAGCCATTCGTCGATAGAAATTAGTTAAAATTGTTTTGCTTTGTGATTTATTTGTAATTCGATTATGAAATGCCACGATAAAACAAAGCCAAGCACAGCAATGTATGGAATTTATTTATAAAAACAAAGTTTGAAGGAATGTGAAAAGTTTGTAATAATGATGTTAAATCTACTATAACCAATTTAATAACATTTATTATTAACCGCTGCTAAACTTAAATTCCAAACTATGAAAACGCAACACGTAGAAGTATCGAAACAATCGATATTTCGTGTATCGATTGTTTTTAACACGATACATTTGTGTATCGGTACGAACATCGCTAGCCCTATTGGAATTTTCACAGCAACTTTGATATCGGGCTCCACTGCAGCTAACTGATCGACTCCGGCTGCCGTATACCATAACGTCGGCTGGGTATGCGAGTGACTCCATCTTTCGATGGGGGTTACAAATGGGATCGTTGGCTTCTCACATAATTTTAAAGTAATTCTAAATCCAGTGCCGTGCACGACTTAATTTAAATATTTTGATTATCACGGAAAGTAACTTTGTTACAATTGTTTACTTTCTCGGTTATTTTTTAACTGATTTTATATTTTTTTTAACGGTTTTTATTTCTTTTTGAAATAATTTTTTTTTAACAGTATTTGATTACTTTTATCAGTTTTTGGGTATTTTTCAACTCATTTTGTATTTTTTTAACAGATTTTGGTTATTTTTAACATATATTAGAATTTTTTTATATTCTTTTGGACTTATTTTATGTTTTTTTTTTAGTGTTTGTTTATTTTTTATAAGATATTATAATTTTTTTGGTTTTTTATTTTTTACAGGAATATGGAATTTGGAATTTGTTTAACAATTTTTGGTTATTTTCAATTAATGTAATATATTTATCCGTTATTGTTTTACATATTTTGTAATTTTTTAAGCTTTTCAATATTTTTCAACTAATTTTTAGTTGTTTTCTTAATTATTTTTAATTGAATTTTGGAATTTTTTAACCGTTTTTGGTTTTTGGGTTTTGGTTTTGATAATTTTATATTTTTTTAAGTTTTTGTTTATTTTGCAACTCATTTTATATATTTTTTGACAGGTTTTGGTTATTATTCCTCAACAGATTTTAAAATATTTTTTAGTTATTTTTCAACAGATATTGTATGCTAGAATCACGTATGAGAATATGAGAAAACATGCGGGGACTCAATCCAAAAATGGCACAATGGTTGTACAATACGGTAGTCCTACCCATTATAACATATGCATATCTGGCCTGGTGGCCAAAGAGAAAACAACGGACCGCTGTCTCCAAATTGGGCAAGATACAAAGACTGGCCTGCTTGGAAATAGCGGGAAAACAATACCTACACAGCTGCTGTGGAAACCCTGCTTGACCTCTCTCCATTACAATACGTTATAATGGGGGAGGCTAGAATGGCTCTACGACGGCTACAGGACCATTCTATGAAGGAAATAATTGACTGAGACACACAAAGTTAGATCATGTGGGAGGCAATATGCTTGGCATGAGGTCAGACCACATGACTGCTAAATACGGCTTTAATAAAGATCTGAGGATAATAATTAAGAATCGGAATGAGTTAAATACAAGCACATATTTCTGGACAAACTCTAACGGAATTACCTGGTACACTGACGGGTCAAAAACGGAAGGAAGACCTGGAGCTGGTATATACTGCGAATGGAATAAGTACTAGGAGAGCTTCTCTGTAGGAAGATATACTTCTGTATTCCAGGCAGAGGTCTATGCAATACTGGAATGTTGGTTGTACAGATAAGGGCACAAGAGGGAAAAGAATCATAATCTACTCACACATTCAAGCTGCCTTTAAGGCTCTAAGGGGCCCAAAGGTGATATCTATACTAATATGGGAATACGGTGAAGAAGTTAAAGAAGTGACTAGAAACAATAAGGTAACTTTAACGTGGGTACTAAGTCACAAAGGCATAGCTGGGAACGAAAAGACTGACAAGCTCGCAAGAAGCTGATCGTCAACCCCATTAATTGGTCCAGAACCAGCGATGGGAGTACCAAAGGGTACATTCATAACAATATAAAAGACTGGATCGCGCATTGTACTTTGACAATATACCCGGACTACTAAACAGGAAAAAGTTTATAAAAGAACCGTCCACGAACGTAACTGAAAAATTGCATTCAATAAGGAGGAATTAACTACGAATTACCACAGGGCTCCTAACGGGACACTTTCCCACCAGAGAACATCTAAACAAAATGGGTCTATACAACGGCGATAATGCAATAAATTGATAGAGAATGCACTTTACATACTATGCAACTATGAGGCACTGGCTCATAGAAGGCAGAGAATATATAGAAAACCAAAATTGGATCCAGAAGACTATTGCAAACAACCATTAAAGAACCTGTACAAACTAGTACAGGGAACAAGGTTGATGGACTTGATGCAGTAGACAAAAAAACGGGAGATAAAAAAAACAGATATTGTAATTTTTTAGTTTTTTATTAATTGTTAACTGCTTGATATTTCTTTAAAAGGTTATTGTTAAGCGTTCCTAGCATTTTTTCATTGTTTCAAATTTAATTTTATTGTAATCTACTACTACTAAATTATCGTTTGGGAATTGTGGAATTATTTTCATCTCATATTTTTTTTAATGCTATTACCGATACGATCGTGGCTTATTGTTTTTCCCAACAAAAATATTTTTTCCATCAACTTTATTTTATATTGGCTCGTTTTCAACGTTTTGTGAAAACCTGCGATTTGAAGAAAGACGAAATAAATATTTATTTTATTTCTTTCCGTAGCAACCCAATAAATAACTTATTCGAAAGGAATCGGAACACTCATCTCCCCGCTAGACTGATCTAAAACCTCAATCAATCAGCGGTAAAAGTTTTCCGAACATTTCTTCGCATGTTTTCCATAGATAAATCTCTGAGCGTCGTCTCGCATATATCGAATCAACATTTCGAGCTTTTCACGATACCAGTAAGGGATACAAAGGATAACAAATAGACCAAAAAATAGACGATACGAAATGGCGGATATTTCTGGTCGCTATGAACTTGCTCGAAGTGATTTAACGTGACTGTGATGATGTTTTGAAAGAATGTGTCTTTCATATCAAAGTCAATATTATAGATTACTTTTAAATTGTAGTTTATTTTTATTACAAAAAATTATCAGATTATACACATAAACGTTATAATGAAGGACATTTTGTATAAAAATTAGAATAAGCAAAATTATAGTAAAATAAATTGGTAACTACTAGAGATCACAAGAAGAAAAAGGATAACAGACTTTTTTTTTGTTTTATTCTTACTATGCATAAAAAGATAAATTTAGTTCTTCACCTAAAATATAAAAACACCCATTATAGAGTTAAATAATTATCATACCGTGAGTTATACATAAAAATGAATTTACATGAAATTCGAGAAATTAAACGAGGCCACAGTAAAATAAAAATCTATTAGTAAAAACTTAATTTCTTAGGGCACATGCTGCATATTCGACAAAAAAAAATAATTAACAGGATACAAGTGCAGAGACTCATATTAGGAGTCGTATGAGAGATTGACCACACCAATTTTAATATCTGCTTATAAATCAATAATTTATTATACATGGACAATTTGGAATGTCTACTAATCAGTCAGTTTATTGAAATGATACACAAATAAAAAAACTTTCCAAACACCACGAAACTCAAAAGTATATAAGGCCAATGGAAATTTGGCCTTAAAATATTTGCTCCTATTTTCACTTCATCCCTCTTGTTCTATATTTGTGCTACTTCTTTATCACTATTTATTCTTAATATCACCTATTAAAAAATTAATTTAGATCTTGTGCTGCTGTGTCCGTGTTTCTTATTCTACCTATCTGTCTCACCTGCTTTTATCAGTTTTATATCTTCTTATAATAATTATCTCCCATATTAAATTTAAAATCACTTTTTCTTATATTTTTAAAAATTTTATTTTTACTCAAAAATCATAGTTTCTTTTCCTCTTCTGTGCCTTTTCCTAGTTTTCTATTTGTATCTGGTTGATTTTTTTCTTTTAATTCTATGTATTTTGTTCTAGATTTTAAGTCTCCATCATATCTCTGTATTATGTATCTTCATCCATAACTATTTTTTTATATTCTACCTGCTTTGATTCAAATTTTAAAATTTTGGTTATCTGCTTTTATTTGTTCACTTTCCCTTAGTCTCATTAAATAGTTTGTTCCACTATTTCGTCCATTTCTGTTATATATCCATTTATCTTCCAATTTTGTTATGCTACCTCTTGTAGCTTGTATTTCTATTTTTATTTTTTAATTTTCTCTTTTACTTCCTATTTAACAATTTTTTTCTCCATTTTTCCCCTTTTTCTCCCTCACTGTTTTACTGTTTCCTTTATGTTTCAAACTTTTCTTTCCAATTTGTTTTTATACTTTCCCTTCCCGTTTTCCCTACTTTTTTTACTAATTTATTTATGTTTCAAGACCTCTCCCTTTTTTCTTCTATTTTTTTACTGTTTTCTTTATGTTTCAAACTTCTTTTTTCACCTTTTGCACCCTCATTTTTCCCCTCTATTTCTTTCAAACTTAAATTTTCCACATTCCCTCGCCTTTTCCCTACTTCTGTCTAATTTCCTTATATTTAAATTTTTTCACTTTTCCCCTGTCCATCTTTTTTCCCTACTTTTTTACTGTTTTCTTTATATTACAAACCTATTTTTCAACTTTTTTCCACTTTCTCTACCCTTTTTATTGCCCCATTTTTTAACTAATTTCTTTGTGTTTTAAGTTCTTTTTTCCAATTTTGTTTTCCATTTTCCCTCCCCTCTTTTTTTCACTCCTTCATTACTGATTTATTAATGCTTCAAACGTTTTGTTTACTTTTTCCCTCCTCTATTTTTTCCCCTACTCTTTTACTGTTCTCTTTATTTTTGAAACTTTATTTTACAACATTTTTCAACTTTCTTTCCTTTTTTCCTTGTTTTTGTAATAATTTCTTTAAGTTCAAACTTTTTTTTTTCATTTTTCTCCTCGAGCATTTTTCCCCTAGTGTTTTACTCTTTTCTTTGTTTCAAACTTTTTTCTTTACTATTTTTCTATTTTCCCTTCCAATTTTTCCTACTTTTAACTAAGTTCTTTATGTTTTAAACTTATTTCCACTTTTTCTCATCCCCTCCCCCTTTTTCCCCTATTTTTTACGGTGTCTATGTTTCAAGCTTTTTTTTAGGGTTCCGTACCCCAAAGGGTCAAAACGGAACCCGTTGGAGCTAGAGACTTTAAATTTTCACAGTTTATGCGTCTTGTTGACCCAAATCCATATAAACTGTAAAAACTATTTTTAAAAATTTTCAAGTGAGGCTCCCATATAACTAAAGGGAGGCGCTGAAAAAAAATTGGCCTACGCCATCGAGTGACATATCGTTGAATAGAGCTCATTGAGTAGATAAAAGGCATATTTTTTGTTTTAAAAAATATTGCAAAACGTAGACATGAGAAGCAGCCAAAGTCAGCATTTTTTACAAAATTTTGCTCCGATTAATTTTTTAACTTTCCATTGACCTATAAACTTGAAATTTGGTGATAATGTTCATTGTTACGTCTATTTTACCAACAAATACCAATATATTAATAAATATGATTTTTTCTTTACCATTCCTTCATTTTTAGGGTTCCGCACCTTCGTATATATGTAAATTGTGATATTCGATATTTTATTATTTTTATGTGTGCAATCGTATTAGTTTTATTAAAAAATGCATTTTTCATCTTATATTTTTTTTTCTATCTTTGTCGGTTACGCTGATATTAACAAATTTCTTCGTAGCATTTTAAAATTGGTTAACATATCTAAGTATATATGCGAATTGTGATATTCGATAGTTTATTATTTCTATCTGTGCCATTATTAATTTTGTTAAGAAATGCATTTTTCGTTTCATAATTTTGTTTTCTTCGCGAACGCACATGCGCCAGGTAATGTTTCTTTTCAGTTCTTTAAATATTTTTACCAAGTATGTTTGGCTTATATTCTACATTTGGTACGGAACCCTAAATGTGCGAAGTCCGACACGCACTTGACCGATTTATTTCCAATTTTTTTCCACTTCTCCTCCCATATTTTTTTTACTATTGCTTTATTCATTTCTTGATGTTTCAATATTTGTTGAGTAGGAAACTTTTTTCCTACGTTTTTACGGTTTTCAGCATATTTTTTTTTACCGAGTAGAAGGAAAATAACTGAAAAGAAGTCATAAAAATATAAGATGGTTGATTGATTTTATTTCGCTGGATGGTTAGTGGAAACTCGTTTTTCTACTTTTATACTAATTTCTTTATATATCAATTTTTTTTCACTTTTTTCCACTTCTCCCCTTTCTTCTGCTACTTTTTTACATCAATTTTTTTCGCTTTTCCCTCTATTCTTTCCGTTTTCTTTAATATTTTGAGTATGTTTCAAGCATTTTTTCCTTTTCCCTGAGTCGGTGGAAGCTGGCTGAAGAGAAGTCAAAAAAAAATAGATTGATTTGATCTGTGGATGGTAAGAAGAAACTTGTTTTTGTTGACACTTTTTCCCCTACTTTTTTACAGATTTCTTTATGTTACAAACTTTTTTCACTTTCCCTTCCTTTTTTCTCGCTACTTTTTTACTCTATTCTTTATGTTGAAATCTTTTTTTTCAACTTTGCTTCCATCTTTTTTACTACTACATTTTTACTAATTTCTTTACGTTTTAAAGTTTTTCCCCTTCTGTTTTTACCTACTTTTTTTCTATTCTATTCTCCATATGTTTTTTGTCCTTTTTTCCTACTAGAGGGAAGATAGTTAGAGAATACTAATACTAGATATAAGTTATTACAATTATTATTGACCATATTAAAATACAATGTTAGGGAAAATAATATGTTATGAAAACTTTAATCCATGTAAATAGGTTATAAAACCTGTTTGGATTAATTAAATAAATAAATAAAAGTCATAAGAAAAATTAGTTACTTGATTGATTTGATTGTTCTCTATAGTCAGTTAATTCTTTAATTTTTTTCTTTATTTTTTCTGTTCTTCAATTTTCGTCTTTCTTTCACATTCTTCTGTATTGCATTCACTGTTTCTAATTTTAATACTTTTTCTACTTTTTTTAACTTCTAAATCCTAACGTGTAGAGGAGTCTAATAAAACTGCTCTGTCTGTCTGTCCGTCTGTCTGTCTGTCCGCATTTATAACTCAAAAACGAAAAGAGATAGAGACAAACGGTCAACGTTAATAAACTCAGCATACCTTGAATGGCTCCCAAATAGATTTTGAATGACTTCCGGTTTAAAATTTGGTTTTACAAACCAGAACCGGAAGTGATACCGGTTTCAAAAATAGCACTCTGACTTGAAATTTAACGCTGATTCGATATTTGAAAACTGATTTTAGATATATTTTATGGTTCATGCGATAATGCGTTTTTAGACTTGAGACTTGTATTACTATTTTTATGTTTTTTGGATTTTTAGATTTCTGTTCATTACTCCTTATTACTTATTCATTCTTTTTCATTTCTTCTTTTTGATATTTTTTTTTCTGTCGGCATCATGTTCTCTACATCTTCCAGTATTTTCTATATGATTTTGTGTTTTATATTTCTCTCCATTTTGTATTTTGTTTTCTAATTATTTGTCTTTAAACTGTGAAATGTTATTCCACTACATTGAGAAAAATTTGTTATTTTTCTCATTGACTTTATGTAATTGTATTAACATTTGTGTATTACAATTTTCATTTGAATTTTAATTTTTAACACTTTAAATGTGACAAGTATAAAATCAGACATAAAATGATTTCGCTTTGTATTGCTAGCGTCTTCTGGAATATTTATTCTCTATAAGACACTATAATGTGTCTAAACTGTTCATATAAAAGGACATAAAATGAAAACTAAAATTTTACATTGATATCAAAAAATATTGGAAATTATTAAAGGAAGAAACGATTTATGACAAAAATAATATCAGTTTATTTTCGATATTAATGAAAAATATTCGGTTTAGTATAGATCCTATTAAAATGTGTCCTGCTATATAAGAACATTAGACCAATGAGACTCTATTGTCTGGTATCTGGGCCAAGAAGCAGGGCTTTTTCTAATCAGCTTCCGGTCCATTACCTTTTCATAATATCGAGAATTTTTCGATCAAGCGACGTTCTCGTGTTCTACGCGACATTACTTATCTAACGACAGACACTGTAACAAATAAAAATTATTTATATTTTAGTGTTAGAAAAGAAAAAAGGATTATGCATATCTTTAAATAAAATAAAATGATAACATTGAATTTAACTAAGTTTAATAAAATAAGAAACATACTGTGTTATAAAGAAATACTTGATAAAAGTGTCAGATACATATTTCAGGAGTAATAAAGTGTGAATTTAATAAATAAGAACTTCCCGAAGCTGAGGCAGATTAATTGGTGATTTTAACAGCCATAACATATTATGGGGTAGTTATAGAAAATTTCATAAACTCTTCGGATCTAGCACTTTTAAACACGGGTGAGATTACCAGAATCAAACCAATTAGTAACAATCACTCAGCTATCGACCTCTTTCTATGTGACTCGAAGACCTACCCAACATTAAACTGGAAGGTTCTGTCATATACATTTGACGGTGATCCAGTGATCCAGTGATCACCGACCAATCATTATTCAATCAACAATATACAACAGAGCCACTAATCTGATAGATAATAAATGAAGGACTAAAAATGCCACTTACGAAAATTGGAACAATTTGTTTCTCTCGATAGAAAACTTCTTATCTCAGGACGATCTTACTGTTGATACAGACATAAATTTTACGGTGGAATAATTCACAAGTACTATTACTAAAGGAGCCCAACATACTATCGGAAAAACCAAACTATGTAATCAAGTTCCTGTTGTAACGTTTTATTTTCCTCAGTGCTCGTTAATAAATTTAGAATTCAAATTCCCCGTATAATATGGAATTTACTTCATCCGATGTAATATTACCCAATTCTTTAATGGATTGTTAGTCAATCCTGGAGAATAATTCTTAATGATTAACTGTAAGTACTGTTAGTAATTCCTTGTACAGAGAGTACTAAGAGGCCTTTAGGGAACTGGTAGGTGGAGAAGACATGTTGTTGTGACAGTGTAAAGGGAAGCCAGGTCGGGATAAGTTTTTCTGCATTAATTCGTAAAGTTCCAGATAACATTGGTTGTTGCAAAGTTGTATTTAGTTATCGTGAAACTATAACCTCGAACGAGGGATTAAATCTTCCTGTCTCTCTCGCCATTAGTGTCGTTTGGACTCGTTGTTACAAGGATATTCCATGAGGTATGTAACATTTTCCGTTGTTATTGGTTTGGTTTTCGTTTAATTGTATATTTCTGGTAGATATTCTGAAATTGGATGTCATAAAAACCACATTGCGTTAGGACTTCTCCCGCAAGACCTAAGATACTTTGGATTTGACCAGAAAACGGTATGTAAATTTCTTAATTTTACTTTTATATGTATATACGATAGTTAGGCGAGTTTGTAAATTTAAATATGAACTAGTATTTTGAATTAAGTTTTATTGATCAAATAGAGCTTTGAAATTTCTTAATTCTAGTTATGTATAATAGCTGATAACAAATGGGGGTTTATAAGAACAACTCAGCTCACTATTAATATTTGTTTTTTTTGTTTGTGCAATTTTATTGGATAAATTGGTAATGGGCATTCTTTTTCATTTAGGGTTTTTTTTCGTGTTTGGTGTTCAGTCTGAGTTTTGAGTGCCATCGCTTTTCGCTTGGTTTGATTAGTGGCCTATATGTCGTTGAAAGTACTTGATGCTGGTAAGTTGCGACGTAGAGGTTGAAGCAGAGGGTTCCACGGCGACCAGGCCACTACATATTGAACTTTTTTGCTTAAATTTATGCTTTTGCTTGCACTATAATTACGCTTGTAGCAATCAATTAGTATTTGTTACTACCTTATTTTGTTATAACTTAATTTAGTTGTTCGCTTTGACTTATTTAAATTTGCGCTATATCAGTTAGCGCTTGTTATTATTTTCTCGTTATAATTTAAAACTAGTTAGTAACGTTAATGTATTTAAATTTATTTAATTTTTTTTTTTACTTGCACTTTGATTACGCTTTTAAAAGTCAGTTGGTGATTGGTATCATTTATATACACATATATTTTTTTCTTTCACTATCGTTATTATTATTTTGTTTTTACGCCACCTTTACTACCACAACGCGCATGCGCCAGAGCTCAAGCGACACTTGTCATTAAATGCGATCAGGTAAAATCCTGCTGTTTACGAGGATTGTGATAAGTACATGTATTTTCTTTACTATTACTTTTAAAGGATTTTTTTGTTACACTTAATTTTGATTTGCTTACTCGAATGGTAGCTGAACTGTAGATTGCTTACCGATTTATTATTATTATTTTTGTTCGATTAATTTCATACTGGCGATAAAGTTAATATAACTTGTGAGTTACTTGAAATTGTGTATTAATTTTTCACCGGTGTTGATAGATCATGTGGTGGTAAGGATTTTAGGTATTTGAGGATGAATCTATCTGGCGCCCTTATTAATCTTTGAGAATCGGATCGTATACGGTGACAAATCCGAACCCAGCCTTCTCCACTCGAGTTACCGGCAAATACCTTGTGGCGTACGTCAAGCCTTCTACTAACTAGCATTTCATATGTAGCTTGATTTTATCGTCGCACTATTCCTTGGTGGAATAAAAATGAGAGGAGGCCATCAAATCCAATAAAAAAGCTGAGCACCGATTAAAACGGCAGCACACACCAGAAACTTTACAAATTTAAAAAAATTCAAGGTCCGAGCAAAATTACATCAACCAATAATAGCTCAACCCCTATGTCTGAAATATGAAAAAAAGTGAGAAGCATCCAAAGAATTAAAACTAATCTTAGCATTACTGCGCTTACTTGTCAATAAAATAATATCACCGACAATAAAACTATCGCCGACACTCTTGGAGATATATTTCACAAGCTAACTAGCAATGAAAATTACACTGAAGAATTTGTACAAACTAAAATACAATCTGAAATGCAACAAATTCAGATCGACAATAACTAGAATAACCATCCCCTAAACTGTCCCATCACAGTACAAGAACTACTAAACGTCCTATCAATAACCAAAAACTCCAGTCCCGGCCCAGATGGCATCCCGTATATCCTCATTAGAAACCTCCCAAATACAGGAAAACAACATTTTCTAAAAATCCTAAATACCGTAAACTTCAGACTGACATACTTCTTAGAGCAAAAAAATCTCATAATACCAGAACAAAGTGGTTTTAGGAAAAACCGATCAACACTTGGCAACCTCATACAGCTAGAACCAGACATACACAAGGCTTTTATTAACAAACAAAAACACAGCAATTTTTTTCGACATTAATAATGCTTATGACACAGTGTGGAAGTTCGACATAATCAAGCAGTTACAAAAATGGGGAATAAACGGAAACATGTTAATGTTTGTCCAAAACTTTTTATACAATAGATCTTTTAAAGTACGAGTAACTGGAATTTTACCTGAATCAAAATATCAAATAAAAGCTAGCCTTTATGCCGATAACCTAGTTATCTACACGTCAGAAAAAAATCTGATGTGGCCAGCACATGACCTCTCGCCATTTTTGAATCAAAAATTTACAGGTTGACACAAACAAAGTATGAAAAAAAATAATTTTTTTGTAAATCTGGCAACAATGGCAAAAGTTTCGAAAATTTTAATGAGATGAAAAGAAACTATAGGGTATACAAAATATATGTATAAAACTTTATTGCCGTTTTGTATAATAATGGCGTCATCACCCACAGCAAATGCCACTTCCGGTTGTGCGATTGGCACCAAAATCTAATCAGATCTAATCTAGGGTATCAGAATTCTCTATGCAAAATTTCAAATTTTTTTATTCAGTAGTTTTTGCGTTATTGTTACTACAACATCCATCCAAACACACACACACACACACACACTGACAAACACACACACTAACACACACACACACACACATACACACACACACACTAACACACACACACACACAGACATCATCGCGAAAATATTAAAATCGTATTATAGGGACCCTAAAACGTGTTAATTCATTAAAAACTCACTACCCAATTTTTAGCATGATTCCTATACCTCTCTTATCTGAAGGGCGAGAGGTAAAAATTAGAAGATGTGGGATTCGATCCTCGGACCCATTGCACCACTAGCGGGCACTATGACACGCAGCTACTACAGCTTTTTTTAAATATGTTCAAACTTATTATTTAAGCGAATCACGTTTCATAATAAAATAAATTTAAATTAGTGTTTCGCCTCTTATTTTAATTATTAATATTACAAAACTAAAGTATACACATTCACTAAATCTCATAAAGAAAATGATTTAAGTCACATCTGTCAAAATTATTGTTTAATATCTTGTCACTTGGAACGCTAGTCGTGAAGTCGTGTGTCGGGTGACGTCCTAGTTTGACCATTTCGCGGATTTGCGTAATGTAGGTCGGACGCGCGCAATCATGTTACTACTGTGTCCACTGTTTTGTCAAATTTAAATAGTGGACAAAATTTAGTAAGTAACCTGATGTTACTGCCTTATCCACCATATTATCAAATTTAAACAGTGGACACAGTAGTAACATGATTGCGCGCGTCCGACCTACATTACGCAAATCCGAAAAAAAAAGAAAACAATTTGCCGTCCTTAATTTTATTGTGAGATTCATTTTTTTATGATTTCGTTCGGGTTTTATTTTATTAGAAGTTTTGATATTTATTTTATTAGAAGTTTTAACTGACCAAAGCTAACCTGTGGAATTAAAAAAATATTTATTTTATTAAAAGAAGTCTTAAAAATCCAACTTGTGTTTAAAAAAAAAAAAATAAAATAGTAGATGTGGGATTCGATCCCCGGACCCCCTGCACCACTAGCGGGCACTATGCCACGCAGCCACTGCAACTTTGTTTAAATATGTTCAAACTTATTATTTAAGCGGATCACGTTTCATAATAAAATAAATATAAATTAGTGTTTCGCCTCGTATTTCAATAATTAATATTACAGAACTAAAGTATACACATTCACTAAATCTCATAAAGAAAATGATTTAAGTCACATCTGTCAAAATTATTGTTTAATATTTTGTCACTTGGAATGCTAGTCGTGTGTCGGGTGACGTCCTTGATTGACCGCCTCATGTTATTTCATGTGATAATGGAATTCAAAAATCCAGCAAGAACCGACAGGGACCCAATTCTTGAAATCGTAGGAATTAATTCTCCAGAGAATTGATTCCCCAAAAAAAATTCTCTTGAGAATCGCCAGTCCTATTCTTGAATAAGTCTGAACTGAAATTCTAGTGAATTAAAAAAAGTGACGTATGTCTTTACTAAATCCAAGTATTTCATGAACTCAACCAATCAAATACTCAGAACTATTAGTTCTGTGCTCAAATATTATTTTAATACGTTCGCAGAAATGAATATCAGTTGCCATTGATACCATATGTTTGACATTTTACATTTTTGAGGAAACAAATTGAAACAATTTACATAGTTATTATCCTATTATTGTGCATTATCGTTTATTATTGACTATGGGTTATTTGTTATTTGTTCATTTTTTATTTGCGATGGCCAAACGAAATTTCGTGAGTGAAGCGCAAAAAAAATCCTTGTAGAATTCTTAGAAAATGATAAGGAACTTCTTAGAGGAAAGAATTCTCTTCCTTATAATATATTTTATAATTTTACTTGTTGAAATTATACTTATTATACTTGTTACTAGCTTACTTGTGGCTAGCTATTGTGGCTAGCCAAAAACCTTTTAATAAAAATTAAGATAGCGAAAAAATAAAGAGTTGAAGTTTTGTTATATGTCGAGATGATAGATACGAAATTTTTATATGTCGTTTTTTTTGATATTGTATTTTAAAAAGAAAAATATATGTATTCAAGCATTAATTAAATCTCAGAACCAAATAAAATTTGTGTTAATTAAACGACACAACGACGCAGACTAGGAACTAGGGCTTCCTACTCTTCGTTCACCTACTAAAACTTTTTCTCTTTTGGTTAATCTCCAACTCTGATTGTTGGTAGCAGAAAAAGCTCAATATACTCCATTAGATCGTCAAAGGCTTGTTTGGATAGACGAAAATGCTGTCTAAACAACTTTCTAAATTATCTAAAACGATAGCTTGAAGTAAAAAATTATTCATTTTAACAATATTTATGGCGGTAACAACAAAAAAACAATAATGTTCAATTTCAATTCCCACAAAATACGTCAAATACGTACAATTCACACTCTAATTTCTTAAATTCTCATGAGAATTTGAAGTTTCTCCAGACAATGACATTAGGAATTAATTCTCATAATTTTTGGAGAATTTTTTCCTACGAAATATTTCAAGAATAGACATATTACAAAATCTAGAGAAAATGACGTAAATTTCTCACGAGAATCGATTCCTACGATTTCAAGAATTGGGTCCCAGGAGTCAAACG
This sequence comes from Neocrepidodera transversa, assembly GCA_963243735.1. Classification (NCBI taxonomy): domain Eukaryota; kingdom Metazoa; phylum Arthropoda; class Insecta; order Coleoptera; family Chrysomelidae; genus Neocrepidodera; species Neocrepidodera transversa. Next base: position 30,331,908 of record OY725339.1, read on the forward strand.
AACAATTACATAGTAAGGTTTGCCAACATTGTATAAATAAAAAATAACAGATATAACCTAACCCAACTTTGGTGATCTGTCTAAAATTCAAATTAGTGAATTTTTTGAAAAATAGTGGTTTTTTCCGCTAAAAAGTGCCAAAAACAAGTAAATAAAGGTATTTGTAGTGTTTTGATAATAATAAGGACGAATTGTGTATGTTTTTAATAACAGAAATTTGAGTTGTCAAATAGTGAACAAAATAGGGCTGTATCTCCGAAACTACTTGAGAGCGCCACGTTTTGATTTCGGATTCGTGTTCAGGAGACCAAAATACGTAAGTTCCACTTTTTTTTTTTAAAAAAATCGCATGATCCCTAATAACGAAGTATTACCCGTCTGCCATTTGCAAGACACATCGTGTTCCATCGAGTGAAAATGATATGACTCCTTCCTAAATACTATATATTCTATGGTCTTCGCCGCCTTCGTTTTTTGTTAAAACATTGATATTGACAACAATTGTCAAATAGTTTTCTACTTTGAATTGGAAACAGAAATGGAAGATTTTGAAGAGGTAAAAAAATAAAATTTTTTCTGTTATTTATATTATGATGTTGAAGAATATCGTCACCCTAACCAAAACTACACTTTTTAAAACACTCTACGTACTTATGAGTTTATCATCAACTCCTGATGATGCTAGCTAAACGTACGTAGAGTGTTTTAAAAGGTGTAGTTTTGGTTAATGGTGACGATATTCTTCAACATTGTTGAAAACCAAAGGTTCCAAATTCCCAATTCAAGATGCATATAATGATTCAATTTTATTTTTTAGTTTCTTGGTTATTCGTTGAGATATATCAATGAAAGAGATCGCTTAGCATCTTTCACGTCTTGGATTTATACAATGAACGACAGATGTAACGTCAAAAGAGTAAGTATGTTAAAATCCATTAATCTGCAACCTTATTTATTAACACTCAATTTATATTTTTCTAATAATTGTTTGGTTTAAATCTGGATTGTTTGTTTTCGTCTGATGATTTCCTAAATGGTAAATTTGCCGGTTTACTTTTGTACTTTAGACCATTTTTAATATAGCATATGTTTTTTAAATACTGAAGACGGATTTCTACTAGCTGGAAAATCTGCAGGCGGATTTTCTGTATCCAATTCAATTGGTCGATTTTGAATTCATTTTCGAAATCGATCAATAGAATTGTATACAGAAAATCCGCCTGCAGATTTTCTACCTAGTGGGAATCCGTCTTTAGAACAAATACAATTTTCTTTTAATGTATTATTAGTTTTGGATCATTAATTTAACATATTTTTTTACTTTTTTTCAATTAATTTTAGATGGCGGAGGCAGGGTTTGTATTTATAGGAAACCCAAATGAGCCTGATTCAGTCAGGTGTTTCTTCTGTGAAAAAGAATTAGACGGTTGGGAAGTTACAGATGATCCCTGGACTGAGCATTTAAATCACTCACCAAATTGTTCATTTGCGAAGTTACAAAAATCTGAAAAGGAATTAACTTTAAAAGCATTCATGAAAATTAGATTTAGTTACCTTAAGAAAATTAAAAACACTTATTGTGATAAATTGTTGGCTTCGAACCCAAAATTATATAAAACACTGGAAAAAAGTATTAGAGAGTATTAAAGATGATACAAAATAAATGTTACATTCAATTTAGAAAATAATGGAATATATTATGTGTAAAATTAAATAAAACTATTTTTTAAAATATAGCAAGGAGGGTATCGTTTTTTTGGCTTTTTGCTACCCTGTACGAAATTTTTCTCATTAAAGGATATTCAAAAAAAAAAAAACGAATTTCCCAAAATTTTTTTCTTAAAAAGGCCCCGGAACATACTTATTTAAATTTGAAATCTCTTTCGACAAAATTGCAAGGACTGACAAGGAGGATTTGTCAACATGGTGGCCGGCTGTCATTTAGCATAACAGTATATTAAAGTAGCCGGAGTGCTCGAAATAGAGGAAGTGTTTTAAAGACCAGTTATCCACAAATATTTTACGCTATTTTTTATTGGTACACTTTAAAATCATATAATTACCGGTATTATCACTACAAAAAATGGAAATAAAGAACTAATAATGTACAATGGTTGAATTCGTGATGTCATCGAAATGACAAATACAAAAATTAATTGCAATTTGTCACATAAGATTTATTATTGTCACCACAGTTATTACTGGTTATATATTGCTTAAAAATATGTAAGTTCTAACGCAGAATAGGCAGGTTCGACATTTTTCTTATTTCTTAAATTTAAACTTAAATCGAGAGGTTTTGTTATTTAAAAACGATCAAAAAAAAGTTGAGAGCAAAATATTAATATTTACGTCCGCTGGAAAATTCAGTAGATTTTTCAGATTTGAATTTAAAACTATATTTTATCGCTATCTATCTATGGTATATTTAAAACGAGTGTGTGATCGCAGAAAAAATATTTTGTATCATCCAAACGTGACACGTGATTCGCTTAAATAATAAGTTAGAACAAACGTAAGTGTGAGCTCTAGTAGCAGCGTGGAATAGGGATGGTTAGTGGTATGATAGGTCCGGGTATTGAATCCCGCACACAGCATAACTTTTTTTTGCTTTTTATCGTTATATTTTACTTTTCAACCTTATTAAATATTTTTCAATAAACCGTATTCTACCAACAATTATTAAATAATAAACTACCAAAAACACGACTGTCTCATCGCAGTAAAAATATTTTGTACATACTTTTTATCTGCCCGGGGATATGTATTTTTTATTAAAAGAAGTCTTGACTACCTAAACTAGCCTGTGTATTAAAAAAAAAAAAAAAAATTAATAACGTTTAAGAGTAAAATTGAACGATAAAAACCAAAAAAAAGATATGCTGCGTGCGGGATTCGATCCCCGACCTATCGCACCACTAACCAGCACTATTCCACGCTGCTACTACAGCTCATACTTACGTTTGTTCTAACTTATTATTTAAGCGAATCACGTGTCACGTTGGGATAATACAAAATATTTTTTCTGCGATGACACACTCGTTTTAAATATACCATAGATAGATAGCGATAAAATATAGTTTTAAATTCAAATCTGAAAAATCTACTGAATTTTCCAGCGGGCGTAAATATTAATATTTTGCTCTTAATTTTTTTTTGATTGTTTTTAATAAAAAAATATATCGATTTCAGTTAAGAAAAGTGTCGAATCTGCCTATTATCAATTCTACTAAAATTCTACTAAACACCCTCATTTTTCTTAAAAATCTAGTAATTTAGTAGGAAATTTACTAAAAACGGTAACCCTGTAAAATGTGTCGTGAATACAGCGCAGCAGCGGGCAAGGGGCGAAGCAAATAACAAAACCTCTCGATTTAAGTTAAAATTTAACAAAATAAGAAAAATTTAAAAAAAGTAGCGTAGACGCGCTCTTTTAATAAATATTTTAAATATCATGAAAAAACTGCTTATTTTTGGTTGCTGTATTAAACGAGATCACGTTCAAAAATGAATAATTATGTTTTGTGGCGCTATACCCTGTGTTGCGAAGAAAAAAATTAGACTAGAGGCAGGGTTACCGTTTTTAGTAGATTTCCTACTAAATTAGTAGATTTTTAAGAAAAATGAGGGTCCAAAATGATAGATAGTCACGCCATCTATCGTATTGTTTGATGGGTACCACCCGGGCTAGCGGTTTAGCAGAATACAATTCTGTAAACGCGTCTCCAAGTACAACTTGGATTGCCGGCAGATGGGGAACCCATCAACCATCATAATGCCTAGGGGGGAGCGAGCACCTCGCAATAAAATCAAAAACAACAAATAGAATAAATTTTTGAAACTATACATTCCGACCATTACCATACATCTTTCATCCTTATAGGGATATTGTTGTTTTTGAAAAATGAGGATGTTTAGTGGAATTGATAATTTTAGTAGATTTCAGTAGATTATTTGGTTTTGAATTTAAAACTATTGCGCATTATTCGTTTCGCCCTAATCAGCTTTTATTGTACGTTTACTTGAAAGTTTGATTATTCATCCACTGTGAACGATGTGGTCTAGTGGTAGAGTGTAGACGTTATATATGAAAGTTCCAGGTTCGAATCCTAATGTATGGGAAAGGATAGAATAAAAAAGTAGGGGAAAAGTAAAAAAAATATGGGAAGAAATGGAAAAAGTTTTAAGGGAAAAAGTGAAACAAAGTGAAACAAAGAAATTAGTAAAAAATGTGTGAGAAAAAGTCTAAAAAGTAGAGGAAAGGGTGTAATAAAAAAGTATGGAAAAAAGTACGGGAAAAGTGAAAAAAAATAGGGAAAGTGGAAAAAGTTTTGAGGAGAAAAACTGGAACATAACGAAATTATTAAAAAAGTAGGGGAAAGAGGGTGGGGGAATAATGGGAAAAAAATTAGTGAAAAAACAGGAGAAAAATGAGTTAGGAAAAAGAGGAAAATAAGTTTGAAATTAAAAATTACTAAAAATAAAATAAAAGTGTAAAAAATGTCTAAACAAAAAAATGGGGGGAAAAAAATTGGAAAAAAATATGAAATATAAAAAATGGTAAAAAAGTAGAGAAAAAAAAGGATGGTGGAAAAATTGCGGAAAAAATTGAAATAAAAAAAATAGGAGAAAAAATGAGTCGGGGAAAAAGTGGAACAAAAGTTTGAAATATAAAAAAATTAGTGAAAAAGTAGGGAAAAAGTGAAAAAAAAATGGGGAAAGAAGTGGAAAAAAGTTATAAGAGGAAAAAGTGGAACAAAAATGTTTGTCACAAAGAAATTAGGAAAGAATGTAGGAGAAAAAGTGGAAAAAAGTAGTTTAAAGAGTGGAACAAATAAATAGGGAAAAAAGTGGAAAAAAATAGGGGAAAGTGAAAAACAATAGGGAACGAAGTGGAGAAAAATTTTAAGTGAAAAGTTATATTTTCTTTTTTTTTAAATACACAAGTTAGATTAAGATAGTCAAGACTTCTTTTAATAAAGTAAATATAAATAGTGTTATATATTTTCTTTTTTTTTAAACAAAGGTTAGATTTAGATAGTCAAAGACTTCTTTTAATAAAATAAATTAAAATACACAGGTTAGATTTAGATAGTAGATTTTGGTAGTTAATTATCTAAATGTTGGTAGAATACGGTTTATTGAAAATGGTAACACTGACTAGAGGGTACAAGTACTTAACATTAACCGGAAAATAATAAATAAACAATTTTTACACACAATTTATTAAAATAGAAGCACATTTTTCTTGGGTAATTCTCTAATCCCTAACCACGAAAGTCACGTGTATAAACGTACTCATTATTTTGTAACGAAGTTACTAAATACCAGCATTATTCATTTCTTCATCTCGGTTTTCCTTATATTTTTATTTATTTACCCTGTCATTTTTAAGTGTAAACTCCGTTTATAAATATTTAATTAATCTCTTATGAACCGCGATACCGTGAAACGCACATCTCTTACTCTGTTTAATCGCAAAAAGAAAGGGAACCGCCACCGTTGGGCCAGACACAGTCGATCGAGAAACAAAATTCAGTTGATCCACGCATTGCACACTCTCCCTTTTTACCGCATGCACTTAAGACATTTTTTTTGGTAGGTATTGATTAGTAAAGATTATTACTATTTTATACGGTATTTTCTTTTTCATTATCCGATCTGAGAGATAACATCGTAGTATCAGATACTCCGGAATTTAGCCCAGGAGGATGCAAGTAAAATCTGCAGTACCAGTCGACACTAGATTGGTCGAGACTATAACGACTCCTAGAGTATTTAATCCTCCAATGACGCTGCCCGCACAAGTGACCTTCACACTATAAACGGAAGGTGGCGCCCGAGGCAATTCGAGACCTGAACCAAAGCGCCAAAGTGTGCCGTAACGAGCAAAGAGCGTTACAGTTTCAACAAGCAAAACAAATGCACACTACTCAGTTCGACAACCAGAAAATAATAAAAAGTCAAGACAACTAATAAGTCATATGTTTAAACAACGTTGTCCAATAACTTCAAAACAAACAAGAAAAAATATACAGCAATAAAGTCAGAACAACTTTTAAACCATATTTTTCAGACAAATTTGTCCAATAACTTTAAAATAAACATTAAAAAATATACAGGATTAAAGTGAGGACAACTAATAAGCCATATTTTATAGATATAAAGTCCAATAACTTTAAAACATACAGGGAAATTAGACTGGATTAAAGTCATATTAATACATATTTTCTAGAATCGAAAAAAACGCATTGATACCCCTCGGGCAAAAAAGTTCCGAGTGTAAATAGGCATTTTGACGGAAATTTTTAGGGATTTTGCTATTCGGAAAAAATGTAATTTCACCTCCCGAGCAATGAATATTCAAATGTAAAATAGTACTCGTTTTTTTTTTGTAAAAAAATACATTTTATCTATCGTGCCAATAAAAGTTCGAATGTCATTTTGATATTAATAGAAAAATAAAAAAAACGGCAACTCAGCATTTATTAATTTTCGCCATTCGGCCAATGAAGTTCAAGAGTACAATGTATTTTGGCACTTTATTGATAACATGCATTTTATCTCACGAGCCGAAAAAAAGTATATCTGTAAATTTCATATTATAGTGAAAATATAGAAAACGACAACTCATCATTTCTTCCGAAAAAATGTATTTTTACTCTCCAGTAATGCAAGTTCAAAAGTACCAACAATGTCTATTCGGCAATTTATCGATAAAATGCATTTTTATAAAAACAGCAACTTGGCAGTTTTTTTGGTAAAATGTATTTTTCCGCATTCTTTTATTTATGTCTGTATTTTCCTCAACTATGTCAATATTTGTTTCTCTACTTAATTTTAGTAATACCTTTTTATTTTCTTCTTCAAAATTCTGATATTTTCTATTTGTTTTTACACCTTTTCTTGATTTTTCTATTAATTCTTTTCTTCTTGCAACTATCGAAAATCCTTTTTGACTCTAATTTTCAATTGTCTATTTCTTAAATTTGTCTTGTGTCTTCTTACTTAATTTTTTTATCTCTTTTCTTGATTGCTTTATATTAATATTTATTTTATTCATATCATCTTATATTATTATATTCTTATCTAACTTATTACTCGTATTTTAAATATCCTATTTTAATAGTTATTTTTTATCCTTATTATTTTATTTAATGTATTATTATTTCTTTTTCTATTCTTCTACCTTTGCTTATCTTTTTTCCTCTCGCCATTCAGATAAGAGAGGTATAGTAATCATGCTAAAAATTGGGTAGTGAGTTTTAAATGGATAAACACGTTTTGAGGTCCCTAGATTACGATTTTGATATTTTCCCGATGATGTCTGTGTGTGTGTGTGTTAGGATGGATGTTGTAGTAACGATAACTCAAAAACTGCTGAATTAAAAAACTTGAAATTTTGCATACCCTAGATTAGATATGATTAGATTTTGGTGTCAATCGGACAACCGGAAGTGGCAGTTGCTATGAGTGATGACTCCATTACTAAACAAAATGGCAATAAGGTTTTACAAATTTATTTTGTATACACTAGTTTATTTTCGTATCATCAAAATTTTTGCCATTGTTGCCAGATTTACAAAAAAGTGTGTTAACGTGTAAATTTTTGATTCAAAAATGGCGAGAGGTCATGTGCTGGCCACATCAGATTTTTTATTTTTATGTATCAACAGATCCATTTTCCTAAAGTCAGAGACGTCTATGGTATCATAAATGTATAAAGTATATTTACAAATAATTAGAGGTTATCGAAATTACGTTTTAAAGTCAAACGTAAGTTAAAAATAATCTAGACTTTGGTAAATATTATTTTGATTATTATATTCAAGATACCATGAAGAGCTTAACTATATTTTTTCCTGTAATACTTTGGTGCCTAATTTTGGTAAGAATTTATAATATTAAAAAATATACTAAATAATTTTTTTTTTATTATTTAGGAGGTGCAAAGTTTTACTAGCGAGGAAAAACAAGAAATAGAACAAATTTGTACTAGACTGTTACCACCAGGTACGTTAATTAATTAAACAAATTACTGAGGACCAAAAGCCTCAGTATTAATTTCGTGATGGCTAAACACCCTCACTTTTTATCACTTTTTATCTCTCTGTATGTATTGATGTAAACACTATAACTCTTGACCGAAAGCTCCAATCGAGTTATGCTTTTCACTTTACTAATTAGTTTCCTCAAGGGAAGAAACCTATTGAATTTGAGCAAGATACAAATTAGATGTTTTGCATAAGAAAACTTTTTTCCAGTTAATTATTTTAGAATTTCCAGTACCTGATGAGATAAAGTCCCGAAACGCTGCCCCATCATTTAAGGGTCACTAGAATTATATTTTTTTCGCGTTTTTAGGTTATTTTTAACAGTATATTGAAATGTTTAACAGTTTTTGATTATTTTTCACCTTATTTTATATTTTTAACTAGTTTTTGATGATTTAACAGATTTTGAAATTTCTTAACAGTTTTTGAATATTTTTCAATTAATTTTATATTGTTGGAAGTTTTTGATTATTTTTATGTATATGTTTTTTTCTTTCAGATTTTTAATATTTTTTTTTAACAAATTTTTTGGTTTTTTTTTCAACTAATTTTATGTTTTTTATAATGTTTGATTAGTTTTCTGTCATTTTTCAACTGATTTTATATTTTTAACATTTTTTATTTTTAACATTAATATTCAATTTGGAATTTCTTTAACGGTTATTTTTCAAACAATTTTATGTTTTTGGTTATTTTTTAACAGATTTTGGATGTTTAACAATTTTAATAGTATGTGGAAATTTTTAACAAATTTTGATTATTTTTTAACTCGTTATTTAAAAATTTTAAGAATTTCTTAACAGTTTTCCATGATTTTTTACCTGATTTTATATTTTGACAGTTTTTGGTTATTTGCCAACTAATTTTATATTTTTTTAACAGTTTTTCATTATTTTTAACAGATATTAATATTTTTAACACTTTTGGTTATTTTTCAAATGATTTTATATTTTTTTAATAATTTTCTCTATTTTTTTAAATATTCAGATTTTTTTTAACAGTTTTTGGAATTTACTAACAGTTTTCGCTTATTATTTAAATTTATTACAAATTTTTCATTATTTTTTACAAGAATATGAAATTTGGCTTTTTTTTAAATTTTCGGTTATTTTTCAAACAGTATTTAATGTTTGGTTATTTTTCAACTAATTTTATATTTTTACCAGTTTTGGCTTACATTTGAATATATTTTGAAATTCTTTAACAGTTTTGGTTACTTAGATATTGTAATTTGTTAACAGCCTTTTGTTAATTTTTAACTGATTTTATATTTTGTTTAATAGTTTTTTGTTATCATTGAACATGTTTTGGAATTTTTAACAGTTTTACGGTTTTTACAAATGATTTTTTATTTTACTAGCACTTTTTGATTATTTTTTAACAAACCTTAAAATTTTCTTACTCCCAATTTTTATCACTTTCCTTGACGTTTCCGAGCTCCCATACTCCGAAATTAAAAAAAAAATCATATCCGGACGTTTGGATGTCTGTCTGTCTGGATAAAAATGCAATAATTCTCGAACGAAAGCTCCGATGGAGTTACTAGTTAGTTTTCTCCAGTGTCGGGCCAGCCTCTCCGGTACCCGCCATAAAACTAAACTGTTTTGCATAGAAAAACATTGTTGTAGTGCAAATCTTAAAAAAAAATTCACGTTACATCATGTATAATTTTGTTTCATAGCATAAAAGTGTTAGCTCGATTGGCCGAAATTCCCTACCAAAATAGTATTTTTTTTTACAAAAATTTATATTTTAGTTTTACAAATCCCACCAATAATAGGACCAGTAGGAGACGATGGTTTACCTGGCCTTCAAGGCCTTCCTGGTATCCCTGGACCAAGAGGATTTCCTGGTCCACCAGGAATGCCGGGTATGAGGGGACAAAAAGGTAAAAACCTACCGCATAATTAAATGTTTATTCATTTTTTATTCCAAAATTAATAAAATTAATATAAGTAGCTACTAGTAAAATTAGAATATAATATTTTTCTACAACCACTATGCAAAACACGCTTTTCTACACAAATTTTTATAAGCAAAGCAGGCTTTTTCTTAATTTCTTTGATATCCGTGGGAAAAGTAATAATTTAGCGTACGAAAAGTACGCGCTATGGCACTTTTCCCCACGGAAATGTCAAACACAGACAGCTATGACCTGTCAACTTTTTTTGACAGTTTAACATTAAAGTGAATTTCTGGAAGTTCAAATTTGAAATTGAAACTAAAAGTAAGTAAACTATTTAATTGATTATTTATTTTAATTTATAAATTATAAACAAATTAATTTTTCTGTATTCAATAGTCATTTTTTAATTATTTATTTTCAAAGTTTAATAAAAATACCTATATAAGTTACTGTTTTTCTTTTATTAATAAATGTGGTTGTAGAAAAAATATTGTGTACAACTTGTACGCAAAGCACTTTTCCCACTCGCTAGATTTGCGGCACTCGCCTACGGCTCGTGCCACAAACTTCTGCACTCGTGGGAAAAGTGACTCTTTGCGCACTTGTTGTACAAACTACTATTTTAATTGGTAGTAAACAATAATATATTTATGTCTTATTGGTGTATTAAGAATCTATTTTGTTTTTTTTCTCAAAAATTTAAATTTTGTTGCAAACTCATATTTATAATATTTTTAACCATAATTTTCGAAAATAAAATAGTACACCTTACAATGAAAGTATAGTCTATACTAAATCATTTGGAACAGCATAAAACTAAATATCTCCGACCGTCGGCGAATTCTTTGTAAAGCATGGGCGCCGTGATATAATTTATTTTCAAATTAACACGTTGATGGAGAGAACGTCTATAGACGTATAATTTTCATTGATGTTATGCGACACAACGTATTTAAAAACATTTAAAAAATAGCGATTTGTAACAAAACATCGGTAGACGTCGGCTCTCACATATAAACACTATACGAACTAATTTATAATGTCACCATACCCATGTGTTTTCTTGAAATGCAGAGTACGCATAATTAATAACATCCGAAAAAAGACCAGCTATAGATGACAAGGTGTCCGAACAAGCTACCATTATGTCCACACTGTTTCCAGGAATAACATGAAAAGGATAATATATAATAGCATATACTGCTATAATATAAGAATATTAAATATATTTTTTGACACTTTTGTTCCTTTTCATGCGGTGCAAGCATGATATTCATGACGTCTATAGTGGTTCAACGTCTATAAGCGCTATGTCACATTACGTCTACAGATACATAATATGACACGATGCCCATTCTCGTTGTCAAAATTTTTACAAAAAAAAATGTTAAAAAAACTCTTTTATTAGATAAACTATAAGCGGTGAAAGAAATTCAGCACTTTCCATATTTTACTTTGCAAAATATATATAGTAACAACATGATCGACGCACTGTACATCAACGTGTTAATTTTATTTTTCATATATCTACACGAATATTTTTTTTATTAGTAATATACAAGTAATGCCAAAAAAAACACCAGTTTGTCCTGCCATGAGATTCTAATAAAAATTTACGATAATATATTTAACCAAACCTTCAACATTGTCCGTTTCATTATCAGAAATAACAAGAAAAGGTCTTCACAACGCCATCTTGATTAAATAATAACAAGAAGAAAACAATTTAGAAAACACAGTAATCCATGCCACTTGCTAAAATTCGCAAGAACGTTGAATAAACGAATTTTATAAATCCTAACTCAAGCCACAAGCCGCACTACTGACAATTCACTTTAAATGCAATCGCAGGTGTTCACAGTGGACCAGATATTTTTTGACCTTCATATTTTGCTTGTGTGCCCACGCAATATTATTTGTTAGACTAGATGCTGATACAAGGTGTAATTATTAATTTTATATGAGAGGTTTTATTTGATATTAATTAGTAAATTTATCAGATCCGGTACATGACTCTTTTTTTTTTAGCTGTTTCGATTGACTTCGTATAGACTTTACTTATCTTTGTAATATAAAATACACAGTGATTCATTAAAAAATCTTGTGAAATTATTATATTTGTATATAGTTTTAAAAATATAAAAAAGTGTTTGGTTTGTTTTGCTAATATGAAATGTGTATGTAAAAATAATTTTCAAATGTGTAGTTCTAGGGTACTTAACTAAAATATTTGTAGGCAATATACTTTTAACTAATAAATCACACTCTATTAAAATATATATATACATAATTCTAATTTAACATTTTTTTTTATTTCAGGTGACTCAGGACCTTGAAATTGTTAAAATGTAAATGTATAAAATAAATATTGCTTTCTGAAAAGTATTTTTAAATTTATTACATCCTTTTGTTTCTTCAAAAAAACTTTTACAAATAAGTTCTTAAAAAAATATATATTGTGTTTTAAAATTTCGACTATTGCACAATAATCTGGTTTCATATAAAACGTAATATTTTGCGCAAAAACAAAAATTTCGCATAAAAAGCAACATTTTGCTCAAAACGATAAATATTGGATTCGCTTTAATTAAAAATTTTGAATTAAGTTCAATAATACATTACTGCACATATTATTAAAAATATCAAATTTATGCTACAATGGGGGGGAGTTCAACTTGAAATATTAGTCTATCTTTTTTTGCATTATTTGAGAAAAAAATGAATTTCTTTTTATGAAAAAATCGTTTTTGCTGTTTTTTTCTTTAATTTAACATGAAAGAATTTATATTTAAAAATTACTGCAGCATAATATTAACGTGGGCCAGTTTCTCTAAATAAAATTAACGTTTTCAAATATAGATGACGTTTGCTTATAATGTGTCTTTTGGTCAATATGTTTTTAATTGTGTTTACTTTTGCCTTTGTTTACGTATCTTTACAAATACAAATAAACACGAAAAATTATCAACATCACCAAGATCTACAGAGTACAAACTACAACAATGACAGTGAACTATGCAGTAAACAGACGCGGACGCGACCTTTCACTTAATAAGGAACGCTTGTGCCCAGCACTTATGTACCAAACAGCAAATTATTACCTGATGACGTTAAAAGAGTCGTTTTCTTTATCTAACAGCGGAATCTTATGTCTATTTATCTCTCTCCATTTTGAATGCGAATTCACAGTGGATAGGTCCAAGTTTTCATCTTTATCCATTTATCATTTAATGGGTTTTCCATCTTTGTCTGTATAAGTGAGATTTAATAGATGTTATTCATTCGTATTCTCTTCTTTACCCATTTGCAGTTAATGGCTTGACGGTAAGTTCATGAGTGACGTCACGATCGTAATGGCGGCATATTCAAATAATTAGAAATTTGAATTTTTAAATTAATTTATTGGAAAATCTAGCTCAAATTACGGTAGATAATTAAACTCAATGGGTTCTAAATTATTGCGCAACTCCATAAATAATTCCATACTTCATTAAAATCTTTGACTCCTTCGCAAAAATCTCGCTTAAAACAATAGAATCATTTTTCGGAAAAATACAATAATGCGCAATAAATAATTTCGACTATTACGCAAAAATCTTGATTAAAAGAAAAAGTAGCATTTTGCGCAAAACGAAAAATATTGCGCAACTCCATTAATTGCACATATCAATTAATTTTTTTACTATTGCACAATAATCTTGCTAAAAAAACAAAACATCATTTTGCGCAAACCGAAAAATATTGCGCAACTCAATAAATTACTGAATAAGTTAGAACTTCCGATACAATAAACGAAAATTTGTTTTTTAAGATTTATTATTGGTAAATTATTGGTTAATCAGTGGAATTTAACTATATGTTTAAAATTAAAAAATAATAATGTAAGTGAAACAAATAACTTTATTTTAATGATTATAATTAAAATTTAGGAATATCATCTAGTTTTAACATTTTCTATTTCAATTGGACAAGAAGCTTTTTCACCTGAAAAAAAGAAATAATTTTTACTTCGATATATCACACATATTATAATTAAATATAGTTCAAATTATTGCTCTTCATGCGTATACAGGGTAATTTGAAAAATAATTTAAGACCAGTGGGATGTATACAAGATAATATAAAAAAATTAATTTTTAGTATATCAAAAATCTTTAATCTTAAATTAGTGAAATTAATTACTACTGGGTGTTTAATTTATTATCTAAAATATCAAAATTTCTATTCAAGTCAAAATATTATTGACCATCATTAGAATTTCTCTAATGATAAAAATTTCATTGTCCATTGATATAATAGTTTGTAATGAAATGTTAAAGTTAAAATCTTGTTGGCCATCATTAGATTTTTTCTGGTAAGAACAATTCTATTGACCATTTCATTATGATATTTGAAAGTCAAACTCTGGTTGACTATCATCAGAATTTTGATTAGTTGAGAAAAATTTTATTGATCATTTATATAATATTTTGTGATGAGTTGTTAAAGTTGAAATCTTGACCATCAGTAGAAATGTTTCTGGTCAGAACAATCTTATTGACCATCTCATATTAATGAGATTTGAAAATCAAATCCTTGTTGACCATTATTAAAACTTTTACTAGTTGAGAAAATATGATTGACCATTTCTATATTATTTTGTGATGAGATGTTAATGTTGAAATTTTCTTCGCCATCATTAGAATTGTTTCTGGTTAGAACAATCTTATTGACCATCTCATTATAATGACATAAATTTTGTTGACCATCATTAAAATTTCTCTAATGAGAAAAATTTTATTGGCCACTGATATAATAGATATAATAAGATATTAAAGTTGAAATCTTCTTCTTGATCATCATTAGAATTGTTTTTTATAAGAACAATCTTATTGACCATCTCGTTATAATAAGATTTGAGCATCATTTGAATTTATTATAATGAGAACATTGATTGACCATCGCTATAATATACTATAAAGTACTATTAATAGTTTTAAGATCAAAACCTTAATTTTAGTAGTTTGTAACAATTAAGTTTGAACCTAAACTTACCCTTTTCTCCAGGTATTCCAGGTATACCAGGATTTCCGACTTCTCCAATTCTTCCTGGTATTCCAGGTATTCCAGGAGGTCCTGGATAACCACTATCTCCTTTTGGTCCTAAAGTAAGGACCGGTCTAATAGGAGGTATGGGTTGGGGGTGATCTAAAAGGAAATTATAATATTATTTCGAATTGAATTAATTATATATATGATATAATAATTGTTACCTTTTATTACATCTTTGCAAATTTTCTCTATTTTCTGTTTTTGTTCATCGGTGAATCCACGGGATTCCTAAAATATAAAAAATATAATTTTTATAATTATTTAGTTAAAAATTAACTTACATTGGTAAGACAAACTACTACAAAAATCAATACTAGAATTTTTGACTTCATTTTTAAAACTAACAATATTTTAAAATTTTGTTGGAGACTTATCAATGTATTACAGCATTCATCTTTATTCTCTTGATAACCTTTTCTTTTAAATTTGTAATTAAAGATGTTTTCATATGCATATCTCTGTTATTTTTAATTACTGTTTTCTTAGTAACAATTTTATCAAAATTCGTTATAAATTAATATTATTATTGATGATAAATAACTTGTTATTCAAGATTAAAAGAAATTAGTAAACAGCAAACTTAATCAAAGTCCTAAGCTTTTTTTTATCACCACAGATGTTTTTTTTAAAAATTTATGAATGGAAAATATCTTAAAATTTCGTGAAATCTGGGGAAAATCGATCTTATTTAAATCACCAAAAACTCTAATTATTTTCTTCTTCAAATCTCTACGTTCTTCAAATTTAAATTTAAAGATATACAGGATGTCTAAAATTGGGAAAAATTTAAATAGTATGGAAAGCACTACTAAAATGGTTGAAAAAATATACCGGGACTTTCGCCCTTCTCGAGTTATAATTTTTATTTAAAAAAAGATCAAAACATCGAAAAGGAAAGTTATATTATATCTCAAATTTGCGACGAAAATATACTAATAAATTTTTGATATGACGTTTTGTGTCTTAACGTCTCCATCCAGTTATTTTAGTTAAATACGGACCCGTCTTTTTTATTACCAAAATTGAAAGAACATTTAAATACAAATTAAGTGATATATCACGCTTCCCACTTTAATTTGAAAAATTATTTCTAATTACGATTCTGTTGTAGTTCTTTGTAAATTCGTTTTAATTTCGGTAAGATTATAACATTACCTAACAATTATGATCAAAAAGTTGCATCATCAGTAAAATTGTCAAAATGGTAAAAATTAAACAAGCAGAAAATTAATCGATCTGCTTCATAAATTCAGTTATGTATGACAAATAATCATTATTATCATAAATATATTAATATGGATCTGGATCTTATCTTATTCAAAAAGGGTGAAAGTACGTTGAATATCGAATAATTTAATTTAGCAAATAATAACAAATATTCTAAGAAAAAATTTTAAATGAATTATACTTAAATTAGTTTTTCAAATGAATTTGTCTTTAAATTCTTTATCAAAATTTTTTAATCACGATGCAGATCGGATTATTTTCTGCTTGTTTATTTTCTACTCTTTTGATATTTTTTTTATTCCACTTATAATGTATCTTTTATCGAAATTATTCATTTTGACCAAATAGAAACGAATTTGCAAAGAACAGGATCGTAATTAAAAATTATTGTCACTAATGATGTTATTTTTGATAAAACGCCGTTAAAACACGAAACGTCGTGTAGAATATTTATTAGTACACCATTGTAGCAAATTTAAGATACAATAAAACTTTTATTTTATGCGTAAAAATCAAAACTAACATTTTTAGTTTTCTCTTTATAACTCGAGAAGGACTAAAGTTTCTAGATATTTTTTTGGACCATTTAACCGCCTCCGTATCTCTTACAGTTTCTAATATAGCAATGTTATCCCTTCCAATTTTATACGTCCTGTTTATGGAGATTAACAGCTAGAAAAAATGTTTTTCTGGTTTTAGGTAAATTTAGCAACATTGCAAAAATCTCCGTATTTTATTAAATTTTTGATCTTTAACACAACTGATGTTTTTATAGCGACTTTCCCAAATTAGTGTAAATTTGGTAAAAAATTTTATATAAATAAATTTTTTGAAAAAATTTTCGTTATTTTTTAACCAATTTTTTTAGAAATTTCATCGATTTTTACAAATCTCATAATTTTAGAATGGCCTTTGCCAAATTTCATAAAATTTCCCTAATCTGTGGAATTCATTTTATTCTGTAAATTCATGAATGGTTAATTTCGGTTTTCCCCAAATATCTCGGGAACCGTTCCTGATATTTTAATTGTAATAAAACCATACAATGCGTCTTGAAAATACGCTTCTTATTTTCCTATTTAATTAACTTTGTATCTATAACGCTTTAAGATATCCCAAAAGTGTTCAATTAAAAATTGCGCCACCCTGTATATAAAAGATTTTGGCTGCTAGGAAGCGAAATCAAATTCACATCTAGGATTTTAATTTTTTTTAATTTTGAGGACAAACAATGCCCTTTAGTGCAAAATGTTCAAGTGCAAACTTATAGAGCATCAAATTCTCTACAAACTTTTTCCAGAATTCTTTGTAGTTTCGCAGCTAGAGGGCGCGGTAGAAATCAACATTCAAATAAAACACATATGAATCTATAATAAAAAATTTACCGTTTGAAAATTTTTAAATGGCGACAGCGATCACCTGATAATTATTTTGAAGAAGTTTAAATTCTTTATTTAACGGTTTAATTATTTTTAAAATTGCTTTATTAGTAGATACTTAAATTTAAAATAAGAAATAAACTTAACAGACGGCACTGGTTTAATAATTTTAAACTGATCCGTAAGTAACAAATGATTAAAATTATTAAAAAATAAAATAAAACATTAAATTTATTTAATAATATATATTTTTTTTTAATATAAAATTATTTAAACAGAGAAGTTAAGCTTGTTGACATTTACAATTTTTTAGGGCGTAACTATCCTGTTGGTTTAAATTAGGGTAAATTTTTTATTACCGAATTGTGTTTCATCAAAAATTAAAATCCACCTATCCGAACTTTTTTTAGAATATTTTACTCTACAGAAGTTTGTATAGGTTGGTGGGGAGTAACAACTATATGCATGGAAAAATAATACCGCAAAATTAAACAATAACTTTTATTTAAAAAAATTACAACCTTAATAAAAAAACTTTATATTGTTTTAAAGTTTTAATTCAATGGGCAATCACCTTTAAAGCCTGAAAAAAAAACATTACTAAAAAATTTTAACTATCCTGCTTATTATAAAAAAATCTTGTAAATTCTATATAAGAATCTATTTTTAATTAAAAATTATCAAAATTTACCCTTAATTCCAGCCAATCCTATCGATCCAGGGTATCCTTTTTGTCCTTTTTCTCCAGGATCTCCATACATCCCGAAGGGTCCTGGGCGGCCTGGGGGTCCTTTAATACCTTTTATCGTAACCGATGGAGAATTGGACAGTTGTCGAGCTGAAAAGCACACATAATAATGTTAAAAAAATAATTGTTATTAAAGATTTATACAGGGTGTTTCATTAACAATTGTCTGTATTGTAACTGGAAAATCTTTGGCACAAGATATTAGAAATAAAACTCGTGTACTAGAAGTTTAATAAAGTTTCGGTTAAAAATATCATCATCAGGTACAAATCGTTCAATAAAAAAAATGCCCATAAATAATTAGGTCTACTTTAAAATTAAATAACAAAAAAAATTATTTAAATTGTCACAAAATGTGATATTCATTAAGGAAAAAGATTTAATAAAAAAAAAATAAAAAAAAACAATTATATAATATAAAAATGAAAAATGTAAATAAAGGAGGATAGTTAAAAAAAATCTCCTACAATAAACCTCCAGTTGAGGGAAAAGGGTGGTAAAAATCGTTAAGTCACCTCAGTATGCTTAGAACTAGCATACGTATTTAAATAAAAATGGAGAAATTGACAAGGGACTGTCAAGTTTCTTAAAAGAATGAAGGGGGGCAATTTAATAAAATAATTCAAAATATTGGTCTAATAATGGTAAAAAATTACTTTAAAGTATGATTATCGTATTTTAATCAAAACTGTTACAATTATTATATGTCACATTTTATGTAATTTCAATTTCTTGTTTTAAATTTTATGACGTACATATCATTAACAACAACTGTCGCAAACTACTATGCAGTAAATGTCAAATTATATGGAATAAATGTCACTTACATCAGCTATATGAGCCATTAAATTTAAATGTCAAATTTTATTATGAGGCAAATGTCATTACCGTTAATTGTCACATTAATATCATTATCCAGAACTGTCCTACAATATTTAACATACTGCCAATTTTTTTATGCAAATTACTTTCCCGACCCACCTCCTAGAAGGGAAAGTATTGTGAACGAGCTAAAAAAAAATTCGAGATAAAAACAGAAATATCCATTTTCGGGTCCCCTGAGACAATTAAGACCATTTCCAGATGGAAGTCTGTCTGTCGGTCTGTATGTGTGTATGTGTGTGTGTATTCTTTCATGATAGAGGCCACACGTTTAATCCGATTGAGCTGAAATTTGGTATAGGGGTTTGGGTTAACCGTCGGAAGAACCCATTAGTTTTTGTACGACATCTGTCAAACAGAAGTACCAGTATCAAAAAATGACAGATGCAATATGTCACGGAATTAGACATGCAATATGTCGTTTGAAAGCCCTTGAAAAACTCTATTCAGAACAGTCAAAATTATTTCTCCAACTGTCACCTGTCAAAAATGAAAAAATGTCAAAAGTTGAATCTTTAACATTAAATATCTGATAAAGTATTCGTGGATACTCGTCGGGAAAGATTTGGGTCAACACAAACGATTTTTTTTTTGTTTTAAATTTCATGGAGTAAATGTCATTAACGTCAACTGTCATAAACTGCTACATAGTAAATGTTAATTTTTTTTATCAAATTATATGATGTACATATCGGAGTCACGCATAGTCCTGAAGGAATCTGTATAAATTCATGAAAAAGGGGGGGGGGGGTAAAAAATTGAAGCAATCTCAGTAGGCTTAGAAGTAATAATATCAATAAAAATTAAAACTGAGAAATGACTGTTGAAGTTTTTAAATTATGGGGTTTAATAAAAGAATTCAAAATAATGGCCAAATAATGGTGTAAGTTTACTTTGAGATCTGATGATGGTTTTTTTAACCGAAACCAGTCGACTTACTTTTACAATTATTAAAACTTGTGGTACACGACTTTGTGTTTTATTTATTTGAAATCTGTACTTTTTAGAGTTTTCGAAGAAAAAAACTCTTATAAGCTGGTTTTGTCCGTCCGTCCGTCCGTCCGTCTGTTAGCCTGATTCAACTCGAGAACGGTGAGAGATAGAGACAAACGGACAACGGCAATAGATTCAGCATCGTTAAAAACCCCAAAAATGTTATTAATCTTTGAGCTATTTTTACTTTCCCGCTACTTGTACCATATATACTGTAGTATATCAGGTATATTCCTATATTAAAATTTATTTTCGTAACTTTAAATTTTCGAAAACTCGAAATTACGGTAAAAATATTATCGTTTTTCACTTGTTTTATTACAAACATGGCAGACACTTAAATCGATATGAAAGACCCAAAAATACACAAAAATTAATTGACTTACTTTATACCAGTGCAGTATCAGACTCTTTAACTTCCCCTATTTTGAGCGACACTGCTTAAGAGGCCCACACACCACGTGACTTTTGTGTTTGCCGGTTAGAGAATTACCCAAGGAAAATATGCTTGTATTCTAATAAATTGGATATAAAAATTTTTTTTTTATTATTTTCCGGTTTATGTTAAATAATCCTACTCTTTAATCCAATTTTTTCTGTGCAGAACAGGGTAGAGCGCAGTAAAACATAATTATTCGTATTTAGATGAGAACTAGCCTAACATAGCAACTAAAAATATGCGGTTTTTTCATGATATTTAAAATATTAATGAGAAGAGCGCGTCTGTGCTACATATTTCAAATTTGTCTAGAGAAAAAAGTTGATAGTCGTATCACTTTTACTAAAATTATTTTTAAAAAATCGGTTGGCTCATAAGCAACATTTTATAAAAATATCAAGAGTTTATTGCAAAAAAAAATGTTTTAATTAATTCGTAAATTTCAGCGGGAAGTTTCCAATATATGACATCCAAGCAATGATATTAAATAGTGATGAATCCGCGTTGAAATTTATATAATAAAAAAAAAACTTTCCAGCTTTTTCTAAAATGAAATTAGGCAATTAGAAAATTTTATGATAAACCAATAAATTTTAATAAACAATTTATTACTTATCATGTAAGTATTTGTATTGGAATAAATTATATAACTAAGCGATGGTACTATGAACATTCCGTTTGCTCTACCCATCCCTGGTATAGTATTGATTATCGGTACTATAAATGATGTAATATAGAATTTAGCAAATGATTAAAAAAATTAATTATTTATATTTTTATACCCAGATAACGCAAATGTTTTTTGTTTAGATTCGATTAATATTTGCTTAGAAAATTATTTTTTCAGATTTTTAAATTTTCGTACCTGTTATTACATTACTACAAATCTGCTCTATTTCCTTTTTTTCTTCAGATGTAAATTCGCGGTCTTCCTAAAAAAAAATATATAAGATAATAATATAGCAAAAATAGAAAACTTACAATTGTGAGACAAGACGCCACAAAAAGCAACACTAAAAATTTTGACTTCATTTTTAAAACTAACAATATTTACTAACTTCATTGGATAAGTATCAATTTATTTGAAATATTAATCGTTGTTTTCTTGATAATCCTTTTTTTGAAATTCTAAATTTGAAACCGTGCCATAGGCGTACCATTAGGCTCTGTTAATTATTTTAAATAATTGGAATATTTCTAATTTATAAAAATTAATTAATTAGATAATCGCTATCAGTTTTATAATATAACTAGTTGAATATCCGGTGCTTCGCTACGTAGTCTTTTTGATTATAACAATAAATTGCTTAAAAAAATTCAGGTTTTTTATGTTGTCTAGAGAAACGAATTCTATTCTTGATCCTTGGCTTATGCATTCAAGGTTGTTTTTTTTTGTATTTTTATTTTATTAAAAGAAGTCTTGACATGAATCTAACCCGTGTATTTTAATTTATTTTATCAAAAGAGTCTTGACTATCTAACCTGTGTAATAAAAAAAAAAATAACTTATTTACTTCGTAAAGAAAAATAAAAAATATATATCAGGATTCGAACCTGGAACTTTCAGATGTAACGTCTACACTCTACTATTAAACCACACTGTTCACAGTGATAAAAAATCAAACTTTCATGTTAACATACAATAAAAGCAGATTAGGGCAAAACGAATAATGCGCAAGGTTAAGTCAAGAATCGAGAATAGAATTCGTTTCTCTAGACGCCAGTCAAATTTCTTGGTGCGTATAGTTCTTGTGTTTAATGTCAAAGTAAATTTCTCACGCCGAAGGACTAAAAACATGTGTTTTAACCCGCTTAATTTTTATATCCATGAAAAAAAAACTATCCGGAAAATTTAATTGAAAATACGAATTCTGGGATAAAGTCTAAAACTAATCTGGAACAGAAATTTTTCAAAAAATTAGAAATAATTTAGGAAAATTGTAAAAAAAGATATTCAAATAAATAAAATAAATACCAATGCATTTTAAATGGGAGTTTCATTATAACACTCAAATGGGAAAGGAGTTCAACTTGAAATATTAGCCCACCTTTTTTTACATTATTTGAGAAAAAAAATAATTTCTTTTTTTTTAATACAACATGAAAAAATTGATATTTAAAAATTACTGCATCTATGCAACTTGTAGTGCGCCTACGTCACTTATGTGCAATAGCTGTAACATGATATTATAGTAGGCCAGTTTGTCTAAATAAAATCGAAGATTTCAAATGACGTTTGTCTATAAGTCGCCGTCTGGTCAATGTGGTTTTAATTGTGTTTACTTTTACCTTTGTTTACATATCTTCGTTGTCGTTTTGATTACATCAATTTGGTTGCTATCGTAAAAAACATTGGAAAAGTTATGGATAAACGATATAAAAATTGTTTTGTGCCATATTGTTTTAATACAATATTTAAAACATCTAACAAAAATTTTGTGACAGTTCCAATTAATGAAGACCGCAGTAGGCGTTCGTTTCAGGCTTTTAGTAACTATTTCTAATAAAAACTTATTTCTGTTACCTGAAATATTAAACATAACAATAATTATCGTAGTTAATACAAATAACTACTTACTGAGAAGCTTTAAAACCTTTTATTTCTGTCAGATTGAATCTATTATCATTTTCAACTCCATAAAAATGTTTATATGAAGCGAATTATTAGATTTTGCTTTTACAAACTGGGCCATCATCAACAAATATAAATAAACAGTGAAAATTACCAATATCAACCAGTTCTACAGAGTACAAACTACAATAGTGGCAGTGAACTATGCAGTAAGCAGACGCGGACGCGACGCTTTCACTTAATCAGGAACGCTTGTGCACAGCAATTATGTACCAAACAGGAAATTATTACCTATTCTCGTTAAAATAGTCGTTTTCTTTATCTAACAGCGGAATCTAATATCTATTTATCTCTCTCGATTTTGAATGCAAATTCACAGTGGATAGTTTTCATCTTTATCCAATTATTATATAATGGTTTTCTACATCTTTGTCTGTATAATTGAGATTTAACATCTGTTTTTCATTCGTACTCTCTTCTTTACAACGTTTGCAGTTAATGGCTTTATTATTATTTTTTTAATTAATAGTACAAAAATAAAATGTCATGTAATATCTGAATGCCAAAGTATTTTGCGAGGTATTTTGATTTCAAATGTCACATAGCCAGCCCAGCAAACAATAAATACATATTCTTTTTAAATTGTGGTTTGAAATAAAATGATTGTGAATAATAGGCGAGTGCCACACGTCACAAAGTGTGAAAAGTGCTTTTTCACACGAGTTACGCACTATACTTTTCCTACGGCTGCCACTTTATTTTCTAAATTTGCAATAAATTTGAATTTATTTTAATGAGAAATGAGAACTGTCAGTAGTAACAGTGTCCGCATGCTAGATTTCATCTCAATTCAGTGATATATGTTATGTTAATTATGAGTAGTTGTATTGTCATTGTAAACGTTTACGCACGCTGTTTGAAATTGACGTTTTTCGAGGCAAGTTGACAGTGCGTTTTTGTGTATTTTCTAAGCAGCCGTAGGAAAAATATTATACAAACCATTGCGGATTTTATCGTTCCTGTCTCGGGCAATAGATCACCTTGAGGCGAGTCATTTGTTTCACTTTTATCGTCATTAAGTTTGACAGCTCAGTCATTTTAATTATTTGGTTATCAAATTAAATAGGTTAAGTTAATAATACTAGATTAGATCTATAAGAGAATGGTAAAAACACGTAAAGAATGGCTTTAAGCTAGTACCTTAAAATTAAACGTATGCGCCAAAACATGTTAATGCAATTGTGTTGTACAAAATTTTATCTTCGACTTCTACTTAAAATTTGTAATTCGTAGATGGAAAAGTACCTTTATACACAGACCAGATTGGATAAAGAAAGGAGTCTCGAAGACTAGCTTAAGAATTCACTTGCTTTTCCTTTCGTTTTTGATGTCTTTCACTAACTAACAACCAAAAAATATGTAGGTATTAAAAAAAATAAACAATCTACTTTACGCATTAGTGCGTAATAGTTATTTATGCAACAAGTGTGTAAAGTGATACTTTTTTCACGAATGTGAATATTGTCGCACTCGCCTTTGGCTCTTGCGACAATCACATAAAAAATCACTATATCATCATGACTTACTTAAGTTTAAATGAGCGAAATTGATTGAATACTAATAATATAAATTAAACGTCAAAATTATAAATAATTTTATTGAGAATAATGAAAAATAGGTATATTATAAACAATATCTACAAAGTAAGTGGTGATAAAAAATAAGTATGGAGTTTAAAATTAAATAAATATTTTCAACTCACTCACTCACTCACTCACTGGATTTTTATTGCAATAAATGGATTTTCCGTTCATAAATGGATTTTTATAGCAAAAGAGTGGGTTTTTATTGCAAAAAAGTGGGTTTTTATTGCAAAAAAGTGGATTCTTAAAGTTAGTAATTTATACACAGTAGTAGAAAAAATACTTTTCCTACGGCTGGGTTAACAATGAAATATTTTATTGTATAGGCGTTAGTAGGGTGGGGGGATTAACACTACGTACGCTATGTTATATGCGTTATAAAAATAATACTGCGAAAATAAACAATTACTTTTATTAAAAAAATTATAACCTCAATTCAAAAACATCATATTTATAGTTTTAAAATTTTAATTCAATGGCATTCACCTTCAACCCCTAAAAAAAATATTACTAAAATTTTTAACTATTCTGCTTTATATAAAAAAATTTACCCTTAATTCCAGGGTATCCTGTAATTCCAGGGTTTCCTTTTGATCCCGTTAATCCAGGTATACCCAAGGGTCCTGGCAGTCCTGGGTATCCTGGTGGTCCTGGGAGCCCTTTTATTAAAATAGATGAAGGAGGGGATCCTTGTCGAGCTGAAAATCACGCATAATAATGGTAAACAAGTGAAAAACGGCAATATTTTTGCTGTAATTTCGAGCTTTCGGAAATTTAAAGTTACCAATATAAATTCCTTTTTAGGGTTATACCTTATACTACATTATATATGGTATAAGTAGCGGGAAAGTAAAAATACGTAAAAGATTAATATCATTTTTGGGGTTATTAATGATGCTGAACAGATTGCCGTTATCCGTTTGTCTTTACCTATCACCGTTCTCGAGTTAAATCGGGCTAACAGACGGACGGACGGACGGACAAAACCAACTTATAAGATTTTTTTTCTTCGAAAACTCTAAAAGTATTGTTTGGCTTTGTATACTGTCCATATTGTACCTGAAGAATCTTTGACAAAATATGAGAAATAAAACACAAATCAAATGATTATTTGAAATTCGTACATTTTCTGTTACAAACATGGCATACAGCTAAATTGATCTGAAAGACGCATAAATAGATAAAAGACTTACTTTTAAAAGTGGCGTACACCAGCGGTATCAGACTCTTTAACTTCCCTTATTTTGTACGAGACTGCTTAAATTTTAATTTTATTGTATTTTTAAATTTTTTAAACTGTTTTTGGTTTATTTGAAATCTACTCTGAATATCCATTTAATTATTGACCAAGGAGTGATGCGAATCGTAGGGAATTAATTTAATTCAAACGCTTAATATTACTAAAAATTGGTTTAATCATAAGCAACATTTTATAAAAATATCAAGATTTTATTGAAAAAAAAAATTTTAATTAATTTCAATGCCAACCTAGTACTATTTAAAATGACCGCTTTGATGTTCTATTCTCAAAGTATCGAGGAGTGCGACAGTTTTCGATATATGGCATCAAATTAATTATTTTAAATAGTACTGAATCTGACCCATAATGAAAATTTTTTTTTTACTTTTTCTGGCATAAAATTAGGCGATTCACATTATTCTAAAATTTGGCTTATAATTCAAAAAAAAAATATAAATAATTAATTACTTATCATGTAAGTACTTTCATTTGTACTGGAATAAATTAAATAATTAAGAGTTGGTACTATAAACATTTCCTTCGCTCAACCAGTCCCTGGTATTGTATTAATTACCGGTACTATTCATAATGTACTATAGAATTAAGCAAATGATTAAAAATTCGATTAACTATCAGTGCCAGATAACTCTTAGAATTTTATTTATATTAGATTAATATTTGCTTAGAAAATAATTTTTGAGATTTACAAATTTTCGTACCTGTTATTACATTACTACAAATCTGCTCTATTTCCTTTTTTTCTTCAGCTGTGAATTCGCGGTCTTCCTAAAAAGATATATTAAATATTTATAAAATAATAATACAACAAAAATAGAAAACTTACAATTGTGAGACAAGATACCACAAAAAGCAGTACCAGAATTTTTGACTTCATTTTTAAAACTAACAATATTTACTTTATTGGATAATAATCAATTTATTTCAAACAACAATCGTTATTTTCTTGATAACCTTTTTTTTGGATTTCTTATTTTGTAACCGTGCCATAGGCTTACCACTAAGCTGTGGTAATTATTTTAAATAATTATAATATTTTTACTAATTTTTTTATCTATGAAAAAAAAAACTGTCAGGAAAATTTACTGAAGTCTCATTGTATCAACCGAAAATTATTCCGCTTTGTATAAACACATTTTTAGACCAAAATTTGATTGAAAATATTAATTCTGGGCTTAAAGTCTAAAACACTTGGAAAAAAAAATAATATGGACCTAGATTATAAATTTCGAAATCCACAAGAAATTGATTAAGCTATTTTCTATCTCAGAAGAAAATTAATTTCGGTGGCAGATCTTAAAACATCTTAATCTGGATTATAAAAAATTGAAATAAATCAGAAAATGTGAAAGTTTGATCAAATATATAAAATAAAATATTTTTTCTAATTATGTTCATAATTATAATTATTATTATTTCCTTATATTATAATCTTTATTAATATTAGTAACTAAATACGAAGTGGTTTTATGTTAGAACTAGAGTTTTCGTACGTGGCACCCATCTTATTATCAAATTTTATTGTCACCCGTTATCTAGTGGCTTATGCTCATTTTCTTGACACTTAATACTGTACTTTTTAATTTTTTTTTTCGGGTGGAGAAATCCTTTATGGATACCTGGAAAGAGGACCGACAAATATAGTGTTCGACTCCCCCTACAGTTTGCTATCAAAACTCCACCTAGCTCCGGTATCATCCTAGCTAGACATTTGTCAGGCTCAGAAACGTTTCTTTCTGGCTCTTATTGATCTCAACTTCTGTCATTCCACTCTTTCAGCTTCATCATATTTTTATTTTATCGATGGACAATCTTCCATCTTTCCCTTGTCTCCAGTATCAGCTCCACTATATTTGTATTATCCGGTTGTTCACCCAATGTCAGCTCTAATTGCAACCATCTGGCATTACACCTTTGTATATTAAACATCATCTCTTTCCTATTCTATGTAGGTAGGTAATGAAAAACCCGCGAGGAGTCATGGTCCGTTGTTTTTTATCCTTCTTAACGTCGTTTTCTCCTTTCTTAGCATACCTACGCGCCCTTTCTTCTGCAAGCAGGTAAATTGGTGTCACACACAATAACATATAACACCTTACTAGACTATATACTATAGGCAAAAGTAATCCGCAGTAGACTTTTTCTATCCGTTTTGGTGAAGTCCATTCTGAATGATGACACTCTTAGGTCGCCATGCTATACTGGTGCTCCGTATAGAAGGATCACCGGAACACTCCATGCAGTACCTTCCTTTTATGGTTTTGCTCCACCCATCTTGGCCATTATCCTGCGTAACATGACGGTTCTCTCTTCTCTTTTTCACGGCTCTCCTTATTTATGATCCGAAGCTGTCATAAATTGTAATATGATGGTAGTATTTCTTGCGAGGTCTTTTGAGGACTATTACCTCGGTCTTGTGTTCCGCCAGTTTAAGGTCATATGCTTTCGTCTATTTGGTGACAACACTGCAACTTACTTCCGCCTTTAGAATTAACTCCTCTTTGTCGTCCGATGTTATGACCATTCACAGGTCATCCGCAAAAGGCAACTAGCTCGCTCCTACTGGATAAATACATCAGAATTCTGTCATACGATATATTCCACAGAGTGCGTCTGAGGACGGAATCCTGTGAAATTCCCGCTCTGACTTTCATAACCTCTTCCTTTTCTAGTTGCAGTCTTCTATTTTTAAGGTCTATAATATTTACCTGTTTATAATCCTTCTCGTCAGTTCCTTGGATAACATACTGGATTTAGTTCCTTTATTATTTATTATCTATCTAAATCGTGCATGGGAAATCACACCTGCACTGGGGCTCTAGACCCATTGTGCTTTACCAGTTTTCACATCAGCGAGTACTGTTGATCAAGCCCAGAATAGTTGTGGTGTTAGCTTTGCTATCTCTTTGGTTGTAGGATATAATATCTAAAAGTGCTATTCCTTTTTCATATTTTTGTCCTAGCAATGGCATAATAAAATATGAATAGGAGTTTCGTCCTCTTACTCACATTTCTTGCATAGTGACTATTCCGATATTCCTATGATATTTAAGTGTCTTCTATGCACCTAGTACAGTTTTAAGCTCCCAATTATTTACGTAGATTGTCTTTGCTCTTAGATGGATCTTCTAAGAGTGCGTTGAACTGTCTTAGTTTCGGAAGTTTTACTCAGGATTCCCTTCATTCGTCACTTAATTGTTTCTTTAGCATACCTTTTACATTATAACTTCCCACCTTAGGGAATTAAAGGCGTTGTTTATATTGAAAGTTACTAACAACATCCGTTTGACTCTAGGCTCTTCGAACTCCTTTATATAACATACCGCTTAACTGAGAGTGGTTTATTTTGTTCGATGGTTTCTTCTAACCTTTCTCTAAATAGTATCTCATAAAGATTACTTACGATGTTCAGTAGGAATATGGGTCTCCATTTCTTATTCCGGTCCCTCCGTTTCCCCTTTTGGATTAAGACCAGCTTGAATATCCACCAATCATCAGGAGAAAGGTTTTAGTTGTAAGCAGTAGGTTGAGCACTTTTAGTAGCCAGAGTGTAGTTCTCCAACTTTTTTAATGACTTCTGTTGGAATTCCGTTTCTATTCGGGGCTTTTACTGTCTTTTCTTTTTCCTGAGTTATCAACAATTCCTCGCTGGTGAACACTGCGATCCTTTTCTTCACCACACCGGCATGGTTGTGAGGAGGTCCTAAAGAAAATAGTCCTTCAGCAATATTCCTTCTTACTTTAATGGACTTCTGGGATGGAGTATATACTTTTAGGTGTAGCATGGCGACCTTCAATCCCTAACCTCATATACAATTGTTCAGGTCCGTCATCTTTATTTTTCATGAATTTGGAACAATCTTGCAATGAGTTTTGGAGCTTGCAATAAAATTAAAACGAGTGTTGAACGAGGTCAATGACCTTGGTGCAATGAGCTTGCACTTAATAAATTAAGGCATAAATATATAGGCAGCGTGCCGGTTATATAATTATGTCATTGCAAGGCCCACTGTCAAGTTAATTCTAAAAAACAACAAAAATAATGATTTATGGTCGTCTTTCATTGATATTTTTATATTTTTACAGATCCATTTTCCTTTACTCAGAGACGTATATGACGATATTATATATAAATTATATACATAAACAATTAGAGGTTATTAAAATTATTTTTATGTCAAACAAAAGTTAAAAATAATTTGACTTTGGTGAACATTTTTTTAATATATTATATTCGAGATACCATGAATAGCTTAGCTGTATATTTTTCTGTAATACTTTGGTGCCTAATTTTGGTAAGAATTTATAATAATAAAAAATATATACAGGGATTTTATATAATTTATTTATTATTATTCAGGAGGCACAAAGTTTTACTAACGAGGAAAAACAGGAAATAGAACAAATTTGTACTCGACTGTTACTACCGCTTACATTAATATGCAGGGTGTTTAATAAGTAATGATCAATAAGTTAATTATATGTTTTAATCATATTAATATTTTACTCAATAAGTCTGGGTCAAATGTTATCCACTACTAAGGTTTTATTTTTTGTTTTTTTTTGTAATAATTTCTTTATTATTCAACGTATTGACTTAAAATTTGGTATGGTTATCTTTTTATGTTAGTAAATCATAACCGTGTTATCAATTTTGAGATTAGAGAAAAAGGCCACCACAGAAATAGATCGAAGATCAAAAATTGCTTTTTTAAAAAATTTTATTTTAAAGTTTATAGAACGAAAATTATATGTTGGACAAATGAAGGCTGAATAAAGAGTGAATATAAAAAATTAAAATATGAAATTGTAATATTATAAAAATGAAATTATATCAGAAACTGGAAACTTCTTATCTCTGATTGGCCTCGCAGTTTCTTGGAAATCACATCATGTAACTCTACCTACACTCTACTGGATAAAGAAAAATATCCATTTTTTTAAATGTTGGTCATTTTTAATTTTTAAGTCTGTAAATTTAAATAAAAAAGGTAGACTTGTTTTAATAACCTAAATTCAACCAATTTAGAGACATTAGCTTTTAAAATGTTTAAGCCACAGTATGTATATTTTCTTATTTTACAATATGTCAACATAATAGGCCTGAAAACTAAAATGTAAATATACAGCTTGAAATGATTTGGTTATTATTTTATAAAAAACAACTTCGAAAAATAAAATTAAAATTTCTGAAATGTATATTTTTTAAAATGAATACATATGCATATACATAATGATTGATTACTGTGATAAAGTACAGTATCTCCTATGTCCCGTGAGATATGAAAAATGAAATTCGGGAGATTGTAGGCAGTTTTAAGTTTTACATTTTAAAATTAGTTCCAAATATACAGGGTGCTTCATAACGCTGTGCCAAATCAAAGTTACGTTTTTTTAAATGGGACACCCTGTATTTTATTTTAAATGGGAATTCCTCTCTACTTTTCCACTTCAATAATGTCAAGTTGTATTGAGTTGTATAGGGTATTTAAAAAGTTATGGCCAGTTTTATATGAAAATCGTAATGTGTTCAACCCCCTGTACAGTTCAAATGGAATAAAAGAAAAATTATCTTTTACAGTCATGTTTTTGATTATCGTTAAAATTTATAAAAAGGGTCGTTTTTGTTAATATTCATTAAATTGATTACAGGATGGGTCAAAACGCAAACACGTTATTTATCCAGTTTTGTGCAATTATTATACTTTTTTGTCATTTTTGTCAGGTATTCCCTATACCCAAATTTAATAGTTTTTGGAATATTCTATTTTTTATAATAAAAATACTAATTGGGTATCTGAATTTTAAACATTTGTGAGTAGGCCATGAAATATTTGTCAAAACTGACAGTTACCATTTTATTTTGCTAGATGTGTTGTAGTGTTGCACATTTTCTGGTGTTTTAAAAAATTTATGCTATTTTAAAGATGAACTTTTCTCAAGATGAAATGGTAGATATGATCTGGATATTGGGAGAATGCAATAATAGTAGATTCTGTAACAAGGTTAGAATGAAAAATTCGAAACGAGTGGAAAATTCCGAACGCGAGCGAATGCGAGTGTGAGGAACCACGAGTGTCGAATTTTTTCGTTCTGACCGAGTAACAGACTATATTTTCTCCACGATCAAAAAGTATAAATCAAAATTAAATTAAATCTGAACACAAGTTATTTGTTGACATATTTGTATTACATTGTATTAATATTTATAGTGCTGTGGTACACTTACCGAAATTAAAATCTGGTGCATTGGTGTTTTTTCATAATTTACAATTTCAGATATTATTAAATTCTATATCTACTTCACTTGATTTTTCACTCATTATTTTGTTTAAATTAAAACTTGTTTGAAAATAATTATTACCGTCGCCATTTTATATCTGACACTGACACTTTTGAAGTCCACGGCAATCGATATTGTTTAATTCGATTACAGAAAATCCATTCTTTACCTTGATAAAGAATGAAACTACATGCAAAATGCATAAGAGGCAAGTATTATAGAATAAATATTCAGACTCTAGAGTGTGAATGTTTACATTCTATTATTAAAAATGATTTCAGAATTCATACATTCAGTAATGGTCGTGGAGAAATAATTTTTATGGCACCACGTAGTTTCATAAAACTGACAACGGGCAGGTTAATTGTTAGTTTTAATTGTTTCATATGTTGATTAAAAAAGTTAATTGGGATTAATTTAATTGTGATTGATTTAGTTGAAAGTTGCAATTAATCTAGCTAAATCTAAATAAATTAATTGCAAAGTGCAATTAACAATTAATTGTGATTACTTTCAATTGCAATTAAATTAATTGCAATTAATTTTTTAATCAATTGATCAATTGATTGAATTTTAAATTGATTGATGCCCAACACTGGTCCACTGATACATTAATTACATCCCTTTGTGTAGCAATTATTTCTTTGCAAATATGAATATAACCTAACCTAATCTTGTTCTTTTTTCAAAGTCGAAAAAAAATGCATTAGGTTTCTTTTTTTTTCAAATTTGAGAGTGAAAAAATCCATTGGAAAATGCATTCTTGTTTCTAAAAAAAAAAAAATTAAACAAAATCGACCTGAAAAAAAAATCTACTTTAAAATTTTTCGAAAAAATTTCTTTAGAAACAAAATGTGTGCTTTAAAAAAATTCCTAAAGAATCCCATTTAAAAATAAAGTTAAGTTTTTAATTACAAAAGATCTCCTTTAAATAAATTTTGAATTTTCAAAAAAAACTTTTCCAAATGTTCTTAATAAAAGTATAAAAAAACACCCAGTTAAAATCATAGTTAGATAATAATCAAAAAGCACACACCTACCTTTCTGCAGATATTGCAGCAACATGAGTCATATTTTTAAATAAAACAAGCCAAAACATCCAACAAAACGTGGATCTTTCATAAACTCCCTACAGACCCTGAAGTTTCGTCAGGAAAGTGCAAATTCCCACGTTGCTCATACGTTAACACGATCCCATAGGAACCAGCTGAAAACCTGGATTCGTGAGAGCAAAGAATTATTGTAGTGTTCTAGTCGAACAAGGCAAAAAAAACGGATTTCGTTAGTTTTGGAAAAAGCACTTTGTGATTACTTCGGTAAAATAACTTCAATTTACTGAATTGTTTTTTTATTAAATTTATTCGTAGTAGTAAAATCATTAAAAAAAATTATTTACAGCGGGATAATTAATTTTTTTTTTATAATTATTGGATTGGTAAAGTTTGACAATATTTTTAATTAAAATGTATTTAAAATTTAGGGTAAAATTGTTATAAAAAAAATTGAAACAATAAAATATTTATTGATGCAACAAGTGTGTAAAGTGATACTTTATTTTACGCACTAGTATTTCATTTTACGCACTAGTGCGTAAAGTTGAACTTTGTGTAAAGTAATTTACACAGGGCAGAGGGCAGTAGAAAAAATGAGATCTTTAAATGACAATTGTGAATTTTTAAAGATTCCATTACTAAAATGTAAACGATAATTAAAAATATTTTGTTTTTATGTTTATTTCCATTAAAAATAAAAATTTTAATTATTTTATACTATAATTAAATAAAATAAAACCGGAGTTTTTATTCTATATATTGTAAATTTTATATTTTTCTGAGTGTAATAAAAATTGTGTTAATGAGATATTACACCTAAATAATTTAAAAAAAATTTTTATTTCCTTTCTTACAACTAAATTATCCTGATGAACAACTCCGATAAAAATTCGAACGTGATTTCAGTTTGCTTTTTTATTTGTAATCAATATTACATTCAGTCTCGTTCAAATACGTTGATACAAGATGAGAAATTCATCAGTTCATGTTTCGATAATTGAATTTCTTTCTATTATTCGATTCACTCCCACAATTTCGTCGCTGCGGATTTTGTCCGCCAGTATATCAAAGAGAAAATGTTTATTTTAGATCAATATTCAACTAATTTAATGAACTATTTAATCATATTAGAAATTAAATTTATATCAATATAGATGATTAATTATAAAATATATAATTAGGATTAAATATAATACTAACTCTAATTGAACAAATAATACGTATTTAATCGAAAATCAACTAATCAAATTATAATACAAATTGACAGACAAATACATATATATATTTTTTTTTTTAACAAATCAGATTATCATCAATTCCTAACATAGTTAGCGAAACGTAGATTGATAAAAATGTGTAGTTTTGGTGATACTCATTTTCCTTAAAAACTGATAGTAATGGAATGTCTAAAGGAATGTTGACATCTGTCATTGCTCCAAAGTAGTAGCATTTTTCGGCGGTTAAGGGGAAAGACAAAATTTTTCCAGTGGCGGGGGTAATTTTTATGTTTTACATAGGTATATGATAAATAAATATTTTAATTTAATACAAAAATTATTTTTAAATTATTTAATTAAGGTTAGCTTAGTAAAGTTTGTTTAACCATCCTCTGCCGTTACGTCATAATAGGTGACGTATTCTGCTGTTTTACGTTTGTCATATATTATTTGAATGTTATTCTACACTTAACCTCAAAATTAAAATATAACTATTGACATATATTAAGGATGGTTTTCAATGATACATGTTAAGGTGTGTTTGTATAAATAAATTTGTAATGCCAAAAATTGCAGTTTGCTTTATGCGTTGGGTACCTTTTTACATAATTTAGTAATTTTCTTTAACTTGAACCTCCTTTTTTTTACTGATTTGTTTCAAATTTCTACCTTGGGGATGTTTAACGTAACTGCGCATGATTTTTGACTAAATTTAAAAAAGTACGGATGATCGATTTTGACAATGAAAAATTAATTGACCTGTCTAAAGTAATAAATAACATTTACCAAAGGAGATAATGAAACTCGAAGTTTTATTTAAAAATATTGTACTCACGATACCACTTTTGTAATTTTAGCGCCTGAAGATGGCCATCTGAGCCGAAACATGTCATGTCGCGACTAGATCTTTAAGATCTTTTCAACCTTTTTAAATACATTATGTGGTATTGACTTCGAGTTTCATTATCTCCTTTGATAAATTTTACTACATTCGAGAATGGATAATCTAGTTTTCTTAATAACATTTACGTTGACATTAGTTAAGAAATACGTTAATGACGTCATAATTCCGTCTCATCCATTTCATGATTGAGAGATCAAGTTGGTCAATGTATGACGTAACGGCAAAGGATAGTTAAACAAACTCTAATTATTGTTAGGTTTGCACTCCACCTTTGAGATATTACCGCGACGTGTTACCATTATGTTAAGGGTTGGTTCGCCAGTACGCATATATGAGCACAATATTTTATTAGAACTATAGGATGCTTCGTAGGTAATGGTCCAGCTTAATGGGGTAGATTCTTAGCTTCGAAATACAATCTGACTCAACCTGCTTTAATAAAATATGATTTTTACTCTGTGGCATTAGCGTACCCCGAGGTTATCAATTCAGTGTAAAACAGAGTTCCTCATTAGTATTTTAAATCTGACCGTATGGTACCTAAAGTACTCAAAGATTAAGTAATCATTCGCCATAGATCCCATAGTAATCTCACCACCACTTTTGTGAATACCTCGAAAACTATCTGATCGAAATGTCTGATAGCTCATTTGAAAGATTTCGATAAATGAAGAAAATGTTATTCCATACAAGAGACAACTACAGAGATGGTTAACTTAATAGAGAAAATTGTTCGGCAGCCCTTATAATTTTGATATATGCTATCTTTTTCTCTTTCATTATTATGAACGTAAATTTATCTCTCAGCATAACTAAAATCCATTGTAGAGGTCGCTAATGTTGGGTTCAAAGCTGTCTGACGATGTTGCCGGATCATTTAAATTCGATAAAATTATCTTTATAATTTCGAAAGTTTGTTGTTGAAATGCTAACAATAGTGTTTTGTAACTATATAATTCAATAATATAATTTTTTTTTAATAGTATTTTAAATCAAAAGTAGAAATAGAAAAAAAATAATGTGGCAAGTGGATTACTTGAAAGGTAACGAGAAGTCATTTTGATTTGTCACTCTGCTCTTTTGGTTGTTGTTGACGTTGTGATAGATTTTGAGTTTTTGAATTTATTTTGTGCCTAATTAGTTATTAATTAGTGTTTTTTGTTTATTTAAGTCTTTAAATACAATGTTTTGCTTAATTTTTAGCTGCAGTGACATCGACGTTAAGAAAATGGACACCTTTCCAAGAAATAGCGACAAGTGAGTAAACATAATTTATTACACAAAAAAATGTAATATAATAACGATTATTCTTTTAAAACAATTAATTAATTAATTCATGACCGCAGTTGACCACAGTGCCATCTCCAAATGGATTTTATTATAATCCTTCAGACAACTTTTGCCGAACAAAAATAATACATTAAGATGTCTAAAAATCATGGTGTTTCCACTTATACCTGTAAAAGTTTGGGTCAAACTGGGAGATCTCTATCTAGTTGTTTTTGACTAATTTTTAAAAGATTACTAGAGTTTCAGATTAGAAATTTCAGATGGCGTATACATCGCTCATAGTAAACTGTAATCACAAATCACACAGGGTGTATTTTTAATCTGGTACTGAATACAGATGAAAGTGTGACAAACTCAGCGAGGACTCGAACAATTCTAAACAGTGCATCTTACAAAATTCTGGTAAGTTCTATTGAACGCAACAGGTGGTACTCCCAAAAGGTTTGAAACAAAATCGTATCAGTAGATACGGTATCATGTAGTATTTGTTGGGTTGGTGAGGAGTAATGTTTACAGTGTACTATGAGTCGGATACTGATTTGTCATTGGTCAAACTATGTCGAAATTTGAAAACAACCAATCACTGACATAGTACGCTAGACCCCATCGGACCTACAAAACAAATAACCTAAATGCCTTATATAGCGTATCGTATATAATATAAGGTAGATACACCAGGGTTTTTAGACATCTTAGTACGGAGGGTATAGAAGGAGGCACATCTCAACGTTAGAAATAGTGGCTCGATTTTGGAAGCCAGTTGTGATGGCGCTGTTGATCGTCTGTTGATGACAGTTTAAGCGAGTTTTGACATTTTGCTTGACTTTTTTTTAATAATAATTTTAATTCATTACGTAAACTTTTAAAGATATGTATTTTTAAAATTTAGGTGGATCATTAAATAAAAAACGTTATTTGAAATTATGGATATATTCAATCTAGAAGATCTAGTGTTCATTGAAAATACTGTCATTTTAGATATTATAAATCGAGAAGAATTTATGACTGTTCAAGTTATTTTCAAGAATTAGATAAATTATCCGTTTTCCAAAACCAAACTACCTATACAGTACTAAAACATATCGAAGATGAGTTAAAGTTTAATAATTTGTAAGTATATATTAACATTATTAAAATTTTTGATTAAAAATTTTCTGAAGAAACAACAGGTCAACTTTTATGAACCAACAATTAGCCATTCTTAGATTTTATTTATATGCTACACATCAAATTTCAATTAGAGATTTTGTTAGGGCTCATTAAACCACAGTGTCAACAGTAGTTAAAAAAGTATCAAGTACCAAGAGTTCAAACATTTTTTTTTTGGTATTACCTACTTCGTTCTTAGGGATCATGCGATTAAAAAAAAAGTGGATCTTACGTATTTTGGTCTCCTGAACACGAATCCGAAATCAAAACGTGGCACTGTCAAGTAGTTTCGGAGATACAGCCCTTTTTTGTTCACTATTTGGCAGCTCAAATTTCTGTTATTGAAAACACACAAATTTCTTCCTAACTATTATCAAAACACTGCAAATATTTGTATTTACTTGTTTTCAGCACTTTGTAGCGGAAAAAACTACTATTTTTCAAAAAATTCACTCTAATTTGAATTTTTGACAGATCACTAAAGTTGGGTTAATCAACTGACAATTATGTCTGTTATTTTTTATTTATAGAATGTTGGCAAACGTGACTACGTGATTGTTCGTTTGACTCCTGTCGGTTCTTTCTGGATTTTTGATTTCCATTATCAAATCAAATACCTACCATTCTCTTGGTAACTCTTTTAATTGTATTTCAGAACGAAATCATAAAAAAATTAATATCACAATAAAATTAAGGACGGCAAATTTTTATTCTTTTTTTTTAACGAAAAACTGTAGATGATACTTCGTGGATAATGCAAGATATATTTAGATACTTTGAGTTGTGACCTGAATATATGTAATCTTAAAATTTGGCTTAGCGGAAATCAGTTATGGGAAACTGTTATTTTGCAAAAATGCGCTGTTGCCAAGTTATAGACGATAGTTATTGTTGAGAGATTTATGGAAATTTTAGTAAGAAAATATTAATATGGTTTTCAATATTTGAAAATGCTCTGTTGCCATGTTGATCACTTCGGATTACTGAATATCTGATATAAGTATTGAAACTTTGCGGAAATGCGCTGTTGTCAAGTTTGGGCACTGGACAACATCGGAAATTGCCCAAAGGATGGCTAATTGTCGAGAAATGGAAGGATTTCGATTTAAGCACTTAATTTAAATCTTTTTTCTATAAAATAAAACATACTTAAATTTCTGTCTACAAATTAATCTATGGCCTGAAATAAATTTTCAAAAGTTTCAAGTGACGTCAGCTACATTAATTTGTTTAAAGTAATGTAGATGGCATGACAAGGTATAATTTACAGTTATCTGGCGAGTATTACTAAACCAAATAGCCTTAGCGACTTTGACTATTAAAAAAAAAGAAGAAGAAAACAAAACACTTAGGCGGCACGTAAACATTAAAATAATAGGTTACGTTATACTGAAAAGTGAAAAATAAAACGCTATGACTAGCAGTACATCGGAAGTACCCACTTATTATTTTGTACATGGGCCGTTCGCTACGTTTTGTTTACAACGTATGAAAATATGTTGGCGCATCTACTTGACAAGTTTGATAATATTTCTGTCACTTTGTTTTTTTTCGTAATGCGTACCGGGTGATTCATTTAACCTGGGATTTTTTAATATCTCCAATAATAGGCATCGTACAGAAAAATGTGCCAAATCGAGACTTTAATGTCTCAGAGGGGGGGCAGCCGGTAGTATTAGATTACACATCCTATATGAGCAGGGTGGGCGGCAAATTATAAATCTTATCTATGAAACCCTATTTTTATCGCAGATTCATATTCTCCATCGAAAGCTACTTACGATTTCTCTGGACAAATCATTTCAATTCACGAATAAAAAGTAGTTTATTAACCAACTACTCCATTCACACACATCATTGAATAGCCCAGCGAAAAATAGCGCCGTCTGTCGCGAAACGAAACAATTTTTTCAGAGAAATAGTACGTAGCTTTCGACGTAGACTCCGAATCTGGGATAAAAATATAGAGTTCCTATTTAAGATTTCTAATTTGCGCCATAGGAGATGTGTTTTCTCTCGGTACAAAAATACCTTATTCTTGAAAAAAAGGAGTGAGTGAAAATACACACATAGTTGCCAAGTGTTGAAATTCAATTTTATCCAATCGCAGCAATGTCTCACAGCTATGTGACATAAGACATAACCAAAGAATACCTATCGTATTCTTTGACATAACTGTCAGACCGGTGTCGTATTAAAAAAAAAACATTAACAAAACACAAAAAGAAATGCTGGTCGATTACATTTCACAACGACCACAGATGTATTCGGGCAAATTTACCCCCACATTCACCGGGCTCAGTGCCAAGCCCTCTGGTCTGAGCTGGCCACAATTTTAAATTGTATGCCTGAGGGAGCCAATAAAACCTGGGAAGCTTGGAGGAAAGTATTATGAACTCTTCCTTTTTCAACCTCCTCCAGAGATTCCTCCACATCGTCATTCATTAAATTATTTCATATCAATAATTCATTAATATTGTCCTTTATATTAGTAAACTTCCCAGCAAAACTCGTAAAAATAAAGACACGAAATACAAACAAAATAAATCGGACCGACAAATTAAATAGTTAGGTTAATGTTTCAAATAAATTTCTACTTCCTACAAATTTCACTCGCTAATGACCAATAGAAATTTTATACTCCCTGGGAGAATAAAAGTCCCACATATTTCCATCAAAATATTTCAAGAATAGGGTTATTTTACATTTCAGGGAGCCACGCCTATTTTTATTTTAATTTCTACTCCCTGATTTTCAAGAATAGGTGCACAGGTCACAGTTCAAAGTATCCAACTATATCTTGCATTACCCACGAAGTAGCATTTACAAACAGTTTTTCGTTAAAAAAAAGTAGAATAAAAATTTGCCGTTCTTAATTTTACTGTGAGATTAATTTTTTTATGATTTCGTTCAGAAATACAATTAAAAAAGTAACCAAGACAATGGTAGGTATTTCATTTGATAATAGAAATCAAAAATCCGGCAAGAACCGACAGGACCTTTATTCTTGAATCGAGAGAAAATTTTACTCCCTGGAGAGCTCCCTGACTTTTCTACTCCTTCAAAATTTCTCTTGATATTAAAAAGCCGTATTCTTGAAAGTAGGGAGTAGAAAGGAGTGAGAGAAAACACGAACACTGATGCCAAATGTC
Source organism: Neocrepidodera transversa (assembly GCA_963243735.1). Taxonomy (NCBI): domain Eukaryota; kingdom Metazoa; phylum Arthropoda; class Insecta; order Coleoptera; family Chrysomelidae; genus Neocrepidodera; species Neocrepidodera transversa. Next base: position 30,373,147 of record OY725339.1, read on the forward strand.
AGTAGAAAATTCTGACCAATCAGAATTGCAAAAAATTGACTTTTGATAGACAACTAGGGAACTAGGACCAAGGCCAAAAATTATTGTATTTTTGTGCTCTAACCCTATAGAGAAAGTATAATGCAACCATTTTTTAAAGCGGTAAACGTGCTTTTGTTTTCTTTGGGGCCATAAACATGTTTGCTAATTATGTCACATATAAGACCAGAACAAAAAGAAATAATGTTGGAGTTTATGAAGGAGAGGCCAAAATTTTATTCCGGAAAATTTTCACCGGATTTTACGAAAAAAAATTCTAGAGAGTTATGGCAAGAACTTACCACAATTCTGAATGCTCATCCCAATGAGGCCAAAAAAGAATGGAGTGCTTGGCGTAAGGTAAATTATAGAATATACCTATATATGTCTTGTACAATACGTTAAATAAATAATTTTTCGCACTTTAGGGACTCTTAAAAAGCCATTCCCACATTTGTATTTTTTGTAGACTTGGATTGACATAAAAAAAAATAGCAAAGCTAAATTGGGTAGACAAAAACGACACCAAAGAGGTACAGGAGGAGGACCTCCTGAACCAGTTAATGTAGACAGTTTTGAGACTAAAGTTATGGAGCTCACAAGTGCGGTGTGTGTTACGGGCAATATGAAGGTGCCTGAGCCACGTATTATTCTTGATGAGGAGGTACTATATGATGAAACATTTTGTAGCAACAACCAACTGGAAACAGTAGAAGAATCTGTACAATACATAGAGGTATGTAAAATATTTATTGTCATAACTAATAATTCGCCCCATTATATCATATCGGATGCCCTTATAAAGGAGAGCTTGTCCGAGGAAAGGTTGTGAATTATTATTATTATTAAAAGTTGTCAAAGTGCTTTAGTTTATTTTTTACATTTTCATGAACTTATACCATTTGCTAAACATCTTATATGAAAGAAAAGAGATCTTGATATTGTAAAATTCATGATTTAAATATAAAAACTAAATTAAAATAAAGATGTTTAGAACCTCAAAGTCTCATTTCTGTCATTTAAAATGTCACTTGAAGTTTTCTACAACCACCTTGTTTGTTTTACAGTTTGACCATTCCTACATCACACCTTCAGCAGATAAAAACATAGATCCTTGCACAGAGCTTCAGAAAGAGGAAAGTGAAAATACAAGACAAACATTTTCTCCTAAAATACAGACTCATTCTGTACCCACACGCAAACCCAGAGTGACAAAAACCATGAGACTAAATGAATCCATTAAAAACCACAGTAAAATGGTGAAAATTTCAGAACGTGGTATTAATGAAACAAAGGCATACCGTTCTGAGAAACTTCAAGTTTTGAAAGAGCAACGAGATGAGCTGAGAAAACAAAACCACATGTTGGAAAATATTTCTGTTTCTTTACATAGCATCATTGATGTTACGCAGGAGTTATTTTAGGTATTTTTTTTTTAAATTTGTTCTTTTTAGTTACATTTGTTGGTCAGTTTTTTTGTGTTGAATAAAATAAGCAATAAACAAAATATATACGTTTTTTTTTATTTATATACATACATTAATATTGGTCAAATAATCATTAATTGATGAAATGATTAACTATAATGTTTTGTTGTAAACGTCTGGCAGCAGCCAAATCTTCATTCAGTGTTGGTCGTATATTTATGACATTATTATTAGCATACATGCCATAATCTGGCTCTACAGGGTGGGGTTCGTCTGGTACTGGTATGTTGTTCTCTATACACATGTTGTGTAAAATAGAACATGCATTCACAATTCTTCCAGCGAATGTGTGGTAGTGCAACGTTCTATATCTCAAAAGACACCTGAATCGATTTTTTAGTACTCCATTGCATCGCTCTATCAAGGATATAATGGAACACAGCCTATCATTATAAAGTTGCTCCCCTTGATTCATCGGATTCGGCACTGGTGTCAAGAGCCACGGACGTGTGGGATATCCTAAAAACAAAAAGATCCATTTCAAATTATTCATGTTTTTTAGGTTTTCAGATATAAAAAATTGTCATAGCTATATAGGATATTACAGATATAAAAAATTGTCGTAGCTATATAGGATATATCTTTTTGGCTTAAGATAAAAACTAACCATTGCCAATATAACCTGGTGTTTCTACTGTAATGTTTTGAATTTCCATTTATTAATACAGTACCTAGTTCATTAGTCATTCATTACATATTGACGTTATAAATGTATTTTAATTTTTAATATCACAAGTCCAAAGCAAATTATTACAGATAATTTTCGTCGAAACAAATGCAAAATTATAAAAATACGTTTAATGCAAAAATGATTGGTAATGCACTTAACTAATTGCCCCCAATAACATTATAAAAGAAAATATAGTGGCCTGCAGCAAAGAAGGGACAAATACAATTTCCTAACAAATGATTAATATTGTAATTATTGAGTGCAGAGGCAAGATGAGGAGCTACTATGTCAGAGTATAATATATTTTTTCTTTCCTTACCAGAATCTCCCAGCAAAAAAAAAACATTAGCAGGATTTCTTCGATAGCATTGCTCCATGTACATTGAGATAGGTGATTGTGCCCATATGAAGGCATCATGGGTCGATCCGGGAAATCTTGCGTTTGTATTTAAAATTTTTAAATTATGATCACATATCTGAAAGGTACATAAGGTTAATAATGGATTCAAATTTCTGATTATACTGTACTACCCCAAAAACCCCCCAACCAGTTAAAATTTATGTTTTCTTATTTTTATTATGATATGTTTTATTTTTCTCTAACAATTATTTATTTGTATATTATAATTATATTTACCAGTTGCACATTTAACGAGTGATAATTTTTCCTGTTAACGTATATATGCTCCGGATGATTGGGATCATTGCCGAGTGGGGGCACTATCGCCACATGTGTGCAATCAATTACCGCTAAAATTCCAGGAAACCCATAGAAATTGAAGAATCTAACACAACAAAAATTATTTTAACTTTAAAAAAGCGAAAAAATATTGGATGATTGTTTTTGCACTTGATTTATGACATTTGTACAAAAATTTTGGATGTTATAGTCACCTTGTACGAAGGGCTTCTCTTTCTAGTTGTGTTCTTGGAAATTTCACTTTTTGATTAAATATCTCGGGCCTGTTCAAGGCATTTGTAACCTCCCTTATGGCTCTGCTTATTGACGGTTGGCTTATTGATACATAGTGATTAGTGCCAGTTATTTCTTGATGGCTTCCACTAGCAAAGAACCTCAACGTAGCTAACACCTAAAAATAAGTCAACTGTTACATTTTTGGATTTTACTGCTTACATTTCTTAGTTTTGCCTATAACTCAAAAATGTTATACTATTGTATATCTGTTACTAAAAGTAAAACAGAAGACAGATAGTGCTTAATAATCCAATAGGTAATTTTATGCGGGTCAAAATCCACTGAATTCTGGCCATGTGTTTGCTTACTTACCCTTGTGGTTATGGAAAGGGCTGATGCTCTAGATTGTGGCTCCATAAATGGTGACACCATTTCTACCACATCGGTTACCATATCCTTGGACAGCCTAAATATTTGCACAAATTTTCTATCAGATAATAAAAATGGGTCTGTTGGTTGGAGGACATCCCGACCTATTTGGAGATCCTCAATTGCCTCCACAACATCATCATTCATGATATGATTCCAGTACGGGATATTGTTTACATCCATTTTATACAAAAAAAATCACTCATAAAAAACACTGTTTCCACTTTATTTTAGGTTATATTTTGTTATTTCCATTGTCATTTTCATTTTCTCTTACTTGGGACCAGTAGAATTCGCAGCTCCCATAGGGAGAAATTATTCTCTCAATATTTGAGAGAAATATTTTGAAGAATACAGTATTTTCATTTTCAGGGAGCCACGCCTACTTTTACATCACTTTCTCTCATCATTTCTACTCCCCGATATTCAAGAATAGAGGCCCAGGAGTCAAACGAATACTCATGTAGTCACGTTTGCAAACATTCTATAAATAAAAAATAACAGATATAATTGTCAGCTGATTAACCTAACTTTAGCGATCTGTCAAAAAATCCAAATTAGAGTGAATTTTTTGAAAAATAGTAGTTTTTCCGCTACAAAGTGCTGAAAACAAGTAAATACAAATATTTGTAGGGTTTTGATAATAGTTAGGAATAGTTTTGATTTCGGATTCGTGTTCAGGAGATCAAAATACGTCAGATCCAAGTTTTTTTTAAATCGCATGATCCCTAAGAACGAAGTATTTCCCTAATGTTACGTCAATATACAGTAACAAGTGTAACTAACTTCAAATAGTAACTAGCTTCAAACAGTTTTTCAACAAACGATCATCAGCGCCACGTCGGTTATTTTATGTACCTTTAGTTGCATACAAAATTTTGACCATATTTTAAACGCGTCGTCCATTAGAGATTGCCCTCCTTCTATACGCTCCATACATCTTAGTTACACGTCTCTGCTGTCATAATCAAATCATCTGTCACTTATGTAAAAATATTCTAAAAAGCATTTTCCGAAACTTTTCTTGCCTGTGTTAGTCTGTAATTAAATGCAGTTTTATTAACATCCAACAAAGCAATATTTCAAGAAAATAGATTTATAATATGCTTTCATAATAAAGCCTCATCTCCGACAATTATAAAAGGTACGTCAATATTAGAACTGGGCAGCGTACTTGGAGGAGGATAATTTTTTGTATCATTAATCTGAGGTTGGATTTGACTAATATACTATTATGACCTTATTTACCGTAGGACCAAATGTCAACTGTTATGAATTTATAGTTTGCATCTATAAATGCCAACAGCAAGCTGGAAAAAAAACCTTTGTAATTAGAATTCTCCGCGACAAAATACTTGTTTTCCATCTACAGCTGCAATGTATATTGGAAAAATTCCACTTATAAAAGAACTCTATTTAAAAGATCTTCTTTCGTTGGCACTGGCATGAAAATAGGAGGAAGTCATTCTCTTAAAAGATGTAGTACCATTTCACAATGAAGCTATTGTACCAAGGTAAATTCGTTTAAAATAATTTGTAAATTCTTTTAGTTAAACCAATATTGTTTTAATATTCTAATGAAACTGTTTTGGATTAACCATTTAAAAAAATTAAATAACTCCACAGTATATACAAGCAATAATTGTGCAGGGCGCAGAAAGTATAAGTTTAACCAAAAAACAAAAAAAAAACGACGGTTGTCAGTAATTCTCAAAAAAAAAAAATCGTAAATTTTGATATGCATAACCAACTTTTCAGACGATTTTTACCTTTGTGAGGTGAGTGTGATTAGCAATATTAGAATGTTAAAAGTTGACACCATCGCATCGTTGCCAGATGGTATTGCTTTTCAGCAAATTTAAGATATTGTCATGAAACACAAAGGTGGGTAAGCTTTTCTGTCATAAGATTTATCAGCTATAAAAAAAACATTTTTAAAAAATATTATCTTCCAAACCATTCTCAAACATCTTCAAATAAGATCTTTTATAACAGAGTTTTGAATTCAAAAAATGATAAAATAGACATTTTGGCAACCCAGCTTATGTGCGTATCTTGGGTTTTGATGTACTGCAGGTATGCATAGAATATATGTTACTGTGCGGTATATGTCCTGATATTCGCCTTTTTGCTCCCAAAACACTTTATTGGGGCCATGTACATGTACAATTAACAAATAGATATAAAAAGTGTTAAAACAAAAAGACATGCTAACTGATTAAATCTCATAAACGAGTTAAAATGAAAAGAATATTCTGTACTTTTTTGTTATCAATAAAAATAAAAATAAAATAAAAATTCTGACAAATAGTCATTTAAATAATTAAAAGGCAATGTTGCAACTTCCCATTTTTTTGGCAAAAATTGAAGAACTTGTTATATAATACCTTTTATAAATTAAAAAAAAATAAAAATGTACTATTTTTTATACTACTTTACTCGCCAAAATTTTTCTCCCAAAAGCCTCCTTTAGTTATATTTAAATGTTTTATTTGAAACAAAGATCTCTCACCATTATTAAAAAAATTACATTTGTAGTCCTAGCACATTTTTTAAGCAACATGTATCTCGCCCCATAGAATCCAAGAAATTCCTTTTTTCCAGCCGCTTTAGCATTTTGCCTGAAATAGCAAGTATGAAAAATTCTCTTCACGACCAACTAAAGTCTATTCAAAACAAAAACCGTTGCACGTCATCGATGTGCAAATAATAAGACGACAGTGCTACCACCATATATAGAGCACGCAAAAATTCCTTTCATGTACGAACGTCACTAATCGGGGGTTTTAGGGATATCGTTTCTAAGCATAACGTCCGACAAGCAGGCCCGCCGAGAGGACGTTGAAGGCGGTACAAAATATCGGGGCCCGGGTTTATGGGGACCCGGGCCCAGCACAGCAGGCAACTTATTATTTTATACAAATAAAAATTCACTCCTTCAGTAAATCTGATAAAACAACGCGCATTTACGGTTTCTCTTTTTTCCAGTATAATATACCTATAACTCTAAGCGTACATTCGGATTTTAAATCCATGCTTTAGGACTTTTACACTTATTTGTTATAATGAATAAATAAAATTTCCTAAAATTTAAACCCAAAAAGAAAGTCACATTCCGTTCGTTTTACTATACCTTTTCTTCAATGTACCATAAAATAAAATAACACATGTTTTTTCAGAATAACCGTTCGATAAGGGATACTTTTTGTGTTTGTTTATTTTTGTTCTATTCATATAAAAATTTGTTACGCGGTTTCGTTAAAGACATTTTATAAATAATAATTATTAATTAGTGTGCGTTGTTTGATATAATCTTGATGAAGGTAAGACGCAGCAATTTTTTAAAAAAATAAAAAACGTAATTTTTGAAGATCGCTTGAAATTATTTAAAATGCATGGGTGACTGTCTTTTTCTCCTTAATGAACATCCGGAATTTTATTTATATTTTCATTTTTAATTTTCTATAACAATTGCAGCAATTCATATATAATTGTCGCGTATATTCGGAAAGACAGAAACAGCAAGAACACTGAAATAAAAGATGCACCTTGAAGCTGGCCCAGCCATTTCAGCATGGACCAAAAATATCTATGGGATAATTTATAATAAAAATTTATTCCATAAGCAAACATTTTATTAATGTTGTCTATCAAAAGTTATAAACAAATAATCTAGCTTTAACCTGAACCTCATTTAATTGGGAATTCAAACAACGGCAATGTTCTTGACATATTAGAGTTACTAGCAAATTATGATGCATGATTAGCAGAACATTTAGAAGCTGTTAGATTTTTACCAGAAAATAAAAAGCATTCATTACCTTTCGGCTGACATTCAAAATGAATTTGTGCTGAATACGACAAGCAAAAAATTTTAAATGAGAGGAAACTGGCAACATGTTTAGTGTATTATGGAGATTTCTAAGTTTAGAGGATATAGAAATTGAAGAGCAAACCAATCGTCTTCAAAATAAAATAAAACATCTTAAAAGCATCTTTTCTGCAAAATTTTCAGGTCACTGACATTACACCATTTAATCTTTTAAATAAAATTCATAAATTAAAATTAGATTCCTTGTTTCCAAATATTGTTATAGCATTAAGGCTTTTTTGTACCCTTCCTGTAACCGTAGCCCAAGCAGAACGAAGTTTCAGTCATCTTTCTAGAATTAAAAATACTTTAGTATCGTCCATAGCTCAGGAACGGTCGAGTGCTCTTGGTATATTAGCTATTGAGTCCAAATTAGCTACAAACTGACTTTTCTAAAATTATTGAAAATTTCGCATCGACAAAAAGTCGTAAAGCACCTTTAAAATAATTTATACTTGCTATAATACGAGTAGTAGTCTAGTGTCTAGTAGTAGTAGTTTATGTTTGTAGTAGTCAGAAACGTGTTTTGTATTTTTAATTAGTTTTGTTTTGTTATACTTTCTATTATTAAATAACAGAAAAAAATATAAAAAAAAACTTTTTATCAAACGAGTTTGACTGTAGTTTGCGTGTGATTTTTGTGTGTACACCAGGGTCCGTCGCACCTCTCGCCGGCCCTGCCGACAAGGATGTGTTTTCTTATTGCAAATCATCAAATCATCAATGACGTGCAACGGTTTTTGTTTTAAATAGACTATAGCACAGATCAAAGAGTATATATCGCTCTCAGCTTAATATCACTATCGCTACTAAACAAAAAGCTTAAATCTAAAAACGTATTAGAACTATCGAAGGTATATTAGATTTTACATACACAAAAATAAAATACCATAAACTTTCGTAAAAGATGGCAATTTCTGTCAATATACCACCAATATTTAACTGGATTGCGTTTTGTTTTCATATTTATAAGTTAAAATACGACAACAGTGTAAAATATTAGGTTAGAGTTAGGTATAAAATTTATGATTTTCAATAATTTTTTTCTCGAAAATTATTGGCGAAAGCCGGTTTTTTTTATGTTCTTTGTTAAACCTATACCTCCTGCGTCCTGTACAATAATTTTTTTTCGAATTGCGAATTCTTCCTAAACTGCATTTATACCTTTGTTTTATTTATTACAGTCGACGATTGCAAAAAGCGTTGGAAAAACATTCGCAACATCTACAATAGATGCAAACGCAATAAGCTGCTAACAGGTTCTGCAGCTAGCACAAAAACCTCAAAATGGTACTTCTAAGATGCTCTATCTTTTGTGAATACTGTGAAACTTTAGCAAAGGTGAGTATTCACTGAAGCTGCAATTATAAATTAGAAACTTACTTATTACCACTAGTTTCAGAATTACTTCAAACTTACCTGATTCAATTGAACTAGGCAGTGATTACGAAGAAGACAACCAGAATATTTCTAAAATTGGTGAAAATAAGCCCATACACCTTATTAAAAATCAAGAAGAAAATCCAATGGAGAAAACCGTTTTATCAGAAGAAAATGTGTCGGCAAAGATATTTCGAAAGAAAGGAGACCATGTAGAGAAGAATTTATTAAAGCGAAGGGACCGGATCAAATGAAAATGGTGAAATGATTCGAAATGACAAAAATTTATGGAAAAGGTCTTTGCTATCACTCAACGTAATAGTGGCGAAAGATCGGAAAGGTAAAGAAAATATCATAATGACTGCTTCATAAAGAATACTTAAGAAGCAGTAATAAAAATTTTTCTTCTTCTTCTTGCACCACAAAAACACACAATCTTATAATGCGACAGCACCAGAATCGCCCAATTGACGCTTATAGGCCGCTGTAGATATAATTTTTTTGCCATCACGAAATTAATACTCATGCTTTCTGTGAATTCAGTGAATGTAACTAAGTAAATCAGATCTATTAATGTTGAGTGTAAATTCCAAATATCTCTCAAACTAAAAGCGATTTGGAAGTTACCAAATTTGCGATGTACGTCATCTGATGGCTGCTGACCTCCGTTTCTTGATCAATCTGACTATGTGTTGGTAGCGGGGATGACGCTTGTGCGTATTTCTTTTATGGCGGGAAAGGTCTTTTCCTTCCATCCAAGATTGTGCCCAGTGTATACTTTAGACACCTGGAGGTATGGTGTCAGTTATTAGTTGCTTATCCTTACATTTGGTATCTTTGGCAATAAATTATCTACTTTTGAGATTTTCCCATACCACCCTGGTGTATAATACAAATGTAGTGTTTTTCTTCAATAATTGAAGTCACTGATGATGATCAGAAATCAGAACTTTTGTTCTTATTCCGAAAACTTTTTTTACTGAAATTTCCTGTTTTTCAAGCTCGTCTTTGACTGCTTCTCTTAGCTAGCCGTGGTATTCTATGTTCTCTAAGATTGTTTTAATCATTTGGTGGTCATCTTCATTTTTGTGAATGTAGCTTTGGGGATATTCTTGATATCGAAATCTTTATTTAACTCTAGGTTAAACTAATCTTCAACCAGTATTTGGTGTAGCTTGTCTCTTTTTCTTGGTTTGGCGTTATTATTTGCTTTTGGTCGTTTTTGGCGTAGTCGCTGTATTTTCACTAATCTATCGATGGGTTTTAGGGGTTGAAACCCCGATTTGTTTTAGTAAGGACGTTAGAGGGCATAATGTTCTACTGTTCTTGGCCAGGGTTGACTCCGCTTTTCATTTAATTAACGGCTGTAGTAGTGTCGCTTTTCTGGGGCGTTTAAAACAATTTTTTGTAAAATATTTCTCTACACTTCCATTTCCAGGTGACCTATTTATTTTCTGGCAAGTTTTCTCGGGTTTTTAGATGTTGCTTTCCGTTGTATTTTTATTTAGAATCTCTGGTGCTGCTATAGCATAATCCGATGCAAATTGCTGAACCAAGCATGGGTTTCTTTTAACTATCATCTTCGATAAATTCATTGAAATTGCAGTAATCGAGTGCTCCCAGAGCTGATTTTCTGTAGCCGCGTTACTTGATTTCTCCTCACTTTCTTCTCCCTTTGCGGTTAAGAACCTCGAATTTATTGGGCCTAACTCCTTTGGATTGGTTGAGTGTATTCTTTGCAGTTTACCGGTATTTTACTTTGCTCTTGTGACCAAAATCGCTGAATTTTGACTCAGTGTTTTTTGTCACTTTCTTGGTCACTTTGAGTGGTATTGGGCATCGTATAAAATGATTTTAGGTCAAAAGTTTTGTCTGGACTTTTGCAAACTGTAGGGTGGATTTGGACAAAAGTTGAAGTGATCCCTTTAGACCCACCCTATTTTGAACTATTCGGTGAGTTTTTATTAGATCTACTTTTCGTTGCACTTCTGCGTTCAATGGAGTATTTTCAGTTTGGATTGTTATTGTTCTATCGCTTCTTACAGAGCTTTCATTGCGTTTAATTTTTCTAAGTTTACATTTACGTTTACAGAATTTTTTACAGTCGTATAATCCTTTGTCTCATGTTTTCACGTAATCTTCTAACGTAGATAGATTTGATCAACAGTTTTGGAGGGGAGACTGGTGTGTTAATTTCCTTTTGACAGAAATTATAGTTTTTTTCACTTAGTTATTCCTCACAATAATACAAGTCACTCGTTACCAGTTTCATGTGCGCATTAGCGCTGATATTGATAAAACGACATGTTTCTAGTTAAGCTAGGCCTGGGCCTTATCTCATAAAACTACTTGACAATGACAATCCAACAAATGTGTAAGATTGTCACGAAATTTCACTATATTTCCTGTTTCGTAAACCTGATTATAACAAATGACTATAACTGGTGAAATTTGCGACTATGACAACTATTGTCGAAAAAAAGAAAATTCAAATGTGAAATGATTATGACAAAATTGTTAAATTGTCAATGCTGTCACGATAGAAGTTTGAAGGTGTATCAGCTACTGACAATTTAGGATTCTTAACTGATATCAATCGCTAAACAGGTTTAAAATACTGGTGAAGTCACTGTAAAGGATCCATAAGTCAATTTTGATGGATTTGCTGCTAAGTCGTAGTAGCGACGACGAAGAGGTAGTAAAAAGACCGCGATGCGGTGACTCATTCTTTACACTGCAGTCTCACTAGCATCTTACCAGTAAGCTTTAGAAAGAGAACTATCAGAAAGCCATGAACGAGCCTTTTCCATTATGGTCCGATTAGTTCTCTCAGCAACACCATTTTGCTGAGGGCTGTAAGGAACTGTAGTTTGATGCTCGATTCTTACAGGATTCAAATAACCAGCAAGATCCCTTTTTAACAAATTCAGTTCCGTTATCGAATCGCAAATTTTTAATGTGTACCCCTATTCCTCCTTCAACTCTTTTTTGAAAAATATTAAATTTATTTTTACCTCAGCATTTGAAGAGATAAAATATACAAAAATCATCCTAGAAAAGTCATCTACAAACAACAAAATATATTTCTTAGCCTGGAAAGAAAATTCAGTCCTTATCTACTTCTTTAAAATCTACACCAATGGCCTGACCCCTTTTAAGGTGGTCCATTCCTATACGACACAGACGACCCAAACGTCTATGCCATAATCGGTAACTAGCTACATCACCATTTCATATATTTAAAGCCATTAAATTTTGGGAAGAAGTTACATTGCAATCTAAAGTGTACAATCCATCATGTAACGAACCATGCAAAATAGTGTAACCTGTGAAAGAAAAATTAGTATCGTAAAACGAACAACCATTATTGTTAAAAAGGACTGTAAATCCCTTTTCACCTGCCTTTTTAACAGAAATATGATTGGAATTTAAATTTGGTACAAAACTACATCTGCAATTTTATTTATAGTCCCACTACAGTTAAAAATTGAAATATCGCCTATCTTCACTCTGAAATTCATAACCATTTGCAATAGTAATTTTACCAGATGAAGAAGCTTTCAAATTCTCCATCCATTCCAATCTCGAACTCATATGTGCCGTAGCTCCGGAATTAATAAATCAATTTTCTGTCTTTACAGTACTACCAGCATTGAAAGCACACCACACAGCTGAATTTTTCATTATATCTAAATCAGTTTTATTCTTTTAAAGAAGGCAATTCGGACGCTTATGTCCAGGCTTCTTGAATTTAAAACATATTACAGTTTTTGTCTTATTTCATTGACTATAACCAGTACGCAAAGTTGATTTAATTTCAGGAGTTATTTTGGAAAGCTAATTTAATAATTTACTTTTTACCAACTCACTTGCTATGTTAACATTTGAATTTTCTTAAAGGATCAAAATGACTACTAAGGCCTCCAAGTAAAATAGCAGCGATAGAAGCATCTTCAATCACCTTTGCTATATCAGCTAAATCTTGTGCAGTTGATATAACTGCATTTATGTAGGAATATATATCATTGAAGTCAGTCAGAGAATATCGATAAAGCTTACGTTCAAGATCCAAACTCCGTCCAATGCCCTTATCCTCATAAGCTGCGGCTAAATTATCCCAAGCTCCCTTAGCGATTTACAGCTTCTTACATGAGTTATGGAATTACCATCAAGAGATAAACAAATTTTACATAAAGCTTTTTGGTCTATTCTAGCTTCTAAAATTGCAGTTAAAGATTCATCTTTTTCTTCGTAACCAATTATGCATTGCTACAGGTCCTCGTACGTTAAATACATTTTAACTTAAAATTCCCAAGCACTCTAACCATCACGACCTGTGAGCAATTTAATTGATGCGAGTGGTAAACTTGACTGTTTCCACTTGTTCCACTGGACATTTCTAAAAACATTTAAAATTTTCCTCTTGGCCAAAATATACTGCCAAATTGGGGAATATTAAATTTCTGGGCCCATAACCTGTTGCAAAACTTCCATATCTACTATGTCTTACCGATAACGCAGATTTAGGTCGATTTAATTTCAGTATGGATTTTTTTTCATTTAAAGTAAGAGACCACCAACCAGTTCTTTCGTCTGCGTCGTAAAAAGCAACATTTTTCGCTTTGTTGTTGACAAATTTACGATGAGGTTGATGGAGATTTTTTCACAATAATTTCAAAGTTGCTCTTATCTGAAATAGTTTTTCTGCAAGCAGCTCGGCCTCCTGTTCTGGGTGTCTTTTGGTTATCCCGTTTACCTGAATAAGTAAGAGGACCTCAACCACTTCCTCCGTCTTCGTCGAAAAAAGCTTTGTTTTTAGCCACGTGGTTGATAAATTTACTATGAGGTTGTAATAGAACTACCTCAGAAAATAGGCTTTAATTAACAACAAGAATTATACATAACATAAATGTAAATGTCAACGGATCTGTCTTTTGCTAAGACTCTTGTTATTTTTTCTTAGTCCAGCTTGAACTCGGCTCTGTTACTATTTGAGTTTCAAGAGTATCACGAATATCTTCTAGTTCCTTATTTTCGAAGTATAAAATTGAAGCCAAATCTGCACATCCAGAAGATACGGGGAGTGGAAGTCTATCGATTGATGGAGATTTTATTACAATAATTTTAAAGTTGATCTTATCTAAAATAGCTTTTCTGTTAGCAGCTCGGCCTCCTGTTCCACTTTTCTTTTGGTTATCCCGTTTACCTGAATAAGTAAAAGGACTCCAATCAATTCCTTCGTCTTCGTCGAAGAAAGCTTTATTTTTCGCCACGTTGTTATCAAATTTAATATGAGGTTGTAATAGAACTACCTTAGAAAATAGGCTTTAATTAACAACAAGAATTATACATGACATAAATGTAAATAATATCAACGCATTAAATACATTTTAACTTTAAATTTCCAACCATTATAACCATCACGACCTGTGAGCAATTTAATTGATGCGAGTGGTAAGAACTTGACTGTTCCCACTAGTTCTACTGGACATTTTTAAAAACATTTAAAATTTTTCTCTTGTCCAAAATATACTGCCAAATTGGGAAATATTAAATTTCTGGGCAAATAACCTGTTGCAAAACTTCCATATCTACTATGTCTTACCGATATCGCAGATTTAGGTCGATTTATTTTCAGTATGGATTTTATTTCATTTAAAGTAAGAGAACCCCAACCAATTCTTTGCCAGCGTCGTAAAAAGCATTATTTTCCACCTTGTTGTTGACAAATTTACGATGAAGTTGATAGAGAATTTTTCACAATAATTTCAAAGTTGTTTTTGTCTGAAATAGCTTTTCTGCAAGCAACTCGGCCGCCTGTTCCCGTTTTCTTTTGGTTATCCCTTTTACCAGAATAAGTAAGAGGACCCCAATCAATTCCTTCGTCTTCGTCGAAAAAAGCTTTATTTTTCGCCATGTTGCTATCAAATTTAATATGAGGTTGTAATAGAAGTACCTTAGAAAATAGGCTTTAATTAACAACAAGAATTATACATGACATAAATGTAAATGTCGACGGGTCTGTCTTTTGTTAAGACTCTTGTTACTTTTTCTTACTCTACGCTTGAACTCGGCTCTGTTATTATTTCATTTTCAAGAGTATCACGAACATCTTCTATTTCCTTATTTTCGGAGTATGAATTAGAAGTAGGATCTACACATCCAGAAGATACAGGGAGTGGAAGTCTATGGATTGATGGAGATTTTTTCACAACAATTTCAAAGTTGATCTTGTCGGAAATATTTTTTCTGTAAGCAACTCGGCCGCCTGTTCCCGTTTTCTTTTGGTTATCCCGTTTACCAGAATAAGTAAGAGGACCCCAATCAATTCCTTCGTCTTCGCCGAAAAAAGCTTTATTTTTCGTAACGTCGTTGACAAATTTATTATGAGGTTGTAATAGAACTACCTCAGAAAATAGGCTTTAATTAACAACAAGAATTATACATGACATAAATGTAAATAACATCAACGGATCTGTCTTTTGTTAAGACTCTTGTTACTTTTTTCATACGCCACGCTTGAACTCGGCTCTGTTACTGTTTCATTTTCAAGAGTATCACGAACATCTTCTTTTTCCTTATTTTCGGAGTATAAAATTGAAACCAGATCTACACATCCGGAAGATACGGGGAGTGGAAGTCTATGGATTGATGGAGATTTTTTTAAAATAACTTTAAAGTCGATCTTGTCTGAGATAGTTTTTCTGCAAGCAGCTCGGCCTCTTGTTCCTGTTTTCTTTTGGTTATCCCGATTACCTGAATAAGTAATAGGACCCCAACCAACTCCTTTGTCTTCGTCGAAAAATGGTTTATTTTCCGCCACGTTGTTGACAAAACTTACTATGAGGACATAACAGAACTACCTCAGAAAATAGGCTTTAATTAACAACAAGAATTATACATGACATAAATGTAAATAATGTCAACGCATTAAATACATTTTAACTTTAAATTTCCAACCATTATAACCATCACGACCTGTGAGCAATTTAATTAATGCGAGTGGTAAGGAACTTGACTGTTCCCACTAGTTCCACCGGACATTTCTAAAAACATTTAAAAAATTTCTCTTGTCCAAAATATACTGCCAAATTGGGAAATATTAAATTTCTGGGCCCATAACCTGTTGCAAATCTTCCATATCTACTATGTCTTACCAATATCGCAGATTTAGGTCGATTTATTTTCAGTATGGATTTTATTTCATTTAAAGTAACAGAACCCTAACCAATTCTTTGCCAGCGACGTAAAAACCATTATTTTCTACCTCGTTGTTGACAAATTTACGATGAAGTTGATGGAGACTTTTTCACAATAATATCAAAGCTGTTCTTGTCTGAAATAGTTTTCCTGCAAGCAGCTCGGCCTCCTGTTCCCGTTTTCTTTTAGTTATCCCGTTTACCAGAATAAGTAAGAGGACCCCAATCAATTCCTTCGTCTTCGTCGAAAAAAGCTTTATTTTTCGCCATGTTGTTATCAAATTTAATATGAGGTTGTAATAGAAGTACCTTAGAAAATAGGCTTTAATTAACAACAAGAATTATACATGACATAAATGTAAATGTCGACGGGTCTGTCTTTTGTTAAGAGTCTTGTTACTTTTTCTTACTTCACGCTTGAACTCGGCTCTGTTACTATTTCATTTTCATGAGTATCACGAACATCTTCTATTTCCTTATTTTCGGAGTATGAATTAGAAGCCGGATCTACACATCCAGCAGATACAGGGAGTGGAAGTCTATGGATTGATGGAGATTTTTTCACAATAATTACAAAGTTGATCTTGTCTGAAATAGTTTTTCTGTAAGCAGCTCCGCCTCCTGTTCCACTTTTCTTTTGGTTATCCTGTTAACCTGAATAAGTAAAAGGACTACAATCAATTCCTTCGTCTTCGTCGAAGAAAACTTTATTTTTCGCCACGTTGTTATCAAATTTAATATGAGGTTGTAATAGAACTACCTTAGAAAATAGGCTTTAATTAACAACAAGAATTATACATGACATAAATGTAAATAATGTCAACGCATTAAATACATTTTAACTTTAAATTTCCAACCATTATAACCATCACGACCTGTAAGCAATTTAATTGATGCGAGTGGTAAGAACTTGATTGTTTCCACTAGTTCCACTCGACATTCCTAGAAACTTTTAAAGTTTTTCTTTTGTCCAAAATATACTGCCAAATTCCATAAATAGTATGTCTTACGGATATCGTAGAGTTAGATCGATTTATTTTCAGTATGGATTTTATTTAATTTAAAGTAAGAGACTCCCAACCAGTTCTTTCATCAGCGTCGTAAAAAGTAACATTTTTCGTCTTGTTGTTGACAAATTTACGATGAGGTTGATGGAGATTTTTTCACAATAATTTCAAAGTTGCTCTTATCTGAAATAGTTTTTCTGCAAGCAGCTCGGCCTCGTGTTCTGGTTTTCTTTTAGTTATCCCGTTTACCTGAATAAGTAAGAGGACCTCAACCACTTCCTCCGTCTTCGTCGAAAAAAGCTTTGTTTTTAGCCACGTGGTTGATAAATTTACTATGAGGTTGTAATAGAACCACCTCAGAAAATAGGCTTTAATTAACAACAAGAATTATACATGACATAAATGTAAATGTCAACGGATCTGTCTTTTGTTAAGACTCTTGTTATTTTTTCTTAGTCCACGCTTGAACTCGGCTCTGTTACTATTTGATTTTCAAGAGGATCACGAATATCTTCTAGTTCCTTATTTTCGGAGTATGAAATTGAAGCCGAATCTGCACATCCAGAAGATACGTGGAGTGGAAGTCTATCGATTGATGGAGATTTTTTTACAATAATTTTAAAGTTGATCTTATCTGAAATAGTTTTTCTGTAAGCAGCTCGGCCTCCTGTTCCAGTTTTCTTTTGGTTATCCCTTCTACTTGAAAAAGTAAGAGGATACCAACCAATTCTTAAATATTCGTTGAAAAAATGTTTATATTTTTTGCCACGTTGTTGACAAAACTTACTATGAGGTTATAACATTCACACTTATATCCTGAACACCTGACATATAAAAAACGTTATTTTTCATATAAGAAAGAATTAAAAAAGGGGATATTGAACACAAAGCTCAATTAAGAATTTTCCTGAATTTGTAAACTTTTACCTGACTGTGGCTATCTAAAAATTGATCATGTAAAATTTTTTTGATCTTAAGCACATATACAAGTGGCTTACGCTACTTCTGTGTTTTTTGTTTATTTGCAAATATTTATTTATTTAATTAATTCACCTATTTGTATTTTAAATATATTCATTTTGTATTGTATATAATGTAATTTGAATTTTTTGTGAATAAATATAATTATTATTATTATTATTATTATTACTATTATTATTATTATTAATAATAATTTTTTATTATTAGAACTACCTCAGAAAATAATCTTTAATTAACAACAAGAATTATACATGACATAAATGTAAATAATGTCAACGGGTCTGTCTTTTGTTAAGATTCTTGTTACTTTTTTCCTACGCCACGCTTGAACTTATGAAATAGAAACCGGATCTACACATCCAGAACATACAGGGAGTGAAAGTCCATCGATTGACGGAGATTTTTTAACAATAATTTCAAAGTTGCTCTTGTCTGAAATAGCTTTTCTGCAAGCAGCTCGGTCTCCTGTTCTGGTTTTCTTTTGGTTATCCCGTTTACCTGAATAAGTAAGAGGACCCCAATCAATTCCTTCGTCTTCGTCAAAAACAGCTTTATTTTTCGCCACGTTGTTGACAAATTTACCAGTTGTAATAGAACTACCTCAAGAAAATAGGCTTTAATTAACAACAAGAATTATACATGACATAAATGTAAATAATGTCAATGGGTCTGTCTTTTGTTAAGACTCTTGTTACTTTTTTCTTACTCCGCGCTTGAACTCTGCTCTATTACTATTTTATTTTAAAGAGTATCACCAACATCATCTATTTCCTTATTCTCGGAGTACGAAATTGAAGCCAAATCTGCACATCCAGAAGATACGGGGAGTGGAAGTCTATCGATTAAGATCTTGTCTGAAATAGTTTTTCTGTAAAAAGCTTGGCCTCCTCTTCCGGTTTTCTTTTGGTTATCCCGTTCACCTGAATAAGTAAAAGGATCCCTATCAATTCCTTCGCCTTCGTCGAAAAAGGCTTTATTTTTCGCCACGTTGTTAAGACTCTTGTTGATCTGGTCTAAGATAGTTTTTCCGCAAGCAGGTCCGCCTCCTGTTCCGGTTTCCTTTTGGTTATCCCGTTGAACTGAAAAAGTAATAAATCATTAGTAAAAATAGAATTCTAATTTTCAATAAATGTTTTAATATAGAATGAAAGTTCTCTGATACTTACCCTTAGCAAGTTTCCTCCAATTTTGCCAAGATTGGTCTTGCATTTGCTTTAGAGTTTTCTTAAACATACCCAAGACTTCTGCATCGGCATTTAATTGAAAAGTAATGCTGGGTGAAAAAGCTCTAAAAAGGACATCTCTTTTATCTTTACTCATATTTTAATAATTATTTGTACGATTTTCAATAGTAATAAATTATTTCATGCAGTAAACTTTAATATAACTGACAATTGTATTTATTATTTTATCTGACAAATATAAGCATACTATATATCAATAACATTAAATATAAAATATGTAGTGAGTGTTCATTTTCATCTCAACAGCCTGCGACTTTGTTTTGTTCCTTTACCACTTCAACCATTTTTGCAATATATTTGTACTACTTTTCAGTATTGAATCACCATCAAATGGTTTTAATAAAATCTAAATATGAACATACATTATTTAAAACTCACTAGAAATCACAGTTGTCAAAATAATCTAACAATTGTCATTTTATGCAAGTTTGTTTATGAAAACGCGTAAAAATCTTCATAGTCACCGCCATAATCAAATTGTCATGATTGGACTATTATTTTCAACTAGTTTTATGAGATAGGGCTCTGATGCGCTATAACAATTTATGATAAACAAGAAAAAATTGAACCGATAGCGGAAAGTGGGGGAATTGTGAGCAGCGAGTAATCGAGCGCAGTCTAGTTTGAGTGGACTTAAAACGGTTTGCGTGAAAAAACCTGAAGCTAATAGTAGCCTGAACGCAAATTCATGGCAGTACTAGCTGATATGTTTATTACCGGTCGAGCTTTTTGTTATATTTTATATGCAGTTGGATTGTATTATGATGTAAGAAACATTCTGTACAGTCTCTAGATGATTTTACACGTAATTTGTAGTATAGATTGACTTTTGTTTTTCCAAGCTGTGGGGGTAATTATACGCAAAATTGTGGGGTAAATAAGCGCAATGCACACAATTACCTCTCACGTATGTTTATGGTAAGGTATGTTCCATAAGTGTTTATTTATTTTTTCATGTATTTCAGATGCCACGATCAACTCAAACTGGCAATTAATGATATTACTTCCAATAATAAAAAGATAAGAGTTGCTGCTCGCGAGTATGGCATTCCGGAGTCATCTATATAAAAGTTTTGGAAAAATAATATGAAGCAAGCACCCTTGGGACAGAAAGCTACATTTAATGAAGAGGAATAACAGCAATAAGCAGACCATATTCTTTATTTAGCCAATTTGTACTATGGTGTAATACCCCTAAAATTCCGTAAGAGGGCATTTCAATTCGCTGAAGCAAAAAAGTTACCGCACAGGTTCAATAAACAATTACAACTTGCAGGCAAAGACTGGCTATACCTTTTTTTAAAACGACATCAAAACATATCGCTTAGGCAACCTGATCTACAAGTATAAACAGAATTATGTCTTTTAATAAAGAAGAAGTTGGTCGGTTATTCTTAAATTTAAAAGAGGTAATGGAAAAATATAAATTGGGACCAAACAGGATTTTCAAAATGGACGAAACCGGAATCACTGTAGTACAAAAAAAGTGTATGGTCCAAAAGGCGTACAACGAGAAGGAGCTGACACTTCTGCTGAAAGAGGCAGAACTATAACAGCTGTATTTTGCCTAAGCGCGTCAGGAAGATTCATCCCGCATAAGCTAATATATCCGCGAGTTCGCATGTCCCCTCTATTACAAAAAAATGGACCCAATGGAGGCATCTATCGCTGGATGGACCAATGAGGAACTATATATTGAGTGGTTAAAATATTTTTGTGTCCATACTAAACTAACAAAAGAAGATACAGTTCTAATAGTGATAGACAACCACGCGAGTCACATATCGCTGGAAACTTACAATATTTGTTAAAAAAAAATTATACCCGTCGTATCTTTGCCCCCCTATACTTGTCATCGCACCCAACCCTTTAATCTGATATTTTTCGATCCGCTGAAAAATGCGCTGTATCGAGAATATGATTTACATCTAGCTACAACTGCCCATGAAAGAATAACAGAGTATGACTCGACCGAATTATTGAATATTGCATTCGTAAAAGTAGCAACCATGGATAAAGGAGCCTCTGGTTCTCGTACAGCATGGAGTTATCCTCTGAATTAAGAAAATTTTGACCGTAATGATTTTGGAATCGCTCAAATAGATATTTTTATATTATAGTGTAAGATGTAGTAGAGAGTCCAAGAATTAACGAAGCTGTACCTGGAACTTCAAAACTTAATCATTCTAATACCCCAATCAATCTGGATCTGTCTTTAGACCAAACAATATTGACCAACGTTTTGTCTACTGACACTGATAATGCAGCAATACCTTCTGCGTGTCAACAAAAAACACCACCTCAAGTTAATGTTGAAACTATAGCGCCAATACCAATAAAAAAATAGCCTAGAACGTACAATCATTGAAAAAAAAATGCATTCAGAAATTTTAACTTCTACACCTCAAAAAACCTTGTTGGAGGAAGCTGTGGATAAGAAAAAAGCGAAAGAAGATAAAAAAAAGATAAAATCTGTTAAAAAATCTTTAGTTAAAAAGACTTAAAAAGAAAAATTATTAAACAATCTTCCAGTAAATCTGACATCTCTGTTACTGATCTATGTGACGATGATGAACTCGATGATTTAGCTGACACGTGCAATATTTGCGGAGATATTGGCAAGGACAAAGAAACCTCTTTTCGATGCACCCTATGCCCTGGTTGGAGCCATAAAGCTTGCACCGGATTGTCTAAACCTGACAATTATATTTGTATTTAGATTATTCTCTAGTAATAGGTACATATTTGTATTTTTTTATATTTCTGATTTCTATATTTCATGTTTTTTTTTGTACTTTTTTTGTTTTTTTTTTTTTTAATTAATCTCAATGTGTGAATCAGTTTTTTTGTTAATTTTGTATCAGTAAAATGTTAACAGTATTGAAGGCGTTTCAATTTATTTATTTATTAACTTTTTGTTTTTGCGCATAATTCCCCAACCACTGCGCACAATTACCTGTCGGTTGGGGGAATTATGCGCATTGTACATTTTGACTAAAATATGTAATAAGTCAATTATAAGATATTTATAATTAATTATTTCATCAAAATGTGATAGGAAACTGTATTGGCTACAAGGTAATATATTGCTAGTGCTGTAAGGTCAACCGTTTAGGTTCAGAATGTAATCTAGCTTAGGTGCGCACAATTGCCCCACTTTCCCCAATGTATGTATTATTTTGAACAATAATTTTTGAAAAATGAAATAACATGAACAAGGTGTTAAAAAAACACACCATTCCACATTTTACAATATTTATTTTTGTTAACAAAAAAACATTATATAAGGATTATAGTAGAAAAATTTAATGGGTCAAACACATCACAAAATTCTTTTCAAATGACGTACAAAAACTACCAATGAGAGATTCTTTGACATTTCTTCTATCAAGTTTTTTAAATGGAATACCCTGTATATTTTTATATTTTATATTAGTAATAAAAATTATTTGATTTATTTGACTAAAAGTCAAAGGTTACAGTCTATAGTTTATTATCACAATGTATTATTTTGAAAATTTTTGTATTTTTTAACAAATAATTCTTGCCCAACCCGATATTGCTTTACAATCGTGATACAGCTGCTATTAGGAATGCATATATTTCAAGAGTATAATATAAACAAGTGTACTACAGAATATTTATCCTTTAAATTCTCTAGACACCTCGCACTACTTCTACGTTCCTGATAACGGCGGTCGCTATATGGCAACACTTGATCCTCACCATCACTGTCGTTGTTTGGCACTGCCAAAATATTTTAGGATTTTTTTTTTAATTAATGACACGAAATATTGTAATTAATTTTTGACCATTTTATTTTGAAAAATGCAAAAAAAAACTAAAAATATACAGAATTGCATTAATAATTGTACATGTATGGATAATTTTATTAAATAATTTTCAAAAATAACAAGATTTAACTACTAACTAATCCTACATGTTTCCATTTAATATTTTCCAAAGAGAACTAGATTTATAAAAAAAAATTAAATAACCTCATCTAACGTGTACGTTACTTACTAAGTGGAGTTAATAATATAACCTTTACACTGATGGAAAAGAGCTCTTTTTAACAAGACTTAATTTACAAAGATCGGTTAAGTAGAATCGGAGATATGGTCGTTTTTTCATAACAAAATTCCCACTCTCCCCTACCTCTTATTTGGATAGTTAGACCAAAACTTGTATTGTCAAATATACGCATAATTTTTTGAAGAATACGGTAATAGTTTTTATTATGCCCCTCAATTGGTCAAATTTTGTAAAATTTTGGCTTTTTAAATATTTTTTATTCAATAACGCCCTCTAGTGGTAGACCTGCAATTCTATTAATAATTTCCAGGTTTTTCTCGTGGCCTCTTTTGTTAAAAAAAATTTTTTTCCAAAGTTGTAATACAATCCGATCCGAAGATATGGCCGAGGGCCGTTCTTATTTGCCCACTCGGTAAATCGATAAATAATAAATAATAAAATATTTCCAAGTTCCGTATTTAATTCTAATATCAAATTTAGCAACGAAGTAGTTCACATTAAAGTTAACTATAATCACTTTTTATTCAGTATTTCATAATTTTATATCCATACTTCCTGTAAGTAATATTAATTCCTGTCAGTTCAGCTGATTTTGAAATTTATTGAACGTAGAAAATCGCAGTTGAATTAATTCAAAAATTATGCAGACATTAGCAATAAAGTTGTAAATGTTACGATTCTGTCAAAAAACATTCATTCAAGAAAGTCCTGAGCGACAGCGCAGAGGTGAGCTAAGACCTCCGCAGAAAAAAGCGTTTTAAAAAATAATTTTTATTGAAATCTACATACTACAAAATAAATTTTAAAATAAATATTAAACAAAATATTAAAAAATTAAAAAAGAATTTGTGAACGTGCCCCAGCGATTCGGTTGAACAATGTGGTAAGAATAAACCTTTTTTCTCTTTAATAATTTTTTGGGTATTTTACTATTTAACTTCATTGGTTTTTTTTGTCAATCAAATTTTCTTACTATATAAAAGTTTGTTTTCTGTGAGTGTAAATATTGTTTGAGTAAATAAATGTATATTTTTTATTTAGTAATTTTATTTATTGTTCAAACAAGCAGTAATTAACGTACAGTGATTAAATAAAATAACCCTCTTCGGGTTGTATTTTGGGTCGGGCAGACTGAAACGATAAAAAAGGTAAAAGATAATTATAGTAATTAAGCTCAAATTATATTATGGGTTCGTTCCACGAATATAATTTGAAATATATCAGAAGTAAAATATTAAATACAAAAATTTTGGACGCCAGTCAGTTGATTTTTTGGTGTGATTAGAAACAATTGACAAAAAAACTGTGATATATTTCAAAATCCGTCCTTTCTTTTTTTTTGGAATTAAGGAAATTAAACTCAAATGAAACGTTATATTTGTTTATTTAATGATAAATCAGAGATTTTTCTTTTTTTCTTCAATAAGATAAAACTTGCTTCTTTAAGATAGGTTGAGGGTTTTGTTGTTATAGATGTACACTGTTCCGTCCTCAGTTGTCTAGAAGAAAAAAAGACTTCTTGGACCCGGAAATCTTGACTGTCCAGAAGAAAAACAACCATCTCTGACGTTAGAACCAGCAGAAAAAGACCAAAAGGCCAAAAAAAACCCCATAACTAAAGGAGAGACAAGAAGGAAATCTTCAGTAGAAAACACTGGCAATATAGAGATATACAAGTCTATTTCTGATATTAAAGAAATAAAAAAAGGTTCTTAGCACGGGAAGGTAATTTATATAAATGCATTTAGAAGGGGAGAACATCTGACGCGGAGAAATAGGAGAGGGAAAATCAAGCGAACATGAAACTACAAAATATACAGAGTAGAGGAAGAATGAAAATACAGGGTGGCATAAGAAAACGTAACAAGACATTATTCAAATCCTGAAAGGATAAGAGCTACTCAAAATACAGCGTGGCGAGCCAGAGCTGGTAGTGGCGTAGTCAGATAAAAATCTGAGCTACAAAAACCCAGAAAAAACTAAACAGACCACCACGACGTGACAATATGCCCTTGGTAAAACCTCAAATATAAAAGAACTACGCTACGGGCCTCATAGTCTGGGAACAACCTAAAAGAAACTATGGAAAAGGTACAAACAAAATTGTTGGGCGTTAATGAAGCGAGCAGGGTATACAATATTCCTTCACGAACGTTTCGAAGACACATTAGCAGTGGCCAATTAAAAGTTTTATTGGGTAGATATTGTTCTAGTTCTACTGTATTATGTTTATGTTGTTGTTGTGTGATTGACATTTTTGTCATTGAGACTTAACCCATGATTTAAAAATTACACAGGTTAGACACTCATGCGACCCAAATTCGTCCAAGTTTGCGCATGACGTCAGCTGGAGTCCAAACAAAATAATTTAACATTGGATTGCATAGGGTTATTGTGTATTTCGGGTGGCTTTCATTTTTTTACGGCTATATATTTACTAAAAATGTATTATAAATGATTGTACACTAAAAAGTGATAATTACTTTATAAAAGGGTTAAACTTTTTTTACGATTCCGATATGCTTCATATTTTAAAAACTGTTAATACTATATGTTAAAACCAGAAAAAGCGCGATTACATATTATGGCTAATTTTATCGGTCAAATATGTAACAAATATAATAATTTAGATTAGTTCAGAGTGATTTTATAAATTTTTACTCAAAAATATAATTTTTATAAAAATCTCATTTGCATATCTGTAGAAATTTTTGATGCATATTGTTATTGTAGATTTATGTTATGGATTTTATATACCTAACTAACATTTTACTGAACGAGTGTGCCATATGTAAATAGGAGCATAACTAATATTTACAGTCATACAAATTGGTGTATAAAATAAATGTTATAAAATTGTTGTTATAAAAATGTTGTGAAGTGCTTTATTATTATTATTTATTATTATTGAATAAAGTGCTAAAATTAATAAATAAATACGTAACTACTTAAAGCTATTACACAAATCTTATAGTACTTCTTTTATATTATTTAAAATAAAGTCTAATAATATTAACGAACACGTTTATTCATATAATGACCTCCTTTTTTTGTAATAAAGGACACTTCTAAAATCGTAAAACTTTGTACTGTTTTTAGAACGAGTATTACTTTTACAACACAAACACTGCACAATACATTTTTAATCAGTTTATAGGTGAAAATAAATAAAAATGTATCAAAAAACACAATAACCTCATATAATGACATATTACAAAAATTTGATGGGCGCCAAGTGACGTCACATTTCCTGCGCAATGTCTAACCTGATATACTTCAACCATGGACTTAACCAATACTTTACTTCTGCTATTCTTTTATGTATGTTTTACTGAAAATATACTGCCCTTAATCAAGAATATGAAAAGCGCACAGTAGCGCATATAAAAAAATTTGAAAAAGTAGGATTTGCGCTCGACAGGAACGATGTAAAAAGTATGACCTATTAGTTTTCTGAAAAATTTAAAATAAAGCATCCCTTTTTGCAAGAAAAACAGAAAACAGGTAATGTCTCACTTAACGGGTTCCTGAAAAGGAACCAAGAGATCACAACGAGAAAGTATCAAGGATTATCAGTTGCTCGATCTCATGCCATGAACAGAAACGACGTACAAGAATTTTTTTCAATTCTTCTGCACTCAGAACGATTTTCTTGACAAACCTGGCCAAATATTTAATATGGCTGAAACTGGGATAAAAGTTAATAACAAATCTGGTAAAGTATTGGCATTCAAAGGAGCAAAATATGTTTATCAAGAAAAACGAGAAAATGAAACTATAATATCTCGCTGTAATGCCGAAAGAAACTTTCTACCCCCTGTACTGATTTATAAGAAGACTTATAACAGGCCACAATTTGCAGAAGGCCTTCCACCAGGTGCATCAGTTGATATGAATAAAAAATCATCATACATTAATGGAGATATATTTTTGAAATAGTTTAACGAAGTATTTGTACCAAAGAAAGGAATCGGTAAGGCCTTGTTAATTATTGATGGACACAGTACACACTGCCATAATATTGACGTATTAGAATCAGCAGATAGAAATAATGTAATTTAATTTTTTTTTCCAGCCACAATACCCACGCTTTGCAGTCCCTTGATAGAGCTTTTTTTAAACTTTTAAAAACCTACTTTCCACAAGAAGTCAAAACGTGAAAGACAAAGAATAAGGATAAAAAGTTGACCCGATATGATGTGTCCAAGTTAATTGGTAATACATTAACAATAAGTCCATATCGAATCATTTCTTTTCACTATCACTTCGTGATCAAAATCTAATTGCCCAAGAAAATATTCCAAAGAATGGAGATGCTCCACCTTCAGTACCATCTGCATCAAACCATAATCCTAAATTGATCCAAATAACTCAGATCCTGAGCCATCTACATCAGGAGTAAATAATTCAAAAATTGTAAAGCTAACCCCATCAAAGCTCACAACTGCAGAAGATGAATCGCCATCAAAAATTCTAGTTAAAACATATGCTATTCATTTGAAAGTTTTTGGGTATTGAGCTTTTGTTCAGACTCTAGCTGACCTTAGAAAGAAACTGGATCCGAAATCTATTCAACATATTTTTGTTGTATACACAGATTATCCAAAAAGTTATTTTTTCCATGACCCATGTTATCCTAGAAGACGAATTAAGGAACGGAACGTTATTTTCTTTGAACATTTTTTTTCTGATTTAAAGACTCAAAATTTAGAATGTAGTCCAGCATTAAATTTATCAGAGACCATCCCTACTTCAATTTCAATTTAAACTTCAGGTTCACCTCCAGATTATACTAATGTTTGAGAACAAATAGCAAGACCTGAACTAATAGCAGGTCCTAGTACAGCAGCTATTAATTCCCAGAGCACCTCAGAAGTTGAGAATTATGTTTCTGAAAAGGAAATTCTAGAGTAAAGATATCCACTAAGAAATAGAATAAATAATCGCTTTGATACAAATTATTTTTGTAATAAGGTTATCGAAAGTGATTCTATGGATGATCCCTAAACTTTTGCAGAAGCTGTTAATTCTCATTGTAAAGAATATTGGCATTCCGCAATGAATGAGGATTATGATTTCCTAATAAAGAAAAAAACTTGGGCACTTGTGTAGAAAGACCAAATAAAAAGGTCATACCTTGCAAGTGGACTAATAAGGAAAAGAAAAATGCTGAAGGTAAATTAGTAAATTATAAGGCCATGGTTTGTTTGCCGGTACCAGAGCATAGGCCAAGGCTTCCTTACAAATATCCTTCCACTTTTCTTTTTTCTTGTGTTTCGTGAGATTATCCCAGAATTTACCAAATAATGTTATTTTCTCTGGTAGCAGCTAAAATCGCCAATTTAACAGCCTCTGATATAATGAGATTGTAAAACTTCTTTGCGGAAAATCAAATTTTGGCGGACCGCATGACAATTACTATAAGAACTGAGAAGTTGCTATGACCGGTTTATGGACACTTGTTGGAATTGTCAAAAAAATCAATAAAAATTTTATGCAACCGAAATTACAAGTATACGTTATCAACTTGTCACCGGTCAACTTGTAAGTCTGTTGCAACAGTGTTAACAATCGCAGTTTTGATTGATAAATCTATACAAAAAAAATGTATTTAGGTATAAAGTTTCAAACAAAACTGTCTATTATACTTGGATCATAATTAATACAATCATTTATTTAATTTTCCTTTCCCTGCTTTCTCATCTTTTATGGCGGGTTATTTAAATAAAGCAACTTTAAAACGTATTCACAATCTTTTTAAAATTAAAACTCGCTTTGCAAGTCTAGTAAATTTAAGTGAAGTTTACAAAATTCCCGCATAATTTTCACTTCTTCTATATTTTCAACAATCTGCATAGTGCATGCCAAATTGCAGTATTTGAATTTTAATTTCGCTCCGCCTTTGCGGCAAAATTTGAAACACAGGATTTTTTATTAATGCCACTTAGCGCTCGAATTTCTGATATGAATTTGTTTCGCTTTGTTGGTTTTAAAGAGTCCTAGACTGAATAAAATCGCTCGCACTATCAAATAACGAAAAACAAATATTTGATTGTTTATTGATTTATAGTGGTTTAAGGGAATTTAATTAATTGTATAATTAAATTTTTTATAAAAAATATGTAAATATTTAGCATATTTTTTAAACTAAAAGTACATCCTATTGAAAATCGTATTTAAAGTTAACAAAAGGTAATTGAAAATTTTTAGGACTTGTTCAATATCCAATAATTAGATTTGATTGAAATTCTACGAAAGAAAGCCCTACTATTAAGTGGAAAAAGTTTATAAGGGTTTGGCAACTGGAATCGTCTCGAAAAAACTTTCTCGTCTCATCATGGGAATGGATTCTTTATATATGCGGGAAACGGTCGTCAATTAAATTGATAAATGACTTAAATAATTTATTAAGGAAGGAAAAAGTTCAGGAACGAGAAGACAAAGGTAATTCACTTTCCAGTAGCGTTCAAATTCTAAATGTATAAAATCAGCGGTTCACAATATCTTAGGAAAATTACAAAAATAATTTAGATATAAAAACTAATTTTCAATTAAATGACTGCAGAAATAACAACATTAGCTCAAGAAACCAGAAATGTCGTTTACCAATAATTAAAAATTTTTATTATTGGTTTTTCAGGCCATGTTTATTTAGTCTTCGGAGGACTGGTCTTTCCAGATACAAATTTTCTATCAAGTCATTAGGGTGACCTAGGAGCCTCTCTTTGTACTTGGTGGATACGGATTTGAAGACAACACTTACGTATTGAATTTGTAGGTCGTCGTGTAATCTTCGGAATATGGAGCTTTAACTATTGATCAAAGTGTCTCAGATTGGAATCTTTGTATTAAATTTAACCTTGTTGACTTTGCGAAATTCCATAGTTGGACACCGTATGACCAGATAGGTTTTAGGACTATTTTGTATAGTGTCAATTTACTTTTACTTAAAAGCGTAGATTTTTTCCATTACATACATTGCCTTGAACTTTATGTTTAATTGCCTTTTTTTGTTTAAATATGTTTGGTCCACGTTAACAGTTGATCCAGGTGTAGTCCTAGGTATTTAACATCCTCTTTGTCAGCAATTGCAATTCCATCCAGAGTGACTCTATTTTATTCTATTCTAGCTGAATCTGGCGTAGGAGACCCCACCTGCACTAAGGTTCTAGGCTTTTTGCTTCTCGCCAGTTTTCACATCAGACTAATACTCTTGACAATGTCCAGAATAGTTCTAATGTTAGCTTTCGCTATCTCTTCGGTTTCAGGATACTGTACCCCAAATTGCCATTCCCTTTTCCTGTTCACATCCCGGCAAGGGCATAATTTATGAAGTAAGTTTCGTCCTCCTTCTCACTCTTCCTGCATAGGGAATCTTCCGATAACCCTATGACGTCTTCAAAGCCCGCAGTATCCTATCAGGACACCTAGTGCAGTTTTAATCTCCTGTATATGTAGAAATATCAGCAGGAAATATCACATATTGGTAGTGGTACAAAAGGTATTTTTGCTCCTTTACCCCCACATCTCTTTTTTTGCAACGCGTATAGTTTTTTATGATAGTCTAACAATAATTTGGACTGTATTTTCACCCTTTTCATTGCTTTAATAGATGCTTGACTATGTGAGAGTGAACGCACTCTCCCATTAGACCGAATTGTTGAATCACTATTTTTATCTATTAAAAAAAAACGTAATGACTGGCCTAATCTAATCTGTGTAGTCAAAAAAAAGAATAGATAACTTGCATTTGTTTTTTAACTTAGTCGAAGACGAAAACAATGAGCAGCTGCTAGTATCCATCGATCGTTGTTTATTCGATCTATTAGTGTTCGGTCTAATGGTAGGTTTATTGGAAAAATTCAGCGAAAAATGTGTTCGGTCTAATGGTGTTCAGAATAATGGAAATATAGTGACTAATCTACTCTAAATAATTAAAAATAATATTTAATTCTGATTAATATTATTCCTTTGTTTATTGCATCACAAAAAATTACATTCTTTCTTATTTATCCGTGAATTTAAAGATAATATTACATTTGATTATTACCCATTTTATTGTTCATGTTTCCGGCATACTACAACATTATATTTAAATTCATTTCACTGAAACCTGTTCTAATTTCTCTGAAACCTGTTCTGTGTACCAAATTAGTATATTTCGTCACGTGCTCGGTGTTTGAAATGCTTTTAGAATTAATTGTTATTTTAGTTATTCTCCAACCAGATACGTCCGTACATGAATATTATTTAGGAGAGTGATATAATCTATTGCTGTTCATTTATTTCCATATGATTTATATGAAATGATTCATTAAAGATGAATTCATACACTCAGTAATCAAAAAAACGGGTCAATTTAGAAAACAATTTTCACTCGCTAGCACATACTGCGGAGTTGTATAAAAATAGCTACATGGCCCAGATAAATATACAAAAAGAACAAAAAGAGGCAATTTTTTCCCAATTGTTTTCCCTCTTGTTTCCCCTATCGTTTCCTCTATCTTTTACACTATATTTTCCCTATTTTTCTAGTATTTCTTTTCCCTTATTTTTACCATATTTCGCATATTTTCTCCATTTTTTCTCCTATTTTCCCTGTACTTTTTGGTTCTAGTTGTTCTATTTTTCTTATTTTTCTTCAATTTTTATTCTCTGTTCCACCATTTTCACCTACTTTCCCAATAAAGTGAAGAAATCTAAAAACCTCTTCCAGTTCCAGCAAGGTAAAAAAAAGAAAAAACTGATCCAATCTACAGAATTTTGGGATTGAGGAGTTGGTATTAAAGGACCTTGCCATAGGACCTGAATCCTTTGTTTACATCCTGCTTGTAAAACTCTTTAGAATTTCTACTAATTGGAAGCTAAAATAGAGTTCCAGTGGCGTGCCTAATTCTCTTAAGGAGAAATTAAGTGGAAATTGCTGTGAAGTACTTCTGAAGTGCCGTTATATTCAAATTGACTTTAAAAAAGTCAGTCCTTCTCATTAGGATTTCATTTGAATTTGGTATCTTATAAAGCTCCGCCTGGGGGTATTTATTGTTTGGAATATTTATGATGACTCCAAAGGGATAATAAAGGTGGTAGAGATTGTTTATTTTTCTTTGTTTTAAAATTTTAGTTACTCTGTTACTATCGCAATAAAGACCAATGTAAAACTAAAAAATTGGTACCGATAAAGGATAAAAATCGCTTAAAAGCAAAAAAATGGATGTAAAAATTCTAAAATAGAAAAAACCTAAAACATAAAACAACGAAGGAGAAATGACGATAAAGAACAAAATATTCATTTAAAAAACAAACAATTAATTTATAAAACAAAAATTACGATAAACCTTAAGAATCAATATAAATAGCAAAAAGTAAAAAATCGACATAAAGGCTAAAATTGACGTAAAGAATATAAAAACTACTATGAAGAATAAAAAATTAATATTAAATTAAAAGAAAAGTACAAAGAGTCGTTAATACCATATGTTATCTTAACTAAAATTTTTTTTCGACGGGCGCTTCGTTAATATTAAAGATAGGGAACTTCGGTTTTCACCAGTCGATTCTGTATTTAATTCTTTAGAGCGCACATTCTTTAAACTGGTTATAGTAAAAGTGATACGAATATTTTTTTATTTTTTCTATTTCAAAGAACAATAATAATACCACATCAACTGCTATGAGTTATTAGTGGGGGAGACATATACATATACATGGATTACAATATATATAACTTTTAAATTTTTAACAGCAATTTGATATCTTTTAGGTATTCTAGAGCTTCGCTTTTACTGGATGATGGCATTGACTTTATGGTATTTCCCAAGTCATTCTGTCTTCTTGCGTAGGTACTCATGTATTGGACATTCAAGTAGGATATGTTACACCAAAATGATAGATAGTCACGCCATCTATCGTATTGGTTGATGGGTACCAACCGGGCAGTGCGTTTAGCAGAATACAATTCTTTAAACGCGTCTCCAAATACAATTTGGATTGCCGTCAGATGGAGTAACCCATCAACCATCATAATGCCTAGGGGGGAGCGGGCACCTCGCAATAAAATCAACCAATACGATAGATGGCGTGACTATCTATCATTTTGGTGTCACATAAAAATAGTTGGGGTATATAGAATAAATTTTTGAAACTATGCATTCCGACAAAGTGCCACTGAAGATTCCTATAAGGATGAAACATGTATGGTAATGGTCGGAATGTATAGTTTCGAAAACTTATTCTATTTGTTTTTGATTTTATTGCGAGGTGCCCGCTCCCCCCTAGGCATTATGATGGTTGATGGGTTACTCCATCTGACGGCAATCCAAATTGTATTTGGAGACGCGTTTACAGAATTGTATTCTGCTAAACGCACTGCCCGGTTGGTACCCATCAACCAATACGATAGATGGCGTGACTATCTATCATTTTGGTGTCACATAAAAATAGTTGGGGTATATAGAATAAATTTTTGAAACTATGCATTCCGACAAAGTGCCACTGAAGATTCCTATAAGGATGAAACATGTATGGTAATGGTCGGAATGTATAGTTTCGAAAACTTATTCTATTTGTTTTTGATTTTATTGCGAGGTGCCCGCTCCCCCCTAGGCATTATGATGGTTGATGGGTTACTCCATCTGACGGCAATCCAAATTGTATTTGGAGACGCGTTTACAGAATTGTATTCTGCTAAACGCACTGCCCGGTTGGTACCCATCAACCAATACGATAGATGGCGTGACTATCTATCATTTTGGTGTCACATAAAAATAGTTGGGGTATATAGAATAAATTTTTGAAACTATGCATTCCGACAAAGTGCCACTGAAGATTCCTATAAGGATGAAACATGTATGGTAATGGTCGGAATGTATAGTTTCGAAAACTTATTCTATTTGTTTTTGATTTTATTGCGAGGTGCCCGCTCCCCCCTAGGCATTATGATGGTTGATGGGTTACTCCATCTGACGGCAATCCAAATTGTATTTGGAGACGCGTTTACAGAATTGTATTCTGCTAAACGCACTGCCCGGTTGGTACCCATCAACCAATACGATAGATGGCGTGACTATCTATCATTTTGGTGTCACATAAAAATAGTTGGGGTATATAGAATAAATTTTTGAAACTATGCATTCCGACAAAGTGCCACTGAAGATTCCTATAAGGATGAAACATGTATGGTAATGGTCGGAATGTATAGTTTCGAAAACTTATTCTATTTGTTTTTGATAGGATATGTTATATAGATTATTGTATTTGACAGGTTGGACATAAAGGTGCTGCTTCCTTTTTAAGTGATATTGGTACGTTAGACATGTGTGCCCGATACGTAGTCGATTCAGGATACCTGGCTCTGTCTTTTATTTGGGAGATGAAGAGCTGTTGTTATGCATGGTTTTATCTCTTTTAATTTTGATTCGGCTCCATCCCAGATGGATTGCAATTTATGAATAATATGCTGTTTTAACAGTCGAGAGAGCATCTCTGTTTGGGAAATTCTTAATAATAGGTATGTTGCCGTCTGATGTTGAGTTTAGGGCTAGAGAATCAACTTCTTCCTTGCCCTTTATTCCCAAATGCAATGGTACTGTTACATCTCGCGGGTAGTTCTATTTTATTTTATTCTCTATTCTATTTGATATTATTTATTATTGATTTGGAGCTTGGAGTGATTTGGTAAACACCGCTAATTGACTGTAGGCCGAGCGAGGCATACGTGGATTCTGTAAATGAGATCGCGAGACAGAAACAATTCACGTCGCGAGCACAGAGAATTTCTATATCTAATATAAAAATCATGCACCTACCTTTTTCTGACAAATAATTATAATCTTCAACTCGTAGTCATCATGAAGGAGGTCGTAGCCACTATTTTTGATGCATTTTAGGTTACGGGAGTATAATTATTTTCATTGATTGAAACACAAGATAAATACTAATTAATTTTATAGGCGAGAGACAACTATAGGCATGACCATAAGTTGGACCAAATTACTAAAGAGACAATTATGAGAGAATTAGATTACAAGTTATTTAAAAAATATGAAGTTAATTAATTGTTAAAGAGCAACAGCCAGTTCTCTATCAAGCGGACTCACATTAATAGCTAGGCGCGTAAGAACTAATATTTGCTTAAACAATCCCGTAACCGTGCAACCCGAATTTCAGTTGAGAAACTTACTTTGAATATGAATATATAAGACAACTGCTTATTGGAAGAAGAACCGATCCCGAGCGAAGTTGGAAATTAACTAACTCAAATTTAGAAATAATTTTCAAAGTTACAAACGCAATTAGTGTCACATAGCAAAAGGTTTCCGGATTGGTTCGACCCCCGTAAGCTTCCCGGTACTACCCTTAATCTTACTGGAATCTAGAAAATCAGAAATTTTACTAAGCGAACTAAGAAGTTCGTATCCCTTTTTATTACAAATTTGACTTCCAGTAAGTGCTGCCCTCTGGGTAAATTTGAATGAATTTACTTGAATTTAATTATGTGATATATCAGCGACTAGCTATGTAATTAGAATCCTCGCCATATAATATTAAGTCTGATCTCTCTAGACAGGTAAAGGTCGGGTTACAATCATGAACTTCGGACTTTACAAGGATGGAAAAACCCGCCAAAAACCATCATCCAAAGCCATGTCCTGTTTCCAATTTCTTATCTAATAACATAATTTGGCTAAACTAAATACGTTGTTTTATATTCTTATATTTTTGAACGAGTAAAATTTAATTTCGTGTCAGAAAGTTTTATGTATACATATGTTGTGAGCCCGTTGGCTTTTTCCTTTTGCAGGCCCTTCTGAGAAGGACAGCCTTTGCCCTATTGATTTTTATATCCTGATAAATATTTCTGAAGTGAATTATTACAATGTATTGAATTTTAAATGAAATAGACTTATATTTCTGAAGTGGCTGAGAATTTATTACTTCCTTCATGTCAAATATAAATTACTAAGACCCCCTGAATAAAGTACTGTTACAGTACCCATAGAAAGGAGATATTTCTTGTGAGAATTGCAAAATATAGTTCTGCCTAGATTTCTTGTTCGATGGGATGATATGGAGCTTAAGGAATCAGTGACAATTAGGAAATGATTGTCATTAGCCATTGTGCACATTTTTAGAGCTTGAAGGATTTCAAGTGTTTCCCCAGTGTAGCTGCTGCAATGTTGCGGTAGACGGATAAATAATTTTTTATCATTACTAATGTATGCTGCTGCATTTCCCATATATGTTTTGGAGGCATCAGTGTGTATGGGAATATTTGGGATATTTCGATATTATCTCTTTAAAGGAGTTTTGTATTAGGGAGGGATTGGTAGTATTTTTTGAATGTTCTGTTAAGTGTGTTTCTGTGAATGATACGAATAATTTTACTTTAGATAAAGAACCCCGCACAAATCTTATGGAAATTGGCTCGCGGTCAAATTGGCTGAAATTTGCATATGTTGTTCGTTTCGGCATCCTGAACAAAAGTCTCAATGGACACAAAGCTCAATTTTGCTTATTTTGACTCCTACGGAGCCCCAAAGCTCCACGAATTCACCATTATTTACTACTTAAAAGTGTAATCTCTTCGAAATTTTAGTATTTGCTATTTCAAATCCAATGTCAGTATAATAATATTGACAGTTAACAGCTGTCAACTAGCTGTCAAACAACAAGGAATAATTAAAATTAATAAAATCCTCATGTAAATATATGTTTTTGAGGTTGCTGAGTTCAAAACTGATGTTAAAAAGACGATATTGACAATTGACAGCTGTCAATTAACTGACAAACAACAAGCAATAATCTGACAGCTGTAAACTGTAAACATCGATTTTTTAACATCAGTTTTGAACTCAGCAACCTTAAAAACATACATTTACATGTGGATTTTATCAATTTTGATGATCACATATTGTTTGACAGTTAGATAACAGCTGTCAATCGTCAATATCGTCTTTTTGACATTTTAAACTCAGCAATCTCAAGAACATATATGTACTAAATACTAAATTTTCGAAGAAATTACCCTTTTAAGTAGTAAATAATGGTGAATTCGTGGAGTTTTGAGTGGATTTTTGGAGCTCCATAGGAGCCAAAATAAGCAAAATTGAGCTTTGTTCTCATTGAGACTTTTGATCAGGATACCGATACGAATAATATATCCAAATTTCAGTCAATTTAAATGGGAGCCAATTTCCATAACATTTGTGCGTTTGAACAAAGTTTTTTTTTTTTTTTTTTTTTTTTTTTTTTTTTTTTTTTTTTTTTTTTTTTTTTTTTAATAACAATCACCTTCGAGGCATTGTGTTAACATTACAATCTGATCTTAAGATCAATCAGCAACTTACAGCTAACTTAATTTACTACACTGTAAAACTAACTAAGGTCTTACTCAGCAGCATCCATAGTAGATTTCTATTATATTTGGTATACTAACTAACGTACACTTCAACACGCACTTTACTCTGCTTTTGGTAATCTCACTTCACCAACTCGTAGGGTTTAATCCTCTTGAGTCTTCTCGCTGTTCCTGCAGTGTCGAGGAGCTGGATTGCCTCGACATTGGTATGATTGTGAAGTCGTAGTTCATGACTCGTGGCAAATTTGGTTATAGTTTGGTCAACAGTATCCATATCCAGATCCTTATGGAGCCTACTGTTTCGAATATACCAAGGTGCATCCACAATGTTTCTTAGTACCTTATTCTGAAATCTTTGAATGATTTGTAGATTACTTTGACTAGCACAACCCCATAGTTGAATACCATACGACCAAATGGGTTTGAGTATATTTTTATACAGCAGGAGCTTGTTGTGTACAGACAGAGAGGAGTTTCGTCCAATCAGCCAATACATTTTTTTATATTTAATTTGAAGTTGTTCACTTTTCTTTTTAATATGAGCTTTCCAGCGAAGCTTAGCATCGAGGGTGATACCTAGGTATTTTGCTGTATTTGCGAATGGAATTCGTTTTTCATTTATGTTTATAGGTATATGTTGTTGAGCTCTATTGGTAAAGTTTACGTGTATAGATTTGGATTCATTTATTTTAATCCTCCACCTTTGTGTCCATTTGTCTATTTTATTGATTGATACCTGTAGTTTTTCTGCCGCTTCTTCGTGGCTATTTCCTACTGCTAGTATGGCAGTATCGTCTGCAAAGGTTGCTATAATATCATTTTCTAATTTGGGAATGTCATTCGTGTACAGGAGGTATAACAGAGGTCCCAGCACACTGCCCTGTGGCACTCCTGCATTAATTTTCTTAAGGTCAGAGTAGGCTTCTTCTTGCTTAATTCTGAAATGTCTATCTGAGATGTAAGATTCTAGAATATCAGAGAACTGTACAGGCAAGTACATCTTCATTTTATGTTCTAATCCTTTATGCCAGACTTTGTCGAATGCCTGTGCCACGTCAAGAAATATTGTGGAACAAACTTTTTTTTCTTCTAGTGACTTTTCTATCACATTTGTAATTCTGTGGACCTGATCGATAGTAGAATGACCTTCTCTAAACCCGAATTGATAGGATGGGATCAGATTGTACCCTTCTATTATGGGTTTTAGCCGTTTAAGCAACAATTTTTCGAACAGTTTCGACAATACAGGAAGAAGCGATATAGGCCTGTAAGAGGAAACTTCGTGAGGAGGTTTACCTGGTTTGGGGATCATAATGACCTCTGCTACCTTCCACATTAATGGTACATATTTTAGCCTAAAAGATGTATTGATTAGATGTGTTAGCTTAACTATTGCTTTTCTTGGGAGTTGCCTTAGGACTTCACCAGTAATGAGATCAAATCCAGGGGCTTTTCTAGGATTTATATTTTCTTTAATCTCTTTTATAATTTCTTTAGGAGATGTGAGCTCAATCTCTGCTTCTCGTTGTGCTGTTCCTTGGTCAATATTTTCATCACCTTCATTTGGCTGGAAAGTGTCTTGTAGATGTTTGGCGAATCTATCAGCCTTTTGTTGATTATTTTTTGCCCATTTGCCATTTGGTATTCTAATTGGTGGTATCTGCATGATAGGTCTTTTTAATCCTTTAGTGGCTTTCCATAGTGAATAGTCTGTGCTAGCATCGTCTGTCAGTTCGCTTAGGTAAGTACTAATTGATTCATTTTTATGCTTTTTGATTTCTCTTTTAAGTATCTGGGTAGCATTATTTAAATTTGTCTTATCAATAGGGGCTCTAGATTGTTGCCATTTTCGCCTTAGTTTCCTCTTTTCACAGATTAAGTTTCTAATTTCTTTTGGATAGTTATTTCCTTTAGTTGTCTGTCTAATGATAGGAGTATTATTCCATGCAGTTTGTTGTATTTGTTTCACAAACAATTCGACTTCTGCATCTAGTTGTTGCTTATTTTTTAAGGGCACTGCTAAGTTAATTTTTTCTTCTAATTCTATCTTAAAACTATGCCAGTCTGTTAGTTTATTTATCAATGTTGGATTATTTTCTTTTTTTATAATGTGTTCACTAACTGTTAGGACAATTGGTGAATGATCGGAATTCATGTCCCACCCTTCTTCAATTTGCATATAGTTTACAGATAAGTTTCTTATGATATAAAAGTCTATCAGATCTGGGATTTTGTGTGGATCGGTAGGCCAGTAGGTTGGCTTGCCTGTTGATAACGATTCGCTTCTATTTTCTTTTATTGCTTCCAGCAATTCTTTCCCTTTAGTAGTCGTTAACCTTGATCCCCAATGTACGTTTTTAGCGTTAAAGTCTCCGCCTATTATAAATCTTTTACCTTGACTTTTTAGAAATGTTAGATAATGATTTTTCTTAAGCGCATGTTTCGGAGGACTATATAATGCTGTCACTGTAACTTCTTGGTTTTTGGTATTGACAGTTACAGATGTAGCTTGGATTTCTTCCGTTTTATATTCTATCTCTGCATGATGCATGATATTTTCTTTAATTATTATAGCACTCCCACCCTTAGCCGCATTTTCAGGATGGATGGTGTGATATGTTTTATATCCTCTAAATTTTATATACGATTGTGTGGTAAAATGTGTCTCAGCAATAAGACAGATATCTATTTTTTCAATGTCCAGGACTGCTTGCAACTCTTGTTGGTGTTGTAGCAGTCCATTGGCATTCCATTCCATTATCCTTAGTTCCTTAGAAGTTTTTTTGCTTTGGTATTGCTCCCCTGCTACGATGTTCTAGATCGCTTATGCGTTTGTCCATTTCAGTCAATTTTTCTAATATCTGTTGCAATGTTTGCTCTATATTAGTTGTTGGCTGTGGCTTTGGTTGTTGCTTTTTACTGTTTCCCGCTGTCACTACTTGACTATATGACCTGCTGTTGGTGTCTACCCTCTGTTCTGTTTCTTTTCTGTTCTCATGAGCTTGCTGTCTAGCCCTTTGAGGTTGAGTTGGTAAATTTGCTTTTTTCATTTGCCTGTCTTTAAGTTTTTGCATTTCTTTTGCCACAATGCAGCCTCTATAATTTGCAGGATGCCCCTCACCACAATGCACGCATTTTGGTTGTATATTACTAGGTTTATCGCAATCTTTCGTAATATGTTTGCCAGGACATCTTACACATCTAGGTTGTCTCACACAGTACCTTTGTGTGTGTCCATACGCTTGACACCTTTTGCACTGTGGAACTAACTTCGATTTTCTTAAAGGAAGTATTTCTACTCGAATACTCATTATATCAGTTATACTAAAAAATTTATTTATGTCTTCATCTTGTCTGAAGCTTAACATAAACATATCTAACGGTTTCTTGCTCTTAAATTGTAATTTGGGTGTGGCTTCTAAAATTTTAAAGCCTCTTTTTTTTAGTTCCCCAATTATATTTTCTGGTCTACAGGAGTGGTGTAGTTTGTTAACCATAACTTTTATAGGCCTATCTTGCTTGTTTTCGTAGGAATGAAATTGTAGATTCTTTTCCTCCAAGATTTTTACCACTAATCTGTAACTATCTCCATCAGCTACATTAATTTTGATTACTTCATTGTTCATAACTTTTATTTGGAACCCATGTGTAATATTATTGAGTTGCTCATGTAATTCGTTAAAATCTTGAATTCCGTCTACAATAATAGGTGGAGGTAATTTTGTTTTTTTAGTTACCGTTTGCTTATCTTCTGAGACTTTCTTAGGTGGAGTTATAGATGTATCCATTCGTTTTCTTTTGTAGTCTTTGTTATTTGACCTTATCCACTCCGTCTCTCTTGCCAGTTCTTTATCGTCCGTATGGTATTCAACTTTCTCTTCTTCATCGTTTTTTTTCTGAGTCAGCATGTTTTCAATCTCTGCATAACTTTTTTGCATATTAGTCATCTGAAATTGTAGTTGGGTGATTTTTTGAAGTAAAGCATTTTTCTCCTCTTCTGCTTTTCTCCACCCTGTATATAAAGTTTGTTCATTTTGTGACCTTGCGAAATTCTCTTGGAATAATGCATTATTCTGTTGAATTAATATCGTCTCATTGGGCGTTTGTGATTGTGATAACGGCATTGCTAAAAACGCTGAGTCCATTATTTACACGATAACTTACGGCCTTGACCGCTGGATACCACTCGCGTATAATGATATCCACTTTTTATTACGCTATCTTACTTATCGAAAGTAAAACCAGTAATACGTCCGTACTCGACAATAGCTAGAATGATACTTTGAACAAAGTAAATCAAAAACAGTTATTGAAACTATACACTCCGACCATTAACATACACTTTACGTTTTCTGGTAATGAAATGTGTATTTTGGCAAATGTGCGAAAATTGGCCATATTTTGACGTATAGCGTTTTTATTAGACCACTTGATCAAAATTTAGTGTTTCAGTATTTTTTAGAAGCACAATTTAATGTTGAACATTTTTGGAAATAATAAACTTTTGGATAAAGTGCTTGGTTTAGGAACTATTCTAGGAAAACTGAAAAAAGTCCGAAAATTTCGAGGTTTTTGTAATGTCACTTACGCTCCACTCAGAAATTGGGGCAACACTCCGATTAATCATAGGAGAGGCCTTACTAAGTGATTAAAACGGTTTCCAGAAATCCGGTTATTTCCAGGAACGCCCTTTTTGGAGCTAATTAGTTTGGACTTAAAAACAAAAATTGGCCATCACATAGGTAGGGACATTTGTAGACCAAATGTCATTCGAAAAGGCGGGAAAAGAATAAAGTTCCCCCTTGAGAGTGTCTCTTCTGTGTGTTATCTGTTTTGTGATCAAGTCAAGTCACAATAATACTCGGGGAGGCCACAATATTATTACAGACACTCAAGTAAAAATTTTATTTTAAAACATTTACAATAAAAACAATCATTATTTTTGTTATTAAAATCAATCATTGAATTTATTTTTTACATATCTACTATATTTTATGTTTGATTAATTTTCTCTTCTTTTTTGTCGGACTAAATCTAATAATGTTTGTAATAATGTGTAATTTTTTAGAACTTTACCAAAAGTTACGTTGGCACAGAGGAAAACCGTTCCTGTGTACAGGAACTAAGTTTAAGCACATAGAGGAAAGGTAAACGTTTTGTTTTAATTGCACAAGTTGTGGCAGTTCAGCTTTAATGTTGCCAAGCAGAGTTGAAGATAATTGTGAAATAATTATTACAACCTTTAACTTTCGTTCTTCAAATATTAATTAAAACAAATATATATACATAGATATATGTTATATTGCAATAAATGTGTATCTAGTATATGGAAATTTAGCTAATATACATGTACTGTTTCATCGATAAACATATTTGATTGCCTTAATTATGTTTTGGCATGCCTATTACCACTAACAGATTATGTTAGTTTATATCTGAAAATGAAATTTCGATCTGGATTTGATGATATATTTTAGTTATCCCTTATAAGATACTGAACGTCATTAATTTTCTAGTTTGCGTTTCAATAAAAAAGTACTCATATATGATGTGAAAGAAGTTAGTCCAAATAAAATGGTAACGTCTGACGTACGTCTATGTGTTTCTGAAATTCGAGAAATTTTAATTTATGAATGACGAGATAAACTGACTAAAAATCAAAATAATAAAAAATGTTGCATACGATGACAATTTTATAGCTTTATCAAAATTTCACTGTGACTATCCACACGTTAACCTGTGGATAATTTTAGAAATTACCCACACGTGAAACGTGATTCGCTCAAATAATAAGTTTGACCATATTTAAGCATGAGCTCTAGTAGCCGCGTGACATAGTAGCCCGCCAGTGGTGCAGTGGGGCCGGGGATCGAATCTCATATAGCTTTTTAATTTTTTTTTAAACACATGCTATATTTAGGTAGTCAAGATTTCTTTTAATAAAATAAATATTTTTTTATTTTAGATAACCAAATTTAATGTTTTAACGTGTGGGTAAGTTCTGAAATTATCCACAGGTTAACGTGTGTAGTTTTAGAGAAAAATTGGTTATTTTTTAGTTTTATCATCTTTTGCACTAATTTTACAGAAATATTAATAATTTTATAGCAACTTTGGCATTTATTTTATGGAGATACAAATAATTTGATGAATGTTTATTAAAAGACGTGCTATAGCAATATTTTTAATTTTAGCATTATAAAAAAAAAAGGTTGTGTCGCCCCAAAACTTTCCCGACGAGTATCCACAAATACTTTTTCAGATATTTAATGTTAAAGTTTCAAATTTTGACATTTTTTATTTTTGACAGGTGAGAGTTGGAGAAATAAATTTGAGTGTTCTGAATAGAGTTCTTTAAGGGCTTTCAAATGACATATTGCATGTAAAATTCCATGAGATATTGCATCTGTCATTTTTTGATAGTGACACTTCCGTTTGATAGATGTCGTACAAAAACTAATGGATTCTTTCGACGAGTAACCCAAACCTCTATACCAAATTTCAGCTCAAACGGATTAAACGTGTGGCCTCTATCGTGGAAGAATACACACATACATACACACACATAGACAGACAGACTTCCATCTGGAAATGGTCTTAATCGTCTCAGAGGGGCCGAAAATGGATATTTCAGTTTTTATCTCAAAAATTTTTTTTAGCTCGTTCACAATACTTTCCCTTCTAGGAGGTGGGTCGGGAAAGTAATTCTTGCAATAATTTTATAG
Organism: Neocrepidodera transversa; assembly: GCA_963243735.1. Classification (NCBI taxonomy): domain Eukaryota; kingdom Metazoa; phylum Arthropoda; class Insecta; order Coleoptera; family Chrysomelidae; genus Neocrepidodera; species Neocrepidodera transversa. The sequence continues at coordinate 30,417,465 of OY725339.1, forward strand.
ATGTTGATAATTTTATTGCAATTTTTGACACTATTTTATATAAATGCAATTTTATAGCTCTCTTTTAATATTTTATAGCAATTTTGGCAATCACTTTATATTTTAATGCAATTTTTTAATTTTTGAATTTTTAGCAGCTTTTGAACTAATTTTATGGAAACAATAGCAAATTTATTGCAGCTTTGACATTTATTTTATAGAAATAAATTCAATTTAATAGATTTTTTTTATTTTATCATTAAAGAAAAATTTTTACATTTATTTTATAAAAATACATTTGATATCGACTTTAGCAAATATTTTATTAAAACAAATGCAATTTAATAGAGATTTTTTAAGTTTGTCACTATTGAAAAAATTTTACACTTAATTTATAGAAATAAATTTTATAGCCACTTTGACATTTAGTTTATAAAAATAAAAGCAATTTTATATCAATATTTTATAAATATTTTGACAATTTTACAGCATTTATTTTATAGAAATAAAGGCACTTTAATAGCAATTTTTTAATTCTGTCAATATTTAAAAATGTTTTTGCACTAATTTTATAAACATCATGGCATTAAAAATTTAACTTGTGAAAATATTTTTTCCAAATAATTTTATCGCAATTTTGACATTTAATATTATATAAAGTAAAGAAATTTTAAAGCGAATTTTTAATTTTCGCATTATTAGAAACTTTTGCACTAATTTTATAGATACGTTTATTATTTTATAGCAACTTTCCCAATTACTTTATAAAAATAAAGAAAATGTTATAGCGATTATTAAATTTTAGCATTTTTTGTAACTTTTGCAAGAATTTTATAGATATATTTACCATTTTATAACCATTATTTTATAAAAATAAAAGTGATTTTATACCTAATGATTTTGTTAATTTTTGCATTTTTGTATTAGTTTTAAGGCCAATTTTATAGTAACTTTGGCAAGATTTTTAGAAATAAAAGTAAGTTTTCAGCAATTTTTTAATTTTAGTTCTTTTAGCAACATTATCACTTATTTTAAAGAAATTGTAGCGACTCTGGTATTTATTTTTTTATCATTATTGGCAAATTCGATTGCAATTTGTGAATTTATGTATAGAAATACATTTTATATGAACGTTCTCATTTAATGTAAAATTAGAAGCAATTTTGTAACAATTTTTTAAATAAAGTATTAGAATATTTTATAGTAATTTTATAGATATGATGACAATTTTATAGCAATTTTTTCTATTATTTTATACAAATAAAGACAATTTTATTAGGTTTTTATTTAAACATTTTTATCAGATTTTGCACTAATTTTATAGAAATTACAGTAATTTGATAGATACTTTAGCATCTGATTTTATATAAATAAAGGCAATTTAATGGCAAATTGTCAATATTGACAATTTTTTATAGATTCGATAGCATTTTTATTGCAACTTATATAGAAATAATAGCAACTTAGACATTTATATATAAGCAATTAGGGAGCAAGCAAAGCGAGTTTCCCTTATAAGATTGTAGTGTGTCCGTCCGTCTGTCCGTCCGTCCGTTCATCCGTCCGTAGTTGTCGCGATATCTTGCAAACGGGTTGACCGATTGCTTTCGGATTTTTCTCTATGTATTTGTTATAACAGGCTTTAGCTACCTGTAAATTTTTTTAATTCCAGTATAAAACAGGGAGGGTCCACGCCTACAAAACTGTAAAAAACACCATACAGAATCGGTTTATTTTGAGTGTCAATGGACGTAGCTTCGCCCCTTTTAACTCAGGGTTACCAAAAACGCATCCGGCGATGCCCAAATGTATGACGATGTCAAAAAAAAATATCCGCTGAAAGCAAATCAAACCGTTTTACTGATACTGGATAATTAACGACAAATTTCAATCAGAATGCAAATAATTTGAATGCGCCGTTTGATCGAAAAATAAAAAAAAAACAGGAAGAAATAGTAGAAAATTGCAAAAAAAATAGAAAAAAATTGAGAAAATAGAAAAAAATTGAAAAAAATAGAAAAAATAGAAATAAATAGAAAAAAATAGAAAAAAACAGAAAAAAATAGCAAAAATGGAAAAAAATAGAAAAAAATAGAAAAAATAAAAAAATCCAAAAATAGAGGAAGAATAGGAAAATATAGGAAAAATACAATGAGATTGAAAAAATAGTAAAAAATATGAAAATATAAATACAAAAAAATAGAAAGAAATAGAAGAAAATGGGAAAACAAGAAAAAATTAGGAAAATATATTATTTTTATATTTTTTCTTTGGCTCGCTCCCTTTTTAGATTCGTCCCCTTCCGCTTGCTTGTTTTATATATATATGATGACAGTGTAATAGCAACTTTGGCAATTATTTTATATAAATAAATGCAATTTCATTTTTTTTTTAGTTTTAACATTTTAAGCAACTTTTGCACTAATTTTATAGAAATTATGACGACTCTGCAACAACTTTGACATTTATTTTATACAAAGACATTTAAACAGAATTTTTTCAATTTTATCATAACTGGTAAAATTTTTATAGACAACATAGTACCAATTTTGTTCAAATTTAGTGACAGAAATAGAGCGAAGCGAGGTTCTTTCCTTAGTAATTATTTGTTTACCCCTTTTTTCTTATTCTTGTTTTTTATCTGCATTTTTATTTTTCCCCAATTTTTATCAAATTTGTGCTTATTGCAGTTACTTTTATCGTACGTACAATTAATATTTGTTGTACCACTTTTTTCCCTATTTATTTTTACTATGTGTTATGCCCCAATTAATTATTTGTTTCTAACTCATTTTTTACAACTATTATTTTTGCCTTATTTTTTAACTAGTGTTTTTTCGCCTACTTTTTCTCCTTTTTTACTACTATTATTTTTCCTTTTTTGTCAAACTTTTTCGCTTTCCTCCTTTTTTTCAACTATTATAGTTTGTCCCATTTTTCCACTCATTTTTTTGACAACAGTTATTTTACCACCAATTTGTTTTTTAAAAATTTGATCCACTTTTTCCTCCTATATATTTTTCTCTTTTTTTGCTAATAATTTTTTCCTAATTTTCCTTTTTGCCCTCTTGTTTTCATTGTTTTTCATTTTTCGCCATTTTTCAATTTTTTTTTTGTAATTTTTTTCCCTTTTTTATTTTTCCATAGTTTTTTCTTTTATTTCAACGAAACTAACCTAATTTATTCTTTTCTAAGCTGTTCTTATTCATTTTTCTCTCCATTTTTCCCTTGTTCCTCTTTCTTTCCCTTTTTCCCTATTTTTCCCATTTTATTCCAATTTTCTCCTTTTATTCCATTTTTACATCTTTTTCTTTTCGATATACTTTTTTTTCTCTCCCACAATCTTACTAACGAAGATACATCACTGATCTTCCTCTTGTCTGTATTTTACTTTGTCTAGATTTTACGAAACTTTTAGAAACTGAACGTTTTAATTTTACTGCTTTATAGTTATCTTTTTCTAAATTAAGTTTCTCAAATGCTATTTTTTTTGTTTATTGCAAAAAGTATTCTATTTGAAAGGATGTTGCACTATGGCAGATAGCTACCATCTACCAATGGGACACGGTATCACTTATTACTTGGGAAAAAGATTCCACCTATGTAATAAGCGCCAGTACAAACTGGAACCGACAGAGAGCCCATATTTCTAAAGGGCAATGAAACTCCAAACAAGCTTTAAAAATACTTGTAAATTTTGAGAATTTGATTCCTGTGCATCCAGGCCGTATACCGGACAGCTGTTTTGTCCTTAAAGGACTCATCAGCTCTATTTAAATTTTCATCGTTTACGAATACAGTTTCAGTTAGAAATTGTTCTCTATTTTTTTCCATGTATTATTTAATTTCTTTTGGTTACTCCTGTATCATTTCCAATTTAAATCTTTAACTGTTATGTCTTTTCCAACGAGTTTAACGTTAACGTGTTTATCCATTGTTGATATGATTTAATCAGTATTCCTTCCACTTTAACGTTATCTATCTTTCCTTTCATTTAAAAACAGAACTTTATTGAAATAAATCCAATAAGCAGAGATTTTAGAATAAACATAATAATAGAAATGTAAAATATTTCTGATTAATTTACATCTAGTATCATATAACAATGAATTTCGCATTGTTCTGCAGCTAATAAATAATATTTGTAAAGCGGAAATTGTACATACATATATGTCATGTTGAAATAGGAACGGCCAAAGTTAATTATGGCAATTATATAAATGAGTTTGGTATGCATGCAGTGCATGACGTTAAATTGGTTCTCACCTATGTATTTAAATGTATTCGCATAAAGCGATCCCAGTTAAGATTATAGTTAGAATTTATATGTAATGGCTTTGTTTGTGTTGGTGCTAATAGAGTTAAAATGGTTTAGACATTTTGACGACATTTTAGAATAAAATAGTATTTTTATAATTATTTTTGTTTTATATTTGTTAATTTTATAAGTAAAATGAATTTAAGGATAGCAGATATTTAAAAAAAATGATTACAGGCCTACAACAGATTTGCAACAAAGTTACTTTCCGTCTACCTTTTGAGATAGGTCAAGCCAAGCTGAAGAAAGCGAAGCAATTTCAATTGTACCGGAGTCCAGAACCGTCAATCCGACCGTCGCCAACCTGGAAGGCCGTCTGACACCGCCGAGTAAAACCTTGTTGCATACCTTCCTCTGGATTTGATTTTAGTAATTGAATAAATGGTTTTTATTTACAAGATTTCTTTTTTTTTTATTTGGTTGTAAGTTGTAACATTGTAGCAGAAGATAATCTAGTGGAGCAAGTAAAGACCGCCTTTCTGGCTCCCAGTGATTTTGATTGATACCACAACGACCCCTGGAGTATTTTCTTTCTCTGCTGAAGCTGCCCGAGCAAGTGACTTTTATACTGTAAACGAAAGGTGGCGCCCGACGCAATCCGAAATCTGGACTAAGGCGCCAAAAGACCGTTTGAAGACGCGAAGAACGTTACAAATTATATTTCTTTTAAATAGTTTAAGATCTGTTTTGTTTTCATGTTTTTGTAAATTCGGGTCGTTTTAATCATTGCTTTTTTTATGCCTTCTGAATGTTTGACATAACACTAACAAACTAATTCAGAATTTTACCGTCCAATCCCTTTAACATCTGCAATATCCTTTATGTCTAACCTCGTTCATTATAGCTATTCAACTATAATCTTGGTAACAGCAAACTAGTTACACTTTTTGTACAACTACAAAAAATGAATGTTGCCGTCATACAATATAACAATATAAGCAACAAAAGTGGAAAAATTGGAGCAAAAAAAAAACAAAAAGAAAGACCAGATGTGTCGTGAGACACCCGGTTGAAACGAAATTCTGTTTGCTATATATTATGTGTTAAATATCATGGTTGTAACGTACTATAGCAAAAGTGTCGTGACGGTCTAAGTATTACACTTTTTTTTGGCCTAGTTCTAATTTGACAAGTGTCTGGAGTGTAACGATAAGGAACTTACAAATATTTTAATTTTTGGAACATACTATATACAACTAACAACGGTTTTTATTTTTTGGACATACTGTGTATATTTTACAGAAATGTTCATTTTTGAGACATTCCGTATATAATTTACAACCACTTTTATTTTTGGCACATACTGTATACGCTGTACAATTTTTAATTTTTGGACAAACTGTATACAATTTGAAAAATTTCCATTTTTTTGGACAAACTGTATAAAACTTAGAAAAATTTCCATTTTTGGTACATACTGTATGCAATCATTTTCATTTTGGGGACATACTATATACGCTGTATAAGAATTTTTATTTTTGGAAACAGCCTAGTGACACCCTGTGTACAACTTACAAAAATTTCAACTTTTGGAAAATGCTATATACACCCTACAAAAATTTTCATTTGTTGGAAATACTCTATACACAATAGAAATTAAAAAAAATCTTAACTTGGGACATACTATATACAACTTACATAGATTTTCATTTTCGGTAAATAATATATCTAACTTCCAAATTTTTTTTTTTGAAAAAACTCATATACAACTCAATTTTGGGACATACTGTATACAATTTATAAGATTTTTCTGAAAAATGTCGCCTCGTTTTTATAATGAACATTCAACAAGTAGTGAAAAGTGGGGCAAAAAAGTGGGACAAAAACAAAACAAAAACAAAAAAGTGGGGCAAAAAAAAGGGGATAAAACAATAGTTGAAAACAAAAGAGAGAAAAAGTGGGACAAAAACAAAAGTGGAAAGATAGATTTTTAACTCTTTGCTAACATGGATAAAAAAAAAACAAAAAAGTGGGTAAACGTGGGAAAAAGTGTCACAAAAAAACTGTGTAAAAGTGGATCAAAAAAATGGGGGGGGGGGAATTAATATTGCCGTTACACTATAAAACTTCATAATAAAATTATAAATATCCATATAGTTTCTGGAATTGAATTTTGACTTTTCGTAAACACAGAAACAACAAACAAAAAAAAATGTGGGAAACGTGGGGCAAAAAAAACTGGAGAAAAGCGGGAAAAATCATGCGTAGTATAAATTGCATATTAGTATCTAACTTCATTATTAGTGATCCGATTTTCGTGCTATGAACGGTATTGTATTTTAAAATATTTAAACAACAAAAATTAAGCTCAGTAGCAGTAACAAAATGGTAGTAGTACTTAACTTCCTTATTATGATAAAGTGTGCGGCCACGTAAAAAAAAATATTATATAACTTTTGAAAACTTACCTTTAACGTTAATATTTTTGTACTTAAATTGGTTAACTAATGTAGTTTATAATCCGAAGATGCAATTTAGGAAATATTAATAACAATAAGAATTATATGTAAAATAAAAAAAATCACTTTGTGTGTTATTGCCAACAACTGTGGGAAATTGGAAAATAGCGGTAACCTATATCGGACCTAAAAAAATAGATATCAAAAGGTGATACTACTTGTATTTGTGTTTAATTTCGAAGAAAAAAATTATATAAGCTATAAACTATAATACCAAGTAATAGAAAATGGAAAACAAAGTAAAATGCAAACATTAGTTGTGCATGGGTTGGCAGTCATCACAATGTAACCTGCTTGTGTGTCCCAACCGCTGCAGTCTGCATGTGACCATTCAGAACAGATAACACACCGGTACCACATTTCGTTGTCCTTTCCATAATCATTGCACACCAAACATCTATATTCCTCTACATATTCATCCTCATTGTCACACTACTTCAGAATCTGACGATCTCGATTGCCTTTTGTGCATTGTTCCTTTTTTCATTAAAATTTTCTTACCCTTTTTTTGTACTACCTTGGATCTTTCTTTTTTCCTTATGCTCTTTCTTTGTTTGTTTCACTATCTTTTTTTGTCCCCTCTTTTCTAACTCTTTCTTCATAGGCGTAGATGTAATTACTTTTGCATGTTATTTTTGTCGACCTTTGTTGAGTTTACTGATGGCTAAGGTCCTGGAAAAAACTTTCGGAATTGTATAATTTCTAAAAAAAAAAGAGGGTTTACTAGGACCGGAAAGATCAGCAGAAGTAAAAGGTACAAGAGAGGTCGAAGCTACTAGCAGAACTGAAAGGTCCAGCAGAAGTGGATGGACCAGCAGAAGTGGAAGGACCAGCAGAAGTGGCAGGTTCAAGTTGAAGCTGCAGCAAAAGTGGACGATTCAGCAACATGTTTGGTGTTCATTGATAGATCAGCTTCGTTGTCTTATATACCAAATGTATTTTGTTCCATCAGCAGAGTGGAAGGTAAAAAATCTTGTGGTGTAAATATATTTAGATTTGGGGGATACATTCCGACTGATTTAAATCTGAATCTGGATTAGTAGCAGACATTGTACAATAGGCTTTATTGAATAATACAGTAATGTCATATTCCATGATGTTTTTCATTAGGTGAGTTTTCATAAACAAATTACATTCATTTCGATACTGTACTTTAGGAGGCCCATAAAAGACAACATCCATGGGTTGAATTCTGCGTAAGCTGTGGGGTGGAATAGAAAGCATCGCAATATAATTTTCTTTACAAAATTCATAAGATTTTATAGAAATATGACTTGAATGGTTATCGACTATAAGAAGAGCAGGGGCCTCTTTGGATGGGACTGTAAATTTTTTTAAATCAGTCAACCATTCAAATAAAATGTGTTTATAGATCCAACCTCTATTGGAATATCTGTATAGACCATCAGGTTGTCCATATTTTTCTAATTGAGGGGACAGTCTTTTTCGTGGATAAATGAACATTCGAGAAAAATGTCCTTCTGCTGCATTTAAAGCACACATAAATGTTACATGCCGACCTTTTTGTCCACTGGTAACGAAACGAACCCTTCTTTGCCCGTTGGTTGCTAATATTTTTCCGGGATCTCGCACGGTTGTAGTAGCGGTTTTATTAGCGTTGTATATTTTGCTTGGAGCAAAGTTATGTATTTCCATCAAGTCCGTCAATAATTCGAAAAATGTCTATTTCTTCCGTATTGATACTGTAAGCCTATTTAATAATCACTATTGTCTTGCTAATCCAGAATTTCTTAATAACATTGCGTTTTATTTTAATTTTTTCGGCAAATGCTAATCTCCTTAATTTTCTTTTATTCGGTAAAATATAGGTGCCAAATATTTAATTTAAGTAGCCACCTCCGATTCCTGATTTTCAGAAAGAGGGTTTCTGCAAAATTTGGGTGCTTCTAATTTATTTGTCTTTATCAGTTCTTGAAGACTTGAAATTGGTATTTTATATTGTAATGCAGCTTTTCTTATGGAAGTTCCCCTGCTAATACATGAATAGCATTTTCTAGATTTTCTTTGGACCATTCAGCTTTTTTGTAACCCGTTTTCGAATCCTGATCATCTAAAAGAATTTAAAATAATGTCCATATAGTTTTATGGTTTCAAATGGCGGTCACTTGACCTTCATTGTCCTCCCTAAATGACCGCCACTATCTCAATTTACAAAATATTTTCAAAATCATTTTAATAAATAAAAAAAAAATATTTGATAATGCGAATACATAATTGAAAGAAAAACATCTGCCTTTAAAGATAATTACCAAAAAATAACATTAAAATAACATATGAATGCCAATATTGCTTATTTCGCTTACCGTGACTCTTACAACGCCGTGTACACCAAAATTAAAATGAAACTCACGATCTAAACTACCCCCTTATTTGCACACTTTACCCTAATAATCCGATCTTCGTGCGAGAAATAGTATTGTATTTTTAAGATCGTCAGTATCAGTGATCTTAGGGAATTAACGTCTATTTTCATTATTGTTGGTACAATTTTAATGAAACAACGCCATTTTATTTAGAAGAGCTTGTACATTAAATTTGTATCATGCAATCAATAATATGGACCATAATTTGACATAGTTAGGACTAAGGGGTAAAGGAATTGAATTTTTCATGGGACTGAATTTAGGGATCAGGATTGCTCGTAATTTACATACTAAGTAAGATGGAAATCACTAAATATATTGTAAAAAATGTACCAAAAGATTAAACTGCGATAAGAAAAGTGTTGACCCAATGCCAATAAAAGTAACCAATTTAAAATGTCAAAATAACATAATAAACTATCTACAGCAAACTTTATAAATATTGTTCTAAACCCATACATGCTGGGTATCAAATTAAATGATTTCGTCTGCTGATTTTAAAGATATCGTCAGATAAATTTTTTTAGCTCGTTACTAGCCCGATATTCTTCCCAAAATATATCACGGGTACATTTAAACCTGAGGTGTGCGAGAAAGTTAAAAATATGATGATAATTGGAAGGAAAATTGGACTGATAATAACGGAGATAGACGTTAATGTCTATTTGACAATGATGATTATTGATGAGTATGTATAATTTACGTCACGTTAATCCCGTTCATATTTGACCACTTAAAATTGAGATAGATAATAAACATATTTAAATATCTTGTTGGGATCAATGAATGGACTTTTATCCCCTTAACGTATCTTTTAAGTGTATGTTTATTGCACCATAAATTTGCAGTTGGACACGAAATCGAGAGTTGCAATTTTTTATGATTGTACGAACATAACGACAATTTTTTTCGCTATAATTAAGTCATATATTTATCTTTAATCTTCTACTATGACATATGTCAAATGCCAGAGTTTCACACTTAAAACAATTTAACAATTTCCAACGTTACCAAATCTATATTTCAAATATTCCTATATTTAGTGTCGTTTAGTAGCTTCTATTCTACATTGGTAATTCTCTAATTGGAAAAACGGCAATGTCTTTGTTGTAATTTCGAGTTTTTTCTGCGAAAACTTTAAAATGTGCCCACTCGAATCAATAGAAAGTATCATAACCAAATCGCTTAGCTAGACCCTACTAAAACTTGTTTAAGTGCAATAGAGTTCAGTTAAGTATAGGGTTGGTTTGTATTTAGTAGTATTTTTTTTTTTTAATTTAATTTGTTACGAAAATTAATTTGATGCAAATAAAATGTGGAAAAAAAAACAAAATTTACTACTAAATACAAACAGCCACTATAATTATCTGAATTTTATTCCACCAGAAGAAGTTTTTTTTTAATTAGTTTACGATTATACATAGTGGATCATTTGGCAACAATGCGGAACCCATCCTATGGACAATCACTTAATTTTTCAAAGCTCGACATGTAATTATTAGAAGTTAAATAAATTAACAATTACAGATAAAAAATCATACATAACGTTCAATATTTTAAAACTAATTAAAATTATTTTTTGAGAAATAAAACGAAAAGAGAAAAAAATTTTATTTGTTGATCGATGGGGAAAAGTGGAACAAAAAATGTGGCAAAAAATAAAAATGCAGGAAAAAACACAAGTGAAAAATAACTGGAGAAAATGGGATAAAAAACCAGAATGAGAGAAAAATTGGAAAAAGAATGAATCAGGCTAAAAACCAGAATGAGAATAAAAAGAGGAGAAACAAAAATTATTCAAAGATAAACATCGCTTCGATCGGTTTCCCCACCTACACTTCCCCCTCAAAAAAATACGAAAAGAACTATTTGAAATGAAAATTACAGTCTAGCACCCGGAAAAAGAACAAATAAATGCAAATTATTTAAAACGAAAAAAAATATACAATAATAATACACATAAACAACAGGGTTTTTTTTTAATGAGAGGTATTCATTTCATTTTTGACCTCGATTTTTTTTAAATCCGTCCAATATTCCCTTAAAATGTCCCCGTGAGACATAATAAGCCATCAAATTCCTTCTGGAATAGCCCGAATTAGATTTAATTTAAAGGAAATCCCCTGTATGACGAATCGGGTGGAAATCCGTTGACTACCACTCTCTTCGAACCCCGCTGTGGGATTCAAAGAGAGAGGACGGCAACGGATTGAACGCGATTCGTCATACAGGGGATTCCCTTTAAATTTAATTTAATTTTGGCCATTAGTCAAGGAATTTGATAGAGTATTAGTATTACGGGGACATTTTAAGGGTATACCAGAAGAATTTAAAAAAAAAATTGACGCAAAAATGAAATGAATATTTCCAATTATAATTAATGAAACAATATTCGAAAAAGATATATAAAAATATAGATTGCGTTTTTTTATTTATAAGACCTTTTAAATGAAATATCACAAGACATTAGAAAAAATGATAACGGTTCGGTGCAGCCATTTAAATTAATTAACTAATTAAAATATTATGACTCGTTTAATAGATTCAATTATACGTAACGCCACTGGATGTGATTGCTTTATTAAAGAAAATTTTTGCTTTTATTATGATTTATTTAGGTGTAAAAATTGAATGTAAGTAACTTTATACATTACCTACGCCCTTGTCCTTGAGTCGCGTTAATTAATTTTTTTCCGGCAGTTAGGAAATAATTAAAAAAATGCGCGTTCCATTTTATGTATCAATTTGGCATTGAAATTGTTGCATTTCCGCAACGATGATTTTTAAACTTAGAAATGTATTTATTATATTTGCCGAAGGTCCCATGAACTAGTATGTGGTTACTGTGTTTTTTGTATGCTACTATTTTTGTTCCATTGGTAAGTCCCTAAACAAATATTTATTAAAAACAAATAATATTTCTATTAATTTAAGTGAATGGAAATAGTTGCAGCTAATTTTAAATTTTGTAAATAATGTCTCTAATTTAAAATTTAAATAATTAAAAAAAACACACTATATTTATTTTCGCCAGAGGCGTACAAAAGGCGCGACGGGCTGCATCATTGGTCCGTCAAATTCTAGGAAGTTTGTATTTATTTTTCCTCATTGTATATATCAAAATTATAAATTGCTTAATTGATTTAAAATTATTAAAAAAAAAAGATTTTTATGTCATGCAATTATTTTAATCAATTTTAATTTTCCGATTTATTAAAAATATATAACTATTATATATAATTGTTATTAATTAATTCTAGAGCTATTGTTTGTTTAATTTTATGATTACATTCAAACATAAAATTATGGTGTATGGAAAAATAAAATATCGTAATTTTAATTTAATACATAATTTAACAATTTAAATTAAAATAATGGGTTTTTTTCAGTTGTATGGAACTTTACAAAATGTTACAGATACATATAAAAAATTTTTTTTTTTGCTAATAAGAGATTTTTAACAGTACAAATTATTTTTTATAGAGATTTTCTCAAAAAAAAAGTTTCAACAGCACAAAAGGTTCCTCAAAGTTGATGTTTTTTTTTAAGAGGCTTTGTTTGAAATAACAGTTCTTTAAAATTTAATAATAAATATACACACAACTAAATTTATTTATATTTCTAAAAAAATCTTTTCTCATAAAACACTCATAATTTCGTTTTTAGAAATACGGGGTGATTCCATATACATTTGTTTGTTTGTATTTCGGGTACTAGCATCATACAAACTTATTATAATTAATATAAATATAGTTACATAACTAAATAAATAAGTAGTTTTTTCCCGTTAAGGAATCATCATCATCAGATTCCTCATTTCCCACAGGAATAATAATAGATTCTATTGTTTCCTTTATTAACATTAGTACTTTGCACCGGAGAGAAAATTCGACTTCTGTAATTTTTTCCCGGTTTCAGAAAAAACCGGTTATTTTAAAGTACCTGGCCATGAGATAACAGATGGTGCTGCCACCTATTGTCACATATTTATGGTATTTATCGGAACTCCGCCATTTTCCGTCCACAATTATTATCATTAAATATTTTAGGTGCAGTCATTGAAAGACAAATACTCATGATTGTGTCCATGCGTCGTTAATGTTAGAGTAGGTTTTTTTCTAATTATTTACAACAAAAATGGAAAAAAAAATAAAATTACTATTCAAATCTAACTGGGGTTAATCATTATCTAATAAAAAATTGCATTTATTTTTGCATTTATTTCCCAAAAAAATAATTATTTTTATGTTGTATTTGTCTCCAAATTGGGAGTATTTGTCTCTCAATTCCTAATATTTTGAGAATCTTTCTTATTGTGCAATTAAATAGTTATTTAACGAACAAGTGAATTAATAAAGGTGATAAACAATCGAGATAACATTTTATTTTAGAAATTCTCAATCACTGTTTACCGGTTCCATGACAGTTGCTTACTAGAATAATGCGCACGTGATAATTCCCCACAGACAATTGCCCACAAGTAGAAAGGCCCACACGAAATTTGCCCACATAGAAATTTGCTCACATGGATAATTCCTCACAATAAATTTGCTCACATTGATATTTGCTCACAATGATATTTGCTCACAGAGAAAATTTATTGGTAATTATTCAATAGTTATTGAGTTTATACAAAAGCAATTATAGAAATATTTTTTTACAAAGTTTAATTAAATTCTATTCTAAACGTCTCTTATATTTCTAATTTTTTTTTTTTTCAAAATGAGCACAAATTTTATATACTTATATGTTTGCGTTCGGACACTTTAATTTGTTTAAAAATTACAAATATATTGTGAGGGATCCTAGCATTTTTAGATTACATAATGGGTTAAAAAACTATTTGGCTTGCCATACTCTTACATAAGGCAGGTTCTTTTGAAAGAAAAAAACGAAAATATTTGCGAAGATTTGCAAATTTGCAGTAATAAATGTAATAAAAAGAACAACAAAAATATTATTAATGTAATATTTTTTGCTTTATAGTAAATTTTAATGGATTATTATAAATAAAAATTTAATATTATATTGAGTATTCAAATAACTTATATACCTACCTAATATTTTCAGTCAATAATTTTGGACTTTTTTCTTACATCTTTTTAAAAAAATAATACTTTTCTCTGTGAGCCAATATCATTGTGAGGAAATATCATTGTGCGCAAATTTATTGTGAGGAATTATCTGTGTGAGCAAATTTCTATGTGGGCAAATTTCTTGTGGGCATTTCTACTTGTGGGCAATTTTCTGTGGGGAATTATCATGTGAGGATTATTCTAGTGGGGAAGTGTCCGGTCACCCTGTCATAAGAATTGTACTATCATTCATTTTCAAATACATTATATCTGCACCCCATTGTTTCGTAATACACCATATTGTTCTGACGTCACTGTGCGGTTGAAGGTCACTGCGCTAGAACCAAACAAACTTTTGGCTTATGGTAAATTGCATTGGTAGTTTTTTTATTCGTGTTATTTTTATTTCTGTGCAATTTTTAGAACATTGTAGTTGTTGAAATAAATATTGTTATAGTTATGTGTTATATTTATATAATTTTGTAATTTTGAATGATTGAGGTTAAATTTCAAATTACACTGAGGTATAATAATGTTTATCTTAACCACTAAAATGTCCCAAAAAACTGCACAAATTTAAAAAACACGAAATAAAATACTTTCAACGTAAACTTCTATAATAAAAACATTTGTTTAAATAAAATGCCATGACCGATCCAGCAAAATTGCCGTTTATGACGTTTTTAAAAATATGACTTATTATACATTTAAGGAGATTTAATATTTTTTGACATGTCGCAGATAAAATTTTGACATGATATTCAAGTTTAACGCCTGATAGAATGTTAAACCTAAGTATTTTATTTCCTTTTTTGTTTTTAGTCTTAGAACGGGGTAATTTGGGGTCTCTTGCAAAATTATACATTGAGGTTTCTCAGAAGAAAATCTAAAACCACTTTTGTCGCACCATTTATTAAGTTTATTTTTCTACAACCATTATTATGCAAAACACGCTTTTCTACACAAATTTTTATACGCAAAGCAGGTTTCTTTTTAGTCTTTTTGATATCCGTTGGAAAAGTAATAATTTAAGGTACGAAAAGTACACGCTATGGCACTTTTCCCCACGGAAATGTCAAACACAGCTATGACCTGTTTTTTTGAGAAGTTGCTGTTTTCCTTTCATTAATAAATGTGGTTGTAGAAAAATATTTTGTACAGCTTGTAGGCAAAGCACTTTTCCCACTGGCTAGGGGGAAAAGTGACGCTTTGCGCACTTTTTGTACAAACTACTATTCCATAAGAGTTTAATAAACCGAGATATTATTTAAGCTGTGTTATATTTTGTGATGTGGTGCACTCTCTATACATTCCATTTTTTATTTGTTGGATGAACATCTAGATAATCTATGATGTGACTTAGAAATTCCAAACGTTGAGAGTAAGTAAAAAATATTTACAATTTGGAATATCTGACAGAATGGTTTCCATTATAGCTCGAAAAATCCCAGGAGCTGAACGAATACCATATGTACTTTTAACGTTTGATTTTGGAAATGGTACTCTGAAACGTTTTGCGGTGAATGAATCTTAACCTCAATATCTAGTGTCATCGATTCTAAAAGTTTCACAGTTAGAGCAGTAGTTGTCAGAATATTTTTTTAAATACGAGAGGCCTCTCCTCCAATTAAAGTTAAAATCACCCCGTTGACTTAAAGAAACTCAGATTTATTACAAACTTTAGTTATATGATACATGTGCGACCTGACTAACTAGATAACTGATACCAGTCATATTTTCAGTGTACCAACCTTAAAACTAAAGGTGAGTTTTCTAATATTGGAATACTCACTACATAACAATTCCGAATGAAACAACAATCACAACGGAATCAATAAATATTACCTAATGTGGAGGTAATTGTAAAACATTGATAAGAAAGACATGGAAAATGCTCTTATTTGCTCCTTGATCAGCTGCTTACAGCTACGTCACTGACACTGTCCTATTGTCCTTCTCTACAAAAGGTTCGCATATATCGTTAAAATTAAATTTGATGCTGTGTTCATATTCATTGAGAACCGAAGCTGTATTAGTTGTAAGCATAATAAATGGGCAAATAGCTTTATTTTATGGTTCTTTTAATGACAGAATGACAGGAAGCTCCTTCATTTTGCGTGTGACCAACAACTAAATAGCGATGGTTGGTTACGGCATCTAGGAACATTGAAATTCTGTACTTTTTTTCCTTGGACTGCACAGTTGTCCGAATAAAATATAATTTTCAAGTCATCCAAATCAGCTTTAGTAGTTGTTTATTCCAAGTACTTTAGTAGACATGACCTAACTTCTACTGCAACTTTATTAGCTTCTCCTTCATGCCATACGTGATTGTATACATGGGCGACATTTTTCGGCCATTTGATGGCCATCATCATCAGCCCTATGATACAAATTTAGAATGTAGAACACAATAGGACATAGTAAAATGATTACTTACAGAATTGCAGACAAGCAAGCACAGCCTAAAAGTTTTTACAAAAAACAATGGTACCAAAAATATTGTGAAAACTTTAGTTATTTAGTTAAAGTTTTCACAATATTTTTCGTACCATTGTTTTTTGTAAAAACCTTTATGCTGTGCTTGCTTATATGCAATTCTGTAAGTAACCATTTTACTATTGTGTTCTACATTCTAAATTTGTATTTGAGTTTTATTATTCTCTTATAATAGAATGATGAAATGTTCCCGTTTGGAGTCGGCAATGATGATTGATGGTCGAAACAGGCAACTTTATGTAAGTTTCTAATATTTTATTCATTAGTTTTGTTTTCAGTCCGTGACTCAGATCTTTTCCTGATTATGCCTATGATGGCAACTTTAAGCATATCTTTTTCTTTAATACAATCTAATTTTTACAAATGGTTGATTGTATATTTGACCACTAATTTTATAGTCGTTATAGAGATCAGTCAGCGTTTTACCTCCTTCTGTATAATTATTGGTATTAGAAGTTCAGCAATAATGTCTCTCAACAGTTGAAATTGAAGCAAGCCAGTTACGAACTCTACTCATGAATTATTCAGAAAACTGTTGCTTTGTGTGTTTGTCCCTTTTATTCATGGTTATAAATTCCTTTCAAAATAGAAAGCATGATTGTAACTATGACCACGATTATTGCTATTATCAGCAAAAATTGAATTTTTTAGCACAATTGAGTTTACAAGAATTACAAGGTGAGCCCATAATCCGAACCTGTACTTGATTACCTCCAACGTTGTTATATTCTTGTCCGCTGTTTCTAAGGAAAATTTCTTTTATTTCTTTGCAACTGGGAACTGACTTTTTAGTTTTGGGTTTATCAACCTCTGTCTCTTCGGGTATTTGATTTTCCATATAAGCACTAGAGGTGAAGAGGATGATGCGTCATCGTCTGCAGACAAACAATGAGGGTCCGCGTCGGAGTCTTAGAGGTTAGAAAAGTGAGAGTAAAGTGACCTCGTACAAGACTTGCGTGAAGTGCTCGGTGAAAATATAACAAAACATTAAAGATGAACTACCTTTTACCTTTTCTGCTTCAGTGGGTTATATTTCTTCAGCGGAAATATTACCCATATTGGATTCATTTTCATTTTTTGACCCATGATTGGATTTTGGGAAGGAAAAATCTACTTTTCACTTACCATTACCCGTATCTTTTCTGTAAAAATAAATGTGAATGAATTCCCTGACAAAAATGTATTTAACAAGGAAAATTTGCACTCAAAATATAACTATTCATACCAAACTTTCGACCGGTTTATATTAAATTAGGAATAATTCATAACCCTGGTTAATCATTACCCGAGACAACATCAGTTCGGTTCTGGTGAAATGAGTTGACGCCATAATAAAAGGTAAATCACAGATACAAAAACATTTTATTTTAGTCGAAGTAGCACAATAAAATACGAAGTATAAAACACCTTCAGGTTCATTACTGGCACAACTCGAAAAATGTCAGTATTGCACGGAACTCATCAATCGTACGACTACACTAATAACGCTTGACTGAGAAATGCAACTAATGCCAGTATAGCAGGAAACAACCAGTCCAACCGAGAGAGAATCACAACGGTATAAGTGCCATCTGTCGGTACGTGTATAACTATTATTATGCCACTTTTGCAGACAATAAATTGGATCTTTTCAATACTGTTCGTAATATTAATTCAAATTTGTAAATTTTTAACTTGTGCCACTATAGCATACAGGCGAGAATATGATGTTAAACTGTTTATTACAATGGGGTGCTTGCAGACTTCTATTGAAGAGCATAGACCAGAATTTAGGATTTTTCCAGTGCCCTTAATTTTGAATATTAAATATATGTGTGACGTCTTAAGGAACGCTCCACTCACATTGAACCTACCTAATAGATCATTTACCTAAAATCATGCAAGCACCCCATTGGTAAACTACTTTTCTAAGAAAACTTAAACTTATAAAACACTATTATTTCACAAAATTTAGAGCTGCTTACAAGTGTTATTATTACTACTCTATACAGGTGAGGAAATCCTTTAAGAAGATTTGTTTCGAAAAATTTATACCTATTTTATAGAAACTATTATATAGATTCTTTATTGAAAATGTTATAAAAATTTTTTTGATGGCACAAAATGTTTCTTTAAAGAGATTTGTTTGAAAAAAAATTGTTACAGGTACAAATGTTGTATCAAAGTTCATTTTACTTTCCCGGACTCATCAAAGGGAAAGTATAGTGAACGAGCAAAAAAAATGAGATATCGATTGAATTATCCATTTTGAGGTCCCCCAAGAATATTGAAATAATTTCCTGAGTATGGTCTGTCTGTGTGTCTGTGTGTAATCTTCCACGATAACTGCGTAACCATCTGACCAATCAAGCTGAAATTTGGTATAAACGGACGGTGTGTGCTTCAAATGTGACCATTAGTTTTTGGTTTAAATTGGTAGAGTAGAAGGTTCTCAAGACCCACATTGATTGAAATCAGATGTAAGATGTTTTGTCTTTTTTTAAATTTTATGGACAAACAATACAGTTTAGTGCTAAATGTTGTAGAGCAAAGTTTTGGACGATAAAATTTTCTACAACTTTTATACTACACTTTTTCCGGAATTTGCGCCACTAAAGGACGCGCAAAAAATGTTTATGTAAGTTTTCCGTAGTTTTTCAAATTTTGTGGGCAAACAATGCTCTTTAGTTCAAAATTTTTTGATCCAAAGTTGTAGAGAACCAAATTTCCTTTAGCTTTTATGTTTAACATTTTTTCGAATTCCCATAGTTTCGCCGCTAGAGGGCGAAAAATATACACATTTAGGCTTTTTGCATTTTTTTTTATTTTGAAGACAAACAATAGACTTTAGTGCAAAATGTTCTAGTGCAAAGTTGTAGAGCATAAAATTCGCTACAAGTTTTGTATTAAACTTTTTCCAGAATTTCCAATAGTTTTCACTGATTTTAGGAGAGCTAATTGTAGCAGTGTGCTATATATTGTGCGCATGCGCCTGATTATGTTATATGAACATTGAAATATCAATTCGGTAGACGTATTTACCATCGGCTTACTATTTGAAATTTGTTCCCTAAATTAATGTAATGCTTAGTATATTGTAATTAAAATAATCCTATTCTCTACAGCTGCCACGGGAAAGTTCTGAGGTGACACAGTCGATTTTTTTTTAGGAAACAAATTTTTTTCACGGGATTTTTGTTATTACATTTTTTAAATAATTTTTTAAAGGGGTTTTGTTAAGATTCTTTATTACAAAATGTGTTTCAATTTTTTTTTTGATTTGTTATATAATTTTTTTTGAAAATGATTTTTTAATATATAATTGCATGTAAAAATGTGTAACAATGTCACTCATCTATTTTATTATCAATAAAATAAAAAATCTCAAAACGATTTATTTATATGTTAATAAAAATTCACACTACAATTGGTGACCTACTAACATATTTTAAACATCAGGCCCTTCAAACCGTAAACCGGAAACGAACATAGATTATATTTATTTTTCCTTTTAAAAATGACATCAGAAAATTTACATACCACACGAAACGCCAGATGAATAATCAATTCAGATTCAAACAAATTTCTAAACATAAATTACCATTTTTTTGGATACATCAACTAGATCTATGATTTAAATATATATAAAGTTAATTTTTATTCAGAGAAATTTTCAAAATTTCTATATAATTCATGGTTTTTTTAAATTTTTTTTAAAGAATAAGTTAATAATAGCCTTTCTCTTTCTGCAACAAAAAATTGTGGGTCACCAACATTCCTGCCGAAGTTTACCCGGAAACCTAAATCAAAAACTCAAGTAGGTCACTACTTAGGAGGTGACAACTAATATAAACTAAAAGGGCGCCGCCACATACAAGAGAAATATTAAAAACAATATTGGTCGTTACTAACTTACGTCGGGTAGTTAAATAGTTAAGTAGTTAACCCTTTAACTGCGGCTGTCGCATATACATGATTCG
Source organism: Neocrepidodera transversa (assembly GCA_963243735.1). Taxonomy (NCBI): domain Eukaryota; kingdom Metazoa; phylum Arthropoda; class Insecta; order Coleoptera; family Chrysomelidae; genus Neocrepidodera; species Neocrepidodera transversa. Next base: position 30,438,138 of record OY725339.1, read on the forward strand.
TAAAACATTTTTTTATAAGTTTACAAATTTTACAATTTTTGAAATTAATGTTTTCTTGAAACTTTTGACATTTTTGAAATATTTAAAATTCTTGAAATATTTGAAAAATTTTTACTTTTTGAAATTTTCGAAAAAAAATTGCAAAATTTCAAATTGTTCGAAATTTTTTCTATATTTTTCAAAATTTCCAATAATTTTTTAACGTTATTTGAAACTTTTGAAATGTTTTAAATATATTTATCTAGACGAATAATTTTATGTTTCTTGAAATTTTCGATATATTTTAGAAATTTTTGAATATTGTAACATTAACTTTTTTTTTAATTGCATTTCAAATTTTTCGAAATTTTTTATGTATTTTTGAAATTTTAGAATAGTTTTTTAATGTTTTTTGAAACTTTTGACATTTTCAAACTGGTTAAAATACTTGAAATTATTGAAAATTTTTTACTTTTGGAAATATTCGAAAAAATTTGCAAAATTTCAAGTTTTTCGAAATTGTTGATATATTTTTGAAATTTTCGAATAATTTTTGACCGTTTTTTGAAACGTTCGACATTTTTGACAGGATTAAAAATCTTGAAATTTTTATATTATTTGTTAATGGATTAATAATTTTGTTTTTTGAAATTTTCGATATATTTAAAAATATATGAATATTTTAACATTTTTACTTTAGAAATTTTAGGAAAAAAATGCAATTAAAATTTTTCGAAATTTTTGATTTATTTTGGTATATTTTTATTGAAATTTTCGATATATTTTAAAAATGTTTCAATATTTTGACATTTTTCATTTTGAAATTTTTGGAAAAAAAATCATATTTTCATTCATATTAATACATTTTTATGCATATCAAATTTTTCGAACTTTTTGATACATTTTTAAAATTTTTGAATAATTTTTTAATATTTTTTGAAACATTTGACATTTTTAAAATGTTTAAAATACTTGAAATTTTTGAACATTTTTTAATCTATACGAATATTTTTATATTTTTTGAAATCTTGTATATATTTCAGAAATTTTTGAATATTTTGACAATTTTACTTTTTGAATTTTCCAAAACAATTTCAAATTTTTCTAAATTTTTGAAATTTTCGATACTTTTAAAGGGTTAAACGTTTTGGAACAGATATACGATAAAAAAATAATTTCCCTATTTTATCTCTCTTTTTCAAGTTTTTTCTTAATTTTCCAAATATTTCCCTATTTTTCCATTTTTCCTGTTTTCCATTATTCCTATTTGTACCTGTTTTCCTCATTTTTCTCAAGTTTTCACTTTTTTCTCATAAGTTTTCATATTTATTCTCTAATTGCCCTGTTATTCCATTTTTTGTTATCTTTCCCAATTTTTCTTTTTTTTCCTATTTCCCACTATTTCTCCGATATTTCCCTACTTTTCCTTATTTTGCACTATTTTTTCCTATTTTGCTCTATTTTTTCACTATTTTTCCCAAAATTTGGCCCCATCTGTTTCTAGTTCTCAATATTTTTTACTACATTTATTTCCATATTCTCCTATTTTTCACTATTTTCACTATTGTTCTAAACCTTTCTAATTTTTTTTGTTTTCCATTAGTTTTTCCTACTTGTTTGTATTTGTACTTATTTTTCCCTATTTTTCTCTATTTTTTCCATATTTTCCCCCATTTCTCACTATTTTCTTTATTTTTCCTATTTTGTCCTGGTTTTCCTATATCTTTCTATTTTTTTCTGTTTTCCATTAGTTTTTCCATTTTCTTTATTTTTCCTTATTTTTCAGTATTCATCTGTATTTGTGCTCATTTTTCCTTATTTTGTCCTCTTATCCACATTTTCCCTACTGTTTTTTTCTATTTTAAAATTTTTGTTCCGATTTTTCACTTTTTATTCTCTAATTTTCCTATTTTTCCAAATTTTTACTTTCCCGGCCCCATCAAAGGGAAAGTAAGGTGAACGAGCAAAAAAAAATCGAGATATCGATGGAAATATCCATTTAGAGGTCCCCCAAGAAGATTAAAACCATTTCCAGCGTATGGTCTGTCCGTGTGTCTGTGTGTCTGTATGTTTGTGTGTCTGTGTGTACCACGATAACTGCCGAATCGTTTGACTAATCAAGCTGAAATTTCGTATGAAGGGTCGGTGTGTGCCTCGAATGCGACCATTAGTTTGTGGTCTATATTGGTACAGTAGAAGGTCCTCAAGACCGACATTGATTAAATACACATGTAAGAATTTTTTACTTTTTTAAATTTTATGGACAAACAATACTCTTTAGTGCAAAATGTTGTAGCACCAAGTTTTAGAGTATAAAATTCCCTACAACTTTTGTTTCAAACTTTTTCCAGAATTTTCAATAGTTGCGCCACTAGAGGGCGCGTAAAAAATGTGCATGTAGGTTTCTCTAGTTTTTCTTGATTTTGAGGACAAACAGTTCATTTTTAGTGCAAAATTTGGTGCAAAGTTATAAAGCATCAAATTTTCTTTAACTTTTGTATTTAACTTTTTTTCGAATTCCTCACAGTTTCGCCGCTAGATGGCGAGAAAAATACACATTTAGGATTTTCCATTTCTTTAAAATTGGAGGTAAATTATGCTCTTTAGTGCAAAATGTTTCAGTGCAAAGTTGTAAAGCATAAAATTCCCTACAACCATTGTATGAAAATTTTTCCCGAATTCCCAATAGTTTTCACACATGACATATTTATCATCGGCTCGCTATTTTTAATGTGTTCCATAAAGTAATGTAATGCTTAGTATTTTGTAATTAAAATAATAATATTAAATAATCTATTCTCTACGGTCGATCCGGGAAAGTTCTGTGGTGACACAGCCGATTTTTTTATAATTTTTTCTTGTTTACGAAATTTTGCATATCCTCCTGTTTTTCATTATTGTTTCCTATTTTTCCAAAAATTTTTGCTATTTTTTTAGTTTTTTCATATTTTTCCCAAATTTCCCTATTTTTTCTATTTTTAACTATTTTTCTCAAACCCTATTTTTACAAATTTTTTCTATTTATCCCAAATTTGCCTATTTTCTCTATTTTTTTTGCTATTTTCCCTATTTTCACTATTTTTCCAAAATTTCTATATTTTTCACTATTTTGCCCTATTTGTTTCTAGTTTCTCTATTTATTACTATTTTTGCATGTTTTTGTCCCATATTTCACGATTTTTCTCTATTTTCTCATTTTTTTTCCATATTAACCCCTATGGGGTATTTTTATTTTTTCCAAGTACTTCCTTTTACTGTAAAAATGATAGATAGTCACGACATTTATCGTAGGTTGATGGGATCCAATCGGACAAGCCGCAAGCCCGGTTGGAACCCATCAACCTACGATAGAAATCGTGACTTTTTATCATTTTTACAACAGTACATAGAAATACTTGGGGTATACAGAGTAGTTTTTTGTAGATTGATGTAGATCCCCACCGTTGTTGTCATCGAGGTCTGCTTGCAGTTTTGATGGATATATGTTTATTTTTGAGTCTGGGTGATAGCCTTTATTTCCTTTAATCTTACTTCCATAATTTTGGGACATTTTGGCAGGATTTTTTATCATGTTGAAGATACAACTAATGAAAGAGCAGATGTGTAGATAATGCATAATTTTTTTGAAAAAACTTTGGTTTTTAAATAATTTATTGATTCCCTTTTATGTTTACACTGTTTGCTTAAAGTATAATTTTTATTGTATATAATCATTTTTTTTTATTTTTAGTTTTCATTTTTTTCATATAATTCTAATAATAGTCACTATCATAATCTGTTGGTTTCTCTAAGCCAATAGTTCTGGTCCAACCAAAAAACCTGCATATTCGAGGAATAAAACACCAACTTTTAAGCCAATCGGTAACCTTATACAACGCTCCTTCTCTGAGATCAGCACATATAGGTTGCGCAGTGACAACACAGTCAAAATAATTTTTAAAATTATTACGTGTCGGAGTACAACCACCGTAAGGCCGATCTTGGCATTTTCCTTGGTACCAAGCAAAAACAATTCTTTTAGCATAACATTCTCTATATTCGGTACCCAAGGAACAATCTAAAAAAAATGCATATAAATCATATAAGAAATTAAAATTATTTTTTCTAACCTTGTTTTGAAAATTTCGTATTGACTTTTACTTGTATGACTTGCTCAGACACATCTTTGGACGAATCTGATTCCGACGATAAATAATTACAACTACATTGGTATAATAAAGTTACATACAACAACATGTTGAAAATCATTTCAGATAGAAATTGTTGTGTACTAATACTGTTAATATCAATAACCAACTCTAACTTGGAATTGAATTATATTTAAAATGCTTCAAATCGGTGTATTATATACCCAAACGATAAATTTTTATTATCTGTATTATTTTGATTAATTAGTTTTAATCCAATGAAAATACAGAGATCGATCTTTAATTAATTTTTATTAGTAACAATTTTTAATGGGTTCCAGTAATTTTTCCACGTGGCGGCCGTTTAAAAATTTCCACATTCAGATTATAACATGAAAATCATATTTTTACTGAATGGAAATTCATAATCTTCGACCCCAAAACCCACGTACCTATTTTTAATAGATTAGGAACTTAATCAATAAATCTCGTCCATTATCTTGAATTTATTAATTTTGACGAAAAAAGCATAATCTGTAACCCAAAAATAGAATCAGTTCATAATCACAAATCTTGTCTGCCATCTTCGAACCGACATTTTATTATTTTTCTAGATTGGTCTAGTTCTTTAACAAATTTTACAGATCTATAAAAAACCTCTCAAAAAAATTTACGAAAAGAAAACTATATCTTCAAGAAATTTTCTAGATCATTGGGAAACGTACTAGATCTTTAAGAATTGTTCTTAAAATATAAATATTTTTCTAATAAAATAAACTAATTTGTTTATCAACTTATATTCTCAAACCATCTGTTTTTTAATTAAAAAAAAAATAAAAAAAAATCTATCCAATATTTATTATAGACTAAATAAATTTGTTTTTTTTTGAGGAAAAATTGGAATAATTGGCCGATTAATTAAATGTCTATCTTCCTTTTTAGTCTTGAATTGCCTCGGGCGCCACAATTGATTTATAGTGTGAAGTCTACTTGCTCCGTGCAGCGCCAATAAAGAAATAACAATGCAGGAGGCGTTATAGTTTGACCAATCTTGTAGCGACCAGGAAAGCAAGCTTTACTTTCCTTGCTGGTGTAATACCTGAGTATTCGCCGTTTTGATAGTCATATTCCAACCGAAGCTCTAGTTAAATAAATAATACTACCAAGTAGAAACAAGATTGATTTTCCTTAATGTCCCTTAAATATAAACTATATTAGGCGGGAAATGAAAACAGGTATATAATGGGTCATAAACAACAGTCAAGCGAGCTGGGTATGTGGGGAAACTAAGCGAACGCGGCCGGTTCTCCGTACTAAAGGTGCGAATCACAATGTTCGAAAAGCGGTAAGCAGTGATACTATAGTGAAAATTTCACACCGCCATTTTTAAGCCAATCAGAGTCTATTTTTTTGTTTGGTTACCATGGTAACCCAAAAAATTTCCGGAAATTTTTATATCATATTATTAAATCGCTGCGAATACTAAATTCAACGATATATCACACTTGATTATTCCGCGACGTTTTGTCTCTTCGGGACCACCATCAACTTTATTTTTTAAATACAGACCTGTCTATTTTATTTAATAGTACTAAATCGCTTTGTCTACTACATTCAACGATAATAACACTTGATTATTCTGTGACGTTTTGCCCGATCAATGACATACGTGGTTTTACGTATTTTCTGAGGGGGAGACAACAATACACCTTCTAGTGATTCTAGACCTAGAGCATTACTAAGACACGATAGCATTTGTTATTGTAATATTTAATAAATAAATAATTAAATAGAATTTCCTGATATCTAAATGAAGTATACTTCGAATCACAGCAATGAATTTAAATAAAATAGATAGGTCCGTATTTAAAAAATAAAGTTCATTATGGCCCCGAAGAGCACGAAATAATCAAGTTTTCGTTGAATTTTGTATTCAAATCGATTTAATAATATTACTTAAAATAAGCAGGTCCGTATTTAAAAAGATAAAGTTGATAGTGGCCCCGAAGAGACGAAACGTCAGATTTAAAATTTAACTGTGGCAGTTTATAACGATGTTAGAATACAACAAAAACTTTTAATAAAGTTATTCCAAATTTTGTATAATAACCGAGCTTTGGCAAAAAAACGATTTTCAACAAATTCGGAACCAATAGGAATATTTTAGGTTTCAAAAAATCGTTTTGTCTATTTTTATATTTCGCACATTTTTCCCCATTTAACCGTCTTTCTAGCGTCTACCGTTTACGAGATAGCAATACTGTCTCTATTAAAAAGTAGCCACCCTGTATACATGATTCGTAAAACATTTTTTTATAAATTTACAAATTTTTACAAATGTTACAATTTTTGAAATTAATGTTTTTTTGAAACTTTTGACATTTTTGATATATTTAAAATTCGTGAAATATTTAAAAAAATTTTACTTTTTGAAATTTTCGAAAAAAATTGGAAAATTTCAAATTGTTCGAAATTTTGTCTATTTTTTTCAAAATTTCCAATAATTTTTTAACGTTATTTGAAACTGTTGAAATGTTTTAAATATATTTATCTAGACGAATAATTTTATGTTTCTATTATAGAAATTTTTGAATATTGTGACATTAACTTTTTTTTTAATCGCATTTCAAATTTTTCGAAATTGTTGATATATTTTTAAAATTTTCGAATAATTTTTGAACGTTTTTTGAAACGTTCGACATTTTTGAAAGGATTAAAATTCTTGAAATTTTTAAATTATTTGTAACTGGATTAATAATTTTGTTTCTTGAAATTTTCGATATATTTAAAAATATATGAATATTTTAACATTTTTACTTTAGAAATTTTCGGAAAAAATGCAATTAAAATTTTTCGAAATTTTTGATTTATTTTTGGTATATTTTTCTTGAAATTTTGGATATATTTTAAAAATGTTTCAATATTTTTACATTTTTGCATTTTGAAATTTTCGGAAAAAATCATATTTTTATGAATATCAATGCATTTTCATGCATATCAAATTTTTCGAACTTTTTGATACATTTTTGAAATTTGTGAATAATTTTTTAATATTTTTTGAAACATTTGACATTTTTGAAATGCTTAAAATACTTGAAATTTTTGAAAATTTTTTATTGTATACGAATATTTTTTGAAATCTTGTATATATTTTAGAAATTTTTGAATATTTTGACAATTTTACTTTTTGAAATTTTTGAATTTTCCAAAACAATTGCAAAATTTCAAATTTTTCTAAATTTTTGAAATTTTCGATACTTTTGAAATTATCGAAATTTTTGCATTTCTAGCTGTCAGTAGATAGAACGACCTTTAACTTTAAAGACGCAATAAGTAAAGGCAATGACGTTTAGAATAAAACTTTACAAGTTGATTTCTTATACAATTGTCACAATCTAAACGTCATTGTCATTAGTTACAGAACCGTTAAAGTTAAAGAACGTTCTATCTACTGACAGTAATCTTTTTATATTTTGACATTTTGAAATGTTTTGATACATTTCCGAATTTTTCGATTTTCTTACAACTCAGCTTTGGTTTTAAATTTTTGAAAATTGTAACAATTAAGTTTAATCATGTTTTATTTAAATTGAGTCAAAATTCAACCAATATTTTAATTTATTTTTCAATATTTTTGACTCTACGCTGTAAAATTTTACCCGCAGTTAAAGGGTTAAACGTTTTGGAACAGATATATGATAAAAAAGAAATTTCCCTATTTTATCTATCTTTTTAAAGTTTTTTCTTAATTTTCCAAATATTTCCCTATTTTTCCATTTTTCCTGTTTTCCATTATTTCTATTTGTACCTATTTTCCCCTATTTTCCTCATTTTTCTCCAGTTTTCACTTTTTTCTCATAAGTTTCCATATTTATTCTCTAATTGCTCTGTTGTTCCATATTTTATTTTATATTTCCCAATTTTTCTTTTTTTTCCTATTTCCCACTATTTCTCCGAAATTTCTCTACTTTTCCTTATTTTGCGCTATTTTTCCCAAAATTTAGCCCTACCCAGGTAGCAGTGTGACGTGTTAAAGACGTTGAATATTGGTCATTATTTACGTATATGAATGACGTGAAAAACACGTGATAAACAGGGTCATAAGTCACAGACCAATGACGTCTTTTTTTACGTAAAAATTACGTTTTTTTTTACGTATAATTAAACATCCATTTTGAGGTTATTTTAGATTTAAAAATTGTATTTTTTTACTATAAAAAACATAATATCCTCGGAATTCATAAAAGAAATAATTACACAAATTATATTCAAATACAGGATGTCCAACAGTAGTTTGACGATTTTTAAACTAAAATAACTTCGAATAAGATACGATAAAAGAGCGGTTTTGTCTGAATGCATTTTTTCCCATTCCCACTATATTTTTCATTAAACACATGCACACGGAGTATCCCATTTAAAAATAAAAATTCGCAGTGATTTCCGCTGTTTAACTGGATGGACAATTTACTTAAATTCATTTTTAGATTATTAAAGACGATTAGGTAGTCAAAACGGCACTCTTTCGAAGGTATTTCAGTTCAAAAATCTACACAATATTGTAAGACACCTGTATAATTTATTAGCAAAATGAAAACGCATTCTTATATAAATCTTAATTGATAGAAACATAAAAAATAAACTGAAAATATAATAACATGTTGAGCATTACTGAGAAGCTATAGGGGGGGTAGCCACTAAGAATGAACCACCACTAGTCCTCCTCCATCTTCTTCGACAAAGTCTATCACTTTTTACATTATTATTAGTCCTGTTAAGAGATCGTGTTACGGGCTAAAATTTTTTAGGCATTAACATCTTAGGCCAAATTTTAAGTCTCCTAATAGAGTAATGTATTCCCAATTTATTTATAAAAAGGATACTACAAACCTTGTTTTAATAATAATCTCACTATTGTTTACTTTATATTTTATTGACATTTCCTTTCACAGTTAAATCATTAATTCTTCTTTTAATTAATTTTTCTTGAATGTGACATTTGATGGATTGAATTCCTTCCTTTCTTTTCTCTTCCTTTTTTTGTGCTAACCTGATTGTAGCATGTGCTAATAAAATCAACCGGTAACGGATTTAAATGCCTAAAAAAGAAATAAATGGTTAAAGTGTTTCTTAAATTGTATGGTGGAATACTGCATATCTTTTAAGGTGGATATATGAAACACTAACCTGTAGGAAAACACTTGTAAGGTCATCCAACATCCTGGGTAAGTTTTTATGTCTAACTTATGCTCGCTTTCTGTAACTCTTCTCTCCAACGTTGTATATATCTTTTGTTACCCTTACATCAAGAAGGGGGCACAACAAGAACTTAATGATTTGACCGTTCCCAAGCGCTACCATCTTGCTGTCTCATCGGTTTTATGTTTGCTCATTCTATGCTTTTCTGCTTTACCACTGCTTTTTATTAAACTTAAGACAGGATATAATCCATTCAAAGCCGCCTTCCTTCCATTTTTGATCCGGTAAACTATTGATCAGTGATAGGGGCGTAGAGGACATCATACTAGTTCTAGAGTCTACTAACTAACAAGTAAGATCTTTTCATTTACTGAACTGTCTTCAAGTACTGAAAATAAAAGAAGCTAAATTATATGAATGACATTAGTCTTAGGGCTTACCTGGTTTTTAACTTTAAATTGTCGATAGTGTTTAGTATATTTGATAAACAGCTCATATTCATTATAGATCGTAACTTGGTATCAAATAAATTATTGTAAAACAAGAGCACGAGACTCCTGTTTAACCTAAAAGTAGGGTTAGGATTCTGAGAACGATTTATAACTTAATTAATTTGTATATTATATTAAATAGTAATAATAAATTTACCTGTGAACGATTAGTACGAATTGGCAAAGCATATTTGTAATAAATATTTCACTCGCACACGTGCATCCCATTTTAAAATATTTCATCATATAAATTTGACAGAACAATATTTTCTAACCTTTGTAACAGGGACATAAGGCCAAGGGTCGTGTTTACTACTCCAGCAGCCGTGGTTAAAAAGTAGTTTGATTATTTTTTTATTTAAATGAAAATCGTAATTGAATTAAATAATAACTGTAACCACAAAACCACAACACAACAAAATGGCTTGTATTGCGCCGAAGCTTCGATACAAGCAAGCAAAGTCGGACGCAGGGTTGCCAGACGTCAAACGTCTAGTCTAAAATTATTGGAATATGACCACAAAATTAGTAGATTCCAGGATAAACTATCAGAAAAAAATTGATATATTGATTTATTTGAAATTTTTATCTCTATCTAATTAGCTACATTATAGGTTATCATTATCGATTTATCAGTTCGTAAGCAAGATTAAGAAAAATTATGTTGGATATCGATAATTATCAGGCCACTGGCAACACTGGGCCACCGCAAAAACAGTGATTTCTAATAAATTTGATTAGGAATTTATAAAGTTCTGTTTTCGTTATTGTCTATGTAATAATAATTGTTGGTTATATTTTAGTTTATTTTCTAATATATTATTCAATACATGGTTAAGGCTACGATTTCGCGCGAAATCTTGCCGAGTAAAAATAACTTTCTGTTTTAATTTTATTGGTAATGTCGGTGTGAACTGACTAGATATAAACAAATTTCTAAAAAATACGATTTTATATATTTATTCGAAAAGTAATACCAAAATTCGACTAATATATTACGTTTTTTTATGACGTCTTAAAAACGTCCACCTAACAACGTTTTTTTCACGTCATGTTTTGGCCCAAATTACGTCAGTTGACGAGAATACACCAATTTTCAACGTCTTTAACACGTCACTCTGCTACCTGGGTATCTGTTTCTAGTTCTCAATATTTTTCTGCATTTATTTCCATATTTTTCTATTTTTCACTATTTTCACTATTGTTCCTAAATCTTTCTATTTTTTCTTGTTTTCCATTAGTTTTTCCTACTTGTTTGAATTCGTAATTATTTTTCCCTATTTTAAAATTTTTATTCCGATTTTTTACTTTTTATTTTCTAATTTTCCTATTTTTCCAAATTTTTACTTTCCTGGACCCATCAAAGGGAAAGTAAGGTGAACGAGCAAAAGAAAATCGAGATATCGATGGAAATATCCATTTTGAGGTCCCCCAAGAAGATTAAAACCATTTCCAGCGTATGGTCTGTCTGTGTGTCTGTGTGCCTGTGTGTCTGTATGTTTGTGTGTATGTGTGTAAACTTCCACGATAACTGCCGAATCGTTTGACCAATCAAGCTGAAATTTCGTATGAAGGGTCGGTGTGTGCCTCGAATGCGACCATTAGTTTTTGGTCTAAATTGGTACAGTAGAAGGTCCTCAAGACCGACATTGATTAAATACACATGTAAGAATTTTTTACTTTTTTAAATTTTATGGACAAACAATAGGCTTTAGTGCAAAATGTTGTAGTACAATGTTTTAGAGCATAAAATTCTCTATAACTTCTGTTTCAAACTTTTTCCAGAATTTCCAATAGTTGCGCCACTAGAGGGCGCGTAAAAAATGTGCATGTAGGTTTCTCTAGTTTTTCTTGATTTTGAGGACAAACAGTTCATTTTAGTGCAAAATTTGGTGCAAAGTTATAAAGCATCAAATTTTATTTAACTTTTGTATTTAACTTTTTTTCGAATCCCTCAGAGTTTCGCCGCTAGATGGCGAGAAAAATACACATTTAGGATTTTCCATTTCTTTAAAATTGGAGGTAAATTATGCTCTTTAGTGCAAAATATTTTAGTGCAAAGTTGTAAAGCATAAAATTCTCTACAACTATTTTTCCCGAATTCTCAATAGTTTTCACACATGACGTATTCATCATCGGCTCGCTATTTTTTATATGTTCCATAAATTAATGCAATGCTTAGTATTTTGTAATTAAAATAATAATATTAAATAATCTATTCTCTACGGTCGATTCGGGAAAGTTCTGGGGTGACACAGCCGATTTTTTTATTGTTTTTTCTTGTTTACGAAATTTTTCATATTCTCCTGTTTTTCATTACGGTTTCCTATTTTTCCAAAATTTTTGCTATTTTTCTAGTTTTTTCATATTTTTCCCAAATTTCCCCATTTTTTCTATAAGCCCTGTTGTTTTTACCATTTTTCTTTATTTTTAACTATTTTTCTCAAGCCCTATTTTTACAAATTTTTTCTATTTATCCCAAATTTGCCTATTTTCTCTATTTTTTTGCTAGTTTCCCTATTTTTCACTTTTTTTCCAAAATTTCTATATTTTTCACTATTTTGCCCTATTTGTTTCTAGTTTCTCTATTTATTACTATTTTTGCATGTTTTTCTCCCAAATTTCACGATTTTTCTCTATTGTCTCATTTTTTTTCCATATTAACCCCTATGGGGTATTTTAATATTTTCTAAGTACTTCCTTTTACTGTAAAAATGATAGATAGTCACGACATTTATCGTAGGTTGATGGGATCCAATCGGACAAGCCGCAAGCCCGGTTGGAACCCATCAACCTACGATAGATATCGTGACTTTTTATCATTTTTACAACAGTACATAGAAATACTTGGGGTATACAGAGTAGTTTTTTGTAGATTGATGTAGATCCCCACCTTTGTTGTCATCGAGGTCTGCTTGCAGTTTTGATGGGTATATGTTTATTTTTGAGTCTGGGTGATAGCCTTTATTTCCTTTAATCTTACTTCCATGATTTTGGGACATTTTGGCAGGATTTTTTATCATGTTGAAGATACAACTAATGAAAGAGCAGATGTGTAGATAATGCATAATTTTTTTGAAAAAACTTTGGTTTTTAAATAATTTATTGATTCCCTTTTATGTTTACACTGTTTGCTTAAAGTATAATTTTTATTGTATATAATCATTTTTTTTTATTTTTAGTTTTCATTTTTTTCATACAATTCTAATAAAAGTCACTATCATAATCTATTGGTTTCTCTAAGCCAATAGTTCTGGTCCAACCAAAAAACGTGCATATTCGAGGAATAAAACACCAACTTTTAAGCCAATCGGTAACCTTATACAACGCTCCTTCTCTGAGATCAGCACATATAGGTTGCGCAGTGACAACACAGTCAAAATAATTTTTAAAATTATTACGTGTCGGAGTACAACCACCGTAAGGCCGATCTTGGCATTTTCCTTGATACCAAGCAAAAACAATTCTTTTAGCATAACATTCTCTATATTCGGTACCCAAGGAACAATCTAAAAAAAATGCATATAAGTCATATAAGAAATTAAAATTATTTTTTCTAACCTTGTTTTGAAAATTTCGTATTGACTTTCACTTGTATGACTTGCTCAGATACATCTTTAGACGAATCTGATTCCGACGATAAATAATTACAACTGCATTGGAATAATAAAGTTACATACAACAACACGTTGAAAATCATTTCAGATAGAAATTGTTGTGTACTAATACTGCTAATATCAATAACCAACTGAAACTTGGAATTGAATTGTATTTAAAATACTTCAAATCGGTGTATTATATACCCAAACGATAAATTTTTATTATCCGTATTATTTTGATTAATTAGTTTTAATCCAATGAAAATACAGAGATCGATCTTAGCAGGGCGACTTTAATTAATTTTTATTAGTAACAATTTTTAATGGGTTCCAGTAATTTTTCCACGTGGCGGCCGTTTAAAAATTTCCACATTCAGATTATAACATGAAAATCATATTTTTACTGAATGGAAATTCATAATCTTCGACCCCAAAACCCACGTACCTATTTTTAATAGATTACAAACTTAATCAATAAATCTCGTCCATTATCTTGAATTTATTAATTTTGACGAAAAAATCATAATCTGTAACCCAAAAATAGAATCAGTTCATAATCACAAATCTTGTCTGCCATCTTCGAACCGACATTTTATTATTTTTCTAGATTGGTCTAGTTCTTTAACAAATTTTACAGATCTATAAAAAACCTCTCAAAAAAATTTACGAAAAGAAAACTATATCTTCAAGAAATTTTCTAGATCATTGGGAAACGTACTAGATCTTTAAGAATTGTTCTTAAAATATAAATATTTTTCTAAAAAAATAAACTAATTTGTTTATCAGCTTATATTCTCAAACCATCTATTTTTTAATTAAAAAAAAAAATAAAAAAAAATCTATCCAATATTTATTATAGACTAAATAAATTTGTTTTTTTTTTGAGGAAAAATTGGAATAATTGGCCGATTAATTAAATGTCTATCTTCCTTTCTACAGTTTTTTTTAGATAGATATTTTTCACATATTGGCTTCGGTCTTGAATTGCCTCGGGCGCCACAATTGATTTATAGTGTGAAGTCTACTTGCTCCGTGCAGCGCCAATAAAGAAATAACAATGCAGGAGGCGTTATAGTTTGACCAATCTTGTAGCGACCAGGAAAGCAAGCTTTACTTTCCTTGCTGGTGTAATACCTGAGTATTCGCCGTTTTGATAGTCATATTCCAACCGAAGCTCTAGTTAAATAAATAATACTACCAAGTAGAAACAAGATTGATTTTCCTTAATGTCCCTTAAATATAAACTATATTAGGCGGGAAATGAAAACAGGTATATAATGGGTCATAAACAACAGTCAAGCGAGCTGGGTATGTGGGGAAACTAAGCGAACGCGGCCGGTTCTCCGTACTAAAGGTGCAAATCACAATGTTCGAAAAGCGGTAAGCAGTGATACTATAGTGAAAATTTCACACCGCCATTTTTAAGCCAATCAGAGTCTATTTTTTTGTTTGGTTACCATGGTAACCCAAAAAATTTCCGGAAATTTTCATCGTCCAGGGTACCCTGGACGAAATTTTTATGTCAAAATAATGACACTTGTAATTGGCTTGATTCATTTAAGACTTTTTGTTTACTTTTTGTGTAAATCAAAATTAAACAATTACTACTTAACTTTTAATATACCAACAAACACTCATGACTTACCAGACCAAAACTAGTCTTTCCTTCTAATTTTAATGTCAAATAAATAATTAATTACTTTTAAATTTTTTAGGTGTGAAATTTTCTTACCGAATCCCCCACGATCTTGAATTAATAACTGGAAACTTTTCCTCGTACACGATTTTTTAAGAAAATTATCCCGGGTCGCGAAGAATAAGTTAATAATAGCCTTTCTCTTTCTGCAACAAAAAATTGTGGGTCACCAACATTCCAGCCGAAGTTTACCCGGAAACCTAAATCAAAAACTCAAGTAGGTCACTACTTAGGAGGTGACAACTAATATAAAGTAAAAGGGCGCCGCCACATACAAGAGAAATATTAAAAACAATATTGGTCGTTACTAACTTACGTCGGGTAGTTAAATAGTTAAGTAGTTAACCCTTTAACTGCTGCTGTCGCATACAGGGTGGCTACTTTTTAATAGGGACAGTATTGCTATCTCGTAAACGGTAGACGCTAGAAAGACGGTTAAATGGGGAAAAATGTGCGAAATATAAAAATAGACAAAACGATTTTTTCAAACCTAAAATAGTCCTATTGGTTCCGGAGTTAAACGACAAAATCCGAATTTGTTGAAAATCGTTTTTTTTGCCAAAGCTCGGTTATTATACAAAATTTGGAATAACTTTATTAAAAGTTTTTGTTGTATTCTAACATCGTTATAAACTGCCACAGTTAAATTTTAAATCTGACGTTTCGTCTCTTCGGGGCCACCATCAACTTTATCTTTTTAAATACGGACCTGTATATTTTATATCATATTATTAAATCGCTGCGAATACTAAATTCAACGATATATCACACTTGATTATTCCGCGACGTTTTGTCTCTTCGGGACCACCATCAACTTTATTTTTTAAATACGGACCTGTCTATTTTATTTAATAGTACTAAATCGCTTTGTCTACTACATTCAACGATAATAACACTTGATTATTCTGTAACGTTTTGCCCGATCAATGACATACGTGGTTTTACGTATTTTCTGAGGGGGAGACAACAATACACCTTCTAGTGATTCTAGACCTAGAGCATTACTAAGACACGATAGCATTTGTTATTGTAATATTTAATAAATAAATAATTAAATAGAATTTCCTGATATCTAAATGAAGTATACTTCGAATCACAGCAATGAATTTAAATAAAATAGATAGGTCCGTATTTAAAAAATAAAGTTCATTATGGCCCCGAAGAGCACGAAATAATCAAGTTTTCGTTGAATTTTGTATTCAAATCGATTTAATAATATTACTTAAAATAAGCAGGTCCGTATTTAAAAAGATAAAGTTGATAGTGGCCCCGAAGAGACAAAACGTCACGGAATAATCAAGTGTGATATATCGTTGAATTTAGTATTCGAAGCGATTTAATAATATGAAATAAAATAGACAGGTCCGTATTTAAAAAGATAAAGTTGATGGTGGCCCCGAAGAGACGAAACGTCAGATTCAAAATTTAACTGTGGCAGTTTATAACGATGTTAGAATACAACAAAAACTTTTAATAAAGTTATTCCAAATTTTGTATAATAACCGAGCTTTGGCAAAAAAACGATTTTCAACAAATTCGGATTTTGTCGTTTAACTCCGGAACCAATAGGACTATTTTAGGTTTCAAAAAATCGTTTTGTCTATTTTTATATTTCGCACATTTTTCCCCATTTAACCGTCTTTCTAGCGTCTACCGTTTACGAGATAGCAATACTGTCTCTATTAAAAAGTAGCCACCCTGTATACATGATTCGTAAAACATTTTTTTATAAATTTACAAATTTTTACAAATGTTACAATTTTTGAAATTAATGTTTTTTTGAAACTTTTGACATTTTTGATATATTTAAAATTCGTGAAATATTTAAAAAATTTTTACTTTTTGAAATTTTCGAAAAAAATTGGAAAATTTCAAATTGTTCGAAATTTTGTCCATTTTTTTCAAAATTTCCAATAATTTTTTAACGTTATTTGAAACTGTTGAAATGTTTTAAATATATTTATCTAGACGAATAATTTTATGTTTCTATTATAGAAATTTTTGAATATTGTGACATTAACTTTTTTTTTTAATCGCATTTCAAATTTTTCGAAATTGTTGATATATTTTTAAAATTTTCGAATAATTTTTGAACGTTTTTTGAAACGTTCGACATTTTTGAAAGGATTAAAATTCTTGAAATTTTTAAATTATTTGTAACTGGATTAATAATTTTGTTTCTTGAAATTTTCGATATATTTAAAAATATATGAATATTTTAACATTTTTACTTTAGAAATTTTCGGAAAAAAATGCAATTAAAATTTTTCGAAATTTTTGATTTATTTTTGGTATATTTTTCTTGAAATTTTGGATATATTTTAAAAATGTTTCAATATTTTTACATTTTTGCATTTTGAAATTTTCGGAAAAAATCATTTTTATGCATATCAAATTTTTCGAACTTTTTGATACATTTTTGAAATTTGTGAATAATTTTTTAATGTTTTTTGAAACATGTGACATTTTTGAAATGCTTAAAATACTTGAAATTTTTGAAAATTTTTTAATGTATACGAATATTTTTTGAAATCTTGTATATATTTTAGAAATTTATGAATATTTTGACAATTTTACTTTTTGAAATTTTTGAATTTTCCAAAACAATTGCAAAATTTCAAATTTTTCTAAATTTTTGAAATTTTCGATACTTTTGAAATTATCGAAATTTTTGCATTTCTAGCTGTCAGTAGATAGAACGTCCTTTAACTTTAAAGACTCAATAAGTAAAGGCAATGACGTTTAGAATAAAACTTTACAAGTTGATTTCTTATACAATTGTCACAATCTAAACGTCATTGTCGTTAGTTACAGAACCGTTAAAGTTAAAGGACGTTCTATCTACTGACAGTAATCTTTTTATTTTTTGACATTTTGAAATGTTTTGATATATTTCCGAATTTTTCGATTTTCTTAAAACTCAGCTTTGGTTTTAAATTTTTGAAAATTGTAACAATTAAGTTTAATCATGTTTTATTTAAATTGAGTCAAAATTCAACTAATACCAATATTTTAATTTATTTTTCAATATTTTTGACTCTACGCTGTAAAATTTTACCCGCAGTTAAAGGGTTAAACGTTTTGGAACAGATATATGATAAAAAAGAAATTTCCCTATTTTATCTATCTTTTTAAAGTTTTTTCTTAATGTTCCAAATATTTCCCCATTTTTCCTGTTTTCCATTATTTCTATTTGTACCTATTTTCCCCTATTTTCCTCATTTTTCTCCAGTTTTCACTTTTTTCTCATAAGTTTCCATATTTATTCTCTAATTGCTCTGTTGTTCCATATTTTATTTTATATTTCCCAATTTTTCTTTTTTTTTCCTATTTCCCACTATTTCTCCGAAATTTATATACTTTTCCTTATTTTGCGCTATTTTTCCCAAAATTTAGCCCTATCTGTTTCTAGTTCTCAATATTTTTCTGCATTTATTTCCATATTTTTCTATTTTTCACTATTTTCACTATTGTTCCTAAATCTTTTTATTTATTCTTGTTTTCCATTAGTTTTTCCTACTTGTTTGAATTCGTAATTATTTTTCCCTAGTTTTCTCTATTTTTTCCATATTTTCCCCTATTTCTCACTGTTTTCTTTATTTTTCCTATTTTGTCCTGTTTTTCCTATATCTTTTTCCTATTTTAAAATTTTTATTCCGATTTTTTACTTTTTATTCTCTAATTTTCCTATTTTTCCAAATTTTTACTTTCCTGGACCCATCAAAGGGAAAGTAAGGTGAACGAGCAAAAGAAAATCGAGATATCGATGGAAATATCCATTTTGAGGTCGCCCAAGAAGATTAAAACCATTTCCAGCGTATGGTCTGTCTGTGTGTCTGTGTGCCTGTGTGTCTGTATGTTTGTGTGTATGTGTGTACACTTAAACGATAACTGCCGAATCGTTTGACCAATCAAGCTGAAATTTCGTATGAAGGGTCGGTGTGTGCCTCGAATGCGACCATTAGTTTTTGGTCTAAATTGGTACAGTAGAAGGTCCTCAAGACCGACATTGATTAAATACACATGTAAGAATTTTTTACTTTTTTAAATTTTATGGACAAACAATAGGCTTTAGTGCAAAATGTTGTAGTACAATGTTTTAGAGCATAAAATTCTCTATAACTTCTGTTTCAAACTTTTTCCAGAATTTCCAATAGTTGCGCCACTAGAGGGCGCGTAAAAAATGTGCATGTAGGTTTCTCTAGTTTTTCTTGATTTTGAGGACAAACAGTTCATTTTAGTGCAAAATTTGGTGCAAAGTTATAAAGCATCAAATTTTCTTTAACTTTTGTATTTAACTTTTTTTCGAATTCCTCACAGTTTCGCCGCTAGATGGCGAGAAAAATACACATTTAGGATTTTCCATTTCTTTAAAATTGGAGGTAAATTATGCTCTTTAGTGCAAAATATTTTAGTGCAAAGTTGTAAAGCATAAAATTCTCTACAACTATTTTTCCCGAATTCTCAATAGTTTTCACACATGACGTATTCATCATCGGCTCGCTATTTTTTATATGTTCCATAAATTAATGCAATGCTTAGTATTTTGTAATTAAAATAATAATATTAAATAATCTATTCTCTACGGTCGATTCGGGAAAGTTCTGGGGTGACACAGCCGATTTTTTTATTATTTTTTCTTGTTTACGAAATTTTTCATATTCTCCTGTTTTTCATTACGGTTTCCTATTTTTCCAAAATTTTTGCTATTTTTCTAGTTTTTTCATATTTTTCCCAAATTTCCCCATTTTTTCTATAAGCCCTGTTGTTTTTACCATTTTTCTTTATTTTTAACTATTTTTCTCAAGCCCTATTTTTACAAATTTTTTCTATTTATCCCAAATTTGCCTATTTTCTCTATTTTTTTGCTAGTTTCCCTATTTTTCACTTTTTTTCCAAAATTTCTATATTTTTCACTATTTTGCCCTATTTGTTTCTAGTTTCTCTATTTATTACTATTTTTGCATGTTTTTCTCCCAAATTTCACGATTTTTCTCTATTGTCTCATTTTTTTTCCATATTAACCCCTATGGGGTATTTTAATATTTTCTAAGTACTTCCTTTTACTGTAAAAATGATAGATAGTCACGACATTTATCGTAGGTTGATGGGATCCAATCGGACAAGCCGCAAGCCCGGTTGGAACCCATCAACCTACGATAGATATCGTGACTTTTTATCATTTTTACAACAGTACATAGAAATACTTGGGGTATACAGAGTAGTTTTTTGTAGATTGATGTAGATCCCCACCTTTGTTGTCATCGAGGTCTGCTTGCAGTTTTGATGGGTATATGTTTATTTTTGAGTCTGGGTGATAGCCTTTATTTCCTTTAATCTTACTTCCATGATTTTGGGACATTTTGGCAGGATTTTTTATCATGTTGAAGATACAACTAATGAAAGAGCAGATGTGTAGATAATGCATAATTTTTTTGAAAAAACTTTGGTTTTTAAATAATTTATTGATTCCCTTTTATGTTTACACTGTTTGCTTAAAGTATAATTTTTATTGTATATAATCATTTTTTTTTATTTTTAGTTTTCATTTTTTTCATACAATTCTAATAAAAGTCACTATCATAATCTATTGGTTTCTCTAAGCCAATAGTTCTGGTCCAACCAAAAAACGTGCATATTCGAGGAATAAAACACCAACTTTTAAGCCAATCGGTAACCTTATACAACGCTCCTTCTCTGAGATCAGCACATATAGGTTGCGCAGTGACAACACAGTCAAAATAATTTTTAAAATTATTACGTGTCGGAGTACAACCACCGTAAGGCCGATCTTGGCATTTTCCTTGATACCAAGCAAAAACAATTCTTTTAGCATAACATTCTCTATATTCGGTACCCAAGGAACAATCTAAAAAAAATGCATATAAGTCATATAAGAAATTAAAATTATTTTTTCTAACCTTGTTTTGAAAATTTCGTATTGACTTTCACTTGTATGACTTGCTCAGATACATCTTTAGACGAATCTGATTCCGACGATAAATAATTACAACTGCATTGGAATAATAAAGTTACATACAACAACACGTTGAAAATCATTTCAGATAGAAATTGTTGTGTACTAATACTGCTAATATCAATAACCAACTGAAACTTGGAATTGAATTGTATTTAAAATACTTCAAATCGGTGTATTATATACCCAAACGATAAATTTTTATTATCCGTATTATTTTGATTAATTAGTTTTAATCCAATGAAAATACAGAGATCGATCTTAGCAGGGCGACTTTAATTAATTTTTATTAGTAACAATTTTTAATGGGTTCCAGTAATTTTTCCACGTGGCGGCCGTTTAAAAATTTCCACATTCAGATTATAACATGAAAATCATATTTTTATTGAATAGAAATTCATAATCTTCGACCCCAAAACCCACGTACCTATTTTTAATAGATTACGAACTGAATCAATAAATCTCGTCCATTATCTTGAATTTATTAATTTTGACGAAAAAATCATAATCTGTAACCCAAAAATAGAATCAGTTCATAATCACAAATCTTGTCTGCCATCTTCGAACCGACATTTTATTATTTTTCCAGATTGTTCTAGTTATCTAAAAAAAATTACAGACGTATAAAAAAAACCTCTCAAAAAAATTTAAGAAAAGAAAACTATATCTTCATGAAATTTTCTAGATCATTGGCAAACGTACTAGATCTTTAAGAATTGTTCTTAAAATGTAAATGTATGTTTAATAAAATAAACTAATATTTTTATCAACTTAGTTATATTTTCAAACCATCTGTTCTTTAATAAAAAAAATATCTATCCGTTATTTATTATAGACTAAATATATATATGTTTTTTTTTCAAAATCATAGTTGAAAACTATTGGGAATTCGGGAAAAAGTTCAATACAAAAGTTGTAGTGAATTTTATGCTCTACAAGTTTGCATAAGAACATTTTGCACTAAAGCCCATTATTTGCCTTCAAAATAAAAAAAAAATTGAAAAAGCCCAAATATGTATATTTTTCGCAATCTAGCGGCGAAACTATGGGGAATCAGAAAAAAAATTAAATATAAAAGTTAAAGAAAATTTTGTGCTCTACAATTTTTCATTAGAAAATTTTTCACTAAAGTGCATTGTTTGTCCTCAAAATTTGGTAAAACTGCGAAAAACCTGCGTGCATATTTGCGCCCTCAAGTGGCGTAATCATTGGAAATTCTGAAAAAAGTTTGATACAAAAATTGTAAGAAATTTAATGTTCTAAAGCTTTGCGCTAGAACATTTTGCTCTAAAGTTCATTGTTTGTCCTTAAAAGTAAAAAAAGTCAAAAAATCTTTCATCTTTTCTTCTATTGGGAGCTCTTTCTGGTGGGCAAGGTGATTAAGCTAGCGGTACGGATTCAACTTAATATATTAAAACTACGACTCATGATAGTTCCAACTCTCTTCTCCCACTCCTATTGAATGATCTGCGCGTATTTTGCTTTTTAGATCTGGAGGAAATAATGCTCCTTTGGACCAACGCGGTAGTACAATTTCCGACCTGTAAAACTTACTTTTCTGTTCTCTTGGCTTGGTCAGACATATTAACCGGTGTTGACACGAATGTCTATTATATCGCATTGAAATTGTCAACAAAACTATCCGGAACATTATCCTGAACCTGTGAACCTCTATAACCAGTGTTTAAAAATTGGGAAATTTCAAAACAGGTAGAAAAACACCGATATGGTGTGGCTCCCTAAAAAGAACATGTCTAAAAGACCAATATACATATTACCAACTCTGGGTAAAATACTTGATAAGCTTATATCAAAAAGACTCATGTACAATTTGAAAAAACCAAACGGACTTTACACAGACCAATACGTCTTTAGAGAAGGACACACAACGACGTAACCACTACACGCACTAGTAAACAAATTAAGACAAACAAAAAACATTCTTCAATTCCTCAACATTGGACAAAAAACTTGGCATGGACACCGACAATAATTGACATACTAAAAAAAGTACTGACGAAAATAGCACGTATATGTATAAACTTTCTGAAAAATAGACAAATAGAAACAGAAGACCTACACCGACAAATAAACAGAGGCTATCCTTAAGAATCCAGCATATAAACGGCCCTCTGGCTCATGACCATGAAATATTGATTTAACGCTTAACAGACAACGAGACTTTGGGTGTATTCCGAAATATACATCAGTACACTGGCCAGTGGTAATAATGTCATAAATCGACGCCATACTGATGATTGGTTCCGAAATATACTGGCCAGCGCATTAATTTCATTAAAAATAGAGCACGTGTTTGTTCAAAAAATAAAGACAGTAAGTTTTTGAAACTATGCACTCCGACCATTACCATACATGTTTCATCCTTTCGGAATCTTCAGTGGATCTTTGTCGGTAAGCATAATTTCAAAAACTCACTCTGTCTGAATACCCCAAGTATTTCTATGTATTCCAAAAATAATAGATAGTCACGCCATCTATCGTATGGTTGATGGGTACCAACCGGGCAAGCCGTTTATCAGAATACAATTCTGTAAACGGGTCTATCCAAGTACAACTTGGTAGCCAGCAGATGGCGTTAGGTTTTCTCTAGTTTTTCTTGATTTTGAGGACAAACAATGCAATCTAGTGCAAGATTTCCTGGTTCAAAGTTGTAAAGCATCAAATTTTCTTTAAATTTAATGTTTAACTTTTTATCGAATTCCTCATAGTTTCGCCGATAGATGGCGAGAAAAATACACATTTATAATTTTCCATTTTTTTAAAATTAGAGGTAAATTTTGCTCTTTAGTGCAAAATGTTTCAGTGCAAAGTTGTAAAGCATAAAATTCCCTACAACTGTTGTATGAAAATTTTTCCCGAATTCCCAATAGTTTTCACACATGATTTGACGAGATCCTAATTGTAGCAGTGTGATATACAACGTGCGCATGCGCAGCTTATGTCATCAACATTGAAATAGCAATTCGGTCGACGTATTCGCCATCGGCTCGCTGTTTTTAATGTGTTCCATAAATTATTGTTATGAGTAGTATTTTGTAATTAAAATAATAATAATAAATAACATATTCTCTACGGTAGGGCCGGGAAAGTTCTGGGGTGACATAGCCGATTTTTTTTCCTTATTTTGGCATTTTTTAAAACATTTTTTACAATTTCTTTTAACACTTTTTAAACTTTTTTTACTTTTTTTTTGAATTTTTATCATTTATCAATTTTATCAAAAACTGAAGTACATGTTTGTTTATTTATGAAAGGAAATATACATACCAATTTTTAAGTGCATATTGTTTTGTGGTTTTCTTGGACCTCCCCCATTCATTTTTAAAAATACATTTCTTTAGGAGAATCTACGTACCAATTTTCAAGCGTCTGTCGAAAGTTATAGTTTTCAAAATATTCAATATTTAATACAATATTCATCACAGAGTTTAAAAATTGGGGTAAGGAAACAGATACATATAAGAAGGAAACTTTTATTTATTCCAACATCAACGCGGACGAAGTCGCGCGCAAAAGCTACAATTAACATACATGAATATTCCTATGCATCTAAAACACATAAAAGAGAACTATACCAAAATTTGGGTTTAAAACATTTTTATCAGGGTTAAAAGAACTTAAGATCTTTTAAGTTAAAAAATATAAAAAAACAATTTTGTACATTTTCAGGATAAAGATAATGGGTGGGCATTAAATAAAACAGATATAAAATCGTAAATTACTTTATTAAAATGCTTATGCTCACGAACATATAATTTCATGACAATCTGTACTAACTAAAAAATAAGTTATTATTTTGGTCTACCTGGAAAATTTTTGATTTTTCTTAGTTTGACAGAATCCAATTTCATAGCTGTGATTTTTCATTTGCTCTAATAAGGTGTGAATAATCAATTAGACCATTCGCTTAAAGTATTAGTTATTGTTGCATCCAAATCACAAGATATATCTTCTTCTACCTTTCTTTTATTTTTAAATATAACGTTACTCGCCAAAATTCTATCTCTTGGGAAAAACATATTGGGAAGGTTTAATAGTAACGTCGGTGTGACAGTACTTGATGTAAATTGTATAATGTAATCACCAATTTCAAGGCAAATCGTTTTAGTAAATGATGCTAATGATCCTATTAAAGAAATTAAATTCACACGCGAACTACTCATTTTTTAACATATAAACAAATGTCAGTATGTAAACAAGTTGGTCAGATTGCAGCCTACTAAATTGAAAAAAATCAGAATAGATTAGATTCGTTCTAAAAATGTCAGTAAGAGGACAAAAATGTTAATAAGGATAAACTCGAGAATTGTACAGTCCGATACAAAAAAATTAATTTATTTTTAAATTGGTAAAAATTAGATTCATATTTCCAGTTTTTAAGTGTCATAAATATATCAAGAAATAAAGTGATATTTTAACCTTAATATGGATTTTAGTGTTCAAAAAAATTATTATCTATTTCTACCCGCATTGAATCTTAGGTGGCTTGGGGTAGTGAATCCCTGGCATAAAATGTAGCGTAACGAAAATGCCCCTAACATATTCGAGCAGCAAGAATTGTGGGCGGCCAGCTTGTTTCTGTTTTAGGCTTGATTGAGACTGTGATGCCGATCATGGTTCAATTTTGCTCCGGTCTCGATCGGTTCCCGGTCCGGTCAAATATTTTTAAACTGGAAAGAGTCAAAGAATTCTTACCATCGTATCGCTCTAGTTCCAATCCGTTTCGCACACAATTTGTTTCTAAATCATTTTAAATGTATCAGAGTTCATTCGATAATATTGTAAAAATGTTTCTTGGTCATTTATCAAATGACGATATAAAGTGTGATATTTACCTTTTCCTTTTTTAGATAATAAACTGGGATGTATCCACATTCTTCTTCTTTTCCTTTTACGTTGTAATTTTTTTATAACTATTATCGCTAACTCTTCATCCTATGTCGACCATGGATCGAGATAGACTTATAAGACTGGTAGTGTAGACACAAAGAGATTTGATCGGATCGGACCGAGACTTAACCGTGAACGGGATCACAATGTGATTCGAGCCTTAAATCGTATGTCATTCATTTGATGTTATCATTGTCATATTGTCATTATTGCAATTTTATAATTTAAAAGTAAGTTAATAAATCATATAAATTAACACAATAATTTACTGCTTACATACATTTAATATACACTGCCTTCAGGAATGATTGTCTCCCACGTGATCTTGTCGTCGCTACAAAATGCCCGAAAATCAATCGGAAGCGCCTGAGTTAGGAATATTGTCAACAGTAAAAACACAAGAGCCTTTTTTTTATCGGATAAATTTCTGACATGGAAAAATCGCGAGACCGGAGGTCGAGCGATTTTGCCAAATGTTAGTTTTTCTCGTAAAATTACTGATGGAAAAATTTTGAGTTTAAAAGAAATTTATCCTTAAAAAAAAGCTTGAGTGTTTTTTGTCAAGATAAATTAACGACAAAATATAGAATGAACAACAACAATAATTATCTATATTGATACAATTAAATTATTTCATTATTACTATTTTTTATTATTTTATTATTCATCTTCCATATTTCGATACTAACCAAACAAATAATTTTAACTGACAGAACTAAGGTTAAAGTGACGTGCCGACGTGATTCGCAGCTACTAGATATAAATGGATAGAAATAGATCGAAGATCAAAAATAGCTTTTTTAAAAACTTTATTTTAAAGTTTACAGAACGAAAATTATATGTTGAACAAATGAAAGCTGAATAAAGAGTGAATATAAAAATTAAAATATGAAATTGTAATATTATAAAAATGAAATTATATCAGAAACTGGAAACTTCTTATCTCTGCTTGGCCTCGCAGTTTCTTGGAAATCACATCATGTAACTGGATGTACCTTTTTTATCGCTGACAAACTGACAAAACTGTCATCATTAAATGACACATTTTATATAGGAGTTAATTTATCAATTCTAAATTTGATAAGCGCCACATGCGTATTTTGACTATTTTCAGATTATTACTTTTATATTTTACTTGGTAATAATTTATTTAAATAACGAGGTTTTTCAGAACTAACCGATTTTTGTACTAGAAGATGTTTCTTAATTTGTTATACAGTGAAGGTGTCAAAATGTTTATATCTGAGCAAGAAAAACATATTAAAAAATAGGAAAAAATAATGAAAAATAAGGAAAAAACAATGAAAAATAGGAAAAGAAAGACAGGGAGAGAGAGAGAGAGAGAGCGAGGGAGAGAGAAAGAGATTAAACCACGTAAGGAACTTAGTTCCCGGTCGCATAATCGTTTTCCCTGTTTTTTCCATTTTTTTTTGTTTTACTTTTTTTTCTTTATTTTTTCTTTTTTGTTGTATTTCTTTAAATTTCCTCCAGTTTCTTCGTTTTTTCCTTTTTTCTCAATATTTTCTTTATTTTTCCTTAATTTTTTGTCCAAAATTTAAATTAATATTTACTGATTATACAAGTCCTAATATATAAATTACCGAGGCCCCAAAGCTATTAGTTTCGTGACGGCAAAAAAATTTTCTACCTCGCTTTTTATCACTTTTCTCGAAGTTTCCGAGCTCCCTGAGTCTGAAAATGCAAAAAAAATCCTGTCCGGACGTCGGTACGTCTGTCGGTCTGGATGTAAATACTGTAATTTTTAAACATAAACTCCGATCGAGTTCAGGTTTTCACTTTAGTTTTATCCAAGGAAGAACCATGTTGAATTTTGCCAGGATCGGACCGGCCCTTTCAGTACCACCATACAAATTAAAGTAGTTTCCATGGGAAATCTTTTCCAATTTAAATTTTTAAAACTTGTTCCACTTCACATCATGTATAATATTCCCCCACATATATGCGAAAAGTTTGGTCAGTATCGCAGAAGCCATTATTCCTGTACCCACCCCACAACGATTCCAAATTTAAAACAAATTTACGTCAGATCATATATAATAGTGCCTGACAGCATAAAAAGTGTTCGCTCGATGGGCCGAAGTCGCGAAACCATGCAACTCCGTTACGAATTCCGTTTGGCGCGTTGTTACAGGTATCGGGTGCCACCATCGATTTATAATGTTAAAACCACTTGTTCCAGACAGCTTCAGTAAATAAATAAATATTCCAGGGGTCGTGCTGTTTTTGATAAATACTTCGACGTCCAGGAGAGCAGATTTTAATTGCGTTGTTGAATCAAGTAACTTAGTATTAGCTGCTCAGTAATTTTCCAAATAAAAATCACGGTGTATAAAAGAATCGTCTTTATTGGTATAAGAAAAAATATGTAATAAGTTCTTAAGCCTAAGCTGAAATTACGGGTATATGAAACAGTTTAGCTGGTTTTAACACAAAAAATTACTAATTACAATATCTTAGTAATATTCGGCTTGATTTCTAATACAACTAGTCTCAGCTATGTATCCGGATAGTGATTCTCTCTTTTCCCTACTTTTCCTTACAATCTGAACGGAAGGGGTTGGAGCGTATGCTGAATTCTTCAAAATTTGTATTTATTTATGATTATTTCCCACGTAACAAATAAAACCAATGAAAGACCTCCAAATTGCACCACGTGACTTGTATTGATAAGTGATTATATTTCTACAGGTCGTTTAATCGCGATTAAACGACGTCTAGCTTTGATTAAACGTCACCTAGCTTTGATAAATATGCATGTTAATAAACAATAAAGATAAAAAGTAAATACTACATTCCCAATTTGGGAAATAATCTTAACATATAACCCTCGATCTGTAAATTTAACCCCGTAAACTGCGGCTAGTCAATTTTTTTCAAAATTTTGCTGTGAAGCAAATGTTTTCGACTGAATAATCCACCTAAAAGTCCTCGACCTTCGGTCACGGGCTTTTAATCGTGGGTTATTCAGTCTCAAACATTTTCTAAGCAAAATTTTTCAAAAAAAGCTAGCCGCAGTTTATTCGGTTAAATTTGCAGTTCTCGGGATATAATCTGCGATTATTTCCCGCATCTGTCAAAATTTATTCGCTAATAAACTCACCTTCCTACCTTTTCAAATAAACTACATCGTCCTCCTTAACAGCTCCTAAAATATAGGCAACACATCATACATGCACCGCTTATTGTACATTACGGAAATCAAGCATACGCTAAATGTCAAATTTAAATTTAAAATCTGACAGGTTATTTTAGTTTCTACTGTAAAAAAATGGATAGATTTGGAAAAATATTTATTTTTGGCTTATTAAACTATTTGAGAAATAATCTGATCAAATATAACTCGACCATCGTTTATGAGCGAATAATTTTTTTTGATTTTTCCTTAAATAGTTTTATTTTAGAAAATTCAACTGGTTAAATCCGAAGATTGATGTTCAAAGAATAAAACCCTCGAGCTAAAGCTCTCGGGTTTTATTCAGAACTTCAATCTCCGAATTAAACTCGTTAAGTTTTCAAACAAAACTATTTTTGGAAAAATAGAAAAAAATTATTCGCTCATAAACGAGGTCTTGTTATATTACGCCCGAATAAATATCTTACTTGGATGATGAACTGGCTTATTTGGTGTGGTTGACGTGACTGACTTAAA
Organism: Neocrepidodera transversa; assembly: GCA_963243735.1. Classification (NCBI taxonomy): domain Eukaryota; kingdom Metazoa; phylum Arthropoda; class Insecta; order Coleoptera; family Chrysomelidae; genus Neocrepidodera; species Neocrepidodera transversa. The sequence continues at coordinate 30,467,787 of OY725339.1, forward strand.
AGTTCACGTTCGCTCGCGGTATTAATTTTCGATCCATGTTTGTATGGTATGAATATCGTTTCTGTCTCATTGGTGTTGTATGTTAGTTTGTTGTTTCTCGTCCTGGCCTTTCAGACTTCACATATGTTAGCTCATGTTATCACAGTTGTACTCATGTCATGAACCCGACGCCATTTTGAACTAATGAGAATAGTGACCATTGTGGTGTGACAGTAGTGAAGTATTGTAGTCAAATGTTTAAGATAATGGCAGCACAGAATTCTCAAAAAATTAAACTTACTTTTAATGGACGAAGGTCATAAGTCGTATAGGTATTTGTGACTAGATATGTTAATGTTATGTTAAATAACCTTAAAATTTTAACTTATTTCTAATATTTTATAGTCCTGATTACGATGCAATTTTGGCTAGTAGATTACTTATTGTTGAAATAATTAACACCTCTATTCTTTTGAAATTGATTACTTCAAATTTATAATAACTTTTTGAGCATAAACGTAAACAACAAACACGTGTTTTTACTGTTGACAATATCACTAACTCAGGCGCTTCCGATTGATTTTCGGGCATTTTGTAGCGACGACAAGATCACGTGGGAGACAATCATTCCTGAAGGCAGTGTATATTAAATGTATGTAAGCAGTAAATTATTGTGTTAATTTATATGATTTATTAACTTACTTTTAAATTATAAAATTGCAATAATGACAATATGACAATGATAACATCAAATGAATGACATACGATTTAAGGCTCGAATCACATTGTGATCCCGTTCACGGTTAAGTCTCGGTCCGATCCGATCAAATCTCTTTGTGTCTACACTACCAGTCTTATAAGTCTATCTCGATCCATGGTCGACATAGGATGAAGAGTTAGCGATAATAGTTATAAAAAAATTACAACGTAAAAGGAAAAGAAGAAGAATGTGGATACATCCCAGTTTATTATCTCAAAAAGGAAAAGGTAAATATCACACTTTATATCGTCATTTGATAAATGACCAAGAAACATTTTTACAATATTATCGAACGAACTCTGATACATTTAAAATGATTTAGAAACAAATTGTGTGCGAAACGGATTGGAACTAGAGCGATACGATGGTAAGAATTCTTGGACTCTTTCCAGTTTAAAAATATTTGACCGGACCGGGAACCTACCGAGACCGGAGCAAAATTGAACCATGATCGGCATCACAGTCTCAATCAAGCCTAAAACAGAAACAAGCTGGCCGCCCACAATTCTTGCTGCTCGAATATGTTAGGGGCATTTTCGTTACGCTACATTTTATGCCAGGTATTCACTACCCCAAGCCACCTAAGATTCAATGCGGGTAGAAATAGATAATATTTTTTTTGAACAATAAAATCCATATTAAGGTTAAAATATCACTTTATTTCTTGGTATATTTATGACACTTAAAAACTGGAAATATGAATCTAATTTTTACCAATTTAAGAGGAAGTTGTACTATACGATAAAGCAGTGGATGCAAAGGTTTCGTAGTCCCTAACTTTTAAAGTTTAGTTTTTATTATTAGTGGATTAAAAAATTTGTACGTGTTAGTAAAGATCTGATCTATGTTCCTTACCCCTCGCCATTTCGAAATTTGATATGGTTTTTTCAAAAAAAAATCGCAAAATTCCATGTTTTTTGACTATTTTCACATTTTTTTTAGAAAAGATCCAAATCAAATTTCGAAATGGCGAGGGGTAAGGAACATAGATCAGATCTTTACCAACACGTACAAATTTTTTCATTCGTTAATTATAAAAAATAAACTTTAAATGTTAGGGACTACGAAACCCTTACATTACAACATTTTATATCTGGAGAGTGGCGCCGCTATCAGAATTCAAAGGAATTAATCATTTATGAATAGAGATGAAATTCATTTACTTTTTACAATGTTTACGAGGGTAAAAAAATTATAATTTTCGTGAAAAATTAAATTATTATTATTTCATATCGTACATAGGAAAGAAAAAAAATCAGGAAACCTCAAAATAATAAAAATAAAAGTAATACATGACCAAACATTTACGTTTGAATTTAGCTGGAAACCGATGAAAACAATTTTTATATTTGTTTTGGTCAATTTTTTGCTGCACACACAATTCTACTTTTACTTGTCATAAATAAATGAAAAAAAAAATTATTGCAATGTGATCACAATGAAGAATATAATTATGAAAAGAACGTAGGTATATTCAGCACAGCGGCGACACTGCAATTTAATAAAACTTGCCAATACAAAATATTATCTTGCCTGAAATAGTTTTTGGACGGGCGCTCCGTTAATATTAAAGCTAGGAAGCTTTTGGCCTACCCCATCGAGTGAGGTATCGTTAAATAGAGCTCATTGAGTAGATACAAAGCATATTTTTTGTTTTAAAAAATATTGCAAAATGTAGGCATGCCAAAGTCAGCATTTTTTACAAAATTTTGTTCCGAAGAATTTTTTTACTTTCCATTGACCTATAAGTTTGAAATTTGTTGATAATGTTTATTGTTTCGTATATTTTACCAACAAATGCCAATATATTAATAAATATGATTTTTTCATTACCATTCCCTCATTTTTAGGGTTCCGCACCTTCGTATATATGCGAATTGTGATATTCGATATTTTATTATTTTTATGTGTGTAATCGTATTAGTTTTATTAAAAAAAGCATTCTAAGTATATATGCGGATTGTGATATTCGATATTTTATTATCTTTATCTGTGTTATTATTAATTTTGTTAAAAAATGCATTTTTCGTCTCATATGCGCCAGGTTATTTTTATTTTCCCTTCTTTAAATCTTTTTAATATTTTCTTAAACCTAAAAAAAAACGAAATTCGTGGGTTCGAGCCCCACGTTGGGCGCCAACTTGTGAAACGCTAATTTTTTATTCGTTGATAAAAGTGATTTAGCAATAAATGTGATTTAAGCTCAATTCTTTTTATTATGGGTTCGTTCCACGAATAGAATTTGAATATATCGAAAAGTGAAATTTTAAGAGGAAGTTGTACTATACTATAAAGCAGTGGATGCAAAGGTTTCGTAGTCCCTAACTTTTAAAGTTTAATTTTTATTATTAGTGGATTAAAAAATTTGTACGTATTAGTAAAGATCTGATCTATGTTCCTTACCACTCACCTTTTCGAAATTTGATTTAGATTTTTCAAAAAAAAAATCGCAAAATTCTACGTTTTTTACTATTTTCACATTTTTTTTAGAAAAGATCCAAATCAAATTTCGAAAAATTGAAGGGTAAGGAACATAGATCAGACCTTTACCAATACGTACAATTTTTTTTATCCGTTAATAATAAAAAATAAACTTTAAAAGTTAGGGACTACGAAACCCTTACATATTACAACATTTTATATCTGGATAGTGGCGCCGCTATCAGAATTCAAAGGAATTAATCATTTATGAATAGAGATGAAATTCGTTTACTTGCCAATGCCCCTATTAAGAGGTGCCAATACAAAAATGTTATCTTGCCTGAAATAGTTTTTAGACGGGCGCTCCGTTAATATTAAAGCTAGGAAGCTGCGGTTTTCATCAATCGATTCTGTATTTAGTTGTTGAGAGCGCATTTGTGGTATATTTTTAGAATTATTTTTACTAACAGTGATACGACTATCAACTGTTTCTCTAGATAAATTTGAAAAAGTACAACAGATGCGCTCTTCTGATAAATATTTTCGTTGGGTAATTCTCTAAATGGCAACAAAGCAAGTCACGTGGCCTCTTCCACTTTCCGTGTGTCGAAAAATAAAACAGTTTTATACTAAATACTAGCTGAATACCTGTACGAGCATGCTTTACTTGATTTTTTCAAAATTTTCCAATTTTTCCTGTTCTTTTCTATTTTTTTATTTTGCATTATTTTTTTTCATCTCATCTTGAATTTTTTTTCCATTTTGTTCCCATTTTCCCCTATTTTTCCTATTTTACCCTGTTTTACTCTATCGTTTCCATATTTTTCACTATTTCGACACATTTGTTACCATTTGTTCCTATTTATTCCCACATTTTTCCATATTTTTCCGAATTTTTCCTATTACTTCTTATTTTATTTGCGCTATTTTTTACTTTTTTTTCCCAATTTTTCCCTATTTTTCCATATTTTAACCTTTTCCAAATTTTTTCCTATTTCTCTCTATGTTTATCTGTTTTTTCATATTTTTCCGATTTTTTCCTATTTTTTTCCTATTTTTTCCTGTTTTTTCCTTTTTTCCCTTTTTTTCCTATTTTTCCAATTTTTTCCCATTTTTTCGTATTTTTTCCTATTTTTTCCCATTCTTTTCCCATTTTTACTTCTTATTTTATTTGTTTTTCATTATTTTTTCTTGTTTTTCCCTATTTTGCCCTATTTTTTCCTGTTTTTCCTAATTTTTCCCTATTTGTCTCTATTTCGCTCTACTCTTTCCTATTTTTCTCTATTTTGCCCTATTTTTCGATATTTTAACATTTTCCCAATTTTTCCCTATTTCTCTCCATGTTTATCTGTTTTTACATATTATTTTGATTTTTTCCTATTTTCTCCTTTTTCCTATTTTTTTCAATTTTGTAAAATTTTTTCGTATTTTTTTCTCATTTGTTTCTATTTTTACCTTTCTCCTCTTATTTTATTTTTCTTATTTTTTTCACATTTTTTTCCCATTTTACCCTTATTTACTCTATTTTTCACCATTTTTCTCTGTTTTCCCCGTTTTGTCCCATTTTGCCTGTTTTACCCAATAATAATAATTTTTAGCAAATTAATTTACTTTTTACTATTTTTCCGTTTTGTCTTAATTTTTACTATTTTCCTCATTTTGCCTCATTTTCCCGTTTTTCCTATTTTTCTCCATTTTTTCATATTTCCCCCATTTTGCAATATTTTTTCGTACATTTGTCTATTTTCCCTATTTTGCCGTATTTCTTCATATTTTTCGCTATTTTTTTTTATGTTTTTCCCTTTTTTTCTCTATTTTGCCTGTTTCTCTATTTTGCCGTAATTTTCCTACTTTTCACTAATTTTCCATATTTTATCCTACTTTTGAATAAAAGAGATAATTAAAGATAAAAAGTCACAAATGAATTTAATTTAAAAATCTCCTCATACCTACAGTAAAAGAAAAGTTGAAAAATAGTCTCTGCGCATGTGCACGACATTTTATTGCAATATCCTTATGTTTCTTATCTTGCCAAGATTTTATATGCCAAAAATTTTGTTAAAGTTAAAACCAGTTAACTTAAAAAAATTGCAAAATAGCTTTTTCTCATGAGCAATTTTTGTACATAAATATTATGGTAGAAGAAAAAATATTGTATGTAACTAGTGTGTAAAGTGCCTTTTTCGCTCATGTGATTGTCAAACAAAATTCACATTCGTGAAAAAAGTATCACTATTACGCACTTGTTGCATAAATAACTATTTTATACTCCTATTTAATGATTCGCTAATTAAAAGATTAAATTCTGTTTCATAAATTTTATTATGATAGTGATTTTCACTATGATAAATTAACTCCTATATAAAATGTGTCCTTTTTACAGCCATAAAAACGCCTGTTCCTTATAATCAGACTACATGTAGTAGCCGCGCGTCGGTACGTCACTTTTATGTTTATTCCTGTAAGTTATAATTATAATTTTGTAGGGTAAATAATAAAATAATAAAAATAATTTAAAAAATGATAATAATTCTAAAAAAAAATAATAATAATCAAATAATTTATTTGTATCAATAAAGATACTTTTTTAACCAATAGAATATAATTATTTTTAGGTAAGTTGACAGTTATTTTGACAACTGTCAAAATATTTTAAATTTTTTAAAAGTTAATAACAAAAAAGATTAATTAATTAATATGTTGTAAAAAAAGTTCCTTTTCATTTAAGATAATTAATATATAATGGGAGTAGAAAAAATAGAATAGCGTATGGCCATTATTACAGTCGCATATTATATACTAAACTCGCCAACGGTTCGCTTCCTATCCTACAACTTGCTGTTATTTTTTGTTATTTTATAATTCCACCAACGGTACCGCCATAAAGAATTTAGACTCCCCCTCGTAAGTGTTCGACATAGATCAACACCTGGACAAAAGTAATAAACTTCGGTCTAGGAACGGATTGACGACCAAGTAATAATGTATTCGTAGTATTTAGGACACGCCTATCAGTAGCGAATAATATACCTCCCCTTCACCCGACGCCCCGCAGGTCTTTCTGTTTGTCATGTATCACTTCCTCTTAAAAATAAATTAATTTTTTTGTATCGGACTGTACAATTCTCGAGTTTATCCTTATTAACATTTTTGTCCTCTTACTGACATTTTTAGAACGAATCTAATCTATTCTGATTTTTTTCAATTTAGTAGGCTGCAATCTGACCAACTTGTTTACATACTGACATTTGTTTATATGTTAAAAAATGAGTAGTTCGCGTGTGAATTTAATTTCTTTAATAGGATCATTAGCATCATTTACTAAAACGATTTGCCTTGAAATTGGAGATTGCATAATAAAATTTACATCAAGTACTGTCACACCGACGTTACTATTAAACCTTCCCAATATGTTTTTCCCAAGAGATAGAATTTTGGCGAGTAACGTTATATTTAAAAATAAAAGAAAGGTAGAAGAAGATATATCTTGTGATTTGGATGCAACAATAACTAATACTTTAAGCGAATGGTCTAATTGATTATTCACACCTTATTAGAGCAAATGAAAAATCACAGCTATGAAATTGGATTCTGTCAAACTAAGAAAAATCAAAAATTTTCCAGGTAGACCAAAATAATAACTTATTTTTTAGTTAGTACAGATTGTCATGAAATTATATGTTCGTGAGCATAAGCATTTTAATAAAGTAATTTACGATTTTATATCTGTTTTATTTAATGCCCACCCATTATCTTTATCCTGAAAATGTACAAAATTGTTTTTTTATATTTTTTAACTTAAAAGATCTTAAGTTCTTTTAACCCTGATAAAAATGTTTTAAACCCAAATTTTGGTATAGTTCTCTTTTATGTGTTTTAGATGCATAGGAATATTCATGTATGTTAATACTAGCTTTTGCGCGCGACTTCGTTCGCGTTGATGTTGGAATAAATAAAAGTTTCCTTCTTATATGTATCTGTTTCCTTACCCCAATTTTTAAACTCTGTGATGAATATTGTATTAAATATTGAATATTTTGAAAACTATAACTTTCGACAGACGCTTGAAAATTGGTACGTAGATTCTCCTAAAGAAATGTATTTTTAAAAATGAATGGGGGAGGTCCAAGAAAACCACAAAAAAATATGCACTTAAAAATTGGTATGTATATTTCCTTTCATAAATAAACAAACATGTACTTCAGTTTTTAATAAAATTGATAAATGATAAAAATTCAAAAAAAAAGCAAAAAAAGTTTAAAAAGTGTTAAAAGAAATTGTAAAAAATGTTTTAAAAAATGCCAAAATAAGGAAAAAAAATCGGCCATGTCACCCCATAACTTTCCCGGCCTTACCGTAGAGAATATGTTATTTATTATTATTATTTTAATTACAAAATACTACGCATAACAATAATGTATGGAACACATTAAAAACAGCGAGCCGATGGTGAATACGTCGACCGAATTGCTATTTCAATGTTGATGACATAAGCTGCGCATGCGCACGTTGTATATCACACTGCTACAATTAGGATCTCGTCAAATCATGTGTGAAAACTATTGTGAATTCGGGAAAAATTTTCATACAACAGTTGTAGGGAATTTTATGCTTTACAACTTTGCACTGAAACATTTTGCACTAAAGAGCAAAATTTACCTCCAATTTTAAAAAAATGGAAAATTATAAATGTGTATTTTTCTCGCCATCTAGCGGCGAAACTATGAGGAATTCTATAAAAAGTTAAACATTAAATTTAAAGAAAATTTGATGCTTTACAACTTTGAACCAGGAAATCTTTCACTAGATTGCATTGTTTGTCCTCAAAATCAAGGAAAACTAGAGAAAACCTACATGCACATTTTTTACGCGTCCTCTAGTGGCGCAACTATTGGAAATTATAGAAAAAGCTTAAGACAAAAGTTGTAGGGAATTTTATGCTCTAAAACGTTGTACTACAACATTTTGCACTAAAGTATATTATTTTTTCTCAAAATCAAGAAAAACTAGAGAAAACATACATGCACATTTTTTACGCGCCCTCTAGTGGCGCAACTATTGGAAATTCTGGAAAAAGCTTAAGACAAAAGTTGTAGGGAATTTTATGTTCTAAAACGTTGTACTGCAACATTTTGCACTAAAGTGTTTAGTTTGTCCATAAAATTTAAAAAAAGTAAAAAATTGTTACATGTGTATTTAATCAATGTCGGTCTTAAGGACCTTCTACAGTACCAATTTAACCAAAATCTAATGATCCCATTCTAGGCACACTGACCCTCCATACCAAATTTCAGCTTGATTGGTCGAACGGTTCGGCAGTTATCGTGGAAGATTACACACAGACACACAGACAGACCATGCGCTGGAAATGGTTTCAATCTTCTTGGGGGACCTCAAAATGGATATTTCCATCGATATCTCGATTTTTTTTTTGCTCGTTCACCTTCCTTTTCCTTTGATGGGCCCGGGAAAGTAAAATTGCTGAAAAAAAGTAAAATAATGTTAAAAACGATAAAAATGCAAAAACACGAACAAAAAAAATATGGAAAAAATGCAAACAAAATGATGAAAAAATTAAAATAATGCTAAAAAACGTTAAAAATGCAAAAAAATCCCAAAAAGTAAAATAAATACAAAAAAGAGCAAAAAAAATGAAAAAAACGCAAAAAAATACAAACGAATGCAAAAAGATGCACAAAAATACATAAAAAGGAAAATGAGCTAAAAAATGATAAAAATTCTAAGAAAAAGCAAAAAAGTTTAAAAAATGTTAAAAATTTCTGAAAAAGAATTCGTGAATACCTGTCGGGAAAGTTTTGGGGCGACACAATCGATTCTTTTGTTTTTGATAGGTGACAGTTGGAGAAATAATTTTGACTGTTTTGAATAGTTTTTCAAGAGCTTTCAAATGACATATTGCATGTCAAATTCCATGAGATATTGCATCTGTCATTTTTAATAGTGGCACTACCGTTTGACAGATGTCATACAAAAACTAATGGGTTCTTCCGACTGGTAACCCAAACTCATATACGAAATTTCAGCTCAATCGGATTAAACGTGTGGCCTCTATCGTGGAAGAATACAGACAGACAGACAGATATACTTCCATCTGGAAATGGTCTTAATCATCTCAGATGACCTCAAAATGGATATTCATGTTTATCTCAAAAATTTTTTTTAGCTCGTTCACAATACTTTCCCTTCTCGGAGGTGCGTCAGGAAAGTAAAATATTTGCACTCCCTCAGGGGAAAAGCCACTCCCCTCTAAAAGAATCACCCTGTATGTTTTTGGTTGACGCACTTACTCCAGCGGGTCAATATTTGTTTAACCCCAATTTTGAACCCCTTAAAGTGCGAATTTTCAAAATTCATTTCTTAGTGCTCCCCTACACTACCAAAGGAAACTACCCTGAAAATTTCACGTCTCTATCAAATCTGGTTTAGGCTGTGCATTGATTGTCAGTCAGTCAGCGACACGACAATTTTATATATATAGATAACTACAAAAAAGATTTAAAATATGCAAACATCTGTCATAATAATTTTGAGGTGATTCGTTAAAATTTTGTTTTAACATTACGATATTCCTATTTACACAAACTTAGTCTTTGGTCTGAAAAAATTCTTGTTAAAGTATTTTCACACACTGATTCGATTTTGTATTGGAATCTATAATGGGCTACTTTTGTGATTTTTTTTTTAAATTATTTTTAAACTTATAAGGTCAAAATATATTATCTACACTAATTAATAATTTTAAATCTTAACGCTTTTGGGCCCTACTGACTTCTATTTTCAAATCTCGCGGGCTATTACGTACTACCTGTAACTCCTCCCCTTTTGCAGATTTAATTTGAAAGTGTCTACTCGACTAAAAATTATATTTGGTGGTACAACTAAAATAATCGGGATATAGATTTTGAGTGGCTTTCGTTAATAGTTAATAAGAAATAAAATCCAAAAGCAGAAGAATTTGATTTAATGTGATCGTCGTTAGCAATACACTTCTCACATACTTAAACTGCAAGCTTACCAACATTTAAATTTCATCGACTTTTATAATAGTGTATCATAAAATAATCGACATTAAGTAGATTATTTGATGTAGCTTTTATATATTCATTCTCCATTTTTCAGAACACTCCCACAATCACAAATAAAAAATCACAATCCATATAACATAAAGATAAAGACGTCAACAAATTTTGGTTTTATAGACAGTCCCGTTTTCAAAGTGACATTATATAAATATATATAATGAGCCAATTAAATCAAACCTCAAGTAGTACGTCATTATTTCTTTTAATCTGCTATTTCTTAAAGAAAAAGTAAATTTATGCAAATTTATTTAAGGTATCATATTAGTCATTTAATAAGTAATATCTACATATATATTAGATTTCGTTATACAAAAGTAGCCCATTCTATTTGTATGTGTAACGTCAAGATATTTCAAATCTGACTTTTGTTTAAGATGAAAAAGTACGTCAGTTTTGATTTCGAATGAACTGTTACGGAGAAAATACCTGCCAAAGTTAAAAAAATTATATCGTTTAAACGGTAATATACATATATTGAAATGGAACTATAACTAATAAGCACTTATTGATGTTTTAAATCATCCCAAGTATTACAGTTTTAAATATTAACCAAATTTTTTTCATTGTCGTCCAATTTTGAAATTATATATTGAATTTGGTAAACAAGCATTAAGAAAATGGCCAGGATTAGCCGTATTGTAAAATGTAGTAAGTAAAGATTCACTTAAAGTTACAAATGTACTTAAATCGGTTGGATTTTTATCAAATTCTGGTACACAATTAAAATTTTCTAGTATTAGCGCCATATTATCTGTTAATTTATTTATTTATTTGTTAAATTAAAATTTCTTTATTTAAGAGTGAAGTGTCTTAAATTAAATTTAAATTTTGCAATAAGTTTTCTATAGTAATTTTGTGCTTAAATTGCACTTACATCAATATAGCAATTGCTATCATTGTATGGTTCTCTCGTAAGTATAAGGGCAACTCTGCATCGGTTGTTTCTATATTCACCAGTACGTTATTCTTGCAGATTTGGGTAATAGATGTCCCAATTATCACTGGATCACTAATAATTAAAATAACACACTTTTTCTTTCAAAACTCTTCACAATCTGATTCCATCTGAATGTCTATATTTGCCTTTTGCCTCTCAATAGCGTTTCAAATACCTAAAAATATTAAAACCCATTGATTTACGACCCCATTCATTTTTCGGTTCAAAGAAAGTTTTTTAAAAAGCAAAAATGTTTATTTTAAATTACTAAATACAATTTGGAATATTTTTACCGAGAATAATTTAATGTTTGATGAATGAGGAAAAATTACTGACTAATTTAATGCTACTTTTATGTAAACTACCTACTAAACAAATAAGAAAAGTCTTTATTAGTCATTTTCTAATGTTTCTGAAGTGATCGAATTGCAAATAAGGCGTATGTTATTACTATTTATAAATATTTAAGTTGCCTTTGGGTATTGGTTTTTATTCAGGTTTTCTGCCATTTTCGCCGAAATGTGCTTTAATATTGTCTTACCAACTTTTGCTGTACATGTTCTCTGCCCTTTTTGTATCGATCTAAGCCCTGGTACCTATAAAGATGCCAAAATTAAATGGAACCAACATTATTATAGTCTAGTCAACAAGTGCTTTTTGGGCCAAAATTTTTTCTCAGCTTTCGAACAAGTATGAACGATTTGGTTCGGAATATAGAGTGTAAATGATTTTTGAAAAAAATCAACAGCCGCTTGGCAAATGTTGCAAAAGTTATAAACAATTAATTGAAAAAAAAATGGGGTTTGGTTTTTTCCAAATATCTCAAAAACTGTTTGACATTTTTCAAATTTGAAAAAAAGATTCAAAAAGAGGAGGAAATTTCCCAAAAAAAATTCTACCTCCCAGAACTGTAGGACCAATATTTATAATTTTCCCAGCGGGTTGAAAATACGGCCGAAAACTGGGACTCTGGCTTGCCGCCCACTTTGGACCTTTAATGAATAAATATTATTTAAACTTATTAAATATGAAAATTAAGAATTGAAAAAATTCAGGCATCTACTTGATAGATTTATGAAAAAGAATCAGCCAGTGAAAAAATTTTTATAGCGATTTTTCTATTAATTATGGATTAGTTAATTAACAATTTTTTTACTTATAATAATAATAATAATAATACTCGCCCTACATTTCACCACCCAGAAGCCAATGGCTCCGGGGCGACTTACTGAGGATTGATGGCGCCATTTGGCTATAGGCGTAGGAAAACCCGGAAAACCTATACCACCATCATGAAACATGAATATTGTAAGTGTGATAATTGATAAATAACAAATCTGATTTTTTTCCTTTTTTGGACCTATTTTTGAAAGAGATTACCGTTGGAAAAATTAAAATATTATTATTTTCCAGTTTGTTACTAACTTAGGTTAAAAATTAAAAAGCTTGATTAAATTTTTTTTATATTATTTCCATTGATCCGTTTTTTATGATCAGAAGTCATATGAAAATGATTTTTTAAATTTTTTATTTCTTATTTTTTACAAAAATTATTATAAACAAATGCGTTGTTTATACGATAATTTAAAATTTCTTTTTTATAAACATAATCTTTGATGCAAAATGTTATTTAAAAAAAAGTCGTTCCTTAAATTTTTTTTTTGCTGAAAAACGTATTTGTTAATTAACAATTTTTTTCTATCACCTGCAATTTGATAAATTTGTGATAAACAATTAAATTTTTTCTATGTATTTTTTTCTTTTTCTACATAATGAAATAAAAACAATCATGTGTTAGTTTTGGTAGAAAAAAATTGTAAATTAACAAATACGGTTTTAAGCAATAAAAATTTTTTAAGAAACGATTTTTTGTTAAATCATAATTTGCATCAAAAATTATGTTTCCAAAACAAAATTTAAATTATCTTATAAACAACGCATGTGTTTATAACAATTTTGTAAACAATAAAAATAAAAATTTAAAAAAATCATTTTCATGTGACTTCTGATCATAAAAAACCGGATCAATAGTAATATGAAAAAATTTTTTTTTTCAATGTTTAATCAAGTTTTTTAATTTTTATCCTAATAACAAAGTGAAAAATAACAATTATTTAATTTTTCTAACTCAAATCTCTTCTGAGCTCTTTAAAAATAGATCAACAAAAGAAAAAAATCAGATTTTTTATTTAACAATCATCGCACATACAATGTTCATGTTCAAGTAGGAAAAAATTGTTAATTAACTAATGCATAATTAATAGAAAAATCGCCATAAAAATTTTTTGACAGCGGATTTTTCTTCAAAAATCTATCTAATAGATGCCTTAATTTTTTCAGTTCTTAATTTTCATATTTACTAAGTTTAAATAATATTTATTGATTAAACGTCCAAAGTAGGCGACGCTTAAGCAAGCCAGATTCCCCGTTTTCGGCCGTATTTTTAATCCTCTGGGAAAATTATAAATATTGGTCATACAGTTCTGGGAGGAGTTTTTTATAGGAAATTTCTTTCTCTTTTTGTATCATTGTTCAAATTTGAAAAATGTCAAATTAATTTTGAGATATTTGCAAGAAACCAAACCCCTTTTTTTCAGTTAATTTTTTATAACTTTTGCAATTTTTGCAAAAAGCACTTGCTGACTAGACTATTAGGTAGATTTCGCAGAAAAAATCTACCTATTGAAATTGTTCAAGTTTATCTACATATGTATATATAAATCACACTTTCTTGTCACCACAATTACGGCCGCAAATATGAACTGATTTATTTCCAAACTTGCACCAAAAATCGGAAGGGTGAAAAGAAAGGATAAGTTCGTTAATGGACAGGGTCGGGCGAAGGGGGACCCGGGCGAAGGGTTTTTCGAAAATCAAAAAATCGCCATAACACAATTATTTGTAGGAATTTTGAAACCGGGCAAGATTCGTCATATGCGGCTACTAAGAATACACATCATTTGTCGGATGAATTTTTTCTTCGAGTTATAAAACATGGCGGCGGAAAAACCAACTTTTTTTCATTAAAAAAAATTCTAGCTCTCGCCATACGCACTCCATGGACCTCCTCCAACCAGGGTAATTTAGCGCTATATAGTACCTTTCCCCAGTGGTACGCTAATTTTCCCGGAAAAATACTCTAAGAGCAAAAAAACAAAGTTTACTGAAAAATAACTATGACAGGTTCTAGAGCTTTCCATAGACAAAATATCAAAAAATATCTTAAGAACTTTTTCATGAGCTAATTTTTATCTACAAATTTTGTCTAAAATTTTTTTACCTAGTTCAAACTTTAGACTTGCTTCAAACTTGCACCGTGAAAAGCGGGTACTGCTTTCGATAGATGGTATCAAAAAAATCGAGTCAGTTTTAAGATCCGTGCCAAATTTCTTACTTCTCCCAATATTTAAATATTTAACTTAATGAAAGTATTGTTATTTAACGAAGCATAGCGAACATTCGAAATCTACCTCAGCATTCCGGCGGGCTATTTTTTAGGTCTATATTAGCTTTTACATTGTAATTTGCATTCTTTTGTTTATAGACTAGGCGGCCATAAATTCCCCAAAACAAAGCCGCCAATCAAGAAGCTAATATGTGTTAACTGCACCAATGCAAACCAATGTATTCAGTACAAAAAACAAAGCCTGACTATTAAGCTTCGAAACAAAGAAACTAGTAAAAAAGTTTGTTTGATTGCTCCGAACCTCGCTGCGCTCGGCTCGGAGTGAATGGTGGGGAATTATTTTTACTACTTTCTGTGTTTCAAAGAGCGTCATTCATTTTGTTTCTTTCTTTTTTTGTTTGCTGGCGCATAAATAATTTTTGTCACCAATTATTAGATTTAATTATCATAACAACCCTATTTATGTGGTCAGGTAACGGCAGTAAAATTTTCATAAAATCACTCGAAACAGTAAAGTAAAAATATAGTGAATGTTTGATTTAAAAATTCAATTTTTATATAAATTAAAAAAAAACACCATTTGGGATCATTCTGTTACCTAATTTTAATAACTCAAATTTTTAAATTTCACTCTGAATTTTGAATGGATGATCAGTAAAAATTTTGAATAAACTTTAAAGTTCTAATTGCCAATTTCACGACAAACCTATGGTATCAACTTGGAGATAAATATTTTTATGTTACGTTAAAATGACATTTTAGTTCATTTTAAATCTCAAAGGTATTTTTTTAATAAACTCTTAAAGAAAATAACACAAGCGTATGAGCTTTCAACTTGAAATTCAAATTTAATTATACAAAAATCTTCTTAACTAACAACAAAGAGAAACTTTTTACTCGAGTCATCTAAACGACTTCTTAAATAAATTTTTCTGTCTCTTTGGGTCGAAATTTTCAATAAGGAACTGGCGTAGAAGAATCGCATCGTAAGTTTTAAGATATATGTGACATTCTCTTTGATAAGTCTGCCGAATGGAAATGAAAGAAGTTTTCCATTCAAAAGATTGAATTTAAAGTTATATACGTATACATTGTACAATCGAGTAAAAGTAAAATTCGATAAGGACCTTATAAATGATAAAATATACAGGATGAGTAATAAACTCATATTCCAGTTATTTCCCTTATTTAATTTTCTTTATTGACAAGTTATCTATTTATTTTAGATATATAATGTCACTGCACAGACAACGGAGGATGACCCAGATGCCAACACAATTTTCTCATTCTCCA
This sequence comes from Neocrepidodera transversa, assembly GCA_963243735.1. Taxonomy (NCBI): domain Eukaryota; kingdom Metazoa; phylum Arthropoda; class Insecta; order Coleoptera; family Chrysomelidae; genus Neocrepidodera; species Neocrepidodera transversa. The sequence continues at coordinate 30,483,686 of OY725339.1, forward strand.
AAACATCTGATTACACATCGGAAACTTCCGTGACAGATCCAGGAAGTGGACCTATAATTACCATAGAAATACTCAATGTCTTTGTACCGCCCGGAATCGGGAATGCTGTTAAGCTGGTATGGGGTAGAAAATTGGACGCTGTCGATTTTAATCTTACGTATGGGGTACATTACGGGAAGGATGGTGAAGATTTAACAAGTAATTTTTAAATTTTATATAATTGTTGTTCAGAAATTAACAATTTTCTTTTAATGATCTATAAAATTAGGTTTAATAATTAATCTAATTCGCAGAATCAAAGTTCAAGTACGTGTAATTTTAATATATATTGTAATGGTTCTGTCGTGCCATAAATTTTAGAAAGCCCCACGTTGCAAAGCCATTTGTAATGATTTACTACAGACAGGATCTCCAACCAATTTGGATTGGGTTCTATGGAATTAAAAAAATACTAAACATTACAAATTAATTGTAAACAAAATTATACAATCCTCACTATTTTCTATCTTCTTTTGAATTACTCCGACACAAATTTTTTAACCTTTAAATATCTTACTAATTTAAATTTCATTTAACTCTTTTTAAATACTTATTTTTATAAATTAAGAGGATCTCTAGTCCAATTTTTTCTGCCAGAACAGGGTAGAAAGCCATAAAACATAATTATTCGTATTTGGACGAGAACTCGCCTAATATAGCAACTAAAAATATGCGGTTTTTTTCATGATATTTAAAATATTTATGAGAAGAGCGCGTCTCTGCTACATTTTTCAAATTTGTCTAGAGAAAAAAGTTGTTAGTCGTATCACTGTTACTAAAATTATTTTAAAAAAAGTGCCACAGACGCGCTCTAAAGAATTAACTACAGAATCGATTGGTGAAAACCGCAGCTTCCTATCTTTAATATTAACGGAGAGCTCGTCCAAAAACGATTTCAGGCAAGATAACATATGGTATTGGCGCCTCTTAAACTATAAATCTATTAAATTTGTATATAATTCATCTCATATAATTAATTCCATTCCATATACATTTCTTGTTAAAACTTATATAGTGACTTTTTTTTAAAAAATCAATGTCATTTCTCTTTGTTTATTATTTTTCTTTATTTGTTTATTTTTTAATAAAAATTGTTGTTACTTGATTAATTAAAAAAGTTTTTTAATCACTTTTGTCAATCTCTTATCATTTACTTATTCCATAACTAAACTTTTCTTTTAAATTTCCAAAATTTTATTAAAACTTAAAAAAACTCATACAGAGTATTTCATAACAATATACTAACCAAATATTGAAAAAAAGAGGAATTTCAGAATAATAAAACAAAAGAGACATTCTGAAAAATTAGAAAAAATCAGAAATATTATTAAATGCAAAATCAGAAAAATGGGAAATAATTGCATAAAAAGAATTAAAAAAAAAACAAGAAAAAACTAATGGAAAAAATAGCAAAATCTGCAAAATGGGAAAAAATTAGATAAAACAATAAATAAAATCTAAAAAATCACGAAAATAAAAAAAAGTCAGAAAAATTTGGAACAATCAAGAGAAAATTAAAAAAAAACGAAAAACATCCAAGGAAGTTAAAATAAATAATAAAAAAATAACAAAATGACAAAAAGGCGAAAAAATTGGATTAAAAAGGAGAGAACTTAAAAAAAAATAGAAAAAAGAGAAAATCAGACAAATAAAAAGAAATAAGAGAAGTTTAGAAAAACAAAAAAAAGTAAAAAAAATAGAAAAGAAAAATTAAAATCAGAATAATTTACAAAAAAAGAGAAAATCCGAATAATACAAAAAAAGAACATCAGGAAAATTTGGAAACAGCGAAAAACTGAGTAAAAAAACAAAATTAAAAATCTGAAACAAAAAAAAATTGAAATAAAGAAAATATAAGAACAATAAAAAAAACAATGAGAAAAATAAAAAAACATTGGATTAAAAAAAAAGAAAAAGACAAATAGGAAAAAGAGAAAACAAAATCAGAAAATACTAAAAAATTGACCGAAGAAACAGAGAGATACGAAAAAAAGACAAAATGAGAAAATTAAAAAAAAGAACAACAGAAAAATTGGAACAAATTGAATAAAAAAGAGAGAAAATTCAAATAAATAAGAAAAAGAGACAAAATCAGGAAAATAAAAAAAAATCATAAAAATAAAAAAAAATCAATCAAAAAAAGGAAAAAGTCAAATACTTAAATAAGAAAAAAAAGAAAATTACAAAAATGAAAATAGAAAAATGAGTAAATATTGAATTAAAAAAAGAGCAAAAGTCAAATAAATAAAAAAAGTTAAAAAAACATTTTAAAAATAACCAAATTCGGAAAAATGGGAAAAGAACAGATAAAATCAAAAAATCAGAAAAATAACAACAAAATTAGAAAAATTAAAAATGGAGAAAATTAGGAAATCTTGGATACAATCAGAAAATAAACAAAAAAATAAGAGAAAATCGGAAAATATCAAAAACAGTAAAAAAACATTTAGAAAATAACAATATCAGAAAAATAGGAAACAATTAAATAAAAAAAAATAGTTAAAATCCAAAATAAAACAAAAGAAAAAAATCAGAAAAATAAAACAAAAGAGAAAATTAGAAAATTTAAAATAATTGGAAAACATCACAAAAAAAAACCGTGAAAATCTGAAAGATCCAAGCAAATATGATAAAAGGAGATAAATAAACAAACTGAAAAAAAAGAAAATCAGAAAAATTTGGAAAAATCCGAAAAATTTGGTAAATAAAATAAAAAAATGTGAAAATCAGAAAAATAAAACAAAAGAGAAAATCAGAAAAATATAAGAAAAGAGAAAATCAGTAAAAATGCAAAAAACGGAAAACATCAAGAAAAGTCCAAAAATTTAAATAAACAAAAATCGCACAATCAGACAAATGAGAAAAAATGAAAAAAACGGATATAAAATCGAAAAAATCAGAAAAATGAAAACAGAAATATTGGAAAAATAAAAAGATAAATTTTAAAGATATTAAAATAATAACAATATCAGACAAATAGGAAAAAACAGATAATATCAAAAAAATCAGAAAAAAAGAGAAAAACAAATCAAAGGAATTTGGAAAAAACTAGAAAAAATTGAAAAAATCGGAAAACATCAGAAAAGTCAAAAAATATAAAAAAATAGCATAATCCAAAAAATAAATGAATAAAAAAAACAAAAATGATTACAAAACTTACTAATATTTGTGACTGTTTTTAAAACAAAACATGGATTTTCTAAAAATTCCAAAATTTGATTTTTGTCAGATTTTTCTTTAAAATCTTTTTTTGTTTAAAAGTCTAATTTTTATCCAAATACATGTTATTTATGAGTTAAGATGTTTTTCGAAACCTTTAGATATCACAAAAAGTCAGAAAACCCATTTAAAATCAGAAATATTAAAAAAAAAAAGACAAATTGGGACAAACAGGAAAAATTGGAATAAATTGGAAAAATGGAATAAATTGGCAAAAACTGAAAAAAATTAAAAAAAAATTGAAAAAATTGGAAAATAATTTGAATAAAAATGTAAAATAATAAATAAAAGCAAAAAAAAAACCGGAGAAAATAAGAAAGATTTTAAAATAGTCGATAAAAATCAGAAAATATAGAAAATCAAATAATATAAAAAATCAGAAAGAAAACAAAAAGTTAAAAGAAAAAAGTGGGAAAATTTAAGAAAAAAATTGTATGTTCGAGTTTAGATTTAATTAAATCTTGTAGTTTATTGTACTTATCAGAAATTGGCACAGTATTATTTATTCTTATTTGTAATTTATTTTATATTTTTTTTCAATAAACTTTTGGTTTTTAATTATTTAAGACTAAAAGGATGTTTTTACTTTTTAACATTAATCCGCTAAAAACGCGCAAGCTTGTATTGTCATGCCATGCTATATGTTATGAAGTTTTTCAAAATATTTAACTTCATTACTTTTTTAATCCTTTTATTTTAATTTTTATATTAGTTTTTAGCATCATTCTGGAGTTTATGATTTGACAGAGCTAATTATCCATTTTTTGTAGTTCCCAAACTATCAACATCCAATGAGAGCGCAATAATCGAAGACCTGGAATTTTGCATGAAATACAATTTCGCTGTATCAGTGGCTAGCGAAAACAAAATCAACCTCAACAATGTACGAAGCGTTGTTACCTACATGAATCGTAGTGCACCGCCGTTAAACTTGCAGGTCGAATTTGAACCCAGGGAACCGCCATGTTTACTTATTAAATGGTCAGCTTCTTGCTCAAATATTGGGAATGGTATTGGATACGTTGTAAGTTTACTTGAAACTTTGATGTTGATACTATACGCCGTTAATAACTTGTATAATAAGCAGGATTGTAGAAAGAAAATTAGTTCATACATTTTTATGTTCAATCGCTGAAAAATAGTTATCAAAAATATTTCAATATTTGGAAAGTTAAATTTTAATAATTTGGTATCTTTAATTGGAGTTTTTCTAAAATTTTTGAAATACAGCAAAAACTAAACATTAATATTGAAATTGATTAAATATTTAAAATTATTATTTAGTTTCCTCTTTTGAAATGAGAATAGTTCTTTAAAACAATTAAATTTTTCAAATCCACGTTCCAGGGCGGCTCAAATTTAATTGAACACTATTTGGATTTCATAAACCGTTATAGATATAAAATTGGTTAAATGGGAAAAAAGATACGTATGTTGATTGGTTTTTTCAAAATTAAAATATCAGGTAAAGTTTCCGATACCCAAGAACTGGTGACTTATTAGAATCATATTATACCCAAGCCTAGAAAAATTGGATACAGCAAAAGCTCTAAGTACAATAAGTCTAATGTCTTATACTAAAGAAACCAGAAAAACTGCAAGATAGACATATTGTGGAAGGTGTACTGGCTGAAAGACCTTTACACCAAGACCAGTATGCCTATAGAGTAGGCGTGTCTATAGAAACTGCATTACATTAGGTGTAAAAAGCCTTGAAAATGCCATTGAAACGAGAGAGGTACTTCTAGTGGTCTTTCTGATCATAGAAGGAGCGTTTGACAATACGTCATTAGATTCAATAGCCAGAGAGTCAAGGAACTCGTGTATTGACGCAAAGTGCTGCAGATGGATAGACTGCATGTTACGGAACAGGCTAATATGAATATCTTTGATGGGTGAGAAAAAGGCAGCTTATCCTATGAGAGGTTCTCCTTCGGGGAGAGTTCTATCTCTCCTACTATGGAATCTGGTAATGGATGGGCTGCTGAGAAAACTACAAGAAGAAGAATACACAATATTGGGATATGCAGATGACCCAAGAAAAATTTTATATTATGGTAAGGGAATGATTGCAGATGGCCATAAACACAGTCACGCTCTGGACAAAACATGAGGATTTGAAAATAAGCCCCTCCCAAGTCCAATATAGTATCATTCGCCAAAAGGAACAATTTAGGGGGCCCTAGCACACTACGGCTTCGTGGTCAAGAGGTAAATCTGAAGAGAAAGGTAAAATATCTTGTGGTAATGTCAGACAAAAAATTTACCTGGAACCTCCAGAATAAAAAATACGTACGAAAACGGTTGTTACTAAAATAATAGGTAGACGTAAGTATGGAAAAGCATGGGAGCCCAAATCAAAAATAGTACACTGGATATACAATATGGTAGTCCTACCCATGGTAGCATATGCATCTCTGGTCTGGTGGCCAAAGAAAAACAACGTACCGCTATCTCCAAATTGGGCAAGACATAAAGACTTGTCTGCTTGGGATAACGGGGACCATAAAAACAACACTTACAACTACTACATAAATACTGCTTGACCTTCCTCAATTACAATACGTTATAGTGGGAGATGCCAGAATGACTCTACGACGGCAACAGAACTGATCATTCTATAAAGAAAATCATAGACTTGGACACACAAAATTAGAACATGTGGAAATCAACATGCTTGACATGAGGTCAGACCACATGACTGCTAAATACAGCTTCAATGAAGATATGAGATTAATAATTAAAAATCTGATTGAGTCAAATATAAGTACAGATTTCAGGACAAATCCAAACGGAATTACCTGGTATACAGACGGGTCAAAAACCGAAGGGAGAAATGGTATACGCAGGCAGACGCAATACTCGAATGTTCAAGAAATAGTAATATGAGGGCGCATAAGGGAAAAAGAAGCATAATTCACTCAGACAGTTAAGCCGCCCTTAAGGCTCTAAGGAATGCAAAGGTGACATCTTGACCGTTATGGGAATGCGGCGATGAGATTAGAGAACTGGCGACTCACAATAAGGTAATTTCATCGTATGTACCAGGGCACAAATGCATCGCTGGAAATGAAAAGGCTGACGAGATCGCAAGAAGCGGATCGTAAATCCCATTAATTGGTTCAGAACTAGCAATATGAGTACCAAATTATACAGGTGTAAAATACCGGGAATAATACATGGGAAAAAGTTTATAAAAGAAGTCTAAGTACGTAACTGAAGAATTACTTTTAATGAGTAGGAATCAATTAAGAATGACCACGGTAAACATTTCCACCAAAATGGGTTTATACACCCGCGACCATAAATGAAGAAAATACAGTAAGGGGACCGAGATCAAACACTGCATACTTGCAACTGCTAGGCACTGGATCACCGAAGATAAAGAGTATATGGAAAACCAAAAGTGGATCTAGAAGACTACTGTAAACAGTCATTAAAGAACCTATACAAACAGGTGCGGTGAACAAGATCAACTGACTGGTTGCAGTAGACAAAAAGGCTGGAGATAACTGAATAAGCCCGTGAAGCTGAGTGAATCCAGATGATAACAAACGGTCCCAGAAAAAAAATGGGCTGTGTCACCTCAGAACTTTCCCGGGTCGACTGTAGAGAGTAGGATTATTTTAATTACAAAATACTTAGTATTACATTAATTTATGGGACACATTAAAAATAGCGAGCCGATGGTGAATATTGATATTTCAATATTGATAATGACATAAGCGGCGCATGCGCACATTGTATAACACTGCTACAATTATGGTCGTCTAAAATCATGTGTGAAAACTATTGGGAATTCTGAAAAAATTTTGATACAAAAGTTGTAGGGACTTTAATGCACTACAACTTTGCACTAAAACATTTAGCACTAAAGTGCATAATTTATCTTCAAAATTAAAAAAAAAAGGTGAAAATCCTAATTGTGTATTTTTTCCGCCCTCTAGCGGCGAAACTATAAGGAACTCGAAACAAAGTTAAATACAAAAGTTAAACAAAATTTGATTTTTTACAACTTTGTATAAGAACATTTTACACTAAAATGCATTGTTTGTCCTCAAAATCAAGAAAAAACTAGGGAAAACCTATATGCATATTTTTTACGCGCCCTCTAGTGGTGCAACTACTAGAAATTCTGGGAAACGTTTGAAACAAAAGTTGTAGGGAATTTTATGCTCTAAAACTTTGTACTACAACATTGTATTGTTTGCCCTAAAAATTTAAAAAAAAGTCAAAAATTCTTACATGTGTATTCAATCAATGCCTGTTTTGAGGACCTTCTACTGTACCAATTTAAACTAAAAAGTCATGGTCACATTTGAGGCATACAACATCCCTTAATAAGAAATTTCAGCTTGATTGGTCAAACATTACGGCAGTTATCGTGGAACATTACACACAGACACACAGACAGACCATACTCTGGAAATGGTTTCAATCTTCTTCTGGGACCTCAAAATGGATATTCCCATCGATATCTCAAATTTTTATTTTTGCTCGTTCACTATAATAGTTTCCCTTTGATGGGTCCGGGAAATTAAAACTGTTTCCGATATAATTAGCGAAAAAACTATTCAATTCGTCTTGAAAATACACGTTTTTTCCATTAAACCAAGTTTGTGTCTATAATGGTTTACGAAATCTTAATAATGTTTAATTAACCCCGTATATTGAACAAGATATTTAGGTTTTTTTAGTTCTTTTTTTATCGTTTTTGTGGATATTTTTCTGCTTTTTATTATTTATTATTCATAAATTTTATAACGTGTTTGTTTTATCAAAAAAATATGTTAACCGTGAATACAAAATGTCTTAATTAACTAAAATATTTATTTTTTGATAATTACAGAAAAACATACTTTGATAATTCGACGTACTCAAACTCATTTCATTACCTGAAAACATATTTAACGAGATCCTCGTTTTTACTAGTTACCTTTATAACTGGAACTTTACCATAAATAAATAACTGAAAAAGGGTTAAGTAACCTAATTAAGACTGAAGTCAGCGTTTCCGAAATTATATAAATGTACCCATTTCGGTATCCCTTCATTAAATTATTATGGGTAAATAAATCAGGAAGTCCTCTCGAATTTAATTATTTCATCTATGCAAATGATTTTCCGTACTCATATTTCATGCCTGGTAATTAAACATTTTTAGATGGAGGTAATTTTTTAAAACACAGCTCCTTATTTTTAATTATTAGAATATTTTAATTTATTAGTATTTATCTTTTTTAACTAATGAAGTAACAAAATATAAATATACCGAATCATTTTAATGTTAGAATAAATAACTAAAAGAAAAATATTTTATTTTATATCAAAAGGGAATATTTAGATTTTATTTTATAGCCCTTAAAAATATATTCTATTTACTTAAATTTTGCATTTCATTATTTACTTAGAAACAAGCTAAATTTACTTGGAAACCTCGTTGCATTGAAATGAACTATATGAATGCAACATCTGTGCACCACAAAATACAATATTAGCTAATTTGGCGTGATATTACCAAAGTATATTCTCTGAATATAAAGTCAGGACAGGATTAAAGGAAAAACAAAAACTTTCATATACAAATATAAATAAAAAGATATATTAGTACTAGTAATTAATTTACAAGAAATAAAAATATTACAGGATCTAATAGAGATTCCTAACAAACTCCTTGAATAATACTTAAGTGACTGTATTGGTTATTATCTAAAATTCTTTTACAAATAAATGATATAACCGATATAATTAATATCATTCAGCTAGAAAAAATTTAAGATCATCTCAGGAAGCACCAACTACAACCTGGACCAGTGATGAATTCACAACTGACAACCAACAATAGCAATACCAAAAAAACTAAAAGAAACCTTCCAGATGAAGTATAAGAGATCAGATAAGACTCCTCTGCATCAAAGAGAAGAGATCATCATCAATAGTATTAAAAATCCAGCAGTTTTAGCAAAGAAGTTAAACATAGGTAAATCATCATCCTACTATTGGCGTACATCTCCAACAAGATTCCGAAAATGCAAAACAAAATCCTATCCGGACCTCTGGATGTCTGCCGGTCTGTCTGCATGTCTGTTTATCTGTCTGTATGTTTGTTTGGCTAAATGAAACAATATAACTCTCGAAGGAAAGCTCCGATCGAATTCTAGTTTCCACCTTCTTATTTAGATTTTTCCTGGAGTACCCTTGGTACACACTAAAGTATTTTACATAGTAAAACTTTTTTCAGGTTTAAATTTTTAAAAAGTTTGGCCAGGTTCGCAAAACCCATTCCGGTGCTTGCTCCAAAATGATCTATAAAAATCCACCAAAAATTATTATGATTTTCAGAATTTTAATAGTGTTTTGAAAAATTATGCACCTAATTAATAAGTTTGGTAAATTTTGAAGATAATATTAACATTGCCATGAAATATGGGTAGAAGTCGTATTTTTTCTATTTTATAAATTTTTGATATATTTTTACGTCTCGCACTTCAGATAAGAGAGGTATAGGAATCATGCTAAAAATTGGGTAGTGAGTTTTCAATGGATAAACACGTTTTGGGGTTCCTAGAATACGATTTTGATATTTTCCCGATGATGTCTGTGTGTGTGTGTTAGTGTGTGTGTGTGTGTGTGTGTGTGTGTGTGTTAGGATGGATGTTGTAGTAACGATAACTCAAAAACTACTAAATTCAAAAATGTGAAATTTTACATACAATATTCTGATATCCTTGTTTAGATCTGATTAGATTTTGGTGCCAATCGGTCAACCGAAAATGGCAGTTGCTATGAGTGACGATGTCATTACTATACAAAACGGCAATAAAGTTTTACATATTTATTTTGTATACACTATAGTTTATTTACGTATCTTTAAATTTTTTTAAACTTTTGCCATTATTGCCAGATTTACTAAAAAGTAATTTTTTTTGATACTTTTTTGTGCTAACCTGTAAATTTTTGATTCAAAAATGGCGAGAGGTCATGTGCTGGCCACATCAGATTTTTAACTATCCTTTACGTATTCAGTTCAAAACAAAACATGACTCGTATATATTTTTATATTTTTTTCTAAGTTTTTGATTTTTCTGATTTTGTCGGAGTTTTTCTTATTTCTTACTATTTTTTTTGTATTTACTTTTATATTTTTGCTTTTTTCAATTTTTAAGTTTTTAAATTTTTTTTCACCTTTAAAAGTTTTCTATATTTTTCAGAATTTTTATCATTTTAATATTTACATTTTTTGTTGGTTTATGATTTTTTAATTTATTCTGATTTTTCCACGTTTTTTCAGATTTTTTAATCTCTTATTTTTTTCACTATTTTTTCTCTTTTTTTCATGACAATGTCTTCTGATTGTTTTTGTTTTTGTTTTCGCTTTTTTCATTAATTTTAGTTTTAATTGAATTCCCTGATTTATAACTGATTTTATCAATCTTTATATATTTTTCTACATTTTTCAGACCTTTTATTTTTTTCATATTTTACCATTTTAATTTATGCTGGTTTTCTATTTTTTCTCTTTTTTCTTTTTACCTCTCGCCCTTCAGATAAGAGAGGTATAGGAATCATGCTAAAAATTGGGTAGTGAGTTTTCAATTGATAAACACGTTTTGGGGTCCCTAGAATACGATTTTAATATTTTCGCGATGATGTCTGTGTGTGTGTGTGTTAGTGTGTGTGTGTGTGTGTGTGTGTGTGTGTGTTAGTGTGTTAGTGTGTGTGTGTGTGTGTTTGGATGGATGTTGTAGTAACGATAACTCAAAAACTACTGAATAAAAAAATTTGAAATTTTGCATACAGGATTCTGATACCCTAGATTAGATCTGATTAGATTTTGGTGCCAATCGCACAACCGGAAGTGGCAGTTGCTATGGGTGATGACGCCATTATTATACAAAACGGCAATAAAGTTTTACACATATATTTTGTATACCCTATAGTTTATTTTCATCTCATTAAAATTTTCGAAACGTTTGCCATTGTTGCCAGATTTACAAAAATATAATTTTTTTTCATACTTTTTTGTGTCAACCTGTAAATTTTTGATTCAAAAATGGCGAGAGGTCATGTGCTGGCCACATCAGATTTTTTCTTATATTTTGTTATTTTCATATTTTCTTTCTTTTCAGACCTTTTATTTTTTTTTCATATTTTACCATTTTAATTTATGCTGGTTTTCTATTTTTTCTATTTTTTCTCTTTTTTCTTTTTTCTTATATTTTGTTATTTTCATATTTTCTTTCTTTTCAGACCTTTTATTTTTTTTTTCATATTTTACCATTTTAATTTATACTGGTTTTCTATTTTTTCTCTTTATTCTTTTTTCTTATGTTTTGTTATTTTCATTTTTTTTTCTTTCATGTTTTTATATTTTTCGAAATTTTTCAATTTTACTTCCCGGTCCCGTCAAAGGGAAAGTATAGTGAACAAGCAAAAAAAATTCGAGATATCGATGGAAATATCCATTTTGAGGTTCCCCAAGAAGATTGAAATCATTTCCAGAGTGAGGTCTGTCTGTGTGTCTGTGTATCTGTGTGACTGTGTATAATCTTCCACCATAACTGCCGAACCGTTTAACAAATCAAGCTGAAATTTGGTGTGAAGGATTGGTGTATACCTCGAATGCGACCACTGGTTTTTGGTTTAAATTTTAAATTTTAAGGACAAACAATACATTTTATTGCAAAATGTTTTAGTCCAAAGTTTTAGAGCATACAATTTCCTACAATTTTTGTATGAAACTTTTTTCAGAATTTTCAATAGTAGCGCCACTCGAGGGCGCGCAAAAAATGTCCAAGTAGGTTTTTAGCAGTTTTTTCAAATTTTGAGGGCAAACAATGCAGTTTAATGCAAAATTTTCTGGTGCAAAGTTGTAGAGCACAAAATTTCCTTTAACTTTTATTTTAAACATTTTTTTAAATTCACCATAGTTAAGCCGCTAAAGGGCGAAAAATATGTACATTTAGGCTTTTAGCCTTTTTTTGTATTCTGAAGACAAATAGTGGGCTTTAGTGTAAAATGTTCTAGTGCAAAGTTGTAGAGCATAAAATTACCTACAACTTTTGTATCAAACTTTTTCAGCATTCCTAATAATTTTCACTTATAATTGTACCAGTGTGCTATATAATGTGCGCATGCGCCCACTTATGTCGTTATCAACATTGAATTATTATTTCGGTAGACGTGTTCACCATCGGCTTGCTATTTAAAATTTGTTCCATAAATTACTGTAATGCTTAGTATTTTGTCAATTAAAATAATCCTATTCTCTACAACCGATCCACGAATGTTCTGGGCTGACACAGCCGATTTTTTTTCTGAAATTTTTGTGATTTTCCCAATTTGTTTTCTCTATTTTTTTAGGTTTTGGGACTTTCAAATTTTTAAACTTTAATTTTTTTAAATTTTTAAAACCTTTAATAGTTTTCTATGTTTTTTTAAATTTTTCTCATTTTTAAATTTATAACTTTTTTTGGTTTATGATTTTTTAATTTTCCCCCTTTTTTCAGATTTTTCATGCTCTTATTTTGTTTACTACTTTTGTTTGCTCTTCTTTTCATTAAGATTTCTTATGATTTTTTCTGTTTTTTTTCGATTTATTTTTATTAATTTTGATTTTAATTGATTTCCCTATTTTAATCAGTCTTTCCATTTTTTTTCTTGTTACATTTTTCAGACTTATGCTGGTTTTCTATTTTTCTGTTTTTTTTTTCTTTTCCACATCTTTTGTTATTTTCATATTTTTTTATTTTTTCTTTCATATTTTTATGTTTTCGAAATTTTTCTGGATTTTTTCTAATAGTTTACTGATTTTTCCAATTTTTTCTTCTCTATTTTTTTGGATTTCGTGTTTTTCAATTTTTTTAAATTTTTAATTTTTTAAAATTTTTATAACGTTTAAAGTTTCTTGTATAAATTTTTGTCTTTTTTAAATTTATGATTTTTTAATTTGCTGTGTTGTATGAATTTTGAATTTATTCTAATTTTTTCGCATTATTTCTTCCTTTTGAAAATCTTATTATTGTTTTTTGACAATTTTTTATTTTCTTTTTTCTTATTTTTTCCCATTCTTTTGATGGTTAATTATTTTATTAAATTTTATTTGTTTTCTTATATTTATTGATATTGTTTTTAATTTTTATTTTTTTTATTACTAATTTTTTCAATCTTCTCTTATATTGCTATTTTTTTTATATTTCACGATTTTAATTTTTACTGGTTTAATAACTACAAATTTAATTTTTTTTAAATCTAATAACTAACAACTGATTATTAACTCGACTGTACAGTAATCTGACTTGACAATTTTAGCACTTGCTTTGATATTATAAATATTTAGATGTCCTAATTGATAAAGTCGCTTGCATTAAAAATCATGTTATAGGTTCTGAGGTGATTGATAAGTATTTTTGCAATTAGAATCGATTTTTTAAAATCCAGTCTTTAAAAATATTGTTCAATTTGCAAAAATCTTCCTAGAAATTTTACAAAAGCATTTTTAGAATTTTCTGTGCATCTTTCTTGTCGTCAAAAATTCACCAGAGTTCAAGAAAATTTCGAAAATTTGTAAATCACAAAACACGTCTACAAAAAATATTTCCAAATAAACTAAAAATTTTATAAAATCGTGAACATTTTTTAAGATATTTTTAAGAAATTTTCGAACATTTTTGGTAATTTATTTTGCTTTGGAATTTAATATTAATTACGAATATGTTTGCAATTTGTAAATATTGTTTACAACGTTGACGAACTTATTTTTTCTGTATCTAAAAAAAGTCCAGGCAAAGATTTTTTTGGAAAAATGACAACTTTGATTTAAAAATGTTAGATTTTTTAAATTTGACAAAATTTCTCAGTATTATTAATAATTCACTGAAATTAAGGATAATTTGTTTTTTTTTGTCTAAATATAATAAGTTTCTTAAATTCAGGACTTTTTTAAAACGTTGCCGATTTTTATCCCAAATTTAAAAAATAATATTTTTTATGCATTTTTCATCCCTTCAAAATCTCCCAGAAGCTAAACAAATTTGAAAAATTGGCAACGGTGATTTAAAGAATATCAAAATATTTAAAAAATTTCTAACACATTTTTTTTCACAAATCGAAAGAATTTCAACAATATAAAACCGCAACGAAAATGCTACAAAATTAGGAATAGACTGAAAAAAGGTAAACTGTTCCCAGATAAACTACCAAATTTCATATAATGAAGAACTTTTCTCCAACGCTGCAGAGTTTAATTTTACTGTCTTAAAAAAAATCCAGATTTCGGAAAATTTGTGTAAAAATAACAAATTTAATTTAATAGTATTAGATTTTTGAATGTTACAAAAAATTCTTATTTTTACCGTTGAAATTTATAAAACAAATAATTTTTTTTTTGTTTTTTATTAAAATCTGGGAAATTTTTTCAGTTAGTTCCATAAATCAAGGATTTTTTTTAAATGTTGCCAATTTTCGAAAATCTCACCAAATTTAAAAATTTATAAAAAAATATAAGATTGATTGACTTTTGGTATCTTCCATGAATATTTCACGCCACAAAAAAATCCTTAGAATTCTAGAATATTGCGAAAATTTGGCAACGTTACATCAAAAAATATTGACTTTTGAACTATTAAAGCATTTTAATGTTTTGTGTTATGTTCAGTTATATCAAGAAATAAAAAATAGAAACAAATATCCCAAAAAGGATAAAAAATTACCGAAAATTTCCAAATATTTTATAAAATTATAGATTTTTAAAATATAAATTTTACGTTAATTTGCGAAAGTTCTTAGAAATTTATTTATAAATTATTGCAATGAAATAGATATATCTTTTCTACAGCGTTGCCAAATTCAGATTTCCTATTGTAAAAATATCCAGATTATTAATATTAGAATTAAAACATTTTTCAAATTGTTCTTTTTATTAAAATATATTGTAAGATGACATTACAAAGTAATTCATTCGATTAATTATAGATTTACAAATTTATTTTAATAAACATCTGGAAATGTAGGATCCGACTCTGTAAAAACTCCATAGTTAATAGCAAATTTCGCAGACATTTTATAATTGCACATCGGATATAAAACATATCCGGCTGCTCCAAATGGATATTATCAGTTCATGGTTCACAGTTTAACTTTAATTTGGTAGAAGTCTCAGGTTTATATTAGTTTCTTCTGATTAAATCCAGGATTTTAGTAGTACACTTAGAGATAATTGAGTTTTGTATAACGACAGATTTTTTTGTTATTTTTAACAATTATTACACAATTAATATTTTAAATAACTAATATAATAAAAGATGCCATAAAGTCTTATTTTTTTTAAAATTTTTATATGATACAGGAAAAATATAGATAAAAACGCATACATAAGGCAAATGAATAAATAATTTTTCTTCTAACCAAGTATTTGAAATCACTTTTCAAAGCTTTAAAATCGATTTAATTCTATTTTTTCTTTCAATTTTCAGATATCCGCCTTCGACCACGATTCGTCTCACTATCAAATCGTCACTTTGCCCGCCAGCAACCATGCCGATCTCGTTCACCATTTTAAAGCGCATTACGGTGCAAAATTCGACATCAAAGTATCCACAAACTTTCCCGGCTCGAAAGCCACAGAAACTGTCACATACAAAGTTCCGAATTTCCTGCAACCTTATAGAGTAAAGGTGACCGTTAATCCGGAGGCGGCAGCGTTCATGATCTATTGGCAGGAGCCCTACATACCGTATTTTATTGACAGGATCTATTATGAGGTTAGTCAATATTTTGATTACAATCTCAATAAAAGTTCGTAAATGTGGCAACGTCACAAAAATATTTGTAAATCAATAAAATCAGCAACGTTAGAAAAAAATATATTCATTGCAAAAAACTTCGTATTTGATGTACAAAAGCTTGTGAACGTTGCAAAATAAATTTAAAAAAATATTTTCAAATTTGCACCAATTTGAGATATCAAACATTTATGATTTATGAAATTTTTGAAAAATTTTACGACAACAAGAATAAATTCGGCAACGTTGTGAAACAGACATAATTACAAAAATCTTCGATTTACTGACAATTTCGAAATATTGTCAACATTGCAAAATATATTTCAAAAATGTTTGCAAATTTGACATTTCAAAAATCTATGGATTTATGAAATTTTACGACAGCAAAAATAAATTAATTAATTTTAAGATTCATTTGTGTCTTCTACTCAGTCTCATACTAGTGTTCATATCTCAATTATTTTATACACATTTAATTTTTTGCGTTTAATTCACTGTAATTTTTTTTTAAGTTTTAGCCGTTTCACCTCCATGTTTGCTAATGGTCACACACTTAATGTCATTGTCAATTGTCATTGTCAGTGTCCTTTGTCACTGTCATGTCAATTGTCAATGTCATTTGTGACTCCCATCTTGTCATGGTCGTACTACCGCATGGTATTCATTCGGTTACTTTAGCTTTTACTAATTTTAAATTAATATGTGGTCTGAGATACCACGTCAACTACGTGTCTTTACTTCTCTGCCCTTTCTGGAAGGGTTGGCTTTCATTCACGGCACTATGTGTCTTCATGGTAACAGTCATTTGTTATCCTGTAGTCCTTAATGCGGACCCCCATTTTTATTACCTTTAAGATTAGTTGTTAGTTTTTTAATGTACCACCTTATTAATTTTTTATGTTGACATAACAACCGCGCGGTTGTGACTAAATTTAATGTTTGTTACTTCTTAATTCTACGATACTAATGTTCGGTAAGTTGTACTACAAAAAAAAATTTTTATAATGTTATATAATCATTGTTCTGAATATTGTAGGCCTGATGATGGCTTTTTAGCCGAAACTAGTTGCCTGTTAACAACCTACTCAATTATACTATGTGGTACTGACTTCGTGTTTTATTTATTTAAAAAAAAAAAATTTGGTAAAGTTGTACAAAAATCTTGGATTTACTGACATGTTCGAAATCTGGTCAACGTTGCAAAATAAATTTCCAAAAATGATTGCAAATTTGTACAAATTTGAAAGCTCAAAAATTTCCGTGTTTATGAAATTTTTGATATATTTTTTGACAGCAAAAATGAATTTTTCATTTTTTTAAGAAGTCTAATTTATTGCAGAAATCTTCGTATTTAATTACAAGTGCGAAATCTTATCAACGTCGCCAAATAAATTTCCAAAAATGTTTGCAAATTTGCATGGATTTCACATTTTAAAATTTTTTTCTGGATTTGTGAAATTTTACGACAGCAATAATAACTTCGGCAACATTGTAAAAAAGACATATTAATTACAAAAATCTTTGATTTACTGACAAGTTTGAAATCTTGTAAACGTTGCAAAATAAATTTCCAAAAATGATTGCAAATTTGCACAAATTTGAAAGCTCAAAAATATCCGTGTTTATGAAATTTTTGAAATATTTTACGACAGCAAAAATGAATTTGGCAACGTTGTAGAATAGACAAATTTATTGCAAAAATCTTAATATTTAATGACAAGTGCGAAATCTTATCAACGTCGCAAAATAGATTTCCAAAAACTTTGCAAATTTGCAAATATTTGATATATCAAAAATCTCTGGACATTGTGAAATTTTACGACAGCAAAAGTAAATTCGGCAACGTTGTAAAAAAGACATATTATTTACAAAAATCTTCGATTTACTGACAAGTTCAAAATATTGTCAACGGTGCAAAATAAATTTCCAAAAATGTTTGCAAATTTGCATGGTTTTGACATTTCAAAAATCTCTGGACTTATAAAATTTTACGACAACAAAAATAAATACGACAACGCTGTAAAAAAGACATATTTATTACAAGAATCTTCGCTTTACTGACAAGTTTAAAATCTTGTCAGCGTTGAAAAATAAATTTCCAAAAATGTTTGCAAATTTGCAAAAATTGCACAAAATGAAGTTGACAACGCTGTAAAATTGACTAATTTAGTGCAGAAATCTTCGTATTTAATTACAAGTGTGAAATCTTATCAACGTCGCCAAATAAATTTCCAAAAATGTTTGCAAATTTGCATGGATTTCACATTTTAAAATTCTCTGGACTTACAACAGCAAAAATAAATTTGACAACGTTGTAAAAAAGACATATTAATTACAAAAATCTTCGATTTACTGACAAGTTTAAAATCTTGTCAGCGTTGAAAAATAAATTTCCAAAAATGTTTACAAATTTGCACAAATTTGAAAGCTCAAACATTTTCGGATAACATTTTTGAACAATTTTACGACAGAAAAAAACGTTCTAGAGTAGATTATTTTATTGCAAAAATTTTTGCGTTAAATAACAAGTGAGAAATCTTTTCAAAGTAACAAAATAAATTTACAAACATAATTGCAAACTTGCACAAATTTGACATATCAAAAATTTATGGATTTATGAAATTAATTCGGCAACGTTGTAGAAAAGACTTATTAATTACAAAAATCTACGTATTTCATGATACGTTAGAAAGCTTGTCAACGGTATAGAATAAGTTTTCAAAAATATTTTCAAATTTGCACAAATTTGACATATCAAAATTTTTACAAAAGCAAATAAAAATTCGGTATCAATGTAGAAAATACCTATTAATTGAAAAAATCTTTATATTTAATGATAAGCTCGTAATTTTGTCAACGTTGCACAATAAATTTGAAAAATGTTTGCAAATTTCCACAAATTTGACATGTCAAAAATGTCTGGATTTATGAAATTTTTGAAAAATTTTACGGCATCAAAAATAAATTCGTTGTAGAAAAAACTTATTAATTATAAATATGTTCGTATTTAATGACAAGTTCAAAATTTTTCCAAAAATGTTTGAAAATTTGTACAAATTTGACATCTCAAAAATCTCCGGATTTTTGAAATTTTGGCACATTTCTACGACAGCAAAAATAAAGTGGGCAACGTTATAGAAAAAAATTAATTGTAAATATATTCCTATTTAATGACAAGTTTGAAATTTTGTCAACGTTGCATTTTGTCAACGTTGCAAAATAAATTCCCAGAATTTTTTGGTTTAAGCAAATTTTACAACGTTTCAAAAATCTCCGGATTTTATGAAATTTTCGAATATTCCCTAGTTTATTTGGGAACATTTTACCATTTTTTAGACGATTTCCAATTTTGAAATTTTTTTTGGATTTTTCATTTATTTTTGCTATATCAAAAATATTTGGCAATTTTTAATTATTTTATATTTTTTAAAGCAATGTTGTTCAATTTTTTAAATTCTCTTTTAGTCTGGGACATTTTTGTCCACATAAAAAATGCATAGAAGAAGCTAAAAAATATTATTAAAATCTTTAAAAAAAATCAGCCATATATGACATTATCCTAAAAAATTTCAAATTTGATGAAATTTTCGGAAATTTTGGAATATTTTTTTTTGCATCTTTTATAGATGTGCTTGAAATACTTTTGCAGTTTTTATAAATTTAACAATATTTAAAGCAACGTTGCCCAATTTTTGAAATGTCCTAAAACCTGAGAAAATTTTAACAACATGAAAAACATTGACGATTCTAGAAACTCCAAAAAATTTCTTTTTGTAATTTTTTTATTTATAAAATATTTTTGAGAATTAAACAATATTTTTAAGGTCTTTAATTGATTTAACGAATTTTTTAAAATATTTTGCAGATTTAAAATAATTTGTCATGGATTTTTGACGAATTTTATCTTTTTTAATAATGCCACATTTTTTATAACGCAGAAATAATATGGCAACGTCTCAAAAAAAAATCGTACATTTTTCAACGATTGATTCAATAAAATTTATGAAAAAAAAAGTAATCAAATTTTTATCTTTTTTATTTTTAGCAATATTTTTTAGACATTTTAGCGACTTACAAGAACAAAATAATATATTTTTTAAAGCGACATTTACAAATTTCTGAAAATTTCTCTAAATTTGGGGATTTTTTTAGGATATAAAAAAAGCATAAAAAATTCTAAAAACCAGTTATAATCGCTTAAATAACTAAATATTTAAAAATAATATAAAAAGGTTAAACCAAATATTGATATATTTTTTTGGTATATTTTATTTTTTAAAGTAATTTTCACAAATCTTATATTTTTTACAGCTACGTTGTCAACATTCCTAAAATTCCCCAGATTAAAGTTTATAATAATAAATAATATTAATAATAAATATTGAAGAAGTTTTTTTGATTTTAATTTAAATTAAATTTAAGTTAAATATCATAAACATTTGCTTTAAGTTGTTAACGAATATTATTAATAATCTTAATTAAAATTTTTAAAAATAACTTTCGATTTTTACCTGCAATTATGAATATTTTTTAATTTTTTTAGGTATGTATTTATCGGGGTTTTAACGTATCAAGCAACTTCGAGAAATTTTACGTTACCAGACCCATTTTAATATATAAAGGAAACGAATCTCTGTATACATTTAGTGTGGGATCAGCATCGTACGATGGGAAATATCGATCATTAATGACTGACCCTGTTGTTGCTGACATCTACGGAGAAGTACACGAACTAAATATTTAATAAATAATTATTATTACAACTAATTAAATATAGCAATACAAAAAAAAATTAACCTTTCAAATGTTAACCCTAAATCTAATATTTAAAGAAATATTTTTACAATATAAAATTTTATATTTAATCGTTACTTTTATATTATTTATTTTTAAGTATTAATAAAGAGGCTGTTTATATATTTTTATTAATAGCTATAATATAATATAAACGTTTTTGTGTTCTTAATTGATTTAAAAAAAAAAAAAATATATTTTCCTATTATCTGTTTATATTTAAACTTATACCCGAGGGGGAAACCACAGGGCAAAGTTTGTACACCTAATTCCTCTACGTTAAAAAATTCCGACAATTCCTCGCAATTCCCCGAAATCCCTCGCAATTCCCCACAATTCCTCGCAATTCCCCGCAATTCCTCGTAATTCCTCAAGGCATTTCCTTCAGTTCCTCGATAATTTTCAGGATTCTATTAGCGTTTCTCTCATTTCCTATTTTTTTTTGCGATAGAGAAAATTTAATACAATTTACAAATTTTCCAGAACTACTTAATCACACTCGGCAACGAGATCACAGCACCTTTATGTAACTCGTTACTTCTTTCTCAAGCAAGCATCTCATGTTATATCAAATTTCTAAAAATTATAAAAAAAATTAAAAAGCACTTACCATCTTCCTATAGCATAATAAATAATATTATCCATTTATTTTCTTAATTTAAAGAAAATCTTTTACCTAAATTAAGAGAAATAGATTTTTTCATTGTGAAATCTGTAAATTTTTATATTATTGTTTGTAAAAAATTAGCCTAAAAGCGTACTAAATTATTATTTTAAAAGTGCCAACATAATTATTACTCTGTATATTCAAATTTTTTTGAAGAAACACGTGAAAAATAACTTTTGTCGATAAGTTTTTTTTGAAATTATGCTAGTTTCTAATTTTTTTAGGTTTTTTAAAAGCAAAAAAATAATCCGGCAATCTGATTATTGTAGGATAATAAAATAAGGCATTTTTAAAAAAATAAAATATTCAAATATATTTAAAAAACAAAAACTGTTAGGTGCAGTAAACATTGGTGTTAAAAAAAATTTTCTAAAAGAAAGAAATTTTTACAGATTTAAAAAAGACCTATTAAGTAGTTTGTATTTTTTTCGATGTTTACCCGATCAGATCTTTTTAATTCGATAGGCATATTTCCCACAGGCACGTAAAATATATATTTTGGGGTAACAACTGCGATGTCTTCCGATGAGGGACATTCTAAATAACCAGATTTTTCAACGAAAAATTTCATCTGAAAACCATTTTCCATATTTGCTAAAACTATTCCGATATACCATGTTTCGTCATAGTAAACTGCGTAATAATGATCCATGATAATGTTTATTTCATGATCCTTATTTTTGTTTTCTTCACCCGATAAGGACGAAAACGTTTCAGGGTCAGATGAATCATTGAATTCTATGACTTCATCACTGTCACTTTCATCTGAGCTCTCATCAAGCTCAGATTCGAGTCTCAATCGTTTGGTTTCTTTTTTAGTTAGTTTTATCGAGTCTTGGAGCCTATCTTGGATGTTGAATCGCTTTTTGGTTTTGTTTTGCATTTGGGTTGAAAAAACCTCCTTAGCCTGCCCGAACTAATTCTACCTTCAGACTGATCTAATAACCAACAGTAGGACGATTTTTTTACTACACGGAAGTCCCCTTCCCCCACCTTAATTTTTATATAAGGATCTTTCTCCGTAATGCGTTTTATACTATTGGAGAAGTCTTTCAAGCCGGCACCGCGAATTAAGTCTTGGCTTGGTCTTATTTCATTTAAAATATCATTTCCGTCCTGTCCAATAAGGCGATCTGCATCACATATAACTGGGCATAAACCTGATAAGGCTTCAAATTTACCCATCGGCAATGTAATTTTTGTTTTTATTTATTATTTGTGTTAATATATGTAAAAAAAAGCAAACCTTCTCCAGCTGAGTAAACCAGAGTATACCTAAATAAAGTAACCGATGTCGGATAATATTAATCGAGATTTTAATTTTAAGTAAACTTCGGGCTGTCCCTCCGGGTATATGAAATTCATATAAAGAGTATATGATTTCCAATTCTAAGTATAGGATTTTTTTTCCGTGTACGGCTAGAAATGGTGTGTCTTGGTCTGTCTTCATTTTACGCGCTTCTGAGGGACCACCACTCACTGGATGTATTGTAAGTTGTTAATAATAGATAGCGTAAAGAATAAGAAATTATATTTTTTCCAATTTGAAGCTTTTGAAGTAACTTAGATATTTATTCCAAAAACGATTTTTGTTCGAATTCAACGAAAAGTGGTGGGCCTCAAATTAATCCTAAATAAAAATTTTTAGGTTAAATAATAAATATTTAAAATTTACGTGCTCCGAAGTCCGATTAGTATTTAGGTTTACTAAAAATCCATAGATGTGATAACAATGCTAGGTGAGAATTAGACTCGAATTAGGTACATGAACGCCAGATTAGAAAAAAATTTGGAGATTTCAGGCGGTAAAGTATTTAAGAGGGGGTTAACCTTTTATAAAAGATCAGAGTATATTTGCGGGGTGAACGACGAGGTAAAAATACAGGGTTATAAAGGCGTGGCCTCATGATAAAGAAATATATATTTAGTGTCTCTGTCATGTGGCTTTGCGTAAAATTATCGTAAACATCAGATCGTCTGACCGAAATAAAATCATAACACATTTCGAGTAGTCCTTTTTTGTAAGTAACTAATTTTCGATTGATCTTAACAATTTTTTTTATCAACAAAGGCAAATGTATATTTGAGGCATCTCTCAGAGTACTTTTTTAAAATAAACTTTTTTTTATAAGATAAAAAATAATGAATCTGGCCCATTTTGTCAATTTTTTTTCTTCAATTTTTTCTCAAAAATTAAAAAAAGTACTTCGAGAGATGCCTAGATCCAACCTTTCTTAATCCAAAAGGAAAAAAATATCTTGAATTTTTTAACCACAGTCCGAGTAGTTTGATTTTTGCGGTACATTGTTTTACTTACAATCACATTAGGGTTAAACCCCTCTTAAGACAAAGTTTCAAAGCTCAAAAATTGTATAGTTTCTCTTTAGAAACAATCCTCTAGAGCCCTCATAAAGTATAATTTAAATAAGAAAATTCCTGAAAAATACCTGCCAATTCATGCAATTCCCCCCAATTCCTCGCAATTCCTCGCAATTCCTCGCAATTCCTCGCAATTCCTCGCAATTCCTTGCAATTCCTCGCAATACACCGCAATTCCTTGTAAATTCCTCGCAATTTCCCGAGCTTGTACACCTAATTCCTCCTGCGGCTTCCCGCTCGCTTATACCCTATAACATATACAAAAAAAAACAAAGAACCCCTCACATATTGTTAAGAAATTGCCCCCCTGTGAAAGATAATGAAAATTTTATATATTGTAAAGTATTGTACAAGTAACAAAATGGTAAAGTTTAAATTTTCTGCTAAATAATACTGCTTTGGCAAATTGAATAATTCTAAGTTTAATTTTTAATTTCAATATTTTTTTTCGGAGGTTCAGAATAGGCGGCCACGAACAAAAATTAGCTGATTACATAGAGGAATAGAAGGACTATTCAGACAAAATTTTTCATTCACATATATCTCCCTCAAAGTACCAGCTCCAAGAATCGAAAAGTAGATTTTCGTAACGGTCGAACAAATTTCAATATTTTTTTCGGGGGTTGGGAATGGGCGGCCACGAATAAAAATGGGCAGCGTCTGTAAAACTCCAGGGCATTTCTTTTTTGTAGATTTTCTATAGAAGCTGACATAACTATATTAATCATCATGTTACGAATAGCAGACAGACTTGGATAATAATACAGATCAGACTGAGACTCGCCAGTGGCTAAATACCTGCAAGAAAAATTGTAAATATGTATATAAGAAATGTAAAAAAATGCTATTAAAATTATTATTTTTAGGTCCAAAAAGAGATGGTCTTACCTACGAGACTATTATGTTATAAAGAAAAAAGCAAGTTCTAGCGGAAGTGGGCCGAAGACCCTAACACCCGTATGCATAGTCGTTCGCCAGCCACTCGCCAAAGTTTCGCCGCTCGCTACCCAAGAATTGTAATGCATAGTCAAACGCCAGAACAGTAACGACTGCGCACTAGTTTATATTTCGGCGAAGCGGTGGCGAAATACGGGAGATGGTCAGTAGCATCTCCGCCAATTCTCTCGCACACTTTCAAAACTATTTCATTTCAGGGAACGAGGGAACAGTTGTAGTAATGCAGTTTTTAAGTTATAATTATATTTTTTTTAATAATTCTTACAAAGTGTTTTATTATAATATATACAGGATTAAATAATTTTTTTAATTTTCGAATTTTACATATAAAACTAACATTTAAATACATTATCATTACAAACAAATTTGATAATATTAAACTTTGTTTAACAATTAAATTATAATTATATATTTTTAATAATTCATACAAAGTATTTCATATAAACAGGATGGAATATTTTTTTTTTAATTTTCTAATTTTAAATATAAAACTAACATCTAAATACATTATCACAAACAAAATTGATATTAAACTTTTTTTAATAATTAAATAATAATTATAAATTTTTAATAGTTTCTACACAGTGTTTTATTACAATATATACAGGATGATACAATTTTTTAAATTTTCTATTTTTATTAATTTAGCCTGTTATTGCTGCATAACCAGTTTTATAACATGCCTCATCCATTCTTACTTTATATAATTCCTCAAGCTTTTATCGTTACCTATTTATGAGCTGCAACCTAACTTGCGTTATTTCGTCTAGGTGACTTTTTTGCAATTTTTATTTTTTTTAAGAAGACACACTAGATTAGATGGTGTAGCTGAAATAAATAAAAAATGTTGGACATTACAGTACGAACAAGAACAAAAAGAAATTATACTTTTCAGTACAATTTTCACATGATGTATGAAGTAGCACATATTCATAAAAAATACATAATTTGAAAAGTACAAATTTAATTCTTTTGTTGACACGTTTTACGATTTAAACGTAAATAATTAAAAAAAATAATATGTACCTATTACTGGGAGTACTACTTCATTTACCCGTGCTTCAGAGGTGATAGAGAAGTTGAAGGTGTGTTTAAAATAAAAGGGAAACCTTTTTTTGTAACAATTTTTATAAAAAATACACCATATCTTTTTAAGAACTTGTAAATTATTAAAAAAAAAATTACCTTTTTCCGAATTCAATATCGTTTCCACCACTGTGTCTCCTTCAATATTTACGTTGGACGTACATGCGTAAATTTTTGGACGGTTTTTATCTATGAAAAAAAAATTGCATTTAGTATAACAGACGATATACAAAAACGATACTACATGTAATTTTTTTTTCGTTATTAATCCATCGTTATTATAATTACCTGCGTATTCGTTGCCACATTAAATTCGGCTACAAATTTTTCCCATGCTTTCTTTTTTTTCTATATTATCATCCGTTCTATTTTCAATAACAGGATATCGTCCAAGAATCTGTAATAATATTTCTTTCTCGCCCGCTGAATACTTCACTGCCATTTTTAATTTAATGGTCTTCAACCGCAACCGAACCACCGAATTTTAACTTTTCAATAAGAAAAAAATGCACCGTGTCATCTAAATTCCTCAAATGCACGTAGTAATACCCACGTGTTTACTGTAAACAGATGAATTACGCATGCTTAAGCACCCAAGGACGGTCGGAGACTCGTAGGAGCTTTGCCAGAGAGGAGACCGGAGAGAGATCGACTATGCACAGTAAACCATGCGTCGTACTTTGGCCAGCGCGTCGCTGGAGCACTCGCTGGGATAAGCCTTCGGCGTATCGCGAGCGAACGACTATGCATACGGGTGTAAAAGTTGCCAAAAATACATTTTTCTAAAGTATATAATACGGCACGGAGACTCATCAGTAGGTAGTCGAGGGATTATCAGTGCATCTTTTTCTAGAATTTCAAAGGCCTTGAAAAAATTTCCACTATTTACGAAGAGTGATTGTACATGTTCCTGTTCGGTGTTTAAAGTAAAATTATTAGTGAAGTATTCTTACACTAAGTACTTTAATTTACATGGACTGTCAAAATAATCCAACAGTGTGAAAATGAAATAAATTGCTTAATTCGCGGAGCTGATCATTAAAAAAATTTGCAGGCTTAACCGACTTCACGTACAAAAAATTCAACTAGAGTCAACACGTTGGAAAAATGTTTAAAAAATAATTTTAACCTTTCTTAATAACATATTAAAAAAAGTTTTGCACATTCTTGCGCCTTTTTGAAATATCTTTTTCACCGTTCATGGAAGCATATCTACTTTTTGATGAGTTGACAAATAAATATTGTTTAAAAATTCTGAAACTTTGTAAATAGATCATGGACCACCCTTATAACTTTTAAACTGGTTAATAGATTTATACCAAATTTTGTTCCGTTATAATACGGATTTTCTTACATAAAAATGCAATATGGCCGAAAATGACATGAAAATTGGAAAATCAAATAGAACACCCGGTGCATTTCTGCATATTTGGTTTCTACGATATCAAACATGTACAGATCGAGTGTCAAATGTCACTAGGACTCCATTTTTATTTAGTTTTTGAATTTTTTCTATCCGTCCTAGCTGGTCATGATTTAGTCTAGATTACTTATAATTAAATTAGAATTACCTAAAAAGTCAAATCTTTACTTTGTTCTTTTTATTAAACATTTAATTCAGCAAGTAGAGTTTTTTAACTCAAACTCAATTTTTTTAAATGAAACATAGATGGGCCACCCGGTATTAAAATCGTTCATTTAATTAGCGTTAAAATGATGTACATAACAATCTATTTTTATCTCAAATAAAGGAAGAATGTTAAAGGATATTTACAATATCATATTTTAAATATAAAGCAACAAAAATAAATAATTGACAAAATATTTAGACCCTTTAGGTAATTTTAGTTTGATTAAAATGAATTTAGACCAAATCATTAGTACCTAGGATGGATAAAAAAAAATTCAAAAATAAAAATGGTGTGTCAATGACATTTGACAGTCGACATGTATGTGTTAGAAGTCGTAGAATCCAAATATGTAGAAATATACCGGGTGTTCCATTTGAATTTACAATTTTCATGCCATTTCCGGTCAAATCAGATGTCGGCTATATTGGATTTTTATTTAAAAAAATTCAATCGCCCAAAATTTGGTATAAATTGATTAACCCGTTTAAAAGTTATAAGGGTGGCTCATGATCCATTTACAGCCGGTATATACTAGTACTATATCGAATACACTTAAAATATTTAACAAATTTAAATTGTATAGAGGGTGATTTTTCAGGGGTTGAAATATTATTGTGGTTAAAAAATTTCAAAACTTTTAATACTACATCTGTGCATCAACAAAAAATATTTTAAAAATTCAAAATTATATAGAGGGCGATTTTTAAGTGGGATAAAAAATAAATGTGGTTCATAAATTTTTAAAATATGCTAATAATATACAATGATATAAGGGTACGAATTATTGTGTGTATTTTGCTTGTTTTGAATTATGTTTATTATCACGTTGTCTGCCCTACAATTGTGTTGCAATTACTTCGGTCCGGACCGGAAGTATTAAAATCATAAAAAAAGTTTTTTTTTTGCATAAAGTGACTTTTCTTGACGTTTTGAACCACCCACACAACACGATTAGATAAAAAAATTTCATGTCCGTCGGTCTGGATGGATGGATGGATGGATGTATGTGGAGACTATAACTCAAGAACCAATCTTTCGCCATTCGTTTTGTCGTATCTATTATTTTTGGGCATTCTACCTGTAAGGGGGTGGAAACTAGAGGGTGTTCAAATCTCAATAAACTCATATCTCCGTCATTTTTAAAAATATCGAAACAGGTCATAAGACTTTTCATGTCCTAATTATTATAAAATTAATTCGCTTAAAACTTTTTTCGTTTTGACCTTCATGGGTGGAACTGGAGGCGGTTGAAATTTCAAAAAAATCATATCCACCATTTTTGAAAATATTGTAACAGGTCTTTACACTTTTTTCATATCCTATTTATTATAAAATTAATTTGTATAATTTTTTTTTATCCGACCTACGGGAGTGAAACTGGAGGGGGTTGAAATATCCAAAAACATATATCTCCGCTATTTTTAAATATATCGAAACTTTTCATGTTCTAATTATTACAAAATGAATGAGCTAATTTTTACGATTTTTAACGATTTTTTGCGGATTTTTGAAAAATTGGGAAAGAGGAAAAAATGGAAAAAATAGTAAAAAATCGGGAAAAATCGAGAAAAATCGTGAACAATTTTAAAAATCGTGAACAATTTTAAAAATCGTGAACAATTTTAAAAATCGTGAAATATCATAAAAAATCGTGAAATATCATAAAAGACCGTAAAAAACTGTAAAAAACTGGTACAAAACTGGCAAAAAACATTTAAAAAGTCCTCAAATTTCGTAAATAATGCTAAATAATCGTAAAACATCATAAAAATTGTAAAAAATCGTGAAAAACCGTAATAAACGTTAAAAAACCGAAAAAAACTGGAAAATCTGGAACACATGGAAAAAAGCGGTAATAACGGAAAAGGTCGAAGAACGCCAGTAAATTAGAAAAAATCAAAAAAATTAAAAAACATATAATATAAAAAAAAAATCAAAAAAAATCGGAAAAAATTAGAAAAATAAACAAGACGGAAAAAATGGGGAAAGATAGAAAAAGTAAAAAATACAAAAAACACTAAAAAATTTAATTTCAATAAAAATGTATAATAAAATCAATTGTAAAATAGTGGTAAAAAACTGGTAAAAGTCGTAAGATTTCGTAAATAATGCTTAAATAATCGTAAAAGATCATAAAAAATTGTAAAAAATTATGAAAAATCGTGAAAACCCGTAATAAACCGTAAAAACCGAAAAAGAACTGGAAAAATCTGGATCAAATGGAAAAAATGGGTAATATCGGAGAAGATCTAAAAACGCGAGTTACATAGGAAAAATCGAACAAAAAATAAATAAAATAAAATAAATCATAAAAAATTGGAAAAAATGGAAAAAAAAAGACGAAAAAATGGGTTATTTTCTTATTACTATTTTAATATTTATTGATTTTTATTTTATTTTAGATTCCTGAAACTGCAGAATAATGGATTTCGAAGTCACAGGAGTTTAGCTACCCCCAAAGCTTTAGAGTTATTAATGAGCAGCACATAATTATACAATCACCTTTATTTAGGATCGGAATATTTCAACTATAAAGAAACTTTCAGCATCGTTATACTAGCAGTGGTGTACAGTAATTATACTGTTTTATATTTGCCGATGTAGGTTGTCGGGGGAGAATAAGTGATGGCGGAGTATTTAATCAAAGTGTTTTATGCCGAAAACTATTATCTATCAGTTCGAATTTATCCCTTCCTAGTCCACTACCTAATAGCGATTATGATATGCCTTACACATTTTTAGTCTATGGCGCATTCGCTCTCAGAATCCATGTAATGAAACCTTTTAAAGGTCATTACGCACTAGGGTCTCGGAAAGAATATTTAATCAAGAATTATCCCGTTCTCGGGCAAAAGTACTAGTACACTGTCTGCCAAATTCAGAATCTTTCAAATCCACATACCCCTAGATCCAACGAAATCCTCCATTATTTCGATGACTTATCTGTATCTATCTAATTTTTTTAAAAACATTAACACTTCTCGAAATAATTTTACACCCCCAGATTCATTTGATACTGATAATGCTAATAGAGAAATAATTCGGCCAGGTGTATAGAGAAATAATAGAGAATGTAACGCTCTTTGCGTCGTCACGCGGTCTTTTGGCGCCTTGGTCCAGGTTCCTAATTGTCTCGGGCGCCACCTTCCGTTTATAGTGTGAAGGCCACTGCACGGGCAGCTTCACTGGAGAAAGAAAATATTCTAGATGTCGTTATAGCACAACAGATCAACTAATTAGTTTATCTTCTGTAGTTATGGTACCGACCAAAATCACTGGCAGCCAGAAGGGCCATCTTTACTTGCCCTACTGGGTTGAGTACCTGGGTATTATCTGGTGGGATGTTAACCAAAAAATAAGGAGCGAAGTAAATAAAAATCCTTTAATCAACTCTACGAAAAATCCGGATGAAAGGTGTGTAACGAGCGATATATGCACAACTGGTTTGGCTGGCGTGGTGTTGATCGGATTGACGGCTCCAGGTTCTGGTGAAATTGGACTTGTCTTCAGATTGACCTATCTTTAAAGGTCGCTGAAGTCAACGGACTGTGGCTGCTACTGCAGCTCCCGACAACGGTTTGAATTACCCTACCCGATAAGAATTTCGGCGTCTAAGAAGCACAGACGAGAGTGTCTCCATCTGCCGGGTGGAGGTTCAATTGGTACGACTGGCCTTTTATTCGAAGCTGCTCTCATAATTTTAAGTTAATTGTACTCCAGTGCCGTGAGCAATTTTATTTATATATTTTAATTATTACGGAAAAAGTAACATTGTTACAAGGTAATGCTTTTTTGCCATTATTGACTTTACCTCGTAGAGCCCCGCTTATTGCTACAGACATATGATTGAATTTTATGAACTATGTTTATAGAAATTGTAGATAAACTTTGTGTAAAATAAAAATGTTGTTTTACTTACATTATTATCTTCGGTGGTGATTGGGCTGCTGCACTCATACACATCCTTTACAAAGGCTCGTAAAATTGCCAAATGGGATTGTAAAGCTCATCCTCACCCATGCCTGATTTTATGGACTGCATTTTGTTTTTATGATGCAATCTGAAGGTAGCCATTAGCGATTATTTTTTCCTTTTTAAGTTCATTTACAGGTACATGCAAATTATCAGCTATACGATTCCAAGCATCATTAATTCAAAATGGAAAATAACAGATTACATTAATTATAACATTTATTTCAATTTTTTGAATAAAATTTTGAAAAAAATCACAATTAAAGAGTTTTTTCCTACAAATTTGAGGGTATTTTTTTTAAATTTTTAATATCAATATTAACCTAAAAAAAAATAAAACCTATTTTTGAATAATTTTAAAATCAATAAATAATTAATATATCATTCAATTATATTCAAAATGGGAAACAGACCGTTTTTTTAGATTTCCTGGATCAAAATGCACTAACAAAATTAGTTCAAAAAATGAAAAAAAATCAATTTTTTTGTCAAAAATTCATTGAATTGTTTTAACTTTTTACATTTTTTGCTATAACTTTTACAAATACTATGATAAAATTATGAAATAATTTACACACATAGAACTTGTGGATCCTTTTCGGATATACTATTTACTTTTTTCATTTATTTTATACTTATTGATAAGACAAAATTACAAAAAATTTTAAAAAAATTCTTTATTTTGGCTATAATAATTACAATTCTAAATTATAAGAAACTAATATAGATTTTAAATTTAAGAGCTTCATATTATCTTTCGAATGGTGAAAATGCCAGTTCAATAACTTCAATATTTTAGAAGTTATTCAACTTGGTTTAAAATCGTAGTATAATTTTAAATGTTACTAAGCAAATTTTTAAAAAATTCCATAATTTTTGTAATAAAATGTTGAAAAATAATTATAATTATAAAATTAATTATTATAAATTTAAAGATACTTTTTAAAAAAATTTAATATTAAAATTTAACTAAAAAATAATAATTTAATAAAGATAAAAATTGCTTAAAAATTATAATAAAAACTATCGGCAAACTATGCGGAACTCGAAAAAAAAAGTAAATTTGTAGAAAATTTTATGTTCAACAATTTTGATATTTTGTAATTTTTCATAAAAATTCATATTTTTGTATCAAAATCTAAAAAAAAGTAGCAAATGTCTATATAAATTCTTTTCAATCCCTTTAGCGGCGAAACTATGAGGAATTCAAAAAAACGTTAATGACAAAACGTGTAGAAAATTTTATGTTCTACAATTTTCATATCCTGTAATTTTTCACAAAAATGCATTATTTTGGTTATTTATTTATGAATATGAAAAAAAAATTACTTTTTCATAGATCTGGCAACAATCGCAAAAGTTTTTGAAAATTTTAATCATTCAAAATTAAACAATAACGTATAAAAAATATGTGTCTAAAACTTTATTGCCATCTTGTTTAGTAATGACGTCATCACTTATAGCAACTGTCACTTCCGGTTGTCCGATTAACTCCAAAATATATACAGGTCATCTCCTTGCTACCCTAAATATGTATATCAAATTTCAGCTAAATCGGTTCAGCCGTTTAGACGCCATCGTGTTCAGATACACACCCAAATCTTCAATTTTTTTTCGTTCCAATCGGAGTAAAAAAAAATCTTCAATTTTTTCAAAATTTAGAATTGTAAAAAAAATTGAATAGGGGTAGTTACAGGGTCGTTGATTCCAAAAAATTAAACCAATCTGCTCTAGCTCTTTTAGTTTTTGAGATAATTGAGTTTTAATAAGAAAAAAAAGGTGTGAGCACAACTTCTATTTAATTCGATAAAAAAAAAAGAAAATTAGATGGAAACTAATGGTTCTGAGTCAGAATCGTCTTTGTATATCTATTAAAAAAAAATTAATTTCAATCGGAGTAAAAAATATCTGACCCGAAAAATAGGGCAATTTTTTCAAAATTTGGACCTCGGACTTTTGGACCCGGACTTTTGGACCTCAGACTTTTGGACCCCGGACTTTTAAACCCTGGACTTTTGATCCCCGGACTTTTGGACCCTGGACTTTGAACCCGGACTTTTGGACAGCGGACTTTTGGACCCCGGGCTTTTATCCCGGGATTTGAACTCCGGTCTTTTGGACCCCGAACTTTGGTTAGGTTTTTACTGTTCCATTACATGCTTTATCATACATTGTACCCCGGACTTTTGAACCCCGGCTTTGGACACCGGACTTTGAACCCCGGACTTTTAGACCCCGGGCTTTTGACCCCGGACTTTGAACCCCAGAATTTTGGAACCCGGGCTTTGGACCCCAGACTTTGAACCCCGGATTTTTTTGGAATCTACGCCCCTTAAACTATCCCTCTTTCACTTATTTTGAAAATCTGAGTAATGAAAAATTTTGAAGATTTTTGAAGTCTACCCTTTTTTTCGGGTCATATTTTTTTTCTTTCCGATTCAACTGAAATTTGTAGTATAGATAGAGATAGGTAATTTGAACTGAGGGATGCTGTCTTTTTCTTTTTAATTTTTTTTTAACGTCTTTTTTGACTAATTGTTTAGAAGTTGCGCTTTCACCATTTTTTAAAAGAACTCGATTTCCTCTGAAACCAAAAGAACTAGAGAGGAACTGATCATTTTTTTGGAATATACGCCCCTTAAACTATCCCCCTACCATTTATTTTGAAAATCTGAGTCATGAAAAATTTTGAAGAATTTTGAAAAATTTTGTAGATTTACCCTTTTTTTCGGGTCAGATTTTTTTTCTTTCCGATTCAACTGAAATTTGTAGTATAGATAGAGATAGGTAATTTGAACTAAGGGATGCTGTCTGTTTCTTTTTAATTTTTTTTTAACGTCTTTTTTGACTAATTGTTTAGAAGTTTCGCTTTCACCATTTTTTAAAAGAACTAGATTTCCTCTGAAACCAAAAGAACTAGAGAGGAACTGATCATTTTTTTGGAATTAACGCCCCTTAAACCATCCCTCAACCATTTATTTTGAAAATCTGAGTGATGAAAAATTTAGAAAATTTTTGAAGTCTATTATAGCCTTACCCTTTTTTTCGGGTCAGATTTTTTTTTCCGAATCAACTGAAATTTGTAGTATAGATAGAGATAGGTAATTTGAACTAAGGGATGCTGTCGGTTTCTTTTTAATTTCTTTTTTAACATCTTTTTTGGCTAATTATTTAGAAGTTTCGCTTTCACCATTTTTTAAAAGAACTCGATTTCCTCTGAAACCAAAAGAACTAGAGAGGAACTGATCATTTTTTTGGAATTTACGCCCCTTTAACCATTCCTCCACCATTTATTTTGAAAATGTGAGTCATGAAGAATTTTGAAAATTTTTGAAATCTTATAGCCTTACCCTTTTTTTCGGGTCAGATTTTTTTTCTTTCCGATTCAACTGAAATTTGTAGTATAGATAGAGATAGGTAATTTGAACTGAGGGATGCTGTCTGTTTCTTTTTAATTTTTTTTTAACGTATTTTTTGACTAATTGTTTAGAAGTTGCGCTTTCACCATTTTTTAAAAGAACTCGATTTCCTCTGAAACCAAAAGAACTAGAGAGGAACTGATCATTTTTTTGGAATATACGCCTTTTAAACTATCCCTCAACCATTTTGAACCCCGTACTTTTGGACCCCGGACTTTGAACTCCGGACTTTTGGACCCCGGGATTTGGTTAGGTTTTTACCGTATCCATCGTGCTTTATCATAATTTGGACCCCGGACTTTGTTAAGGTTTTTACCGTATCCATCGTGCTTTATCATACTTTGGACGGCGGACTTTTGGACCCCGGACTTTTAACCCCGGAGTTTAAACCCCGATCTTTTGGACCCCGGACTTTGGTTAGGTTTTTACTGTTCCATTACATGCTTTATCATACATTATACCCCGGACTTTCTGAACCCGGACTTTGGACCACGGACCTTTGGACCCGGGCTTTGGACACCGGACTTTTAACCTAGGACTTTTGGACCAATGGCTTTAGACCCAGGACTTTGATCCCCGGACTTTTGGACCCGGGCTTTGGACCCCAGACTTTTGGACCCCGGACTTTTGGACCCCGGACTTCTGAACCCCGAAATTTTGAACCCCGAACTTTTGGACAACGGACTTTTGAACCCCGGACTTTTTACCCAGGGATTTGGTTAGGCTTTTACCGTATCCAACGTGCTTTATCATACTTTGGACCGCGGAGTTTTGGACCCCGGACTTTTTACCCCGGACTTTGAACCCCGGACTTTTGGACCCCGGACTTTGGTTAGGTTTTTACTGTTCCATTACATGCTTTATCATACATTGTACCCCGGACATTTGGATCCCGGACTTTGGACCACGGACTTTTGGAACCCGGCTTTGGACACCGGACTTTGAACCCCGGACTTTGAACCCCGGACTTTTAGACCCCGGGCTTTTGACCCCGGACTTTGAACCCCAGACTTTTGGAACCCGGGCTTTGGACCCCAGACTTTGAACCCCGGTTTTTTTTGGAGTCCACGCCCCTTAAACTATCCCTCTTTCACTTATTTTGAAAATCTGAGTGATGAAAAATTTTGAAGATTATTGAAGTCTTCCCTTTTTTTCGGGTCAGATTTTTTTTCTTTTCGATTCAACTAAAATTTGTAGTCTAGATAGAGATAGGTAATTTGAACTAAGGGATGCTGTCTGTTTCTTTTTAATTTCTTTTTTAACGTCTTTTTTGACTAATAATTTGGAAGTTGCGCTTTCACCATTTTTTAAAAGAACTCGTTTTCCTCTGAAACCACAAGAACTAGAGAGGAACTGATCATTTTATTTTTTAAAAAGTTCTCGGAAAAAGACCAAAATGCGATACTCTACACAACACCAATGAAAAATTTATTTTCCAAAATTTATTGTTCAGTCAGTCATTGGCCAATATCTCCGAAATTATTGGTTATTGCACTGTTACCCATTTGTAACTTTTAATCTAAATAATATAAAAAATTTAGGCAATTCCCACATGAATCAGTTATCCATAAGGTTTGACCGGGGTCTTTTAAAAAATGGTTAAGTACAGACCTAATTTATTTTAATTTTTTTAATAATAATTCATTTATAAACCAATTCTGTAATTTAATGAATAAAATAAAATACAATGCCAGTCACTTATCGTTTATTTCTGATTGTTTAACATATTAACAATAATATCACAAAATTAAATATATATTACAATTTAATCAAATTTGATAAAATTCAAAAATTCAGATAAAATGTAACAATTGGTTTAACAAAAACAAGCTTTAAATCAGTAGTGGATTTGATTAACTTACGAAAAACAAAATTAGTTGAATATATATTTTTTTATATCAGAATTATAATATCGAAATTAATTAAAAAAAAATAATAACATGGTCCTCTAAATGTAAAAATGTTTTTTCAAATAAAAAATAATTTTTATTCATAATTACAAACCTATTAAATCCATCACTGATTTCGACAAATCTAACAAAAATCGAATAGATTTATATTTATTTTGTTTTATTTAGACAATGTTTTACTTAATCTAAATAGGATCTATAATATGTACATTAGGTGGTGTTGTTTTAAAATTATATTTATTTTAACATAGATAGATATATGACAAGATTGGATTCCAAAATTGAAGTGACGTAGCCACGTGTTCACCAGTTGTGGATGAAAACATCTGAAACAAATAGAAAGAATTTTTTTAGAAAATGTGAATAACTAGAAACAAAAAAAAATAGTTATATGTATTAAAAAAGCTAAGTTTATACTTGATGTATATCGACGTATGTTTTTTATCATTATTAGAAAAAAGTCGACATTTATTTCTAAGTTCGCGTATTTTAAAATAATTCAAAAATGTCTGAAGTCATACCCGTCAAAATAGTGACGTATTCCTAATTTTTTTTAATAAGTATGATGTAAAAAATTATTTTCACTACTAGTATTAGAAGATGTCGTTATTTATCCTGTGTTCGAGTCGAGAAGATAAATTTCTCTACTACTGGTAGATAATTTTAGAGTTTCCGAAGAAAAAAAACTCTTATAAGTTGGTTTTGTCCGTCCGTCCGTCCATCCGTCCTTCCGTCTGGTAGCCTGATTCAACTCGAGAACGGTGAGAGATAGAGACAAACGAACAACTTCAATCAATTCAGCATCGTTAAAAACCCCTAAAATGATATTAATCTTTGAGCTATTTTTACTTTTCCGCTATTTCTACCATATATACTATAGTATATGTATAAGGTTATCCTTATATAGAAATTTATTTTCGTAACATTAAATTTTCGAAAACTCGAAATTACAGCAAAAATATTGTCGGTTTTCATTTGTTTTTTTTATTAACTATTAGTAGTTAATAAAAACAATTGAAGACTAAGTATGATGTCAGAGATAGGCAGATCAGGAAATGTTTCCAATTAATTATACGCAACTGTCATTACGTTTGTCAAAAGAGTTTTTACTGTATTATAAAAAATTCGTCAGTAAATAAGCACTTTCTTTTGAATTTCTATCATTTCAAGTGAATTTTCGACTTAATCAAATAAAATAGAGAGGTAAGTAAATCTTTATCAGATATATTCTCGTTTGAAATAGTTTCAGGTTATCTAATAAAAATTTTGATATTAAGTAATGGTATGTATGCAATAATAACTAATGTATAAGTAACTTAAAAATAAATTTAATAGTTTTTCAAATCTAAATGTCAAATGAAAGGAATTCTTCATGTCTTGATCGCTACTTGAAAGTTTTAAAATTCACAGTGCGATTAACATAATGAAATGTCAATTTAATTTATTGAATATTCTCATTCAACTGTTTTCACAAACACAAACTGTCAAACGGAAGTGTCACTATCAAAAAATGGCAGAAGCAATGTGTCACGAAATTTGACTTGTAATATAACATTTGAAAGCACTTGAAAAAATATATTCAGAACAGTCAAAATAATTTCTCCAACTGTCATCTGTCAAAAAAAAAAATTCAAAGTTTGAAACATTAACAATAAATATCTGAAAAAGTATTTATCTCTGGATACTCGTCGGGAAACTTTTGGGGCGACACAACCGATTTTTATAGAACGTGTTTAAGCTTTTTTGTACTGAGGTATATGAAAATGATTATTTTTCCACCGGCTACTTTACATGAAAATGATATTTTCTTACACTAGAGATGAAAATATATTCACTTCTAGAGATGAAAATGAAACAAATGGATAATGACAGTTAATCAGACCATTGAGAGTAGTTGAACCCATCAACATACACTAATGGACATGCCCAAGCGATGAAAATTGTGGTACTTCGAGGGAGATATTTCGAATCATATCTCTTTCTCTCTCAAAATAGTAATCCTCAAACAAAAAGCGCTAGTCCGAGACTATACGCCATCTTTCTCACTCTTTTCAAGCCAAAAAATTATTATAACGATATACGGGCAGCGTTGCAACATCTTATAGATTTCTAGTTTTTGGTAGATTTTCAACTTTTTTCCAAACATTTTATTAGGCAGATTTTTCTAAGTGGATTTTAATATATAATTTTCAATAATGCAAAAGACCTATTAACAATAGAATTATTGTAAAAAAGTATTTTGATTAAGCATTCACTTTAATTTCTATGTTGCTACCCAAGCAGCCAAGCGACGTTCGCCCGACGTTGTCCTATACAACTTGAACGTTGTGTGATTACGTTGTGACGACCACGCAGCGACCCTGATCTGGCATAGTTTAGTGAATCATTTTTAGGTCGTGTCAACGTTATGCACGACCAAAAAATGACGTTGGACCTACGTTGTTCTGAAGACCATACCGACGTTGGTTCGACGTTGTGTGCGACTTAAATCCAACGTTGTGCTTGCGTTGTAGTGAATCACTGCTTGTATGTAATTTTAGTAGTTTGCTGAATAAAACTTTACTAAGATACACGATGCGTCGAACGATGTTAAATCAAACATAATGAAAACAAAGTGATGTGATTACATTATGGCTTCCATGTAGTTACAAAATAATAACTTATTTATTCATTTTTACGTCGGTCTTGACAAACAATTTTCAAACCCCGTGAATTTGATTTATTATTTATTAACTCCAAATATTCCTAAGCGCCCCTTTTATTTTGTATCTTTCAAAAATAATTTTTAATTTATTTAATAAACGAAAATATCAAGATTCTCAAATTGAGCCTGAAACCACTTATAAAACTTTTCTGAGTCTAATTATGGCTAAAAAATATTGCATTTAATATTACACGAAAAACATTATCAAATCTCTTTTTTGACCTGGAAAAGTAACTATCCTACAAATTTTTAATTATTAACATGACGGAGATGAAGTAAACTTTCTCTTACCAATAAGAAAAGCTTCTAGGGAGAATAAAATCATGACTGACAAATCAAAATTAACGTACAGTCACAGAAGATAAACTTATACAGAAGCGAATGTTCCTGGTGGAGCGATTGAGTGACAGTTGAAGTTTCTGCCGCTTAATACGCTGGGAAAATATTCAAAATTCGTAAATTCGTCTATCTAGATTTACGAATTTTGAACATTTTTTCCAGTATATTAAGCGGCACTGTTAATCAAATTTTGATCATCGCTACATCAAAATTGCCGAAAGAAACCTTCGCTTCTGTATTAGTTTATCTTCTGTGGTTAGGGATTTACACGAGACAAGTCGAGAATTTCAAAAATCTCGTCTCGGTCTCGTAAGTTGAAAAAAAAGTCTCGTTTCAGTCTCGGTCTCGTCTCGTAACCGTTTGTCTCGTCTCGTCTAGTCAAATCTCTTTATTGGTATAACTTATTTCTAAGATAGTATTTCCATGATATTTAAATACCTTTTTGAATAAACTACAAACTACTCAATAGCACCACTTTGAGATTTAAAACGTAGAAAAAGTTCGAACAAAAAAAAATCGAAAAATGTTTTTTTACAATCGAAAAATAAAAAAATAATTGTTATTAGAGAGTTTTTAAGCCCCTTATTTCGTCATAAATTATGGTTATCGTTATTATGAGCATGCGCAGTATGAAGACTTTTAGTCCTTAACTTTATTAACGATAACGGGTTCCGTTATGTACAGAGAAATAGTGCAAGGTAGTTTCTATGCTTATGGTTATTTTTTAATTGCAGCGTTGTCAGAATTAGAAGATTGTAGTACATATAACTTGAAGATTGTAGTACATATAACTTCTTATGAAACAGTTTGTAGTTAAATTTCAAGAGAACGGAATTTAATTTCTTAATATAAAAGCAACAACATGTTTTTTTTATTGTTAGGAGTTCTACAAGAATAAACAGTTCTAAAATAATTATTTTCTATTAAAAATAAAACTTAAATTTTTTCTGTGGCAAAATCTGGCAACGTCAATAAAATTAATGCGTAAAACTGATTCCTTCTAACATCAATATTCGCTAAATTTTCTTTCATTATTAAATCTATAAAATATTAATGTATTTAAATGAAAGAATTAAAACAGATTAATAGTATTTTAGGTTATAAAGCCGAACTGTCATAAAGTAAGGAGTCTTTTATTATTATTAGATGGCTTAAAATCTCTTCTGTGTCTAAACGTAGTAATTGTTGTCGTTAATAAAAATAACTATAACAATGCCTAAAACTCTCTAATAACGTTAAAATTTATACTTGAAAGTTGTCTTTACCAAAAACTCCGGAAAGCCGAAAACTGAGAACTGAAATCCGAATCCAAGTTAAGTAAAAATTAATCTCTAAAAAATAAAATAATATAAAAAATAAATCTTGACCGTGCAATAAAATTCTTTTTTGTAGGTTCATTTGTTTCGCACATGTTTATATGGATTTGTAGGTACTAGTAGGTAGAAAAGAAAAAGATCTTTTCAAGATGGTTTAAGGGTTTCGTATCCTAATTTTTACAGTAAGAACTAAACTTATTTTTTCATATTATAATTATTTTCATTATGTTTATTTCACCAAATAGAAAATACGAATACAAATGCATGTTATAGCCAAACAATGTATAACATTAAGATCTTTTATTTAATTTTTAATCAAAAATAACCAACCACATTCGTTATATAAAAATTAATTGTTTTGAATTTTGTTATTAAAAAATAAATAAAAACTATGAGTATATAATAAAATTATGGTAGTTTATTACCACTATGCTCTTTACGGAATCATGGTTTCTCATTTTAATAATTTTATCGCTTCGTCTATTCGTACTCGGACTCGAATAAGTATTCGATTCTTAAAAGTATTCAATTCTGCCCATCACTACATTTTTGCTATAACTGAAGTCCAAAATTATAAACTAAAATATTTCACTGATGGTTAACAGATTTTAGATTTCGTAAATGTATCGTAACCTATGCAGACCTTTTTTCTTATAAAAAAAATTGAATGTTAATACTGCTAGCTAGTTTATTTTTCTCAGAAATTCAGAAAAAAAATCAGTAGAAATAGGAACGAGACCAGAAACGAGACTATCGGGTCTTGCCGTGTGTGGTCTCGGTATCGCCTAAATAATTTTCAGAGGTCTCGTATCTCTTTCGACTCGGTTTTACGAGATGAGACGAGACGAGACGGGAAAAGTTTCGTTCTCTTGTGAAGCCCTATCTGTGGTATAGTAGTAATTAATTATTTACTGATTATATTGCTGATTATAAATAAAAAAATTATAATGCTATTTTCCCTGTCAAGGCCCTTGCACGTACATTTACATAAGAAATAAGCAGTAAAAATAAGAAATAAAAATAAGTAGTTAAAAAAATTATTTTTTGTCAACCTACATTCGTTTGAAATAGGCATGCGAGCAAACATAAATCAACTGTCATATACCTTTATTAATATTATACATAACCTAATATTTTTGTAATTTTATTTGTACATATCAAAATCAAGTCATAAAAAGGACCGGTATGGTACTTTCACGGTACGAGGATTTTTATTATTAAGTGAAAAAAGAAAAATAAAAGATGGAGAAATTGTAGATAGTGTTACTTAAATTTATCTTAGTATATGGTTCAGAGACATTTTCAGTTTCAGTATGATAATTTTCTTTTCATTGAACACTGTCACTGTATTTTCGTCGTTTAAATAATAACTATAGTATAACTGTGATTTTCACTCATATTTAAACTGTGATTTTCATTCATATTTATTTTTATTCTACAACTAAAAAGAAACTACGAACCCACAAAAATATAAACATACAATAGCTCAATATCTTGGCAGCTAAATGCCAAATGGTGAAAGTACTGCTTTTCATTGGTCAGAAATAAAATTTTCATCCTTACGGAAAAAATTATTTCATATGTATTATTTATTAATTTTTATTTTTTAACGTGCCTTGCTACATAACTAATCGTGGAGTCATAACGATCTGTCAAATTTTATTTTTTATTTTTAACTGCTTATTTCTTGTGTAAATGTACGTGCAAGGGCCTTCATGCTTGTCACCATTAAGTAATGAAATAAACGTCAGACCTACCCAATTTACAAGGAGAATAGTTTATTCCACTTTGTTTCAGAGTTTTAGTTTTTTGTAAAATTTTGTTAAGTACTTAAATTTCTTTCGTTTGTCTGGCGTAGTTATAAATACAAATAAGTGAGATTATTTTTTTAATTCGGGGACGTCATAAAATATGACGTCCGACTGACGTGGGTGATCCTAAGCGTTAATGCAGCATTCACCGCCGTAAGTCCAACGTCGCGATGTTTCTGTAAAATAAGGCCCCTACAAAGTGCAAATTATTAGACATTGGACTCACAACTTTTGGAATACGGTTAACAGACATTGTACAAATGTGTAAAAGATTTTAGTTGCCATACAACCAATTGCCTACATTGTGATTGGTGCAGAATAAGTCGGTTAGTCAGCCAAATGCTACTTGGGTAGACCTGGTATTTTTATTGATTAGATTGCTTTGAATGCTTTTTTTGTCGGCGATTCCCCCTTATGCCCTATGGGATTCCCCGTTGTATTTCCACGACAACTGACAATTGACGGTCGAATTTATTCTATAAAACTTTGGATAAGGAAATTCAAGAAAACATAATTTTTTTAATTCTACTTTTAAGAAACAAAAGCTTTGTTCTTTGTTTAAAAATTAGAATAAAAGTCTTTGTTGGGCTAGTGTTAAGATCCATGTATATGTATATGTTTGGTAAATAAAGAGATAATAAACAATTTATTAATCCCTATCCTATAACTCTCCTAATTTTCACCTTTTTATTGTAAAGTAGATTTTTTTGTAGATTTTAGTAGATTCGCCAAAATAAATGAGGCAACGCTGTATATGGGTAAGTAAGGCACGTCTATTAGCACCGGTCGATGGTGGAATCTGCAAACGAACGTCACGTCGTTTGAGAGATCAGAAAAACATTCTCATGGGAGGCTGTTACCCGTCTCAATTTATAGAGTGGAAGTTTATGTATAATTATATTGAACTTCCAAATAAAATTCTGAAAATAATTTTATAAACAATATTTAACGTAGAAAAAATAGCGTTTGCTACTCGAGATGGAATACGGTCTTTTCGTTCGTGAAATTTTCACTCACGAAAAAAAAACGGTATTTTCATCTCTTGTTGTAAAATACTAATTTTGTTTGTTACGATTCGTTTTACCACAACAAGACCTAAATATACGAAGCATTAATTAAACCTGAATTTTCAAAATAGAAAAATTTAACGAAATTTTTCCTAAAGCAACAAGACAAAATGAATGCCTCGATCTCCTGAAAAACAATTTCATTTTTGCCGTTTTTCCAATATTCTGGGAAAACTGTGCATTTCCGATAAAAATGTAACAAAGAGGGATTTTAGATAATTAAATTGTCAACAACATTTTTCGAATTACGCATAGTTTAGCTGCTAGAGAACGCGAAAGGAATATACATGTAAGCTAGTCGGCCTTTTAAATTTTCAATACATATAATGCATTTTCT
The DNA here is from genome assembly GCA_963243735.1 of Neocrepidodera transversa. Lineage (NCBI taxonomy): Eukaryota > Metazoa > Arthropoda > Insecta > Coleoptera > Chrysomelidae > Neocrepidodera > Neocrepidodera transversa. The sequence continues at coordinate 30,528,115 of OY725339.1, forward strand.
AAGAAAACTTTAGTGAATAAAGTAGTAGAGCATGAAATTCCCTACAATTTTTTTATTCAACCTTTTTTTGAATTCTCCATGGTTTCGCCTCAAGGGGGCGAAAAAATGATTACTTTTTTTTTAAATTTTGAGGACAAACAATAGTGCAAAATTTTGTAGTGCAAAAATTTAGAGCATTAAATTCCCTTCAACTTTTTCCAGAACTCAGAACAGTTTTGCCGCTAGAGAGCGCGAATGTTAATTTATTTACAAAAGTTGTATTAAATTTAATGCTCTAGAACTTTGCATTAGAACATTTTGCACTAAAGTGCATTGTTAATTAACAATTTTTCCTATTTGAACATGAACATTATAAGTGCGAATAATTAAATAACAAATCTTAAGTTTTTTTCCTTTTTCGGACCTATTTTTGAAAGGTCTCAAAAGAGATTCCCAATGGAAAAATTAAAAAATTGTCATTTTTTACTTTGTTATTGACAATTTAGTTATATTAAAAATTAAAAAGCTTGATTAATCATAGAAAAAATTTTATTTTCATATTACTATTGATTGATAATTTAAAATTTCTTTTTTGGAAACATATATAATCTTTGATGCAAATTATAATTAAAAAAAAATGGTTCATTAAAATTTTTTTTATTGTGGTGTCTATAAAAAATTCCCGCCTCCACAACTCAGAACAATGGGTAATACAAAAACCAAATTGAAATAAAAAAAAATATAATTATAAATATCGTTTTTGTCATTATAAAATTAATTATCATAAATATTTAATATAATTTAATTTTGGCATTTAAAAATTAAAATGTTTTAACGATGTTTAATTATTTAAAAAAATTTTTAAGCAACGTTGCCAATTTTTTGAAATCTGTGGATTTTTTGACGGCATAAAAAATGTATAGAAGATGCCAAAAATCACTTTTTTACTTTATAAATTTAGGAAAATATACTGAAATTGCGTAAAATTCTTAATTCAAGAAATTTAGTTTTCCAGACGGAGACAAGGAAAAAATAATAATTCTTTAGATTTAATTTGTTTTTTTAGAACTAAATATTTGAAAATTGTTGGCCAATTTTAAATATCTAATATTTTTAAGTTGTCATATAAAAAATTCCATAACTCTGGAGATTTTTTTATAACAGAAAAACTAAATTCGGCAAGGTCGTAAAAAATTTATAATGTTCAAAAATCTTTGTTTTTAATAATAGTGACATGGTACAATAAATTTCCAAGAATGGTCGCAATTTAAGTCAAATTAACCATTTATAAAAAATTAAAATGTTTTAATAATTTTTGAAGCAACGTTGCCAATTTTCAGAAATTATTTTGAAGTCTGGGAAATTTTGGAAAGCATGAAAAATTAATAGAAGATGCCAAAAAATCACTTAATTTTATTTATAGAAAAATATTCGAAAATTTAAGAAATATGCAAAAAAAAATTCAGATTTAGACAAAGACAAGTTCTATTTATTTTTTAAATATATTTTAGAAATTTTATAAATAAAAATGAACATTTTTGGTGAAATTTAAAAATCGAATAGATTTAAAGCGAAGTCATTTTTACAAAAAATAACTAAATCTTGAGATTTTTTGCTACAAAAAAACTCAATTCGGAAACGATTTATAAATTGCAAAAAGCTTCGTACTCCTTTCACATCCCCACTAAGTAAATAAAATGGTCTTTAATGTCAACTAACTGTTGTTGTACTTGAAATACTCTATATAAATTATAATAATATATAGTAGAAAGCACCCTATATAAAATCAAATTTATTGTCACCTGCTTTGTTATCACCGTCGCCCTATTTTCGGTCGTAGCTCCGGGTAAAGTCAATATTACTTTTACGTGGTGATTGATTTAATGTGATAAGTTGTGTACTTAGTTCTTTTTTTCTGGCTTGGATCTGTGTTTGAATCTTTTTCTTTACATCGTAAATTTTTTAAAAACAACACTTAGAAGTAGGCGTGATCTAATTCTCAAACGAAAAAGATATTTTTTAACGACTGTAAATTATATTATGTATAAAAGTTTCTGGCGTTGACCCTGTTTAGTCGGTTCAAGTTGTGCAATCCTGCATAATGAATTGCAGCACTTTCAACGAGAAGTTTTCTGTGCTCTATTTTTCTCATTTCAAAGCTATAAAACGAATGCAAGACGATTGCAAGACCATTCATGTTTACTTCCGCTTCCACATAAATTGACGCACGCTTACTCTTTTTATATAAAAATTGATTTCCATTAATGAGAGTATTTGGCATTGTTATTTTTAAAAATCTGATGTAGCCAGCACATGACCTCTCGCCATTTTTTAATCAAAAATGTACACGTTAACACAAAAAAAGTATGAAAAAAATAAGACTTTTTGTAAATCTGGTAATCTTGAAAATTTTAATGATACGAAAATAAACTATAGTTTACACAAAATATATGTGTAAAACTTTAATGCCATTTTGTTTAGTAATGGCCTCATCACTCATAGTAACTGCCACTTCCGGTTGTACAATTGACACCAAAATCTGATCAGATCTGATCTAGGGTATCAGAATCTTGTATACAAAATTTTAATTTTTTTAATTCAGTAGTTTTTGAGTTATCGTTACTACAACATTTATCCTAACAGACACACTAACACACACACAGACATCATGGTAAAAATACAAAAATCGTAGTCTAGGGCCCATTGAAAACTTACTGCCCGATTTTTAGCATGATTACTATACCTTATCTGAAGGGCGAGAGGTAAAAATAGGTACGCATCCGATTTATGATTATTATTATTTCTCCTAAAACTTGCTGTATTGTATTCGTTGTTGTGCACTTTATTTTTAAAACAAAACTAGAACAAAGTATATACAAGGTAGTTCATAAACGTAGTAAAATCAAGTTTTGAAAATAAGAAAAACGGTATTTGTAATTATATTTCCTTTTATTCCACTCAGATCAATACTATGTGGATTGTGTAAAAAAAAATAATTAAATCTTGTAAATTGAAAATTATAAAAATTTTCAGCACTTGAATTATAACCGGAAATTTTTTTGCAGAGTCACTATCGAGGACTTTTTTTAAACACTGCCTAATTTCCAAATATTTGCTTAAACTGAGAAAATAATAAGTGACCTTTGGCACTTTCTATGCATTTTTCATGTCCTTAAGAAAATACTAAACTTTAAGAAAATTTCTAAAAATTGTCTACGTTGCTTCAAAAAATATTAAAATAATTAAACATCATTAAAATATTTTAAGTTTTAATTTGATTTAATTTGCGGCTTTGGAAAATTATTTTGCGACGTTACTGTCATTAAAAATGAAGATTTTTGCAACTTACAAATTTTATACATTTTTTACGACGTTGCTCAATTTAGTTTTTGTATTAGATTTCCTTAACTAACAATTGTTTTTAAAATTGATCAATATAAAAATATTTCTAAATTTAGAATTTTATAAAAATAGATATATTTTTTGCCGTCAAAAATTCCCCAGACTCCAAGAAAATTCCAAAAACTTGGCACCGTTTTATAAAACAATTTTTTTTTAAATAATTAAGAAATGCTGCAATAATATTTTCAATGGTAAAAATATATACACAATTGACATCTTCGCTTTAAAAATATTAGATTTTTAAAATTAGTCAAAAATTCTCAATTTTGTTTTTAAAAAATATTTAAACCAAACAATTATTATTTTTCTTTGCATCTTTCAAAATCTGGGATATTTTTCAGTGAATTTCTTAAATCAACGTTTTTCCACAATTTTCGAAAATTTTCGGAAATTTCATAAAATATAAAAATTTTATCATTAGATTTTTGGAATTTTATTTTGTTTTCAATCTTTTCATTAAATACAAAGATTTATAAATATTGTCTACGACGTTGCCGAATTAGTATTTTCGCCATTAAAAATTCTTCAGATTCCAAAAAAAATTTGAAAATTTGGCTACGTTGCTTAAAAAATATTAAAAATAATTAATAATTGTTACATTTTAATTTTTTTCTGTAAATCACAAAAATGACAACTTCGTTTTTAATTAATTTTTAATTACTCAAAAATTATTATTTTATTTATAAATCACACATATTTATAAAAGAAAAATTCTGTAAACGAAAAAATTATTATATTTGTTTTTTTTTAATCTGGGAAATTCTTTCTTAAATCAAAATTTTTTTCGACTTTCCGAAATTTTTACTCAATTTAGAAATTTATCTTTTTCCTTATTTTAAAAGTGATTTTAAGCATATTTTATAAATTTTTCCAAGAAAAAATTGAAAATTTGGTAACGTTTGAAAAAATCTTTGTTATTGGTGGGACAAACATTATAATTAATACGTAAAGAAAAATCATGCGTAGCAACAATAAAAAAGGCATTAGCATCTACCTCGGTTTATCTTTTTTTTTTAAATTTAACTATGCCTTAAAACGCCGCAATTTTTTTTTACAAAATTGAAGCCATCTTCGGATCTAATGAAATTTGCACCAATTTGGTAACGTCATAAAATTATCTTTAAATTTTTAAATATTTTCGGAAATGTGGCAACGTAAAAAACTGATTTAAGAAACTATTTGCAACACAAATACCAGACTTAAAAAAAATGATTTAATTATTTTTGGAAATTTCTACTAATAATAAAAAAAGAAAAATTTTCATGGATTTTTAAGATTCCAATGTTTTGACACAATTCTGCCATGTTTCCAAAAATTTCGTTAATCTGGAGAATTTTTATGATATTAATAATAGCAAAACATACCTGGAATAATTACAATTACTATAATATCATTAAAAAAAGCATTAGTTCGGTCTAAATTTCTCAAAATTAAGTTTTACGAGTTTTTCTAAATTTGCAACGAATATTTTTTTCAAATTTAACAACGCCGCAAATTGACAGAAATAATCGAAATGAATGAAATTTTCGCAAATTCAGTAATGTTACAAAAATATTTTTAAATTTAGGGAGATTTTAAGCACCGTTTGCAAACTTCTCAACGACGTTACCATGTTTCTAAAAATTTAGAGAAATCTGGGGAGATAAAAAATCGCAAATTATTTTTCTAAAAATCACTATTAAAGTCATAGAAAATCTAGTTGTGCCGAATTTTAAAAAGCCTATTATTTTTTTAAACGGTGTTGACATATTTCCAGTAAGAAATATTTACGAGATTTAAAATATGTCGAATATTTAAAAAAAAGTTTTTTTAGCTACATCTCAAGAAATAGATTTAATTAAATGTTGGTAAATTTGGCAACATTATAAATTAATTTTGACATTTATAAAAATATGATAAAATAAATAATGATCTTTAATTTTATTTTTTTTAGAAATTTTAGCGATTTATAAAAAATGTAAGTAATAATAAAAAAAATAGTCGTTTTTAAACGTTGCCATGTTTCTAAAAGTTTCCAGAAATCTGGAGAAATTAAAGCAACAAATATTTCGAATATTCTACAGATCATTAAAATGATAAAAAAACTCTAGTTATGTCGAATTTTAAAAAGTCTAGTATTTTTTCAAACAGCATTGACATATTTCCACTAATTTCCATAAATCATGGAACGTGATTTAAAATATATCGAATATTTTAAAAAAAGTTTTTTTAGCTACATCTCAAGAAACAGATTTATTAAAACGTTGGTAAATTTGGCAACATCATAAAAATATTTTTACATTACTAAAATATTTCCAGAATTGTAAAAAAATCTTAAATTTTTTAGTTAAAAATACATTTAAAAGTATGTAGTACTCAAGCAGATAGCTAACGTCATCTGCCAATGGGACACGATATCACTTATTACGTGGGATCAAGATTCCATCTATTTAATAAGCACCAGTACAAACTGAAACCGATAGAGGGCCCATATCTCTAAAGGGAAATGAAACCCCTAACAAGTTTTAAAAATATTTGTTAGTTGTGAGAATTTGATTCCTATGCAGTATATCGGACAGTTGTTTTGTCCCTTAATCATCTATGCGTCTGGGCACATTGTCGCTGATGCGTCCCTAAGGGACGAAACAGCTGTCTGGTATACGGCCTGGATGCATAGGAATTAAATTTTCACAACTTATAAGTATTTTTAAATATACATTTGTTGAAAATTTAAAAAAATTAAATTTTCTTTTTTCCAAAAACTTCGCTAAATCTAATAATTTATAAAAACCTGCATACCTCCAAATTTAATTTTTTTTTACAACCTTACAAATATTTAGTTATAATTTCCAACTTTTGTCAATTTCACAAAAATTATTATACAGTGTCATCCCCAAATTATGCACCATGAAGCTTATTTATTAAGTGTTTTTCGACAAAAAGTTATTCTTGATAAAAGTTTACGCAGCATCTAAAACCAAACATGCACACACAAAATATAGTAAAATACACGTCATATACGAGGAGCCTTCAAAAATTTGATTTTGAGACAAGAGTAAAGTACCCTTATTTTGAAAAATCTTGGGAAATGTTATTTAGAAAAGTTGTTCAGCATTAAACAATATACAGGGTGAGTCTATTGAGGCCCCTATGGGGAATATCAAATGACTATTAAAAGGTGTCTGCTCCCATTGTTTAATAATATACAGGGGTAATTTGTGAATTTTGACTGAATTTTTTTTTGGTCATAACTTTTGAACAGTAAGTTCGATTTGTCTTATATTTTGGTAAAACGTTACACTACTACCACCTAATTAACTGATTTATTCACGCTAGAAAAAAACCAGGTCCGGTATTAAAAAATTAGTTCGTTTTTTTTCATATTCAAAATTTCACCCTGTTTATGGTTTTTGAAAACTGTAATAAGTATTATACAAAGTACACAAATAGAAACAAAAATGGCGTATTTATTTTTCCCCCCACATGATTACTCAATTTCTAATAAAAATATCAAAGACAATAAATTAAAAGTTTAGCAAAATCAATCATTGATTTAAAAATATATATAGATTTTTTGCAAAAATTTAGATTTTGTACTAAAATTAAATTTTTGCAGGAACTGTTATGTTTTCGAAATCTACGGTTCATTTTGTTAAACTTTTGATTTACAGTCAATGTTTTTATTAGAAATCGAGTAATCGTGTAAGGAAAAAAATTAATTCATTCGCCAGTTTTTTTTTGATTTTTCTAATTTTCTTTTTTTCCGGTTCTTTTGGTTTTTTCGACTTTTTTTGATTTTTGCTGATTTTTTCCGATTGTTTCAGATTTTTCAATATTCATATATTGATCGATTTTCGTTTATTTTCGATTTTATCTGATTTTATTTAATTTTTTGATTTTTTTTCTGATTGTTTTCAATTTTGTTTCGATTTTTCTCAATTTTGTTTCAATTGTTTTCCAGTTTTTTTTATTTTTTCTTATTTTTTCAACTTTTTTTTGATTTTTCTTGTTTTTTCCAATTTTGTTTGGTTTTGTTTCTGGTGTTTTTTTTAATTCTTCCAACTTTTTCAACCATTCAGATTTTTCAATATTGATATATTGATCGATTTCTATTTATTTTTAGGTTTTTCCAATTTTTTCGATTTTTTCTGATTTTTTTCGTCTTTGTTTTTTCGGTTTCTTTTCTTTCGATTTTTCCAAATTTATTTGATTTTTTTTTTCGATTTTTTTATAATTTTTTTCCGACGGTTTCAGACTATTCGATATTGATCGAATTTTATTTATTTTCTGGGTTTTTTTCAGTTTTTTGGTTTTTTTTTAATTTTTTTCATTTTTTTTAAATTTTTTTCAGTTCAATTTTGTTAAGATTTGTTCCTTTTTTTCGATGTTTCGAATGTTTTTCGATTGTTTGTACTAGGAATTAAATTTTTACAAGAAAAGTTATATTTTCGAAATCTATGGTTCATTGTGTTAAACTTTTAATTTATACTCAAATTAGATGTTTTTATTAGAAAATGAGTAATTGTGTAGGGAAAAAATAAATTTTCCATTTTTGTTGTCTACTTTGTAAAATACTTATTACAGTTTTCAAAAACCACGTACAGGGTGAAATTATATATATAAAAAAAACGAACTAATTTTTTAAGACCGGACCTGGTTTTTTTTAGCGTGAATAAATCAGTCAATTAGGTGGTAGTAGTGTAACGTTTTACCAAAATATGAGACAAATCGTTAAAAAGTTAGAGCAAAAAAATTCTGTTTTATGAAGAATAACTTTTTTTCCTAAAATTAATAATAAAAATGTTTTCCATATGATTCCAGCTTAGGGGGACATACTGTATATTACTAAACAATGGGAGCAGACACCTTTTAATAGTCATTTGATATTCCCAATAGCGGTCTCAATACGAGGTAGGAGTATGTACAGTTCCTCATGACTCACCCTGTATATAGATTTAAAATCATGGCCATATAAGTGAACTCTTATTTTTTTATCAATTTTTTTAAAATGGGGATTCTGAAAAAAATATAGCTAAAACGACAAATAGACAACATCCTGTATACAACGTTTTATTTAAAACGCATGAAATATTACAAATTTCACAACTACACGGTCAATTTTTTTGAAGACTAAAATAGTTTTTGGTGCAAAGTGATTTTTATTTTTTGTTAACACCGAAAATTGCTCAAAACATCAAATAATTACAGAAACATTTACCAAGAACAACTTTTTATCGAAAAACTATTAATAAATAAGTTTCCCATATGGTGCATACTTTGGGGATGACACTGTATAATTGGGAAATTTTTCAGTTTTTCCGCGAAGATGTTTTTTTAAATTATCACATAAGATACAGGTCTGTCTTTAGAATTATTTGAAACCGAATAAAGCAGGTAAGAAAAATTTTTAGTTTCACGTTCTTTAAATTCTGATAGTTTATTATAAATTTTATCAAATACGTTTTATTTTAACTCCTTGTCCCGAGTTCATTAAAATCTCAAAATTGATTTAAAATACTTTAATTCCTAAAACGAGAGTATTTATACAGAAACTGACTTAAAGATAAGTCGAGTTCATTAAAATCTCAAAATTGATTTAAAATACTTTAATTCCTAAAACGAGAGTATTTATACAGAAACTGACTTAAAGATAAGTCAGTTTCTGTATAAATACTCTCGTTTTAGGAATTAAAGTATTTTAAATCAATTTTGAGATTTTAATGAACTCGGGACAAGGAATTATATAATTACCAGTCACATCTGAAATTGATATTATTAGGTACTATATATGTAATATATAAAAGACATCTAACATATCTATTACATTGGGAAAAAAATCCAATAAGTAAACATGTTTATATGTCATGTCGTCGAATGAGAAACGGCATCACACATATCGATCTTTGCAAGAGATGGAAACGAATTTTCTCAGGACGGAGGATTTTTACGAAGTGAAAAGAGTTGATAAGAAAATTGCGTAACATATGTCAAACGCGAAGAAGGCAATGAATGTTTTAGATTTTGTTTTATAACTCAAATTTTACTTGGAAAATATTAATATAAAAACAAATTGATTTTTTTTAATTCCAAATTACTACAAAATTATATTTCTGAAATAAGTATAATTGCACAAAGTTAGCTATAATAATAGAATATAACTTAAGATTATTTTTGTTAATAGAACATTATATACAGGGTGATGCAAGTTTAATTGATCGGTATTAGGATTTCATAAACTGTTATAGATACAAAATTGGTTAAAGGGGAAAAAACGCGTCTTTGAAGACGAATTGAACCGGCTTTTTTTAATTAAAATATCGGGACCGATTTCCGAGATATTTGGAGATTTTCGTTTTATTTTATATAAATTATAAAATGTAAAAAATATCAAAAATCTGAAAAAAGTAAAAAGATCAAAAATACTGTGGAAAGAATGAAACAAAAATCAGAAAAATAACACAAAAATAAAAAATTATACAGTGAGGACCAAAAGTCCGTCGTTATTTTACATATTACAAAAAAAATGTTAAATACCAAAGTTATATTGTTTCATTCGGTCTCTGTAATGGCTTAAGTTTTATTTATACAGGGTGTCTCAAAAAATTTCAGTGACTTAGTAATTTATTTTTGTAAATGGTACCCCTGTATATCGTTGCATTTTTGGATTCTACGTTCAATTTTAAACAAGTTTGATGTATCTTGTTAATAGTTTTGGTATTATAAACACTTATAAGTTACTATTTTGACTACTTTTGAACATTTTATTAACAATTGACATGCCCAAAAATTAGGATACACAAACATTAATCACTGTAGAGGTATTTTAACTTTTTCTTGGAATCAGTTAAACTGATATACAGGATGTCCTGTTAAAAAAAATAAACTACCAAGTCGCTGAGCTTTTTTAAGACACCATGTATAAATAAAACTTGAGCCATTAAAGAGTTCGAATGGAACCCTACAACTTTCGTATTTAACATTTTTTTGTAATGTGTGAAAAATAACGAAGTTAGGAGGGGAGCGACGGACTATTGGTCCTCATTGTTTAAATAATAATTATAAAAATGTGTAAAACTCAATAAAAATCAAAATAAATTAAATTAATAAGAATAATTTAAAAAATTAAAAAAACTAAAGAAAAAATAAAAACAAATGTGAAAATTACAAAACAAGTAAAATAATAGAAAAAGAGAATACCAGGATTAATTAAAATGATAAAATATCAAATGAATCAAAAATAAACAATGCAAAAAGGTAACAAAAAATATGGGAAGCTTGAAAAAAATCAGTAATAAATCAGAAAAATCAATTCAAATTAAAAAAAACTAGAAAAAATTTAAAATAAATTGAAATTTATTCAACAAATTATAAAAACTTCATAAAAACCATAAAAAAAATTAAAATTTTTCAAAAATCGAATTAGAAAATAAAATTTTGGAGAATACCGTCATAAATTTTTTTAACAGATAAATAAAAAAATGAGTAAAAAAGATTTAAAAGAATAATTAAACATCAGAATAAAAAATAGAAAAAATATCAGAAAAGGGAGAAAAAATATTATTAAGAATTTAAATAAGCAGAAAAATGTGAGAAAATTAGTAAAAATCAGATTATATTAAAAAATCGTAAAACAGAAATAAAAAAAATCATTTTAGAAGACAATAATTTTCCAACATATAGCAAATTTTTAAAGGTTATAAAAATTTAAAACAATTAAAAAAATTTAAAAATCACAAATCCTAAAAAAATGGAGAAGAAAAAATTAGGAAAATTAATGTAAAATTAGAAAAAACTCAGACAAAATTAGACAAAATATCTGAAAAAAATCAAAAATTAGAATAAAATAAAAATATGTGTTGTTTTATTTTGATCGGAATACGTAAAAAATGGAAAAAATCCGTAAAAAAATCAGAAAAATCAATTTAAATTCAAAATAAAAAAAAAATCCAAAATTAAAAAAAAAAAAAGTAAATCGGAAAAAAACGGAAAAAATCAGAAGAAATCTTCATGAACACATTAAAAATTTAAAAAATTAATTTAAAAATGAAAATTTCGGAAAATGTCATGATAAAAATTTTAAGCATTGAATAAATAAAAAAAAAGAAACAAAAAAATGTAAATAAATAATTACTACATTAGAAGAATATAGAAGAAAATAGGAAAAATGTCAGAAAAAAGAGGAAGTAAAAAAGTGTAGTTTAGGAAATCAGAAAAAAAGTAAAATAAAACAGTAAATTCAGAATAAAATAAAAACATAAAAAAACCGGAAAAAAAATCAAAAAAAGGCAATAATTTAAAAAAATATAAAAAACTTTTAAAGGTGATTAAAATTTGAGAAAATTAAAAATTTGAAAATCACAAATCCTAAAAAAAATATAAATGAAAAAAATGGGAAAAATCAGAGAAAAATTAGAATAAAAATTAAAAAAAAACTCTGACAAAATTAAAAAAAAATCGACTGTGTCATCCCATAACTTCCGGGCTCGACTGTAGAGAATAGGATTATTTTAATTACAAAGTACACACAAACATACGGACACACAGACAGACCTTACACTGGAAGTGGTTTCAATCTTCTCAGGGAACCTCGAAATGGATATTTCCATCGATATCTGGAATTTTCTTTTGCTCACTATATAAAATAAAAATATGTGTGATGTTTTTTTTCGATCTGAATACGTAAAGAAAAATATGAAAAAGAATCAGTAATAAATCGTAAAAATCAATTAAAGTTAAAAATAAAAATTGGTAGAAAACACGAAAAATGTCAGAAAAAAAGAAGAAAATAAAAAAAATTCGAAAATCAGAAAAAATGTAAAAAAATCAATAAAAATCAGAATAAATAAAAAACATAAAAAACCGGAAAAAATCAAAAAATCAAAAAAGGTAATAATTTTAAAAAATCGTTTGTGTCGCCCCAAAACTTTCCCGACGAGTATCCACGAATACTTTTTCAGATAATTAATGTTGAAGTATCAAATTATGACATTTTTTTATTTTTGACAGGTGACAGTTAGAGAAATAATTTTGACTGTTCTGAATAGAGTTTTTCAAGGGCTTTCAAATGACATATTTTAAGTCAAATTCCGTGAAATATTGCATATGTCATTTTATGATAGTGATACTTCCGTTTGACAGATCCCGTACAAAAACCGACGGGTAACCCAAACCCCTATACCAAATTTCAGCTCAATCGGATTAAACGTGTGGCCTCTATCGTGGAAGAATACACATACACATTACACATACAGACAGACAGACAGACAGACTTCCATCTGGAAATGGTCTTAATCGTCTCAGGGGACCCGAAAATGGATATTTCCGTTTTTATCTCGAATTTTTTTTTTAGCTCGTTCACAATACTTTCCCTTCTAGGAGGTGGGTCGGGAAAGTAAAAATATAGAAAACTTTTAAAGGTTATTAAAATGAACGAAAACAAAAAAATTTAAAATGACAAATCCTAAAAAAAGAAAACATCAGAGAAAATTTAGAAAAAAAGCAGAAAAATAAATGTTAATTAAAAATAAAAATAAATTAATAGAAACATAAAAAAAATAAAAAAATAAAACAGAAAAAATCAGAAAAGTTTCAAAAATCGAATTAAAAAGAAAATTTCAGAAAATATCGTCAGATAGTAAATAAAAATAAAGAAAACAAAAAAATGTTAAACAATAATTAAACATCAAAAAAATATGGGAAAAAAAAATGTCAGAAAAAAAATAGTCACGGATTTCAAAAATCAAAAAAATGTGAAAAAATCAGTTAAGATCGGAATAAATTAAAAAAATCATAAAATAAAAAATTTAAAAACAGACAAGAATTAAAAGAAAGAAATTTAAAAAAATTAAAAAAAAAATTACCTAAATGGGTTGTGCAATCCTGGCTAAACTTTTCATATTCATGTAGATTAATAGTATTTATGATGTGTCGTGGAAAAAGTTCTAAAATTGACCTATTTGTATGGCGGGTACTAGTAGGGTCGGTGCGATCCTGCTCAAATTAAATAGGGTTCGTCTCTGGAGAACATTAATTAGTAGTTTGGAAAATGGAACTCGATTGGAGCTTTCGTTTGAATAATAGTGTTTATCTCCAGATAGGCAGACAGGCAAACATATGTTCGGACAAGATTTGTTTGCATTTTTGGGACCTGGGAGCTCGTAAACGTCAAGAAAAGTGATAAAAAGTGGGGGTTGAGAAATTATTTTGCATTGCGGAGTTAATACCAAGGCTTTTACTCAAATCATATAAATATTTTGTTTTTTAGATTCAAGCAAAAATATATTGTTAAAAACAAAAAATTAATAAACTTATTCTACTATACTAACCTGTTAGTAATTAAAAATTCAATTTTAAATTACACCGCCATAATATAATTTTGATGAGCACCAAACACATAAAAAATCCAATCTAAACTCACTATGTTAATATCGTTCATGTACAACGTAGAAATTCACACAACAATAAAATTTTAACTTGTCATTTAACAGTCACTTGTGTGCATTTGTGCACTTCTTATACTATCCATAAAAACGTGGAGGTGTTGCTGTGAAACTTTATGGTCCTACAACTGCCACCAGGATGCTCAGGAGGACGGCTGAAAAAGGATATTCTAACCGGAGCTGACCGCCGTGTTGCATTGCAGCTGGGTGTTCTCCTGAAACAATTAAACACTAACAATTATCTGAACAATATTAAATTCATTTGACATAAATAACAAAAAAAAAACGAATAAATGGTATAAACATATTCCGGGTCAATGTAAAAACAGCAATAATAATTATTAATTAGCGACTTATAACATGTATTAAATAAACGACTTTATTACTTTAATATCAAAAACTGTAGAAATTTCGATTTATTAAAAATATTTCAAAAACTTCAACTTTTACTTCGATTAAGTTGTTTACTTATATTTAAATTAATTTGTTTTAGCAAAATTACAACCGCAGAATAATAGCATATCGTAGATATAATAACCAAATTTAAGATTGTCTTTTACTATTTCAGAATTTTGTGTATACCCGGTGACCCAAGTAATAAATAAGAGTTACACTAGGTTTCTACGATACCAGGTGGTCCAGTACGTATCGAAAATTAATTATTATTAGTTCCTGTGTAGATAAAAGAAACGATTCTATTTCAGAAAGAAAATAAGGAAATAAGAATGAGGGAAAACGTGGAAAAAAGTTTTTCTACAACCACTATGCAAAACACGCTTTTCTACACAAATTTTTATACGCAAAGCAGGCATTTTCTTAATTTCTTTGATATCCGTGGGACAAGTAATAATTTAGCGTGCGAAAAGTACGCGCTATGGCATTTTTCCTCATGGAAATGTCAAACACAGACAGCTATGACCTGTCAACTTTTTTTGACAGTTTAACATTATAGTGAATTTCTGGGAGTTCAAATTTGAAAGTGAAACTAGAAGTAAGTAAACTTTGTATTTGATTATTTATTTTAATTTATAAATTATAAACAAATTAATTTTTCTGTATTCAATAGTCATTTTTTAATTATTTCTTTTCAAAGTTTAAGTAAAATACCTATATAAATTACTGTTTTTCTTTTATTAATAAATGTGGTTGAAGAAAAAATATTGTGTACAATTTGTACGCAAAGCACTTTTCCCACTCGCTAGATTTTCGGTACTTGCCTACGGCTCGTGCCACAAACTTCTGCACTCGTGGGAAAAGTGACGCTTTGCGCACTTGTTGTACAAACTACTATTTTAACATGAAGAAAATAGGAGCAAGTAGGGGAAAAAACAGTAAGGGGGAAAAGAGGACAAAAAAGTGAAAAAAAAAACATTTAAATAAAGAAGTAGAGGCATAAAAGAATGGGTTAAAAGAAGAAAAAAAATGGGAATCGAAAGAAACAGTAAAAAAGTAGGGGAATAAAGAGTGTAGGGAAAAAAGTAGGATTTATGTTAAATAAATAATTATTTCCACCACCATCCATTCCGTGTCGAGAGCAGTGACTTATGGAGCAATTTCCCTTCAACTATCTTCGCCCCACTCGTTTCCTCTTAAAAAAAATTATAAAAAAGGAGTTCGAAACGTGAAGAAAACAGTAAACAGTAGGGGAAAAATAGTAAGAAAAAAATGTTGTAACGAAGTTACGAATTTGCCAATAGGGTGGCGCCCGAGGCAATCCGAAACCTGGACTAAGGCGCCAAAAGTGACACGTAACGACCGAAGTGCCGTTGCAAAGTGGTAAAAAAGATGAAAAAGAAAATCGAAAAAATATTTAAATAAAGAAATCAGTAAAAAAATAGAGGAAAAACAGAGTAGGGGAAAAAGTAAAAAAAATATTTTGAAACAAAGAAAATAGTAAAATATCAGAGAGAAAAGGAGTAGAGGGGTTAAAGTTGGTTTAATGTGAAATAAATAATTATTTTCTCTACCATCATTAACCTCGTAAATCTAATTTTTATATGACTTCTCTTTAACTACCATCTCCTTACTAATAACCTCTTTAAAGCAAGTGAAAAACGGCAACATTTTTGAAGCAGTTTTTCGAGTTTTCGAAAATTCAAAATGACCTTAAGGTCATAACTCAAAAATAAATATCATTTTCGGAGTTTTTAATGATGCTGAGCCCATTGCCGGTATCTGTTTGACGTTACCTTTTACCGTTTCTATTAATAGAAGAAATAACATTGAGGGCTAATATGTATATATTTATCTTATGTGTACGAAACGTTGTATCATGCTACGGTTTTTTTCTGTGCCACCCTGTATTTTAATTATTCCTCTGCTCAGCATATCTTAATTTCAGACTCGTTTGATATCCCTTCCTAATTTCCTCGCGCCGGATCTCTTCTCAAGATCTCCCTCTCCTCTTGGTATTACTATGAAATATTTTTCCCATGTCAACAATTCTCTCTCTTTGCCTCTTCAGTCAGAATAATTGACTTTTATATCGCTTGTGTCGCTTATTGGAACGAGTCCTTTTTGGAGCAAGTTTTTTTTTGGACAGAACATTTTTTTTCTGGAACTGAACGTCTTTTTTGGACAGCACCGTTTTTTTCCGGGAATGAACGTTTTTTTTGTAACGAGCAAGTATTTTTTCTCCTTTGGGACCGAACGATTTTATTTCGAACAAGTCCTTTTTCTTTTGGAACAAGTTTTTCCTTGAAACGAGACATTTTTTACTGCCGGATCCAGAAAATTTTAGAAGAAACTTGAAGACAATCCCAAAACCAAGCTAAGTGTAAGGGTCTCTTACTAAAATACTCGATTCATGAACTAAACTTTATTTCAATAATATTCAACACGTGTGCCAAGTCAGGCAGATTCCCTCTGAATGTCTCCAGTCTCTACCTGCTTCCCTCTTGCCTCTTCAAGAATGTCCCATATAAACATTCAATATCTATAACGAATTATGATACTATTAAGTGGCCCGATCCAACGGCCCTTGGCTTATGATAATAATTCCTTACATTCGGCCAACCTGAAAACAAGTCCTGTCCTCAGGACCTACAAATATATCGGTCTAGTACAAACTGTACTCTGTCAACTGTAAACTTTATAAATTTCATTTTATCATGTTCATCAACTATGAACTATTGCAAACCGCAAAATTAACAATTTATTGTTAAACTACAAACTAAAATTGTAACACTATTTGCAACTTATTTATTATTGTCGCCAGCTAGGTACCATCTCTAATATCATACACCACCTGTGGACTAAAGTATTATTGCCAACTGCAATTGACAAACACCACATCGATGACTGTTATTTTATAACTATATCGCAAATTAATTTTAAATTTTATCGCAAGCGGTAAATCATAAAGGTAATCGTAGACTATTACCAACTGCGAATTGCAACAATCGCAAACTGCAAACTTTAAATTTTATCGCTAACTGCGAATCGTAAACTTTCGCTATCTGCGACCTGTAAATATTAGGAACTTCGCAAACTACGTAACGTAACAATAATCGTATATACCAACTGTGATTTGTAACTATTGCCAACTGCAAACTTTAAATTTTATCGCTAACTACGAATCGTAAACTTTCGCTATCTGCGACCTGTAAATATTACGAACTTCGCTAACTACGTATCGTAACAATAATCGTATATACCAACTGTGATTTGTAACTATTGCCAACTGCAAACTTTAAATTTTATCGCTAACTACGAATCGTAAAGTTTCGCTATCTGCGATCTGTAAATATTACGAACTTCGCTAACTACGTGTCGTAACAATAATCATATATACAAACTGTGACTTGTAAACATTGCACACTGCAAACTTTAAATATTTTCGCTAACAACGAATCGTAAAAGTAATAGTAAACTATCGCTATCTGCGATCTGTAAATATTGCAAAATGCAAACTTCGCTAACTACGAAACAATGACCACAGGTTTCCACTAACTGGGTAACTTAACTTACTATTACTTTTTTTTTTAACACAAAACAAACCGCAATTAAATATATACATAATATTCATTAACAGCACCTGTACTTTTTCTATATGTTACCCAGTTTCCTCTTAAAGGATGTTTATACAATACCAAGACGCAAACCCGTAAATCAGATAAAAATGGGATCTTGTTTAAAATACCTATTGAATGCACTCCCATCTGGGGTATTGTCGATCTCGACAAACTTAAGATAAACATTCAAAAATTCTCAGGTTACAACGGTCTTCGATAACTCGAGTGCCCACTTATTAGATCCATATAGGTACCCTTTTAATTTTCTTTTATCACAGATTCGAGTTTTGGTTTTACATTGATACCCTACCCTGTATTTTTGTTCCGCTAAACATATACTTTCATAGTGCAATATCACATTACATAAAACACTTAGTTAATCTTAATATTACTATAACACGTTGGTGTTATATTATTACTTTTATGAATCTAAAAATCGACTCCACTTAATAACTATAATCAGGTTCATAACATTTTTACATACAAGACTCGACTTACAATTTCAAACAATTTCATTTAAAAATCAAGGAGTTGAGTAACAACTCCCAACTCATCACTTTAGGGTTACAACCCTCTCATAAAATCAAGGAGTTGGCTAACAACTCCAAACTTTTAATTAATGCTACAAAATTATCGTTACTTAAATGTTATCAAGTATGGCTACAATCTTATCAATACTACAAAATCAAACATAATCTTATCAATACATTAAAATTATAAACTTAGGGTAGAATAAATTATAAACTTGGGCTACAATCTTATGATTACTTCAAACTTACCCATTAAGGCTACGACCTTATTATCACCTTAACTTACCAACTATAAAGGCTGCAACCTTCAGTACTCTAAAATTATCATCTAAGGGTACCATAAATTATAAACTTAGACTAATACAATCTTATCGTTACTTCAGACTTACCAATTAAGGCTACGACCTTATTATCACTTTTAATTATCAACTGAGGCTACGACCTTCAGTACTCTAAAATTCTAAACTTAGGCTCCAACCAAGGCTACGACCTCTCAAGTACTTCAAAATTATCAACGAAGGGTATAATAAATTACATTTTAGGCTACAACCAAGGCTACGACCTTTTAAGTACTTCAATATTAACAACGAAGATTATAATAATTTATAAACTTAGGCTACAACCAAGGCTACGACCTCTTAAGTACTTCAACATTATCAACGAAGATTATAATATTTATAAACTTAGGCTACAACCAAGGCTACGACCTCTTAAGTACTTCAATTATCAACGAAGATTATATTAATTTATAAACTTAGGCTGCAACCAAGGCTACGACCTCTTTAGTACTTCAACATTATCAAATAAGACTACCATCTTATAAATGCTTTAAAATTATCAATGAAGACTACCATCTTATAAATACTTTAAAATTATCAAATAAGACTACCATCTTATAAATACTTTAAAATTATCAATTAAGACAACTACCTTATAAGTAGGTACTTCAAATTTATCAAATAAGACTACCATCTTATAAATACTTTAAAATAGTCACATGATA
Organism: Neocrepidodera transversa; assembly: GCA_963243735.1. Lineage (NCBI taxonomy): Eukaryota > Metazoa > Arthropoda > Insecta > Coleoptera > Chrysomelidae > Neocrepidodera > Neocrepidodera transversa. Next base: position 30,547,460 of record OY725339.1, read on the forward strand.
CTTCTACCTTATAAGTACTTCAAATTTATCAAATAAGACTACCATCTTATAAATACTTTAAAATTGTCACATGATACTTCTACCTTATAAGTACTTCAAATTTATCAAATAAGACTACCATCTTATAAATACTTTAAAATTGTCACATGATACTACTACCTTATATAAGTACTTCAAATTTATCAAATAAGACTACCATCTTATAAATACTTTAAAATTGTCACATGATACTTCTACCTTTACTTCAAATTTATCAAATAAGACTACCATCTTATAAATACTTTAAAATTGTCACATGATACTACTACCTTATATAAGTACTTCAAATTTATCAAATAAGACTACCATCTTATAAACACTTGTCACATAAGACTACTACCTTATAAGTACTTCAAATTTATTAAATAAGACAACCACATTATAAGTACTTTAAAATTATCAAATAAGACAACCACCTAATAAGTACTTTAAATTATCAATTAAGACTAACTTGTAAGTACTTCAAAATTATCAAATAAGACAATCACATTATAAATATTTTAAAATTATCAAATAATACTACTACCTTATAAGTACTTTAAAATTATCAAATAAGACGACCAGCTCATAAAAGTACTTAGAAATTATCATTACTTGAAACTTACTAATTAAGGCTACAACCTTATCACTTCAAATTTATTTTTCGTGCAGGTCACGCATAACTAGAGGCTTCCACTATTTTTTAGAACACTAAAAAATATTTAAAACTTATTCACCAAGTTTTTTTTTCATTGCCACTCGTAGTATAATCACTTCACGAGTAAATTAAAACTATTTAAAACTAACTTATTCACAAAGTTTTTATTTGCCACTCGTATTATGATCACTTCACGAGTATGTATACATTTATACATTTTTTTTTTTTGGTAAATCCCACCGCTGCTATGTAAGGGTCTCTTACTAAAATACTCGATTCATGAACTAAACTTTATTTCAATAATATTCAACACGTGTGCCAAGTCAGGCAGATTCCCTCTGAATGTCTCCAGTCTCTACCTGCTTCCCTCTTGCCTCTTCAAGAATGTCCCATATAAACATTCAATATCTATAACGAATTATGATACTATTAAGTGGCCCGATCCAACGGCCCTTGGCTTATGATAATAATTCCTTACATAAGTCCCATTTTCCAAAGAAATAAAAGAAAAAGTTTCTGAAGGATTATTAAATTTTCTTATAAAATAAAACAAATATAACGTTTAATTTGAGTTTAATTTCCTTAAACCCACAAAAAGAAAGAAGGGACGGATTATGAAATATATCATAGTTTTTTTGTCAATTGTTTCTAATTACATCAAAAAATCAATTAGACTGGCGTCCAATTTTTTTTATTTAATATTTTGTTTATTGATATATTTCAAATTCTATTCGTGGAACGAAGCCATAATAAAAATAATTCAGCTTAAATCGCAGTTATTACTAAATCACTTTTATCAACAAATAAAAAATAACGTTTCAATCAGATTATACTTGGTCCTATGACCTGAATGTTTGTGTTAATATAAGAATATAAAATGCAGTTAGTTGAAACAGTAATTAAATTTCATTTGAAAGCCAAATCAACTGTTTTTATTTACCCCATTAACCAATAGAATCTTATCACAGACAGACGGGCGGACAGACGGAGACAGTCATTGTATAGGGCTTTTTTTTAATGACCCTAAAAATATTGGAAAAAAGTAGTTTGAAACATAAAAAGAACAGAAAATAGTAGGGAAAAAAGAATGAAAAAAGTGATAAAAAAAGTTGGAAGAAAATATGAAATTTTTGAAAAAGTCGCCAGAGTTTTTTATTAAAATGGTGCTAAACATATTTGTGTAACGTTGCCAAATTTGAGGAAATTTCATTTTATTCAATTATTTTTTAAGCACAGAATTGCGGTATTATTAAATGAAAAAAAAAACCTTATTCCTTGTAAATTTAGAGAAACTACTAAACCTAGATTTGGAGAAATTTGGACAAAACAAGAGTTTTTTTATGAATTAATATGAATATTTGTTGTTTTTTGCAAATTTTTTTATTTTGAAAAAATCCCTTGCAATTCAACAAAATTTCTTATATTTTTGCTTATTTATAGAAATTTCTAAAAAACATTTAAAGCATAAATTCTTAAATCAATTTTTTTTAAACAATGTCACATTTAAAAAAAAAATTCTACAATTTAGAGATATTTTTGTGACGTTGCCAAATTGACGCAAATTTTATTTGATTTCAAGATTTTTTTAGATGTAGTAAAATTGTATCTAGTTTAGGCAAACACTTAAATTTGGAGATTTAAAAAAATTTCGTTAAAACTAAAGTTTTTTATGATTTTAACACAGTCAATGCAAAAAATACTAAAAAGTGTCTATACACATCAATTCGATGCGATTTTTTTATAGTGTGTTTGCGCAATAAATTTGGGTGTTTAATAATCACAGATCTGCAATTGCAGTCGGCGTGACCATATGATTTCTGTTGATAGTAAGGTCGAGTGTGTATAGTAAGAGCCACGTGTTGTAAATCGGCGGATGAAAACTGCTTATTGAGAAATATGATATTTTGTTATAAGATAAATAGAATTTAAATTGAATTTTTAGCAATTAGTTATTGCTAAACATGGACGAAAATGAAGAAACCCGTTTACTAAAGCTGTATGATGAGGTAGACTCGGATGAATACCAATCAGAAAGTAATTTTGATAGTGAGTCTGAAGCAGAACTATTTAGTGATCCAGATTTTCAGCGTCGGAAATTGAACTCAGTGAAACTAATCACTCGGAAAGGGGTGATGCGTCGTAAGTTAGAGACGTACCCGAGGATCAACCCGAGGATGAACCTTTCATAAATAACGATGCTGTAAATTTTAGTCATGAAGATAGTGATGACGAATGGATATATAACACAACAGATATACCTGATTTTCATTTTGATGAAACATCTTCTGGTATCAAATTGCACTTTGCTAACATACCTTCTCCCATTGACGTGCTCAAGGAATTATGGACAAATAAAATTATGGACATGTTGGATAAAAGCACGAACAAATATGGTAAAGGGCTTGATGGATTGTATGGCAATAAGTGACTATGTTCGTGGTACCCATCAACCTACGATAGAAGGTGTTACTATCTGTGATTATTGATTTACATAAAAATAGTTGGGGTATCGAGAGTTGGGTTTTGAAACTATGAATTCTGACAAAGTAAAAATGATGTGATGATTCCTATACGGTGTTAAAATCACTTTAACTTTTGAAACTCTGCTACGCCACTGTTTAGTTATCTTTTTTCTCAACAACGGCTCCCGCCAAGGTGAGCACCGTGACAACCCCCTCTTCCACTTCAACCGTCGAGCAGTTAACATGTAAATTAATATAGTGCTTCGTTTTCTACCTGTGTATGGTTTTAATCCTAAAATATAATGTCTAATGTGTGGAATTTAAGGTAACAGATCTTTTCCATTTTATTACAAATATGCAAAGACCACGGCTCTATTCTATAATTAATCAATCATATGGATCATCGTGCATGACAGCGGTGTTGCCAAAACTAACAGACCAATTTAGAATTCCTTAGGACACGGTCCAGGATATACCAAGGGAGAGCTCCTCTTATGGACACCCTTTTTCTGTAATTATATCTTTTTTATATGCGCTGTTGTAAAATGTATTGGACTATATTCGGAACTATTTATGTCTTGTTCTTTCTTTGATTTAAATGTACTGTATCAAACATTACCTATTTAATTGTTGTCGTTTACTAGTCGATTTTAATTGTTGTTTACTAGTAGATGAATTTCTGTTTAATTGTTGTTGTTTACTATTAGCTGAACTTCTATTGCTGTTGTTTACTATTAGATAAACATTGTTTAATTATTGTAAATTTATGTGTTAACCTTTAACGTTTAAAGCTTGCTGATTAAATCTTATCAGAAAGCAGGACGATATGTTTTATTGTCCCACGTCCCCTAAACGTGTAATAATTATAGGGTGGTCCTTCGAAATCTTTATTCGACCACGCGATAGCTTATGTGTGATTTTTTGAACCAAACTTCTATTACAACAAGTCCACAAATCTACTTAATCCATTCACTCTGATTTACACATACGGATGAAACATATGCTAATGGTATATGTGTATAGTGTATAGTTTTCAAAAACTTACTCTCTTTGTCTTGACACTTGAAAATGTTACCTCTTTAAACGTTTAATTTACGTTACCAAAAATATGTTATACAACGTAAATAAAATCTAAACAAAAGAGGTAAAAATGTAACCATCAATAAACGTTTATATAACGTTACCAATAACCAATACAAAAACTTTTATTCAAACATTTAAAAATGGTTTAGGCAACGTAAAAACGCCTAAATAAAATAAGTAAAATATACCTTTAATATAAATTTATATTACGTTACTAAACACATTCTAAACAAAAGATATGGTAAACGTTAAAATCTAGTTGCTAAATATAGTCAAGTAAAAGTTGGGAATTTTGTTAAAATTAACGTTGAAGTGAGCGACATTTGCCCGAAAAGCTAACGTTCCGTCATGGGTTATTCTTTCACTTTGAAAAAACGTTCATGTGTTTATTGGGCTATTTCTGATATTTGCATGAATTTTCCAATATTTTCTGATATTTTTAAATGCTTTTTAAAATTTACAGATTTTTTTTAAATTTGTCTTGATCTTTTTCTGATGTGTTGTTTTTATTTTATCTGAGTTTTTAATTTTTTTTTAAATTTCTGTTATTTCGTTTTTGATTTTTTTCCAATTATCTCAATTTTTTATGAATATTTTAATTATTCTCAAAAGTTTTTAATTTTTCTAATTTTTTTCTGATACTTTCTAATATTTTTTAAATGTTTTCAATAGTTTCTGATCTTTTTAATATTTTCAGATTTTTCCATTTTTTTCTGAAAGTTTTTTATATTTTCAGATAGTTAAAATTTTTCACAATTGTTGCTAACGTTATTTAATTTTTTGGAAATTTTTGAGTTTAGAAATATCTCTTCGTAATGTTAAGGATTTGGAAGAATTTATATGTACCTAGATCATATTAATAATTTGATTAAATATGTGATAATTTTTTGATTTGTATTGTAGTGAAAATTCAACAGAATAAGGGAAATTTTTGAAAATTTGGCAAGATTGTTGTAATTTTTAACAAAATCAAAAAAATTATTCAGTAATAAATAATGTTTAAATCACGGTAAAATTTGCTAATAACTAAATTTTTTGGTTATTTTTTTATCAAATTATCGTAAATCTGCAGATTTTTACGAAAATTTCCCTAAATTAACTGTAAATGAGTCTAAATTTCACTTAACTGTTATATTTCTTTTATATAACTCATTCTTTCACTAATAATATGTTGAATTACTCATTTTCAGAAATTCTTGAAACGTTAAACTGAAAGATAATTTAAATGAACATCAGAACACGGTGATTTCCATAGACCCTAGGGCGGAAAACATAATTTCCATTTACAAATTTGCCAAATGGGCGCACAATAAAAGTGGATGAACGCAAAACGGGGGAAAGTTTCGCTTTTGTAAGAAATTATGTATTGTAATTTTGGAAGTTTTCGAGAACCAACTTCCCTTTTGTCGACGAATGAAATCAAATGAAGAAGTTGAATGCAAATAGGGGTTAATCATCGACTATATATTGTTTTATTTTATAAGCTGTGGGATATAGCCAAATCTATTTTATCAATAAAAATACGAATAATAACAAGTTTTAAGTAATTAAATTATACAAATCTGGGAAATTTAGCTTAAGGATATAAGCATAAATTAATCCTCAATTTTTGATTTTAATTGGAGATCAAATTTTACACCGTTTTTTTTAAATTCTTCATTTAATAATTATACAAAATGACTGTAGGCAGTGATAAAATTTTTATAATATTGGTATAAATAACTGAGACCGATAAGCTTCAGTATTATTTTCTTGATGACAATCAAATTTTCTTACCCCATTTTTTATCCCTTTTAAGAGCAATTTTTTATAACATTTTACTGCAACTAAAGACACCTTGTGATCTAACGAAATTTGCGTGATGTCTCTAAATTTTGGGATATTCTCGGAAATGTGGTAACGTTTAAAAAAATTACCAGGTTTAGAAAAATTAGACATTTATTTTAAATGTTTTTTGAACTTTCTACTATTAATAAAAATATTTGAAAAATTTTTGATAAATTTTGAAGATTCCAATATTTTTTAATCAATGTTGCCATATTTCCAAAAAATGTTCAAAATCTTGGAAATTTCTATGAAACTAAAAATAACAAAAACTTACTATTGAATACTAAAAAACTAGTTTTATTCAAATTGTTGTAAATTTAAGTGGATCAATTTCACTGAAAAATTATCCAGAATTTACAATCCTAGCTAGCTGTGTTCTTAAAATCAAATTAAAATAATAAATATTTAATACCAAATCCAAACTCTTTATTATTTTGCAACAATATTATCTAAACGGCTAATACGGTAAAAAAGCATTATCTAAAAATAGATTTATATTTTTTTAGTATTTGCTGCACATTATGTTTGTCTCTGTTATAATATTTTCTGTCCTCGTCTCGCTTTACAAGAAGCAAAAAGTACAATCATAAAGAAGTATATATTAAATAATATATGTGTGTCAATTTTTGTTGTTATATGTCTTGTCTCTCTTTAACCAGCTTTCTCAAAGTAAGAGTAACTACATCAGCTATGTTGCATCTAGTTCACCCTTGAACACGTTCGAATGTAAAAAAATATCCCATTTCGCGCTAAAATTTGTACACGTATCATATTTCAGATCGTGCAGAGATCACTCGATAATAAAATGTAAAATTATTTGTTAAAATGCCGGTTAAGACCGCGGCTTTTTTATCATATCATTTAGCAAACATTTTCTGAGATATCCCAAAGTATTGCAACTAGAAAATACAATTGTTTGTTCCTTCGATTTTTAGTCGACTTTAACACGTCGACTTCCATAGTAACTTTTTCAAACATTTATCGATTCTTAATCATATTTGTTCACCAAGTTTAGGAGTTTTTATAAATTACAACGATTTATTTATTTTTTAAATTTATTGTAGCAAAATGCTGTGTTTTCAGAAAAAATCGAATTAATGGAAATTTTCGCAAAGTCACAAAAATATTTTTAGTACCGTTTTAATAAAAAAAATCTGGTTTAAGGAACTATTTTCAAAAATTTCCCACATTTAGAAAAATGAGAGAAAACAAATAATGATTTATAGATTTATTTTTTTTTTTAATTTTAGCGACTTATAAAAATATAAGAAGTTATTCAAACTTTAAATCATTTAGTATTTTTGAAACGACGTTGCCATGTTTAAAAATTTACTAAATTCATGGGAGATTGAACATCGCAAAAAATATTACTCTTCCCAAGTAATTTTTTTTAAATTCTTAAATTGTCTTAATCAAGTTTAATTTATTTCCATTTTTCCCTACCTATAAAGTAATTATATTTAACAATATTTTTCTACTATTTAACGACCACTGATAATTACAATTTGGATTAATCTTTTAAATTTGATATTTATTTTTCATTTTCTAACTATTATAATTAAGTGAAAAGTAGCCATACAGTATTATTATTTCCTCCTTAAATTAAATTTCGAGAGTAATTAATTAATTTTTTTAACCTTTTCATTGCAAAACTTCCTAAAGCTCAACGATTTAATTGCTTTGTCGAGATTGTCATTTGGGGTAAAACCGTGATATCAAGACGATTTGATTTTAATTAAACTTTTGCGAAAAAAGTCTTACATTAAAAATTTATGGGATTCTTCTTTTTTGAAAATATCATTATACCGTTCATTTTTTATTTTATGATCTGAAATTGGAAAAAATTGATAACATCATATTGTTAGTTAATTAATTTTTTAATCCACATACTGTAATTTTGGTTATAGGAATCTAAGTTTTATACTTTAATGAAATCTTAAATATAATACTTTTTTAAAAGACTAATCAGCAAAAAAGACCATAAAAAATATTTTGATGAAATCCAATCTTTTCATTTTATAATAAATCTACTTAACCTTTCTTGAAAAAATGAAATTATCCACGGATTCTCTTTCGCTGTTCGAAAGAAGCCATTTTGTTTTAGAAGTTTTTGTTTAGAGTTTTATTATTATCATAAACTTCTTTATTATCCTTAAGTGAATTTGTTTTTTTTTGGTTCTGCGTCTTATGAACTAAATTATAAAATGAAAATTGAGACGAGGGTAAGTAATGGAACGTAATCAGAAACTTTGTGAAAACGGAGATGGCCTTGTAACATGATAAAATTATTGATCTATTATTTCGTAATAAACTACATCAATAATAAAAAAAGTCTGGAGCTAATAATATACCAAGAGCATTTTTATCTCTAGAAATTTATTTCATATTGTTTACTTAATCAGGCAGAAGAACGTTTGTATACTAACTAATTATGGCATAGAATCTCCGCTACGCAGAAATTACTGGCTATGAAATCATGCAATCATTGTTTAGATAAATCCAGTCCGACGTACGACTGAACGTCGACTAAGAGGGATTCCCATGAACTACTTCGTTACAGTTTCTATTGTTCCGTCAATAGAAGCATAAGTGTGGTCTCAAGAATTGCTGCATAACATATAAACGAACCCTCGCAACAAACAGTTCACGCAACGAATGAAGTCCCACAGACAATCGAGTAGTTTTAAACTATTGCAAAAGGAAAAATGCCGGTCCCAAGTACGATAAAGAAACAGTGAGAAAAACTTATAATCAAAAAATCAGTGAGTGGAGTGAAAGCAAAGCAAAAGTTAAATAGGTAATACTGCTAAACATGGGACCCTCAGCCAATTTTTTTCTAAAAGCAAGGGTCAGGAGAACTACGATAGAAATAGACCAAATAATATTTTTTTCTACTGGATATTGTCGATTCTAAGCATACTTTACAGAATGTAGGCAATATCACTCTACTGAATGGACATAATTTCATTAGCGTGTGTAATTCCAGTAATGACCTAATAAACTTTACCAGATATTTATTAAGCCGCAAAGATGTAATAATACTATTATTACTCTAAAAATGCTTACAGCAGAAGTAAATATTAATATTTTGGGCTCAACTTTTTTTAGATCGTTTTTATATAACAAAATCTCTCGATTTCAGTTAAAAAACAAAAATGTCCAATCTGCCTATTATCAAAAGTATTTTAGTACACAATTGATCATGATCCACTGTGCACCCAAACTATTTGAGCCACTGTGTACTGAGTTACCATGTTTTATTTAACCTCAATTATAAAAAAAAATACTTATCATTTTAATTAAAATTTTAGGCTAAATCTAAACTAAAACCTATATAATCTTCTACGGCAATATACATTTATGACAATATGGTACTCAATGTAAATTAGAAACCGAAATATCTTACCTATTAAAGTAAACTTCCATACACAAAAAATGAAAATCAGCCACTGTAGATCAGTGCATCAACAACGGCAGTAGGCGACTGAATAGTACATGTTCTTTTAGAGGGAAGATTAATATTTGAGAAGGATGCAACGATAGCTCGTTCATTTTCTAAAAAGTTGCTTCTGATCTGCTGTGGTCACTTGATCCACTGTCGGCACCCCAACCCTACAGAAAAATCACTCACACTCAGAACAGAAGTCGATAGTTACGAAAGTAAGGAGAAATCCGCAAACAGCAAAAGATTCAACACTGACGAAAGTATAGAGAAATCACCTACTTAAGCTACAAATATTGTACACAAAAGTGAGGAGAAAGCTGCCAAGCAAGTTAATGAAGGTGAGGAGAAAACAGATAATCCAGAAATGTAGACACAACAGGATGACCAACCACCGATGATAGAACAACAAAGCCCAATTCAAGACACAGAGTTATTTTCTTTCAACTCCCAAATTACGAGGGTACAGAGAAAACACAAAACTCCCAAAAAATAACAAAAGGAGAGCCAAATTCAACCAGCACGCCCACGGACGCTTCTAATCATATGGAGATTGACCCGATTTCGAATAAAATGAATTAAAAAAATACGAAAGTAAGGACAAAAAATAGTGAAAACAAGTATAAGACCCTATGCCTCCTCTAAGGGGTTCAATCACGACTCTTGAACTGTATTGAATATATTTCGACATCTGCAAAAAAACCGCTAAATTAAATGCTAGTAAGCTTGACAGAAACCACTCTTACTTATAATTGACCGACGCAATTCACCCCAACAGATCATTCAATAGGAGTTTGGAAGAGAGTTTCAACTATCATGAGTCGTACTTTTAACATATTAAGTTGAATCCGTACCACTAGCTTGATCACCACGCCCAACAGAAAAAGCTCCGAACAGAAGAAACTTGGTAAGACGATTTAATGATATTGATATTTTCTGTGTCCGCTATAGCAAGCACTAAACGTGTATTGCATCACCGCTTTTCACTATAGAATCGCTGCTTACCGCTTTTTGAACATTGTAATTGGCACCTTTACGCATCCATGGACATTAAGGAAAGTCAATATTGTTTCTACTTGGTAGTTTTATTTATTTAACTAGAGCTTCGGTTGGAATCTAAATATCCCAACGAAGAATACCCAGTAGGGAAAGTACAGCCTGCTTTCCTGGTCGCTACAAAATTGGTCAAACTATAATGACTCCTGCATTGTTATTTCTTTATTGATGCTGCACGGAGCAAATAGAGTTCACACTATAAATAAAATGTGCGCTCGAGGCAACTCAAGACCTAAGCCAGAATGTGAAAAATATCTAACTAAAAAAAACTATAGATAGACACATAGACATTTAAATAATTGGCAAATTACTCCATTTTTTCCTTAACAAAAAACAAATATATTTAGTCAATAATAAATATTGGATAGAATTTTTTTTTAATTAATGAACAGAAGGTTTGAGAATATAAGTAAGTTGATAAAAATATTAGTTTATTTTATTAAAAAATATTTACATTTTAAGAACAATTCTTAAAGCTCTAGTACGTTTGCCAATGATCTAGATTTCTTGAAGATAGTTTTCTTTTCTTAAATTTTTTTGAGATGGTTTTTATGGATCTGTAAAGTTTGTTAAAAAACTAGAACAATCTAGAAAAATAATAAAATGGCGGCTCGAAGATGGCTGACGAGATTTGTGATTATGAACTGATTCTATTTGTGGGTTACAGATTATGATTTTTTTGTTAAAATTAATAAATTCAAGATAATGGACGAGATTTGTGATAATTTCGTAATCTATTAAAAACAGGCACGTGTGTTTCGGGGTCGAAGATTATGAATTACCACTCAGTAAAAATATTGTTTTCATTTTATAATCTGAATGTGGAATCTTTTAAACAGCCGCAACGTGGAAAAATTGCTGGAACCCATTAAAAATATTTACTATTAAAAATTAATTAAAGTCGCCTTGCTAAGATCGATCTCTGTATTTTCATTGGATTAAAACTAATTAATCAAAATAATACACATAATAAAAATTTATGGTTTGGGTATATAATACACCAATTTCAATCATTTTAAATATAATTCAATTCCAAGTTTCAGTTGGTTATTGATATTAGCAGTATTAGTACACAACAATTTCTATCTGAAATGATTTTCAACATGTTGTTGTATGTAACTTTATTATACCAATGTAGTTGTAATTATTTATCGTCGGAATCAGATTCGTCCAAAGATGTGTCTGAGCAAGTCATACAAGTAAAAGTCAATACGAAATTTTCAAAACAAGGTTAGAAAAAATAATTTTAATTTCTTATATGACTTATATGCATTTTTTTTAGATTGTTCCTTGGGTACCGAATATAGAGAATGTTATGCTAAAAGAATTGTTTTTGCTTGGTACCAAGGAAAATGCCAAGATCGGCCTTACGGTGGTTGTACTCCGACACGTAATAATTTTAAAAATTATATTGACTGTGTTGTCACAGCGCAACCTATATGCGCTGATGTTAGTGTAGGAATTTGGTATAAAGCTACCGATTGGCTTAAAAGTTGGTGTTTTATTCCACGAATATGCAGGTTTTTGGGTTGGACCAGAACTCGTGGATTAGAAAAAATACCAGATTACGATATAGATTATTATTAGAATTGGATTAACTAGAAATATGTAATATTTGGTTATAAAAAAAAAAAAATTATATAAAATAAAAATTATACTTAAAAAACAATGTAAAGGTAAAAGGGAATGAATAAAATAATTTAAAAACTAAAGTAATGTCAAAAAATTATGAATTATTTACACTCCTGCTCTTTTAACAGTGTTATCTCCAGTATGACAAAAAATCTTGCCAAAATATTCCAAAATTATGGACGTAAGATTAAAGCAAATAAAGACAACCACCTAAACCCAAAAATAAACATATATCTATCAAAATTGCAAGCAGACCTCGATGAAAACATCGATAGGGTTCTATATTAATTACCAAGTGGTTCCACTCCGAGAGGTCAAAAAATTGAGAAGAAAGGACCAATAAACTAGAAATGAATAGCACCAGCGGTGTCGCAAATTAAAAGAAAGTAAAAAAATCTAAAACAGAGAGCGTAAGTTTTTGAAACTATACATTCCCACCATTACCATACATGTTTCATTATTATAGGAATTTTCAGTGGTACTTTGTCGGAATGCATAATTTCAAAAACCTACTATGTATACCCCAAATATTTTTATGTACTATAAAAATGATAGATAGTCACGACATCTAACGTAGGTTGATGGGTCCCTACCGGCTTAGCGGCTTGCCCAGTTGGACCCCATGAAACTACGATAGGTGTCGTGACTATCTATCATTTTTACAGTAAGGGGAAGTATTTGGAAAATATTAAAACACCCCGAAAGTGGGTCAAGAAACGGACCAACTTTCAGATAACACGAAATAACATGAAAAAGGTATATAGGAAATATGCACATGCAAATAAATAATGCAGGTTTTGGATGACTAAGCCGAATGAAAAAACAAAAACATAATAAAAGTGCGGTTTCAATATTCCGCAAGGAACAGATTATAAATATTGAAGCCAAAAAAGTAGAATATCATAATCCTGAATGCAAAATTTCAAATTTTTCAATTCAGTGGTTTTGAATTATCGTTACTATACAACATCCATCCTAATACACTAACACACACCCACACCCACACACACATCCACACCTACACCCACGACCACACCCACACCCTCACCAACACTCCCATCCGCACACGCACCCGCACCCGCACAACTGCTTCGTAACCATTATCCTCTGAACGCGATGACATACCAATCGTACTCGTAAGCCTTAAAAAATATGGACGATTTCATCCTCATACAGTTAAGAAAAGTGCACTAATGCCCGGTTGCACCAACGTATCCTAGGATGCATTTTATCTAGGCTCGACCTAAATGTGTGATGCACGTATGATACAGTTATGTTGCACCAACGTTATAGAACGTCATTTTACATAGGATGCATTTTATCTGAATTTACAATGGTCATGCAATTATTGGTTGAATTTTTCTTTTTCTCAGTTTTATAATCAAGGATGTTTATACACAAATTATGATTTTCGATATTACATTTTGTTTCTTGGCAAATTTCAATTTTGTTCCTCAAATTTTTCATCTTTCAAAATTGTATAATTTTTATCTATTTTTTTATACTTTTTCAATTTTGGAACCGATAACGATGAATTATAAGTCCATAAATACGACAAAGTGAAATTCAAGGAAAGAAATTTTTAGTTAAAATTTTTTAATTAATTAATAGCATGAATCTAAACACAATTTTTAATTTTTATTAACATTTTCAAATTGTAATTTTTTTGTAAAATTAATAATAAAAATTTTTCAGACATACTGTATATACAGTGTGTCCACTTAAGTTCGCGACATATGGGAACTGAGACATATAAAATTATTTTCTACAAATTATGTAATTTAGAAATACAAATATTTTACGATATTTTCTTAAAATATTAATTGAATATACTTGTAGAATATTTTTTTTTATTTTTTTTCAAGTGTTATTCTTTGTTATATGTAAATAAAAATAGTTTCCTGTAAAAATTACTTTTTCTTCAAGCGTATAATAATAAATATATTACTTTCGACACCATAGACCGTAGAAATATCCTATTGTTTTACTAGTACAACAATAATGAGAAAAGATAGCAATGGGCATTATAATCGAGTAGGTATGAACTGTGATTTAAATATTTATTTAATTGGACGTTTATCAGTTTATAAAATGTCTATTTTTTGCTACATACAACTTGAATTATTTCTAGACTTGAAGAAAAAACTAGTATACTAGTATATGTATATTACTCGGAGAAGAAGCCTTCATTATTTCTGTTTCGCTCAGATTACACTGCCTCGGTCGTAAACTTCCAAGCTCAACAAATAATAAGCGCCTTCTACTCCTAGTAATACAATATAATATTATTTATAAGTACCAATGGTAAGAGATGATATAGAATATTATTTCTTGAAAATTTTAATATTATAAAATGTATAAATAAATAAAAAATGAATATTAATACATTCTGGCAAAATAATTATTTACAAGATATCGTAGGTAATCAAAATGTTCATTATAATTGACTAGAATAGGAATATCTTCTCTTAGCGTTTCTTGGAGGTGATGTTGCATCACTTCCACTTCATCGGGTGATAATTGGGAAGATATTATTCAACTTCATTCTACATCCATATGCCATAATAGGGAACCGTCTCTTCCACACTCCGAACAAATTTTATACCTTAACTCTGCTTGTTATATGCCTTCTGTTGAAATTTCTCTCCCCTTCGTTGAGTGGTTCCAAAAAAGGAGTAAATAAATATGATAAATTCATATCTCCGCTCACCTATATATATATATATATATTACAAAATAAAAATGTCATAATATAATCTGAATACATAAATATCCTAATATCGTTTACCTAATAAAATTCCATTGGCAAAATCTCCCTATCTCAAACCGTGCTTTTAATCTGGAATTGTTGAACATTGTCAACTCATGAGTCGAGCCAGACCACCTGGCTACAATATGCTTGAAAAGTAGATCTGCACTCGATACCGCTTGGACATTTAGTTAAAAGTAGCCTTTTCTATTTCTAAAAATTTCGCCATCGAGACCCACTATGAAAAATATGTACATAGATTATAAGGAACTAAAAACTAAATAGGTGGTGAAATCAAACCTTGTGATAAAATTCTTATGTGAGTGGCATCAATTGTCCCCACAACACGAGGAAAAGCAGCAACATCGAAGAATTTATTTTGCTCAGCAGCAATTTCAACTTCATTTTTTGGCATTATATGTATTTTTCTTTTAAATTGGCAATTATTCGTGACACTTTTGATACAATTCTTGATATATTGGATTTATCAGCTCCTATAAAATTCTACAGTAGCTAGTAGATGACCGCCAGTAGCAAAAGTTCTTATTGTTAAAAGTAATTGATTCATTTCACTCTATGAATTGTTACTGAAAGTTGTATTTATTGTGACTATTTGTAATACATATATTAGTTCAATTAAAGCTCTTTGGGAAAGTAATTGTAAGGTGGTCCCTTTTTGTAATCGAAACCTCTTTAAAAAAATCTTCCTCTGATAAACTTTCGAAATAATTCATTCTAGGGCGAATTTGTCTTGGTGAAGCATTTATTTCTTCGTCTATATCCTCCATTACATCCAAAATATCCACAATATTTATATCTGCATCTAGATCCATCACTTTATTTAACTTACAAATTACAACCGAACTTTGCAAACTAATACCACTCTATTAATACGTAAAAGTATTTTTATTTTTGTTAATGTGAAATATAATATTCTACAGAAAAAATGTTTATTTGTCTCGTTTACATTAACTTTCTACCAGCTTTTTCTAGTAAATGTCAAATGATGTATATTTTAGAGGTTATAATTTTTTTAAAAAACGAAATTTTTATGAGACGTTTATTACTCGAAAGTTAACAAAAGACTGGATTTAATTTAATTTTACTTGTATTTATAATTTTAATAAAATGTGCAAGTCAACAACAATTTATTGTTGCGTCGTCCGTTTCTATTCCATAACTCGCCCTAGGATGTATTGGTACAACCGGGCGTAAGCCCCACTACACACGAGAATGCAAAACCCACATAAACCTACTCGTAATTTCTCCAAACTGTGAAGGCAACGACCACGCCAATTTTACAGAATGCAAGAAGTAAATCAGTCACATTGAAACACTTGAAGTAAGGCAAAGAATAAAGCTAGACAATATGTTGATACCACGCCCTCATAACCAAACCAAAAATCTGATGTGGCCAGCACATGACCTCTCGCCATTTTTGAATCAAAAATTTACACGTTAACACAAAAAAGTATAAAAAATGGACTTTTTTGTAAATCTGGCAACAATGACAAAATTTTTGAAAATTTTAATGATACGAAAATAAACTATAGTGTATACAAAATATATGTGTAAAGGATTTTTAATACAAATCCCGATGCACGTCACAAGTGATGTCATTCTTTCATTATAGTACTACCAACTAATTAAAATTTCCCTAAATATGTAAAATAATCCGAAACCAACGAATATTCACGAGTATCCCATGAAAGTAGTGAAAACCGAAAAATGCAATTGTTATTAGTTTGACAATTTTAGAATGATCTTAATTATATTAGCTTATTCACGTCTTATTCTTGATAATATAAAGTTTATAATAGTAGATTCTGTAACAAGGTTAGAATGAAAAATTTGACACGAGTGGAAAATTCCGAACGCGAGTGAAAGCGAGTGTGAGGAACTACGAGTGTCGAATTTTTTCATTCTGACCGAGTAACAGACTATATTTTCTCCACGATCAAAAAGTATAAATCAAAATTAAATTAAATCTGAACAAAAGTTATTTGTTGACATATTTGTATTAGATTGTATTAATATTTATAGTGCTGTGGTACACTTACCGATATTAAAATCTGGTGCATTGGTGTTTTTTCATAATTTGCAATTTCAGATATTATTGAATTCTATATCTACTTCACTTGATTTTTCACTCATTATTTTGTTTAAATTAAAACTTGTTTGAAAATAATTATTACCGTCGCCATTTTATATCTGACAGTGACACTTTTGAAATCCAGGGCAATCCATATTGTTTGGTTCGATTACAGAAAATCCATTCTTTACCTTGATAAAGAATGAAAATACATGCAAAATGCATAAGAGGCAAGTATTATAGAATAAATATTCAGACTCTAGAGTGTGAATGTTTACATTTTATTATTAAAAATTGATTTCAGAATTCATACATTCAGTAATGGTCGTGGAGAAAATATTATTATATGTGTAGTACTCAAAAAACCATATGTTTTTATTAAATAATTTTGACATTTTGTACGCCAATGAAACTCGTATTTAGAGAGAAGAAATGGCATTTTAGTAATTGGTAAGCCTTGATGCGCTGTTGTCAATTTTAAATTGAAAATTTTCACCTATTAGTGACAACTGATTTAGGTTATGTCAACAAGTTGATTGAGTTTTCTCCACGTTTTCATAATTTTATAATAGTGTCATTATTTTTGTGCTTTGCCAGTTATACTCATAAAAATCCGGTTTTTTTTTCAAAACAAACATAGTGCGAATAAGTTGATTATTGTCGTGTATTTCTACATACCAACAAAATGCCAAAAAAACTAAATGAGCCGCTGTAAGGAGCTTGTATCTTCGTTAATACAATACTTTGAACGGGAGCGTGATAATAATGACCACTTTTACCCTTAGAAAGGTAAGTTAGAAAGATTATATAAATGTCTAGAAATATGAAATCGTTTTCTTGTCTGTTTTAGCGTGTTGCAGCAGCCCTAGACTTAAATATTTCTACTGTCAGTAGTATTTCGCAAGCAGTCAAGAATAATGAATTATTAAAATCGCCACCCAAAAAAACGTTCAGGCAAAAAATAGTCTCTAACACAATAATATTGGATACGAGTGGAATACGAAACGTTGTTTATAACATGTATGATAGAAGTGAGTTCATTAACAAATCTCATTATCCACTAAAAGTTTATATCCTTATATACTAATATCGATACATATGGATACAAAAGAAATATTAAAAAATGACAAAATGTTATGTTTTAGAATATAAGTGATGTTGGCATAATACGATAAAAAACAGCAAGTAGAAATAAAATATATTCTTTTTTCAGATACAAACCCCCAAAAGTATTTATAGTAGATAATTTAGCAAAATAATATGGACATAAAGTGTTACGTTTCCTCCATACCATTGCGTTTTTAACCCTATAGAACTTATTTGGGGACTTTCCAAACAATATTATAATAAGTCCAGAATGTTATCCATAATCTCAAATGTGGTCTAATGGTGAAGTAGTAAAACTCAAAATCCTGTACCACAAATTTATTAATATCTCTTTGATGAATTGAGGGGGTGAAGAGGCTTCAAATTACAAAAAGTGGGGCGGCGACTAGTTTCGGCATTAAGCCATCATCAAGCCTATAATACATAGTGTAAGAAACAAGAATGATACAAAAAATTAGGAAGACTTACCAAATACAATCAAAATTAGTATATTAAAACATTTACGAATGTGCGCACAAGCAGGAAGTAGAATAAAATAAAAAGGGGGTAACAAAGGAATAGTGGAACTGGGGAAAAGGGAATATATTGGGGTAAAATAAGAGGAGGGTTAATGAAAGGATAACACCCAATGGTGTTGTGTGAAAGCCACATTATGAGTGGACTAAAGGAGTTATAAGGAAATGCCGGCGAGTAGTCCGACAAAGTGCGGCACCCGTATTGATGCACGTAAAATACGTATAGTAACAATTGTGGTAGTAAGTGGGAGGGCGATCCTGTAGGAGGCCTACCCAGTACACAATAGAACATGCAGCTTAAAACTGCTAACATCGATGTAATTAAACTTAAATTGTTAAAAAATGGAACCATCAGACTACGTGTTCCCAAACAGCGCAATGGAACGTTGTGAAGGTTAAACGATTGACAAGTGACATATAATAAGTGTGGGAAATACAAAATTCAATAAAATAAAAAATATAGTTAACGAAGTTAAACCTGATGGGAGGCGCTATAAATAACAATGATAGACCGAATACATTCTACGACATTATTCATTCAAAAATGTTATAAAAACAATAATTGAGTATGACATCATGGGACTGAATGCAGGCGCGAGGGAGGGAACATTGTAACAAGAAGAAAAAGAAGAAAGAATTCAGAGTGAACTGACAGTGACAATTGGGAAAAGAAGAATGACAGATGACAGGGAACAAGGTTATGATGACTAGACGTCAAAATTAAAAACAAAAATAAAAAGTCGAAAATGTAAATTCGAAAATAAGCTCAAAGGAGAATAGAAAAGTGAGCAGGAGGAGAAAGATAAGGTGGAAGATGTACAGACAGGGAAAAGGGACTAAAGGAGATCTTTAAAAATATCAGAGAGGAATATATAGTTGTCTTTGGGTCTAATTTGTTCGTTAAGACAAGAAGTAGAATTACTGAGAAGAGAAGCATTAATCTCGAACATTTCTAGTTGATTTAGTTTCTGGCTTTTACCAATATCGTGAAGGAGTTTAGAATCGTTAATGGAAAAAGAGTGGTTCGTGGTAATGATGTGATTTGCGAAGAAGGACGGGATGTTAGTAACATCTGAGTTCTTGTATTTGTCAATGTATCTGATATGTTCTTTTATTCTAGTTTCAAATCTTCTACCTGATTGACCGATGTATGTGGCATTACAGTATATTATAATAAACATATTGGCAGAGATGGTAACAAAGAACAAGATTGTTTAAATATGTGGTCTAAAGCTCTTAGAACAATTACTCCCGAAGTATGGAAAAATTCTATTAAACATACAGAAAAAGAAATACAAAAATGGTAGGAAAGAGAAAGAGTTTTTGATAGAATGGAAATTAATCCCATTATAATTAATCCTAACAGCGATGACAGTGCTTCAAGTGATTTTGATTTGAATTAGGAGAAAAGATTTATTTTTGTAGGAATTACGAATTCCGAATATTAGTAATTGAATTGTTTCTTTTAAGTAAAAATATATGTTTTTTAAACAAAACATTGTTTTATTTTAATAAAAATAGACAGTTTGCTACCTTTTTATGTTTCTTTTTTATTTATTTCAAAATAATTGAATATAATATATACATTTCAAATAATAACAAAGCCAAATAACATAACCTTACATTTTCGAAAATTCATCGACTATTCTGAGGAGCAGGCAACACTGCAGCGTCCTGACATCATAAATGACCAATGACGTGCATCGGGATTTGTATTAAAAATCCCATAAAGCTTTATTGCCATTTTGTTTGGTAATGACGTCATCACCCATAGCAACTGCCACTTCCGGTTATCTGATGGACACCAAAATCTAATCAGATCCAATCTAGGGTATCAGAATTCCGTATACAAAATTTCAAATTTTTTTATTAAGCAGTTTTTGAGTTATCGTTACTACAACATCCATCCTAACACACTAACACACACACACACAGACATCATCGCGAAAATATCAAAATCGTATTCTAGGGACCCTAAAACGTGTTTATCCATTGAAAACTCACTACCCAATTTTTAGCATGATTCTATACCTCTCTTATCTGGAGGGCGAGAGGTTATAAAAAGCAAGGCAGAAAGGTCGATCGACAGCTTTCAATGTCGCTCTGTTGTTTCACACTGATGTGTTTTACAAATTAACTTGCTTTTAATTTATTGGTCGATTTTTATGACCATTGTTCGTCTAGTTCCACGAAAGACATTTTCTTCACTCCGAAGTCACCTTTGAGTGTGCAGTGTGTCAACACTTGATACAAAATGGTACCCCGCTCAAGCTCATACTTTTTTCTACTGTCCATAGCTTTTTTCAAAACTTTTTGAGTTTTGCTTTTCCTACTTTTAAATATTTTTTCATATTGCTAGTTCATAATCTTCGATCTTCCTTTTAAATTTTCCACTATCTACTATTGATTTGCATTAACGATATGCTTTTTCATCTATCTTAATCTAATAATTTTAAACTTTTATATATAATGGTAAGTTAGTTTGTTTTGTAAATTTTTATATTGTAATTTTCGAACATTGTTAATACTTTTAGGCCTGATGATGGCTAAGTAGCCGAAACTAGTTGCCGTTTACATCAGTAATAAATTCATTATTATACATGATTTTGAGTTTCATTTCATTTATTGAACACCTAACCACATTTGGGATATGGATAACCTTTTGTATTTAAATTTGTATATACTACAGTATATCTATATATACTATATAAAATTGTCGTGTGGCTGACTGACTGACAATCAACGCACAGCCTAAACCAGAGGTGATAGAGACGTGAAATTTTCAGGGTAGTTTCCTTTGGTAGTGTAAGGGAGCACTAAGAAAGAAATTTTGAACATTCGCACTTTAAGGGGTTCAAATTTAGGGTTAAACAAATATTGACCCGCTCGAGTAAGGGCGTCAACCAAAAACCTCGAGTAAGTGCGTCAACCAAAAATATACAGGGTGATTATTTTAGAGGGGAGTGGCTCTCCCCTCTGAGGGAGTGCAAATATTTTACTTTCCCGACCCACCTCTGAGAAGGGAAAGTATTGTGAACGAGCTAAAAATGATTTTCTAAATAAAGATAGAAATGTCCATTTTGAAGTCACCTGAGATGATTAAGACCATTTCCAGATAAAAGTCTGTCTGTCTGTGTGTATTCTTCCACGATAGAGGCCACACGTTAAATCCGATTGAGCTGAAATTAGGTTTGGGTTAGCCGTCGAAAGAACCCATTAGTTTTTGTACGATATCTGTCAAACGGAAGTCTCACTATCAACAAATGACAGATGCAATATGTCACGGAATTCGGCTTGCAATATGTCATTTGAAAGCCCTTAAAAAACTCTATTTGGAACAGTCAAAATTATTTCTCCAACTGTCACCTGTCAAGAGCAAAAAAATCGGTTGTGTCGCCCCAAAACTTTCCCGACGAGTAGCCGCGAATACTTTTTTAGATATTTTTAACATTTTTTTCAATTTCTTTACACTTTTTAAACTTTTTTTGTTTTTTTTTTTAGAATTTGGATCATTTTTTAGCTCATTTTGTGTATTTCTTTGCATATGTTTGTATTTTTTTTTTAATTTTTTCCATTTTTTTTGCTTTGTTTTTGTTTTTTTTTTGTTTTTTTTTACTTTTTGGATTTTTTTTTTGCATTTTTAACGTTTTTAACATTATTTTGCTTTTCAGAATTTTTTGACGTTTTTTTGGAATCTTTTTGCATCTTTTTTGATTTTTTTTTGCATTTTTTTGCACTCTTGGCAATTTTTAACATTATTTTACTCTTTTTGACTTTTTTTAGATTTTTTGGCATTTTTTGCATTTTTTTTTTCATTTTTAGCATTATTTTACATTTTTTTCAGCATTTTTTAAATTTTTTTTTAGATTTTTTTTTGTCATTTTCTAACATTCTTTACCACTTTTTTAACTTTTAACATTTTTTAGCTCATTTTTTGCTTTTCATGTATTATTGTGCATTTCTTTGTGTTTGTATTTTTTTTGCATTTTTTCCATTTTCGTTTGTTCGTTTTTTTGCATTTTTTTTATTTTTTGGGTGTTTTTTGCGTTTTTAGCATAATTTTATTTTAATTTTTTCAGCCTTTTTTGGTATTTTTTTAAACATTTTTTACAATTTCTTATCATTTATAAGCTCATTTTTTGCTCTTCATATATTATTGTGCATTTGATTGTATATGTTTGTATTTTTTTTGCATTTTTCCCCTTTTTTTGTTCGGTTTTTTTTCTTCGAAAATAAAAATTAAACTATAAAATATAAACGAGCCTAACGTCATTTAGTGTGTTTTTAATAGCAAGAAAATCGAAAATGTGGAAGTATAAAACAGATCTAACTACCTTATTTTTATAAACTAAAACATTATATTTTTAGTGAACATATCAGAAAAGCTAATTATTTTCCGCTGATCATATCTTTAGCAAAAATCAGAATGGATTGCACTTACCAAATGTAACGAAAAAAAATTATCGAAGTTGGTCAAATAACCCATCTCAGCAATTTTTCCTTCGGAATTAGTGGATAACGCAGACAATATGATATAATAGAACGTTCCTTATCTTTCCTGGTCTAATGAAGAGGGTCTTTTTTTTCAAAGAAAACACTGGGTCAAAACCATTAACGGAAACTTTTATTCTTTGTTTTGCCAATAAAGAAGGAAAAATGTATTTGGGTGTTTTTTGCGTTTTTAGCATAATTTTATTTTAATTTTTTCAGCCTTTTTTGGTATTTTTTTAAACATTTTTTACAATTTCTTATCATTTATAAGCTCATTTTTTGCTCTTCATATATTATTGTGCATTTGATTGTATATGTTTGTATTTTTTTTGCATTTTTCCCCTTTTTTTGTTCGGTTTTTTTTCTTCGAAAATAAAAATTAAACTATAAAATATAAACGAGCCTAACGTCATTTAGTGTGTTTTTAATAGCAAGAAAATCGAAAATGTGGAAGTATAAAACAGATCTAACTACCTTATTTTTATAAACTAAAACATTATATTTTTAGTGAACATATCAGAAAAGCTAATTATTTTCCGCTGATCATATCTTTAGCAAAAATCAGAATGGATTGCACTTACCAAATGTAACGAAAAAAAATTATCGAAGTTGGTCAAATAACCCATCTCAGCAATTTTTCCTTCGGAATTAGTGGATAACGCAGACAATATGATATAATAGAACGTTCCTTATCTTTCCTGGTCTAATGAAGAGGGTCTTTTTTTTCAAAGAAAACACTGGGTCAAAACCATTAACGGAAACTTTTATTCTTTGTTTTGCCAATAAAGAAGGAAAAATGTATTTTCTTTGTGGAAAATACGACTTCTTTTTTAGCGTCCAGGTTATTTTCCTATTAATAAAGCTTAGATTTGGATTGGGGCTAGATTTTCACGAAAGAAAGACATTGGCAGCGTACACTTTTAAGATAATAAAAAATTTATAATATATAAATTACAAATTTTAAACAAATTGTATTAAAAATAAACTTATTTATTGATATATAAATTACATAAAATATTTTACCACCATTAAAACTCATACATAAAAACATGCTATTAGATAATCTATAAAAATAATATTTACAGTGTAAACACAATACTGTTAAAATTTCAATCAAAATATATGCTTTATGGTTACCCACAAACTGAATATTCGCAGTAAAACTTTAGAGCTGAAGTAGTAATAAAAAATTTTACACCCTTTTTATATGATTCGCGGGCGAATGCAAATTTATGTCAAGTTTCAATACTCTTATCACTTATATAAAAAAAGCAGAACCGGCTCAAGTACGTGTTTATTGATCTCAATTCAATTTTGAACTTATGACATCTTTCCTATAAAGTTCAATCATTCTAGTTACAAAATAAAAATACTCTTAACACGGTTTTAAAATGAAGTAAACGCTAGCAGCGCCGTATAATGCCGGTGTTTGAAATAATTTATCATCATGAATGCTGAGCAAGGGAATGAAATAGTATGGGGGTCGCGCTGAAATGTATACAATTACATATAACGTATACAAATAAGTACTTGCCTTTATTTTGAATTATATAAAATAGTTATGAAGTGCTCGTTTGCCCGTTTTTTTTTATATAAAATTGATCTTTCGATTTATTTTTTCCCTAATTTCGAGCATTTTTCTTACCCAAAATATAATTTTTAAGATTTTTGGTAAAATTTTTTTTCGACAATAACATTATTTGTAAAAAATCAGCTGTTCATTTTTTTACATTTCAATTTCAATTTTAGATTCAAGGAAAAATGCATTTTTCTGCTGAAAACAAACTTTGCTCTCAATTTTTTTGTAATTAAAAAATCTCCTATTATAGAATTTGTTTCCTTATTTTCGAGAATTTTTCTTATTCGACAATACAATTTTCTAGTTTTTCATCAATATATTTGTAAAAACTCGAATTTTTGAAATCTAGATAAAATTATGAGAATCTAGAATGCATTTTTATGAAAAAGTTACCTTCGTGTAGTACATTTTCCGTCGATAAAATTTCTGCAATCGTTTATTTTTCATGGAAAAAATGCATGTCAGCTGAACAATTTTTATGAAAAAAATGCCTTTCAGAGGTCAAATTTTTTGTGGATAAAGTGCCTGGCAATCGTGCCTTGTGCAATTTTCATGAAAACAAAATGTCCGCCAATTGTTCACTTTCTATTAAAAAATTCTTGCCAGTTGTGCCTTTTTGGTCGATAAAATGCATGCCAATTGTGCATTTTTCAAGGCAAAAATGCATGCTGTACATTTTTAATGAAAAAAATGCTTCAAGTCATGCATTTTTCGTCGATTAAATTCTTGCCAATCGTTTATTTTTCATGAAAAAAATGCATGCCAGTTGGGAATTTTTCATCAACAAAATGCTTTCTAGCACGTGAAATTTTCATAAAAAAATACCTGTCAGTGGACCATTTGTCGTCGATAATATGCCTGCCCGTACATTTTTTATGAAAAAATTTATTCCACTTGTGCATTTTTCATGGAAAAAATGCATACCAACCGTGCACTTTCATAAAAAACAGAAATGCCTGCCAGTGGCGCATTTTTCGTCGGTGAAATGCGTGCCAATGGTGAATTTTTTCATGGAAAAAACGCATGCCAGTTGTACATTTTTTATTAAAAAAATTCCTGCCAGTTGTTAAATTTTCATGAAAAAAATACCTGCCAGTGGCATATTTTTCGTCGATAAAATGCCTGCCAATGGTGTATTTTTTCATGAAAAAAATGCATGCCCGTTGTACATTTTTCATTAAAAAAATTCCTGCCAGTTGTGCACTTTTTATGTAAAAAAAATGCCTGCCAGTGATGCATTTTTCGTCGATAAAATGCCGGCCAATCGTGTATTTTTTTTGAAAAAAAAAACATGCCAGTTAGTAATTTTTCATGAACAAAATGCCTGCTAGTTGAGCATGTGCAATTTTTATGAAAAAATGTATGCTAGGGAGCATTTGATGTCGATAAAATGCATGTCAATCGTGAATTTGTCATTGAAACAAATTATGCCAGTGGTGCAATTTTCATGGAAAAAATACATGCCAATCGTACACTTATCATGAAAAAACCATCTGCCCAGTTGTACATTTTTCATCAAAAAATTGCCTTTTATTAAAAAATGCTTGTTAGTTATGTATTTTTCATAAAACACTTACCAGTAGAGCATTTTTTTATCGATAAAATGCCTGCAAATCGAGCGTTTTCCATGGAAAAAATGCATGCCAGTTATCCATTTTTCATGGATAAAATACATGACAATCGTGCACTTTTTATAAACAAATTGTCTGCTAGTGGAGCATTTGTCGTCGATAAAATACCTGCCAATAGTGTATTTTTCATCAAAAATGCCTGGCAGTGGAGCATTTAATGTCATTAATATATCTGCCAATCGTGCCTTTTTTGAAGAAAAAAATTCCAGGCCAGTTGTGCATGTTTCATGGAAAACAGACAAGCCAATCGTGTCTTTTTCATGAAAAACCTGCCTGCCAGTGGTATATTTTTCGTCGACAAAATGCCTGTCAATCGTGCCTTTTTCATGGAATAAATATATGCCAGTTGTACATTTTTCATAAAGAAATTACCTGCCAGATCTGTTTTTTTCATTAAAAATGTCTGCCCGTGGTATTTCATTAATAAAATTCTTGCCAGTTGTGCACATTTCATTTAAAAAATTCCTGCAAGTGAAGCATTTTTCGTCGATGAAATGTCTGGCTATTGTGCATTTTTTATGAATAAAATGCCTGCGATTTGTGCACCTTTCAGGAACAAAATTCATGTCAATTGTGCATCTTTGTCGAATAAAATGCCTGTCACTTGTGTATTTTTCATTAAAAATGTCTACCTGTGGTTTTTCTTTAATAAAATTCCTGCAAGTCTTGCATATTTCATACAAAAAATTCCTGCAAGTGAATCATTTTTCGTCGATAAAATGCCTCGCTATTTTGCATTGTTATGGATAAAATGTCTGCGATTTGTGCACCTTTCAGGAACAAAATGCATGTCAGTTGTGCATTTTTGGTCGATAAAATGCTTGCTATTTGTGCACTTTTCATGAAAAAAAGAAATGCTTGTCAGTGGTGCATTTTTTGTCGATAAAATGCCTGTCAATTGTGTATTTTTCATTAAAAATGTCTGCCTGTGGTTTTTCTATATAATAAAATTACTGCGAGTTTTGCATATTTCATTCAAAAAATTCCTGCCTGTGAAGCATTTTTCGTTGATAAAATGCCTGCCTGCCTGTTGTGAATTTTTATGGATAAAATGAATGCGATTTGTAAACCTTTCAGTAATAAAATGCCTGTTAGTTGTGCATTTTTGTCGATAAAATGTCTGCGATTTGTGCACTTTTGATAAAAAAATGCTTGTCAGTGGTGCATTTTTTGTCGATAAATTGCCTGCCAGTTGCGTATTTTTCAAAAAATGTCTGCCTATTGTGCATTTTTTTGTGGATAAGTTGCCTGCGACTTGTGCACTTTTCATGAAAAAAATGCGTGGTGCATTGTTTGTCGATAAAATGACTGCCAGTTGTGCATTTTTTATTAAAAATGTCTGCCCGTGGTATTTCAATAATAAAATTCCTGTGAGTTGTGCACATTTCATTAAAAAAATTCCTGCCAGTGAAGCATTTTTCGTCGATGAAATGCCTGCCTATTGTGCATTATTTATGGATAAAACGCCTGCGATTTGTTCAGCTTTCATAAGAAAAGTGCTTGTCAGTGGTGCATGTTTTGTGGATAAAATGCCTGTCAATTGTGTATTTTTCATTAAAAATGTTTGCCTGCGGTTTTTCATTAATAAAATTCCTGCGAGTTTTGCACATTTCATTCAAAAAATGCCGGTCAGTGAAGCATTTTTCGTCGATAAAATGCCTGGGTATTGTGCATTTTTTATGAATAAAATGCTTGCGATTTGGGCACCCTTCAGGAACAAAATGCCTGTCAGTTGTGCATTTTTTGTCGATAAAATGTCTGCGACTTGTGCACTTTAAGTGAAAAAAAATGCTTGTCAGTGGTTTAGTTTTTGTCGATAAAATTCCTACCAGTTGTGCACTTTTCATAAAAGAAAAATACCTTCCAGTGAAGCATTTTTCGTCGATAAAATATCTGCCAATCGAGCATTTTTCATAGAAAAAATGATTGGATTTGTATTTTTCATGTAAAAAGAATGCCTGCCAATCGTGTACATTTCAAGGAAATCATTCATACCAGTTGAGCACTTTCCATGAAACAAATGCCTGCCAATGGTGCATTCTTCGTTGATAAAATGTCTATCAATCGTACATTTTTCATGGAAAAAATTTATGCCAGTTGTGTAATTTTCATGAAAAATAAAATGCCTGCTAAATGTGCACGATAGTACAAACGCTAGAACTAAATATTACTATCAACATAATCAACAATAAAATTCCATATCTGTTTTATAAGCATTTTTCCATATAAAATATACCACATTTTCATGAGCTCCTCGTAAAGCCTAATAAATCTAAAAGCAGTTTAATGCAAATACTGCATACCCTGCAATATTTAAAAGTGGTGCAAAGTTGCGGCACAACTTTTACGGATTAGAAAAAAAGTCCGGTATAACTTTTGGCTCCGTGCTAGTGATTCGGCGGCTAGAGAGTTAATGGAACTTCGTTTACTTTTTTACTTCCTGTTTCGCTTTTTCTTTGGTGTTTTCGCAATTTTAACTGTAATTTTTTACCAGGATGATACATGACTTTATAAATGTTTTATTTAATTTATGTTGCTTATACAGAGTTACTGAAACAATATTTTTTTGATAAATTATTAAAATTACTTTAGTTCACATTTTTATTGCTTTTTATGGTTCTTTGAATAATGAATAATTTAGTTTGTTTTACAATATTGTAATTATTTTATAAATCTCAAATTTTAAATTTCTTTTATTGTAAAAATATGCTTTTTATAGTTTTTATGTATTAGATTTATTTCATAGCCGAAGAATTTTTGTATATTTCCATTTGAAAATTGTTTGCATTCTTCATACGAAGAATTTTTGCATTTTGCACTAAAATAATGCATTTTTTAATGAAAGAATTTTGCATTTTTAAACTCGAATAAATACTGCCTTCGAAAAATTTTTGCATTTCTGCATTTGGAGTTTTTATGAAAATTGAAGAATTTTTTCATGTTCTTATTTTATTATTGGATTTTTACATATGAAGAGTTGTTGCATTTTTACACTCGAAAATTTTTTTTGCATTCTTGCATTTTGTAAATTAAAGCGTTTTTACTCATTTAATTATTAAATTTTTGTATTCTAATAATTATTTTACATTTTAGCAATAGACATTTTTTCATTTGAAGAATATTTGCATTTTATCATTCGAAAAATGTTTGCATTTTTTTATACCAAAAATGTTTGCACTTTTGCTTTCTAGTAATTTTCTGAATTATAATGATTAGTATTTGTTGCACTCAGGATAAACAGTGCTTTAAGCAAATTATTAAAAATTTTTGTAAATGAATTTTTTTTACATTTCAGAATGTTTTGCATTTTTACACTCAAAGAATTCTTATATTTCTTCATTCGGATAATTTTTGAATTTTTTCGTTCGAACAATTTTTATTTTTTGTTTTCGAGTAATTTTTACATTTTAATAATTATTATCAATCATTTTTTTTTTCATCTGGGATAAATTATGCTTGAGCGAATTATCAAAAACTTTTATACCTGAAGATATTTTTTAATTTTTTTACATTCAAAGATGTAAATTTTTTTTTGAATTACAGAATTTGTTGCATTTTTACATCCAAAGAATTTTCGCATTTTTGTATTCGTGCAAATATTATTCATTGGCGTATCGTGTTATAAATATTATTTTTTTGTTTTACTAATTAATATTTTTCTACTAGTACACAGAAATGATTTTTTTTTATATAATTGCGGCATCCACTAGACCATCTAATTAAACTGCTGGTTAAATATTTATCAACCTCAATTAATCTAATATTATAATATTTAATTATAAATTCAATATATCGAACCAATAAAATAATAAATACTTTTAATATTTTGCTAAAACGATACATTTCAATATTCAAATTTATTAACAATATCGCTCAAACTAAATAACAAAAAAATTATAAAATTTTTTAATATAATCCACAATGCTAATAATATATAAGCTATGAAGAGGTAGGCAACCGTTCAATTTCCGCCTTTCCATTTCCCGTCACAGCCATTGATGAAGTCTCAGTGCATTTGACAAGAAAATACCTAAAACCACTCAATATTTCTACATGAATTGATGGCTCCTTTTAATTGAATTGTTCCAAGGATAATTATTAAACCATGTCAAATGTGGTGATTTAAATTTTATACAAAACAAATTAATATTTGAAATAAATCCCTATACCTATTTTTTCGTTCCTATTGTGGTTTAATACATTTATTGGGTCATTTCAAGCAAAAATATTAAAAGTAATTTGTGAAAATAAATGTGGTTCTATATTAAATAACTCTCACGATCCTTATCCAAGATATAAAACTCCCTATCTGAAAATCTTTGCAGTTTACCAAAATGAATACTTGTTTTTCTTGACTTCCACTTTCCATGTTTGTCTTCGAAACCATAAAAAAGTTTGTTTACTATAAACTCCGAAGACGCAAGCTCTGGCTATAAAGAAGTGACGTAACCGTTTGCCCCGGGCCCTTCGTTTAACTTTGAAGGGACTTCCATTTCCTGACTGAAAGGACTACGCCTACAGTATCTAGAGTAAACTTTAAAGATATGTGTTGAAAATAAACATGGAATATGATGATTGTTTAGGGGAATCTAAGAACTAATAGGTGAGAATTGTAATATAAAATGGATGTCAAAGCTTCTATAATTGAGATAAAGGATGTTTAATTTTTTTTATTGTAAGTTCTGATTCTACTTCCTCCAATATTTTTTTGACGTTGAATCTATTGAATTATTAAGTGAAATGCAAATCCTACAATATAGTGTTTCAAATCGCGATATGAGGTTATTTGAAGTATAGAGGTGGGAAACAATAAAATAAAATAACGGTGAGGAAAAATATACCGTAAAAAAATTGTGATGAGAGAATTTAAGCAAAAATACAATTTATACATTTTAATACTAAATAATTAAGGCAACATTAAGCAATTTGTTACTTAATGACGATAAGCACAAATAATGTTTTAACAATATGCCCAAAAAAACTGCAGAAAGTATATAATCATGAAATAAAACATAAATAAAATATAAAAATACGGCATCCCAATGAATAATACTTACAATAATAGAAAAATTCTCGGCATGGATAAAATGAAACAATATAAGAAATTCAACTTCATTAATGCAAATGCAAAAAAATTTCGTAGGAAAAAGTGAAATAATGAGGGGGTAATCCCACCCAACTTTTCGAATACTCCTAGTAAAGTATTTGTTTAATAAATTTTTCTTCTGAGAATTTTATTAATTCATCGTATTTCTTTTTCAAAATGATAGTTTCAATTTTCTCTAAAAAATAGGCAAAAAGTTAATACATATTTTTCATGTCCTCTAGCGGCGCAATTACTCGAATTCTAAAAAAAAAGGAAGAACAAAAGTTTTAGGAAATTTTTTGTTATACAATTTTCGTAGACTGCAATTTTTCATACAAATGTACAACTTTAGCTCAAAATCTAAAAAATGGCGCAAAGTCTATATACATTTCTTTTGCGCCCTCGCGCGGCGAAACTATGCGGAATTCGAAAAAACTAACGATAACATATATACAAAATTTTATATTCTACAACTTTAATATCCTATAATTTTTCATTAAAATGCATAATTTTGTTAATTAAAAAAAGTATGAAAAATTAATTTTTTGATAAATCTGGCAACAATGGCAAAAGTTTTAAAAAGTTTATTCTTACAAAAATAAACTATATAATGTATACAAAACATATGTGTTAAACTTTATCTTGTTTATTAATGACGTCATCACTTATAGCAACTGTCACTTTTGGTTTTCCTATTCAAAATCCATTCAGGTATTCTCCTTGGTCCTCTTAATATGTACATAAAATTTCATCTAAATCGGTTCAGCCGTTCAGACACAGACGCACAGACAGACATGCTAAAAATGGTATAAATGGATTCAGGTGACCACAAAACGTAAAAATCCGTTAAAATCTGGATATGGCCAAAAAATCATGATTGCAATACTTTCCTTCCATACAACTTTGTTGGGTTCGGAAAGTTAAAATTCTTAGAATGTAAAAATGCAAGAAATTCTAAAATTCAAAAATTTTTTAATAAAAAAATACGAAAAATCTTTGTATGACAAATTGCAAAAATTGTTCGAATACAGAAAAGCAAAAAAATTTCTACTGGATAAATTCATCAATGAAAAAATACAAAAGTTTTTCGAGTGAAAATTTTTTTTTCTACTCCGTAAATGCAAAAATTCTTCAAATGAAAAAATACAAAAATTTTACTGCATTAGTTCAAAAATTCTTCGACTACAAAACGCAAAAAATCTTCGTATAAAAAAAATTCTTCGATTGAAGAAATACAAAAATTCTTTGAATGTAAAAATGCAAAAAATTCTGAAATTCAAAAATTCTTTCAATGAAAAAATACAAAAAATCTTCTACTGGACTAATTCAGGTATTCTTCGAATAAAAGAATACAAAAATTTTTCAAATCATACAATGCAAAAATTCTTCCCATTAAAAAAATACAAAAAATTCTTAGAATATACAAATGGAAAAATTCTTGGAATATATTAACGCAGAAATTAAAAACTAAATAAATGCAATAATTATTTCTTAGAATGAAACAATACAAAAATTCAACAATTCTTCGAATAATATAATGCAAAAATTCTTCAAGTGCCAAACGCAAAAAATCTTATGAAAAAACGCAAAAATTGTTCTAGGACAAACAA
Organism: Neocrepidodera transversa; assembly: GCA_963243735.1. NCBI lineage: Eukaryota > Metazoa > Arthropoda > Insecta > Coleoptera > Chrysomelidae > Neocrepidodera > Neocrepidodera transversa. The sequence goes on from OY725339.1 coordinate 30,580,498, forward strand.
AAATTTGAAATGAAAAAATTAAAAAAATGTATAAAAATTTTTTGCAAACGTTCTTCATGTAAAAAATGCAAAATTTCTTACAATAAAGACATGCATTAATGCGATAATTAATTCGTCTAATGAAAAAAATGCAAAAAATATTTGAGTACAAAATTTAAAAATTCATTTTATTAAAAAATACAAGAATTTCTCTACTGCAAAAATATAACGATTCTTCGAATAAACAAATGAAAAAATTCTTCTTTGAATCTTTGATTAAAGAAATGCGACGAGAAAATTCAAAAAATTCTAAAACACAAAAAACCTTGAAGTGAAAAAAATCTTCAAATGTAAAAATGTAAAAAATTCTTCGAGTACAAAAGTTTTTGACAATTCGTTCAACCACTATTTATCCCATTTATCGATCGTAGTAATTATTAGAATGCAAAAATGAAACAATTCTTCTACTGCATAAATGCAACAATTCTTCGTATGATATAATGCAAAAATTCTTTGTATGAAAAAATGCAAAATTTCTTATAATAAAGAAATGCAAACATTTTTTGAATCTAAAAATGCCAAAAATTCTAAAATGTAAATAATCTTCGGGAGTAAATTTTTTTTGAATATCAAATTGTACAAATTCTTTGGTTACAACATTTTTTAACAATTTGTTTAAGCACTATTTATTCCGGGCGCAAGAAAATAATCGCCTTATTAATAAATCAAAAGATGCAAAAATTCTTCGAATAAAAAAATACTAAAATTCTTCTACTGCATAAATGCAATAATTCTTCGATATAAAAACGTAAACATTCTTTGTATAAAAAAATGCAAAAATCTTATATTGAAGAAATGCAAAAATTCTTTAAATTTTATAAATACAGAAATTCTAAATTGCGAAAAATCTACAAAAAAATTCAAAAATTCTTCAAAACAAACATTTCTAAAATTCAAAAAATCTTCAAAGCAGAAATTCTTTGAATGTAAAAATAAAACGGTTTAGAATGAAACATGCACAAAATGTAAATGTAATTCTTGAACAAATTTACCCCGTGGAGCAAAAAAATATTGATATTAGTACACAAAAATGCAAAAATTAAAACGGTTCTTCGAATGTAAAAATGCAAAATGGCAAGAGTTTTTTGAATTTAAAAATGCAAAAACGTGTAAAAATTCTTAACATTCCAAAATGTAAAATTTTTCAAAATGCAAAAATGGCAAAATTTTTTGAAAAGTGCAATAATTTTGTAAAGGCAAAAATTCTTTGAATTTAAAAATGCAAAATTCTTTGATTAAAAAAATATTAAAATTACATAAACAATTTTTTAAATGCAAAAATGTAAGCAAAAATTTCGGTATAAAAATTATTGATAAATCGCTCAGACATAATCTTGTTTTTTTGTAATGTACCACAAGTAATTGAAATCTTGTGATATCCTCATTCAAAAAAACAACCCACCACAAAAAAACAGTTTTTACGTCTTTATGTATACATTAGGAGGTTGTAGTTTATTTTACACTTCTTATTTACATAACAAAACACGATTTTCGGGCAACAACCACATCGTTAAATTGATGTGGCAAATATTTACTTTCAACATCGAATATTAAGCCATCGATAGGCGTAATCGATAGCAGCTTATTGGTTGACGTTATTACCGATAAGCTTGCCGAGTAATTGATGGCGTACGATGTATGTGTAAATAATTGTGTATTTATGAGCGAATAAATCATACAGGGTATTGATAATGCACCGTCGTCGGTCACGCGTCAGTTTGATTAAAATTATTTTGCTTACTATACAGAATGTCCTATATTAAATAATAATTATAAGTGTGCACCACTTTGAATTGCACCGAAGTGGGATAAATGGAGGAAAATGGTGGAAATGTAGAAAAAAATTGGAAAAGGAGGAAAGGGGAAAAGGAGGAATGGGAAAAAGGAAAAGGAAAGGGGAAAAGGAAAGTGGAAAAGGAAAGTGGAAAAGGAAAGGGGAAAAGGAAAGGGAAAAAGGAAAGGGAAAAGGAAAGGGAAAAGGAAAGGGAAAAAGTAAAGGGGAAAAGGAATGGAGAAAAGGAAACTGGTAAAGAAAAGGGGAATAGGTAAGGGGAAAATGAAAGGGGAAATGGAAAGAAGTGGGAAAGTGGAACTAAATAGAGCGTTAGATAAGGGTAGAGTAACTTTTCTAATGGTAGAGTAACTGCTCAGGGTGGGGTAACAGCTCAGAGTAGAGTAAAAAGATGGGACAAAAAACCGTGATACGGAGAGGAAAGAATAGGGGAGAAAAATAAAAAACACATCAGATAGCTTGGGTTAGAATAAAATAGGCTAGAAAAAAAACAAGAAAATGGCAAAAAAGTGAGAATACAAAAGTGATAAAAAAAAGAAAAAATATGGAAAAATAAAAAAACTGGAAAGAAGAAAAGAATTTGGGGGAATTTAAATGAAAAAATTTGTGTGAAAGGGAGAAAAAGTGGGGCAAAAAAGAATAGTTTTAATGAAAAAGGAAGGACATAAATATGAGGCATAAAAATAACAGTAAAAAAATAGGTGGAAAAATGTATGTTTAATAGGATAAATAAAAACAGTGGATTTAAATGAAATTTAATAAAATTTTAGAAGACGAAAGGATTTTATATTCTTATATTAATCTAACACAATGCACTTTTAAGAAAAAACAAACATTTAGGTCTTAGGACCGAGTAATCTGATAAAACGTTTCGTGCACTTAAGATAAACAAATAGGGCAGACCGGGGTTGGTTATACCAATTTTAACATATTATTTTTTTACTTGGATTTCTAAGCAAATTTCTGAAAATTAATGACAACACATGAAAGCCTATTCTTTTAGCTTCATGCTTCTATTTTTATTTCTTGCGCGATAAACTTACAGATCATTTTACATGTATACTCCACAGAGCTCAATCTGCCCCATAAGCGGGGCAGGTTGAATCAATAGTTGGGGTTGGTTGATCTTTCGTGAATTAAGACGCTAGAATGGGAAAAAAAAATAAAAACTTTAACTTTGTCTTTTTTTTAATTTGAAGGACAAACAATACACTTAAGTATAAAATGTTCTAGTGCAAAGTTTTAGAGCATAAAATTTCCAACAATTTTTGTATCAAACTTTTAGCAGAATTTCCAATAATTGCGCCACTAGAGGGCGCGCAACAAATATGCATATAGGTTTTCCGCAGTTTTTCCAAATTTTGAGGACAAACAGTGAACTTTAGTGGAAAATTTTCTAATGCAAAGCTGTAGAGCACAAAATTTCCTTTAACTTTTATATTTATTTTTTTTCTGATTTTCCACAGTTTCGCCGCTAAAGGCCGAAAAATATACATATACATACCTACAATATTTGTTAGAACTTTTTCCCGAATTAACAGTAGTTTTCACCCATGATTTTAGAAAATCCTAATTGTAGCAGTGTGCTTTATAATATGCGCATGCGCCCGTTTATGTCATTATCAACATAGAAATATCAATTCAGTAGACGTATTTACCGTCGCCTTGCTATTTAAAATTTGTTCCATAAATGAATGGAATACTTAGTCTTGTAATTAAAATAATCTTATTCTATATAGCCGAGCCAGGACGCAGCCGATTTCTTTTTATTAAAAAACGATCAAAAAAAAAATTGAGCGCAATATATTAATATGTAGGTCCGATGTAAAATTCAGTAGATTTTTCAGATTTGAATTTAAAACTATATTTTATCGCTATCTATCTATGATATATTTAAGACGAGTGTCTCATTGCAGAAAAAATTTTGTATCATCCAAACGTGACATAAGTATGAGCTCTAGTAGCAGCGTGGAATAGTGCTGGTTAGTGGTGCGATCGGTCCGGGATCGAATCCCGCACACAGCATTTCTTTTTTTCGCGTTTTCTCGTTATATTTTACTTTTAAACGTTATTAAATAGTTTATCAATTCTTCTAAAATTCTACCAAACACCTTCATTTTTCTTAAAAATCTACTGATTTAGTAGGAAATTTACTAAAAACGGTAACCCTGTAAAATATGTGTGAATACAGCGCGGGAGCGGGCCAGGGGCGAACCGTCCATGGCTACTGACGTCACACGGTCTAGTCTCGAGCACAGGTACCGTTAAAAAACAAAAATGTTGGAACTACCTATTAGGATGTCCCAAAATCATGGGTGAACTATTGGGAATTCTAGAATAAGTTTAATACAAACGTTGTAGGGAATTTCATGCCCTACAACTTTGCACTAGAAAATTTTACACTAAAGCGCATTGTTTGTCTTCAAAATAAAAAACACAAGTCGAAAAGCCTAAATGTGTATATTTTTCGGCCTCTAGCCGCAAATCTATTAGGAATTCGAAAAAGTCGAATATAAAAGTTAAAAGAAATTTGGTGCTCTACAACCTTGCACTTGAAAATTTTAAAATTTGGAAAAAGTACATGCACATTTTTTGCGCACCATCTACTGGCGCAGCTATTGGAAATTATGGAAAAGTTTGATAGAAAGAATGTAGAAAATTTTATTCTCTAAAACTTTGCGCCATAGCATTTTTTACTAAAATGTATTAATCCTTCATACCAAATTTCAACTTGTTTGATCAAACGGTTCGTCAGTTATCGTGGAAGATTGCACAGAGATACATAGACACACGCACAGACAGAACTTACTCTAGAAATGGTTTAAATCTTCTTAGGGGACCGAAAAATGAATACTTCCATATCTCGATTTTTTTTTGCTCGTTCACTATACTGTCCCCTTGATGGGAAAGTAAAAGTATGGGGCAAAGAATAATAGTTGTGTAAAAAAATTGAAGCATAAAATAATAGTTGTAAAAAAAAGCGGGAAAATGGTGCACAAAATAATAGTTGTAAAAAATCAGTGTTGCAAAAAAACACAAATGGGAATAAATTATTAGAGAATCAAAAATGTAAAAAAACACAAGAATAAAAAAACAAAAGGTAGAGAAACAATTAATTACCAAGAAAAGAACCTCGCTACGCTCGGTTGGGGAGTACATAAATGGGGCATAAAGTAAGAATAGGAAAGAAGGGGAAACAAATAATTACTGATAGAAAAACATTTTCTCCTACTTTTGTTATTCGTTCCTTAACTGTGGTACAACTGCGGTTTTTAAATACAAATTATTGCTATATTTAGACAATTTCTAGCAACCGGTGGTCATATTGTAGCTGGTATAGAAATCTTGGCTGTATTACGTCTTCCCAATTGTGATTGGGCATGAATAAACACGAAAAGGAGCAAAAAGAAGGAAGGCACGACTCCCAACGCAATTATTGGATTTTGGATGACATAAACACAAAATGGGGAAAGTCAGAGTTAATTTGGCCTAAAAATCAATCTGAAAATAAAACAATATGTTAGTTAGTTACACCGTGTTATTTAATTTTTAAAAACCGTAATTTTAAGGTGCAAATACATCGGCTATTAAGGACAGTTTCTCAGTTTGCCGTGTTTAGATTTTTTTCATATTACTAATAATTTAAATATTGCTCTTTTTTGATTAATTGTGCCTTTTTTAATTGTCTTAGTTCGATTCAAACCTAATCGTTCAAAAATTGTAATGTCCTATAAATTATTATTTAATTTAGTGAACTTATTGGCAAAAAAAAATAGTTCCGAAAAAAATATTTTATTCCGAACATGACGTATTAAAGGGCACAACGTACTCAATAGTATGATATTGCGTTCAAAAGGATCCGCAATCAGGGCTAACGGAAAATTGATCAATAACTATTCAGAGAGTGGACAAATATAAATGATTAAATTTTACTGAATGACCATTTTATCCAGGGTGTTTCATTGGGAAAGTGACATACGTTAACTGCAGATAGGGGACACCTAGGCGATCTCAAAAACCCCGTACTTAATGAGTCTTACTACTTTAATAACCAAGATACAGGGTGTTTTATCTATTTTGACAATTTCTTGCATGGTTTATAACTTTATAACTACACTGCATATTTTCATGATATTTGGCGGGCATATTTTGTTTAAAGTATTCAATCGACCAATAAATTTACAATAAAAGAAATCCAGGTCCGGATTAAAAAAAATATTATAAAATATTCCGACTCAAAAACAACATCCTGTATATCAGATTTTTCTAAAATATATTCTGTATTTGCAAAAAGCACGAAAAAATGAATTTAGTGATATACTTTGCATTGTCGGCAAATTATTTCTTTTTAATGTGATTTAATGACAAAGACTAGTTAACCTAAATAAGTAAAATTTTAATATTTTAAGTATTTTTTTCATTATTTGCGATAAATAATCCACAAAAAACATTCATCTTTAATTAACGAATAAATAATAATGAATTCACCAAAAATAAATAACGTTAATTGATGAAGAGTCACAAAAATTTAAAAAACGCCTAAACATTTTTTCACATATGATGTTCTTAGTACATCGGTCCGACAAATTCACTTTAACAATAAACACAAGAACTATACGCAACACGATATTTATGGACAACGATTTTGTACGATTTTTCACGATATTTTACGATTTTTTACGGTTTTTTACAATTTTTTACGTTTTTTTACTATTTTTGACGATTTTTTTAAGATTTCTTACGATTTTTACCATTTTTTACGATTTGTTATGATTTTTTTCCAATTTTTTACGATTTTTTAGGATTTATTACGATTGTTTATGGTTTTTTGCGATTTTTACGTTTATTTACGAGTTTTTACGATTTTTTATGTTTTTTACAGGGTTTTACCATTTTTACGGATGCTTACAATTTTTTAACATTTTTTACGATTTTTTCGATGGTCCACAATTTTTTACGACAATATTTTTTGTTAAATCATTTAAGGTTTTTTACGTTTTTTTAATTTTTTTACGCTTTTTTACGAGTTTTTATGATTTTTTACCTTTTTTTACGGATTTTTACGATTTTTTACCATTTTTTACGATTTTTTCAAAATTTTTTACGATTTTTTTCGATATTTTGCGATTTTTTATAATTTTTTTTGACATTTTACGATTTTTTACGAGTGTTTTTCGATATTTTACGATTTTTTAAGTTTTTTTACTATTTTTTACGTTTTTGTTACGATTTTTTTACGAGTTTTTATTGTTTTTTACGGATTTTTACGATTTTCTACGATTTGTTACGGGTTTTTACGATTTTTTACGGTTTCTTACGATTTTTACGATATGACCTGTTTCGATATTTTTAAAAATGGCGTAGATAATAGTTATTTTTGATATTTCAACCCCCTCCAGTTTTACCCCCATTGGTCGGATAAAAAAAAGTTTTACACAAATTGTATTTGAAAAATATAAATCCATAATAGTTTTACTTTGTTGTAATTAATTTTTAGGTGTTTTTTATAATTTTTGTTGTTTTTCGAGAATTAAAGTTATTTATTTTTTGTAAAATTATTATTTATTCATTAATTTTATGGATTATTTATCGCAAATAATAAAAAAATTCTTAAAATATCAATTTTATAAATTTAGGTTATTTAGTCTTTATTATAACTAAATCACTTAAAAAAAATTGTTGTTTCAATTTTGGGCTCTCACAATTCACATCATTTCAGAATTCAAACTCAAAATTTTACAATAAAAAACATTTTGCCAAAAATGCAAAGTATATCACTAAATTCATTTTTTCATGCTCTTTGCAAATACAGTATCTATTTTAGAAAAATATGTTATACAGGGTGTTCTTTTTGGGTCGGAATATTTTATAATATTTTTTTTAATCGGGACCTGGATTTCTTTTATTGTAAATTTATTGATCGATTGGGCACTTTAAATAAAATATGCACGCAAAATATCATGAAAATATACAGTGTGATTGGAAAGTTATGAACCATGCAAGAAATTGGCAAAATAGATAAAACACCCTGTATCTTGGTTATTAAAGTAGTTAGACCCATTAAGTATGGGGTTTTTAAGATCGTCTAGGTGTCCCCTATTTGCAGTTAATGTATGTCACTTTCCCAATGAAACACCTTGTATAGAATGATTTTACCTTTGAAAATTAACTATAAAATTAGTTATTGACAATAATTTAAAAGTTAATTTAAGAAAAACTATCACAACAATTTATTGCTATAGATTTGGAAAACGAGGAGGGACACCCACTCAATTTTCTAAATACTAGATGAAATCTGGTTGTTTCAAATTTTGTCAATCAACAAAAACGATTAAATATTTGCAGATAAAGATAGCATCAGAATTACTGAATCTTTATTCTGATTTAACAGAGACCATCATTTAATAAATTTGTTATTTGTGGAAGCATTAGACAAAAAAGAAATATCGATCCAATTATACCCGAAGAAAATATGGATAGAAAAAAATCAGATGAGCTGCCTTTATTTCAGCCAAGTTACCAACTAATATTGTTCTGTCTGGAAAATAATGGATGCACAATCGACTTTATTAACATTCAATACTATATCTGTATTCAAAAAATAAGTCTATTGGTTTAAACATTGACCTGAAAGGGAACATCAAAATTTTATAACAATGGATATAAAAAGACCAAGAAAATCTTGGATACCATGACCATTAGTTCTAGAAGATCGACGCTAGAAGGCCGAACATCTTAGTCAAGGCTGAAATTTTGGTAGCTATGAGAAAATAAATAACAACACACCAACATCTTAAAAAATAACTAATGATAGGAAGATAAACAGTAGATACTTTCAACATCAAATTAATTCACTGGTACATGCTTACTACAATATAACAAATCAATAACTCATCGATAATGAATCAGGAATGAATAATGAATCAAGAATCAAGAATGACTGAAGTCTCTCAAATATATAACAAACTATATATGCAAACTCAACAATAAACAATTCATGACCTATGGGCAATGACCAGCGTTTAACCTGTCGGTGTTGCCTTGCTTTATCACGTTACGTATAACTTACGTCTTAATATTGTTTAAATTATAACTAGTTTAATGAACTACAATATATTATTATTTAAGGTTATTCTGTGTGGCCTAAAAAGCATCAGAAAATATCAAAAAGACACTAGGGTCTATCTATGCTACTATTGGTCCGAATTTTATTGGAACAAAGATATAGTTGTATTTAGTAGGACTTTTGTACATTAACTTATTAAAAAAACACATGCGTAGTAGATTTAGCAAGAGGACAGTAACTATATACAGCGTAATGCAAATTTAATTGTAGAGTAACTGTTTATAGTAGAGTACCAGCTTAGGGTAGAGTAAAAAAATAGGGCAAAAAAATTGGGAAAAAAATTGAGACAAAAAAGGTAGAAAAATGAAAATAATTGGTGAGATACGCGTGAAAGGGGAGAAATGAAAAGGGGATAAAAATGAAAAACACAGATAGCTTAGGTTAGAATAAACTAGGTTATACTAGAACAGAAAAAAGTGAGAAAACAAAATTGAAAAATAAAAAAATATATGGAAAAAGGGAAAACATATTGGTGAAAATAAGTGGGACAGGGGGAAAAGTGACATAAAAAATAACAAAGTTAATGAAAAAGGGGGTTAAATATGGGTTATAAAAATAACAATTGCAAAAAAATGGGTCAAAAAAACACGTTTAAAAAAAAAGACAATGGGGAGAAAAATTAGGAGCATAAAACAATGGTTGAAAAAAAAATGACGAGACAAATGTGACAGAAAAATACGAGTTTGACAAAAATAGACAATTTGGTGCCTAGAAAAACAGCTGTTAAGGAAAACGGAGAAATATAAAATGTAAAATGAAGCATGCGACAAAAAATAAAATTTAAAAAAAAATTGAGGCATAGAACTGTAAAAGAATATGGAAAACAGAAATAAAAATTTGAAAGAAACAAAAAAAATTGGTTCAATGAAAAACAGTTGTAAAGGAAAAACAATTAAAAGTGAATCAAGACAAAAAAAGTGAAAGAGCATAGGGCAAAAAATAGTAGTTGTCAAAAAAATTACGCATAAAAAAAGGGGAAGTTAGTGTAAAAAATATTTTATGTAAAAAAATGGAGGTAATATAAGTGGGGCTAAAAACACAAATGGAAAATAATTGGGAGGGGGGGGGGAATATTAATGGGCCAAAAAAACAAGAATAGATAAAACAGAAAAAGGGAGGGAAACAAATAATTACTAAGAAAATAACCTGGCATCGGTCGTTTGCGGAAAAACAAAAAATAGAAAAAAATTCCTGTTGGTAGGGCCGACAGGAGAAGATAGATTTTGTCTAAATTTGTGACTTTTTCATCTTTGTCCTCCACACGACATGGTCGGATCGAAAAACTTTTATAATAATTAATACATGAAAAAAGTCTGATGCTCTTTCAATATTTTAATAACAAACAATTGTGAATAAAAAAAAAAACACAAGTTTGAAAAAAAAAAACGAAAAACAAAATCGGGGAAAAATTAGCAGCATAAAACAATAGTTGTAAAAAAGTGGTGACAAAAATGTGACAAGAAAAATTCGGGTTTGAAAAAGCAGACAGAAAAATTAATGCCTTAGAAGGCTTTTGTACCAAATTTAGTGTCGATAAGGCAAAAATTGCGACCTCTACCGTGCCGGAACGGAATGTCTAAACATATATGGATATATATTTAAATATACGGATAAATTTTTTTTTCTGATTCTTATTCTCCAGTTCACAAAGGGCGGAGCGCTCCTATTCCTGGGTCTGGGTCTCGCCATTCAATCGATTACAATATTTAAATTCCATATATGGAAATCTACCTAAAAAGGGGGAAACAAATAATAACTAAGATAAAAATCTCGCTTTATTATAAAGATTATATGCAACTCATATTGACAATTGATCTACTCCCTGGATCATATTTGACCTTTTCTTTAAGAGGAATTTTTAAAAAATGTCTTCAATTTAGAGCTTTATTATATGCTGTTAAAATTTTCCGCATAATAAAAAGTTATTACTAAATTTAATAAAATCAAAACGGGTGCGGTTTAATTGCACTAGTAAATAATAAAATTTTATAGCAATATATTGATTAAAATAGATTTTTTTTCACATACAAACCAACATATATTAAAATTAACAAAATGCAAGACAAATAATACAAGTGAAATTATACACTGAGAAAAAAAATAAAACTATAATAACAAAAAATACGATTTTAATAAATATCATTGAAATAAAATACATTAACAAAAATAACCATATATAAAGGAAAATATACATTAAGAAAAAAGTAATTTAAAAATATAATTCTTTTCGTATAGAATTTCTTAAATAATTTTTTAGCCGCCTCAACGTAGAAAATAACCTATTTGCTAAGCAAATAGTTACTGGAAGTAATAAAAGAATTTTTAATAAATAATGTACATCGGTATATAAATTTTCATTACATTCATCAAGTGCATATACACTTTGGTAGTTTTCGAAGAAAAAAAACTCTTATAAGATGGTTTTGTCCGTCCGTCCTTCCGTCCGTCCGTCCGTCCGTCTGTTAACCTGATTCAACTCGAGAACGGTGAGAGATAGCGACAAACGGACAAAGGCAATCGATTCAGCATCGTTAAAAACCTCGAAAATGATATTAATCTTTAACCTATTTTTACTTTCCCGCTACTTAAACCATATATACTGTAGTATACGCTACTTATACCATATAATTAATTTAATCTTTTGCAAGAGACAGTCATATTCCTAATACTAATGCATCATACATTATTTATTCAGCAGAAAATTTGGCAACATCGCTGGGCTTCATGTAATTGAAAAAATATATACATTTTATATAGTTGAGTCTCGGGACTCCTTGAATTTGCAAAATATCCAAAATGACGTATATTGAAATAAGTTACCCCTCAAAGGTAATTTTCCTTCTTATTTTTATTACCTTCTAACATGCCCAAAATATACAGAGTATTTTACAATATTAAGGAGGGCTTCGAATTATCTGCAGTACCTTATGGGCTTCGTAATGATAGTTGGGCACGTGTATATATAGAAATTTGTTTTCGTACCTAAATTTTTTCGAACACTCTAAAATTACGGCAAAAATACTGCCCTTTTTCACTTGTTTTGCCTTGTATCGGGAGGAAAGAATTCATTAATTAATACTAAAAGGAAGATAATAGCCAAACGAAACGCACGAATCCTACTGACTGCGCCAAAAATTATTCTAAAAACTCAAAATACTTTATGATTTTTTTTTTTTAAATTTCCAAAAAAAGATTAAACAATAAGTAATTATAAAATTTATCTATAAGCTACAAAATAATAGAAATAAAATATAAAGCAGTAACTATATATGTATTTGAACTTTTGAAATCAAGTAACTCCCTATATTCTATTTGTAGAATAAATCAGTTTGGTGTAGTAATAAGTTGTTTTGTATATACCATTTCCTTCGATACAATTATTATTTTCCTAATCAAAACCCAACCGATGATTAATCGTATTTAAAAATATTCTAAAGTTATTGGAAACTAAATTAATGGCTTGTGCTTAAAATAACTTAAAAGTTGTCTGCTTCAGCAGCGGTTTGAGTGTTTCCAATTATTTTAGATTTGCATAGACTATAATGAAACCGGATTTTAATTATGGAGTGGATTTTACTGCAAAAACTCTGACGTAGATAATATTTGGAATTTCACGCGAAACACAACTAATGAATGTTTCCAATTATATTTTCAAATTTTACACGTGAATTTTAATTTGGATGGCAAAGCTTTATGTTAATTTATTTGAAAATAGTTTTTTGTGTTACTGCACAGAATTTGATGTTTATCCATCCGTTCGTTCATGCGTTTTTGATTATTTTTTAACATTTTTGGGTCCTGATATTTAAAAATAAAACGTACTTTAGGGAAAAAAGGTGCCAAATGGGAAAAATGATAAAAAAAAGTAAAAACAGAAAAAAATGGAAAAATAAAAAAGATAAAAAAAAATACGAAAAATGGGAAACAGAAAAAATAGGAACAAATAGGAAAAAATTGGAAAACATGGCAAAAAAACTGGAAAAAAATAGGAAAAAACAGGAAAAAACAGGAAAAAAATAGGAAAAAATAGATTTTATAATATTGATCGATTTTAATTTTACTTTACTATTTAGAATTCTAATATTTTCACTTCATCATTAATCACTCAACAAAAAGTTAATATTTTTATTAAAGTGTTTATTTCGTACGATATTCTTAAAGTCCATTTAAAGAGGAAACTTCCATTCGTTTAAATTGAATTTTCACTCTACCTTGAATTTTAAGCACCATTAGATATTGCCTACCTTTTCCGCCATCACAATGTAAATTGCGTTTTGCCTACTTTAATATTTGAGTCTAAGCAAGAGGCAGTTAAAAGGTAACTTTGATAAAAAGCCGCCGTAAATATCGAAATATCCGCCCTGAGGCGCACCTGAGTCGAAAAAGCTTTTACTCGCATAATTTTAAAAACGGCTTTTTATTCTTTCGCCAGGCTTGTTTACTTGTAATAGATATTAGGGACAAAAAGATGAAACAATGTTCGGAAAGAATATCTAAAATTAATGTATGAAATAAATTTATACTATAGACGAGGCAATGAAGCATTACGTTAGGAAATCTTTTAGGATTGGACGGATCGGAATGCGGTTTTTGCATTCGTTTCCAAAAATTATTTATATCATTAGTACCTAATTGGTACCTACTAAGAACCGGAAGTTGCATTGCTGCAGCCAAAAATGCATTCAAAAAATGCATTATTTGAGAGGGCTTTTGGCAAATGTATTAACTTTGTAAATAAGAGTCAGAATTGGCCCAAGTCGGATACCCATAGGTTTTTGAGGTCGGTGGGACTCTACCAAAATTCATGCGAGGAAGGAGAGAAACTCGGTGCTCGGGGGTTTTTTTGGGTCGCTTAATTCAAATATGCCATCGGCGAACACCCCACGGACACCTAGTGCGCACTAACCTGGCCCTGAACGTCATCCCCGAGGGTTTTCCAGACACAATTAAAAAAAAACGAACCGAAAATCATTATAGAGGGTGAATGTTAATTAAACCTGATGTCTTAGAAACCGACGTCAATGTACTGCAATAACTATATAGAATTGTTGATTCTAGTTAAAATATGTATGAAGGAAAGGAAGTGAATTAATAGAAAGTCAATGTTTATGTAATTGACATTTAAAAACTTTTTATTGAACTCAAATTAAATACAATCCAACTGTTACTTCAAATAACCTCATTAATCAATAACTTCAATTTTCAAATACGTAACTAAATATCAAATTCTCCATCAAGTGACACATCGTTAGTCTGTTAATTTCCTTCGTCATCCACTGACGTATTCATCAGTAGTACATCTTTCTCGTCTAAGGCCTCTCTCTCTGCCGCAATTATGCTTTCAACTGAATATCTTTCAACTTTTTCAGTATTGGTGCAAGTTAGGGGAAAGTATCTGTGTATACCTGTAGACTTACACAAAAGCATTTTGAGCGTTGGGAGAAAAGTGAAAGGCCGCTCGACAAAGTACGGAGATTCAGCCGGAGATTATTCTCATCATTTTTACAGGACTGGATCACCTTTTTCGAGGGCCCCAGGAGAGTTACACATAAATAAATGTATGACGTTATGAGACGATATTCGGTTCGTCTTTTTGGATTGTGTCTGGAAAAACCTCCGGAACGAAGTTCAGGGCCAGATTAGGGCACACCAGGTGTCTTTGGGGTGTTTGCAGATGCCATATTTGAATTCAGCGACCCAAAAAACCCCCCGAAACGATTTTCGGTTGGTCTTTTTCAATTGTGTATGGAAAACCCTCGGTGATGATGTTCAGGGCTAGGTTAGGGCGCACCAGGTGTCCGTGGGGTGTTCGCCGATGCCATATTAGAATTCAGCGACTCAAAAAACCCCCCGAAACGATTTTAGGTTGGTCTTTTTCAATTGTGTATGGAAAACCCTCGGTGATGATGTTCAGGGCCAGGTTAGGGCGCACCAGGTGTTTAGGGGGTCGTTTTCCATATGAAATTCGTATTCAGCGCCCCACAAAACGCCCCCATAACGATTTTCGGTTCGTTTTTGTCGATATTTCCAGGAAAATTCTCGAAGATGACATTCAGGGCCAGGTTAGAGCGCACAAGGTGTCCGTGGGGTGTTCGCCGATGGCATATTTGAATTCAGCGACCAAAAAAACCCCCGGGTGCCAAGTTTCTCTCCTTCCTCGCATGGATTTCAGGAGAGTCCCACCGATATGACGTTCGTCGGCGTTACTGAGCTCCAGGTATTCGGGGGGCTCAAGTTAAACATCATAATCGTGATCAGCGACCTCAAAAACCCCTGAGTACCCGACTTCGGCCAATTCTGACTCTTATTTACAAAGTTATTACATTTGCCAAAAGGCCTCTTAAACGATACATTTTCGAATGCATTTTTGGCTGCAGCAATGCAACTTCCGTTTCTTAGTAGGTACCAATTAGGTACTAATGGTATAAACAATTTTTGGAAGCGAATGCAAAAAACCGCATTCCGATCCGTCCAACCCTAAAAGATTTCCTATCTTTGTCCTTTTAAGTACATTGCCTCGACTACTACGAAAAATACGAAATGTCATAATTCTATTTACAAATCATATAAATGTCAAAATTATTAAATTTCCAAACTTTTCTGTCAACTATGACATTAGTAAAACGTTATCTATATATTAATAAGCGAAGAGAAAACTTCGGACCCCTTTTTAAGTGTAATGCGCGAACGGAGGAGTGTAAAATTTTGCATTGTTAAAGTTTATGTACAGGAGCAGTGCAAAATATAATGACTTTAATGTCAACAGGTAATTTTCCAAACTTTTCTATGTCAACTGTCATATCACATAAAGGTCGATACTATTAACCTTGTCAAGTCTCAAATGTCGGAATTGTCATTTAATTTTAATGTCATCTGTCAACCATCAAAATATAGAGCGTTAAATTGTCAATTTTTTATTAATCTAATATCATTTGTCAACTATCAGTTTTTAAGCAGATTTTAGTCTGTTTTCTTGTAGGATTCTTTTTTGTTATTTTGCAGGTTTTTGCAGATTTTTATTGATTTTTGCCGCTCTATGGCAGGTTTTTCCGAAGTTTAGCAGATGTTATTAACTTCAAGTCTATGTTTCCTACTTTATACAGATTTTTGCAGATTCCTACAGATTTTTTGGTCTTCTGCTGATTTTTGTAGTTTTTATAATTTTTTTTTCGATTTTTACTGCTTTAATTCAGGTTTTACCAGATTATAGCAGGTTTAAACAGTTTCTAGTCTTTTTTTCTAATATTTGCAGATATTTGAGAATTTCTAAGAATTTTTGTAGTTTGTTTTATTCGTGCACATTTTAAAAAAATCGGTTGTGTCGCTCCAAATCTTTCCCGACGAGTATCCAGAGACGAACACTTTTTCAGACATTTAATATTAAAGTTTCAAATTTTGACATTTTTTAATTTTGACAGGTGACAGTTTGAGAAATAATTTTGACTGTTCTGAATAGAGGTTTTCAAGGGTTTTTAGACCACGGTTAGGCTAATGGTTTTCATTGAAGTCCGCAGTCAATACGTTGAAACCCCCCCCCCAAGGGTTTTAGATGACATATTACAAGTCAAATTCCGTGACATGTTGCTTCTGTCCTTTTTTGATAGTGACACTTTCGTTTGACAGATGTCGCATAATAAATAATAGGTTATTCCGACGGATAATTCAAACCCATATACCAAATTTCACCTCAATCGGATTAAATGTGTGGCCTCTATCATGGAAGAATACATACAGACAGACAGACAGACTTCCATCTGGAAATTGTTTTACTTCCATCTGGAAATTGTCTTAATTATCTCAGGGGACCTCAAAATGGATATTTCCATCTTTATCTTTTTCTTTTAGCTCGTTCACAATACTTTCCCTTCTCGGAGGTGGGTCGGGAAAATGAATTTTAAGCACAATTTTGCATTTTTTTAATTATTGCAAATTTTTGCACATTTAGGTCTATATTTTTCTAGATTTATTTTTTTATTCCTAAAATTATTTTTCGATATGTTTCCTTCGCCATTATATTTACTTTTTAAATCTATCCGAAACAGTTGTCGTACTTTCGTTTTCAGTTATTACAGTCCAATTTTCTTCTATTTTAATTTGTAAAAATATATTTTTTTAATAAACAAATAAAATATCAGGGCTATTTGTACTGATTAACTAATTTTAAAACGAGAAGAAAAGTGCAAATTTGTGAAAAAGGAAAAGTTGTGCAAGGGATCATTTAATACTTTGTGAAATCAAGAAGATGAAAATATACAATAGCAATACTTGTATGGATTAAACAAATAGTTAATTGAACTTACTTGTCCAATATAATAAAAATATAAAAAGTTTATAAATTATTGGATACAAGTAATAGTTATTTATGTACCAAGTCAGTAAAGTGATACTTTATCGAACGAGTCTGAGATTATGAGCCAAGCGAGCGAAGCGAGTAACAGGCGAGTTCGATAAAGACACTTTACTGACGTGGTGCATACAACATTTTATCGCCAACCATAAAAATTTATAATCTAAAAAAGATATTACTTATTACATTTTATTACGATAAAGTGAACAGAAAGAAAAATGCTTTTAAGTGACAGCTACAAACTATTTCTATTTAATGTCAATGTCATAGTCATGGCTATGTTGATAAATAACTATAAAAATCAAGCAAGTCGGTTCCTCACTAGATTTCTGTTTAATGTCATATTGATTTTTACTGTAAAATAAAGTATTTCTTTACTTCTGAAAATCGCTATGGTAATGTATGACTTTATTGACGGTTGGCGATAATAGCTATTTGTGTATTAAGAGCGGAAAGTGATACTTTGCCGCTTGAGGCAGAGAGTTGCCCGCGCGACGCGTAGCGGAGCGCGGGCAATCTGCCGAAAGCGGCAAAGCACTTTCTGTTCGAATTGCACACAAGATTTTTTCTACGATCACATTATTTTTAGACAAATAATTTAAAAAAAAAACATGAAAATACACTTTTCATAAACTAAAAATGACATAATGACGTTTAATTAATTTCATAGTCTACTATTTGCACAAAATAGTAAGTAGTTACTTAAATATGCAATCACTATTGCATATAGGTGTACCCAGGTATATCTAGGTGTACCTTCTGACTGTTATATTTTTACTAGATAAATTTTATAAAATAAAGTTTAATTTCGTTCGAAATATCTTCAAATATTAATATTTCAACTAAAATATTCAGACTGCCCTACATTTTGTTTTAATATACCTATTATTTACTACCTTTCTTTAGTTTATTGTAAATGAAAACAGGCGAGCGGAAAAGTACGCGCTAGAGCGACAATAATGTCAAATTATTACAGATCACGGAAAACATCAACTTTGCGGTTAGATTTGAGTGTGCAAAAGCCTACTTTGGGTAGTGATCGTAGGAAAAATATATTATCATGATCTATTGACATATAATCCGAAAATACATTGTATATTATTAAATTATCCTGGTAGAATTTTGTATTTAATCGATAGGATTAACTTCAGTAACACTTTTGATTATATAAAACCTGTCGCACTCTAAACCATCGCCGATACATTTATATCGGACTGGATATATCCCAGTTGGTCACGACAGCAGCGAACACAAAAAAATCCCTGTTGTCGAATCGCTCAAAATCCGAAACGGGAACCTAATCTCTTCGGACGTTCTGGCTATTCTCCAAATTCCAGGTTCATCATATTGCGTTAGGCTTAACATTTTTTGCTCTTTTATGTATTTTTGTTTTATTTAACTCGTACGGTTATGTACATCTACATTTTTATATCACCAAATCCAATTTATTTTTTTAATATAAAGTATATAATATTTGTATTTTTGCCTTTGATTTTATAATTATTGCAGAGTTTAATAATCCAATTAAGAAATCATAATGCGATTTGTTTGTCATTTATGAATAACAAGTTTGATATTAAGACGTTACGTTATTGATTCGATAATAGCCTTGCTTTGAGATGGGATTAAGTTAATTAGAATTCCGTTTAAGATCCTTAAAAGTATCAACTCGGAAATAATCTCAAAGCAAGTAGTATTTTATCTTAAAAAATATTATTAACGCAGGATCTTTAGAACAGGAAAATATTTAATACTCATTTTTTTTTTTAATCATTTAACTACAATTAAAATTATTTGTGCCCCATGATGGGCGCCAAAATGTGTAATTATTTGACGTTTTTTTCATAATTTATTTACGCGCTGAAGGTCGATTTAAAAAAAAAGACGTTAATTTTAAAAACAATAAATTTTTTCGTCAGCTGTAGTTCTATCAAGGTAAATAATCCTTAAACCTATCCTGTTTGTTCAAATGAAATAGTAAAATCTTCCATTTCTATTGATGCGCTCGGTGAACAAAGCATAGAAGGAAGGAATATCCATGTAAATTTACTCTGAATTTGATTTCCTTGCAAATGTATACAGGACGAAGGACTCAAAGGACTCCTGATTTGGCAACTTTTAAAGTTTTATACCGCCCTCTCGGTATGCGCGGTTGATTTCGTATATTAAACCGATTTCGATTTGTAAGAAAAAAAAACTGCTCAACGTTTATTTTGATGTTAAAAAATATATTCTTAAATAAATTATGGTATTTGCGATTATAAAAAAATTATAGACTTTTGCTGAAATTGGATAACAACCAATATAGGGTATTTAAAAATTTAAGATTAAAAAGTTTGTGATTAAGAAAATGATGTGGAAAGTGAGCAGAATATAAAAAAAAATTGAAATAATAAAAAATGGATGTCCACAAAACCTTTGTTTGAAAAATGTATATATGTATGATTAGATGTTTTTAAAACTACTAAAACAATTTTATCCAAATTTTTAAATTAAGGGGGTGGCAATGTAATTAGGAGCCGATAAGAATCACTCTGTAATTCTGGACAAAAATTTTCTTATTGCGATGATCAATAAGACAGACAAAATAAAAAAAATTAAATATTATTAATGATTCTGATACACGCGTACAAAAATCAAATGGTATTAGTTTCACATTCTGCTCAGATACCACAAATTGATACCATGGATGTCCAATGAATATACGTTCATGGACGTCTCTAAGTCCATTTTATTTCCAATGGACGTCCGTTTAGAGTCCAGATGTCACAAGTATGGACATCCTTAGATCGTCCATTGAAGGACTTCAATAGATCGTCCATTAATGGACACACCTAAGTCGTCCATATAATGACCTGTTTTAACCATCCGGAAAATCTATGTAATAAGACTAAAGTCATATTTAAAAATTTCATAAATAGAAAATAAGGAAAAAAGGAACTAGATACAAATATAATTTTGTTAGCATGAAACAACTAACCACCCGGTATAAATTATTTTCATACCATCAGTATACAAAAAAAAATTGTTTACATGCAACTTTAATCCAGGCCAAGAAAAATAACTATGGTATAAACACATTTCTGCAACCTTAGAGGTGTCGAAATTAATAATATAGTGATCCAGTTTTGGCACCATCACGTAACGTAATGCAAATCAACAAAAAAATTGTTGAATCAATAATAGTACGAAAAAACACGACGCATCCTTTATTTGACAAGATAAAAATTTCTTCAGTCGGTAATTATTGCTCCGTTTGTCAAGAACCAAAAAAAAAGGAAGATTCTGCCCATCGTACCTGCGCGTGCACTTTTTTATGAAAAAAAAAACAAAAAGTTTCGGTTAGATTCTGCCGAAGCAGAATTTATTTAAATTAAAAGTGCAATTTTCAAGCCTCACTGCCAAGGGAATACGGGCGAGATTGTAGCGTGGTAAGTCGACTAACTTATCCATTTGTTTTACTAACATTTTACTAGACAGAAATTTTTTTTTTTTTTGTATAAACCAAAAAAGGGAAAATTTTCTAGTTTCTTTACCGTAAATTTGTGCAATAAGAAATATTATTTTTTGGTTAAATTATAGGGCTGAGTTGAAGCCAGATATATTGAGACTTTAGTCTTTAGGGTGCCATGTATATTTTATAGGTGAAATTAAAATTTCGTGGCTCTAAAGAAATAGCCAACTTTGTGTGTTAAGTTCCTTTTGAACAAAAGTCCGTATCCTTGTTTATATATAGTGTAGTAGGTGTCAAAATTCGAATGTCAATCATTTTTTTATTTTTTGATGAATCATAGTCAAATTCTTTAATCTCTTTTTTTGTTAGATTGTTCAATTTATTTGTATTCCTATTACCCCGTCGGCACCAGATGTTCACCAGATGTGACACGTGACCGGAAGTACACATTTGCACTGCCATTACCCCGCCGGCGCCAGATGTGTGCCAGATGGTTGGCAGATGTTCACCAGATGTGACATGTGACCGAAAGTGCAGATTTTGTACCGGCATTACCCCGTCGGCACCAGATGTTCACCAGATGTAACATGTGACCGGAAGTGCTCATTTGCACCGCCATTTAATATCTACTATTTCTCAAAAAAAAAAATTATTTTTATGTAGTATTTATCTCGAAATTGAGAGCATTGTTCGTCCAATAGCTCCTCCTACAAATCCAACTTAAACCACTTGTTTCGTATTAATTTCTCATGTGGAACGAACACAAACAACTTATCAGGAGTTTTTATTGATGTGTTATCACACTGAGGGACCACACACTACTTGTACACTTTATAATTCATATTTAATAAAATAAAATAACTAAATTATTCAATGAGCATCTGAGGAACGTCTAGTGTTTACGTTTCGATTACTTAAATGTGACGTCACTAGTGACGCAATAAGCGTTTTGGTGCGAATTTTAAATCTAAAAACTAAAATGTCATATTTTCTAACTCAGCCTTTACTATCTGCAATATACGACAGTTTTTCAAAATCTGTCATCATGCCTATTTTAATTATTAGTAAGTACGTTAGATAACGAAAACTGATAGAATATCCATTGATATGAAAACCAACGCGAGGAAGAATATCGAGAAAGAATTTAACAGCACAAGTTGTTAGAAACTAAAAAAGTGTTTTTCTAACAAAAAATACGATATAAGAATTATGGAGTCTGAAGAAGTCAAAATCAATGATATGAAAAGCCAACATCAAAAAGAAAATTCGGGTCAACGAAGGCGAAAATTGAAGTCGATATGAAGAAAAAAAATTGCTAACATGAACAACAAAATTTAACAGAATTTTCGGAACGTGAAAAAAAAGTTAAAAGTAAATAGAGCTGAGGAAAATAAGTACTTTGTTAAACTGGTATGGGTAGATTATCTATAAAAAAAAAGATGGTACGCATGCTCTTAATTATGAAGAAAAAAAATGTTTATTGTTTGGATGCTTATCCCTTTGACAGTGATAAAGTTACTACTTTGATAACAAATAACGATTATTATTTTGAAGTCAAAATTATTCTGTACTATTAGATATTCTTTCTAGTTAGGCATTTTAATGTAGATAGGAGCCAAATTAGCAATGGCATATGATCCTTTTTTCAACACACGATACACTGTTCCAATTCTGGTTCAATTTGTTCAAGTACTTGTAGAACCGTCGGCTTTCGCAAACGAAACCTACGAAAAAATGAGAAGTTTTCCATTGTTTCAAAAAAATCTTCCCTTTCATAAATTCTCCTAGGAAACCACATATCAATAATATCCGTAATATCTAGATCATTATCAATAAAAAAATCCATTTTAAATATGTAAAATTTTAAAAAAACATGGATTAATGTCAAATGTCAAGAAGAATAGTAGATTACGTACTGAGGCGGGAAATTACTGTCGAGGACAAATATAGATCACCGAGGCACTCGCGTCGAGGTTACCTATTTTCCGAGACATCACAATCATTTTATTTTAATCTACAATTTAAATAGAATATATAGTTACTGTTTTTAAAAGTGACATGTATATTAAAATACTCTAGTCAAGTTTTCTTTGAAATCCAAATACTTTGGCATTTAGATATTACATGACATTTTATTTTTTACTATCAAAAAAAAGGAAAAAGGAAAATGGTAAATTATCGTCACAAAACATTACGATTAACATTAACAAATAAAATAGGTTATGGAAATACGTATAGTTTATAATAGCCTGTTACTTTATTGCTGTAATTAATAATACTATGTATCGCTTTCTGCTGATATGATGGCTATAGAGAAATTTCTCCGGCTCACATCTGTCACTTCCCACCCGTTAGCAGGAAGGAAAGTTTGTAATTTTCCGACCTTTACAAAGTGCGTAATCGAGCTATTACATATACGATTGTGAATAAAATAACTTAACGTCTTTAAGTCAGGGAAATGAAATACTTAAATTAAGAACAGCTTAGTTTGATTGATTATGGCGGTGCATACAAAATTTTCTATTTAAGTCAAAATTATGTACTTAGTTACAGATTGTTTCGACGATGCATACGGGTGTAATAATTCTACCACGATATTGCAAATTTAAGAACAGGCGTAAGTTATTAGAATTTATTATCTAATAGCAAAAGTAAAATAAAAAAAAACAAGTATCAATGAACAATCGATAAAACTATGAATAGATCAATACAGACGGCGAGATAATTTTGAACAATTTAACTTGCTAACTTAATGCTCAAAATTATCTTTCTGTATGTCTTTACTTAATGACGATTCGGTGCATCTGGCATGGCATGGCAACATTTCTATGCATACGTCGACTCGACGTAATTCGGGTATTTCCAGAAGCAAACAGCTGTTTGCGATTGCGCTTGTGAACAGTAGTGAAAAAATAACAAAATTATGACGTCATATGACATCATCGGTTTTCAAACCCAAATCAACCGTTTCCTATACGCTGTGCTTAAACTGCCATTAAACGGTAGCCTACTAAAATGTCGTTATTAGATATGACGTCATTAAAGTGACACGTCTGACGACTTTTATTATTGGATGTACTATAATGCGTTATATATTATATGATAATGTTGCCGTAAGGGTTTTTTTGTGTTAAATACTACGAGTGTCAAATAGAATGTAAATCTGGATACTGGATAATATTGGTGTAGACTTGGGTAAGTATTTCACTTAGTTTTCTGATTGTTAAGTTATACCCAGGTACACTTATAGATTTGGTATTGAAATGGTGAAAGTTGGCGACAGGTTCAACTCATTTGCTAATGCAAAGGAAACAATGTAGAAAATATGTATACAAAATTTTGGAAAAAGATGCACGTAGGTGCTATTGCAAGCAGTAACATAGTTAGACCAATAGCAGCTTTTGATCAATCAATTCAAAAAATTGACAGTCTTGGACATTTAAAGAAGATTGCCCATTACATGTGAGATTTAAGACATCGTCTGATGCAAAACCGCTCGACGTGACGTCGGTTCAAATCAAACACAACAATGTTACTTCAAAGGTAAGTTTACAGAGTAGTTGACATAAAGAATTCAGAACTCTTGCTCGAACAGTATTATTTTAATAGTAAATATAATACCCCCAGCAAAAGAAGACTTTCCAGCAACATGACATGCAATGATAAACAACAATATGAATAATAATCAGTCCTGGTCTACTCTTCTGGCCAAAATAAACTTGGGATAGAATATACTGATTATGATAAGCTAAACTGTCCGATAAATCAATAATTGATTAACGGCATTTTTAGTATGCTACCGTTTGACGGTAATTTAAGAAATCCAATGAAAAGCCATCAGAAACGTAACTTCAATGACGTCATATTTAATAACGGCATTTTAGTAGGCTACTGTTTAACGGCAGTTTAAGTACAGCGTTTTCTATATTGCAAATCTACCGTTTTCTATACAGCAAACCTACCGCTTGACCAATTTAGATCTGTCAACACGGAGCAGAACTGAACCTGGCTTGTCCAGAAAAAAATCGGTTGTGTCTCCCGAAAACTTTCCACGAATACTTTTTCAGATATTTAATGTTAGAGCTTCAAATTTTGACATTTTTTTATTTTTGACAGGTGACATTCTGAATAGAGTTTTTCAAGGGCTTTCAAATGATATATTGCAAGTCAAATTACGTGAGATATTGTATCTGTCATTTTTTGATAGTGACACATCCGTCTGACAGATGTAGTACAAAAACTAATGAGTTCTTTCAACGAGTAATCCATACCTTTATACCAAATATCAGCTTAATCGGATTAAACGTGTAGCCTCTATCGTGGAAGAATACACACAGACAGACAGACTTCCATCTCGAAATGGTCTTAATCATCTCGGGTGACCTCAAAATGGATATTTCCATCTTTATCTCTAAAATTTTCTTTAGCTCGTTCACAATACTTTCCTTTCTCGGAGGTGGATCGGGAAAGTAAAATATATAGAATGATTTTCTGTATACATGCTAAATCAATACAAATTATAATTTGCAGTAGTGTGAAAACGAGAAAATAAGTTACAAACAGAATCTATGGATTATTTCCAAGAGCTTCGTTTACCGATTAATCGGTATTAAATTTCAACTAACTGTTTTGACACTGATATTTTGGTTCTTGAGTTAAATTCAAAGTTTGTAAGATCGCCACAAACCAAATTAAATAGCAGTAGATACGCTGAATATCTCAGATTTGCTAACAAGAAACTTTGTGCAATGATTAAAATTAAAATACCAGAAGTTCTGACGATTGACTACCAGTAAAGTATGTGGAATAATTAAAAATAAATAAATACCAGGAAATATACTGTACGTCTTCAGTTCATTCCCACTAAAAATATTACCAAGGCCGCATGAGGCCACTAAGGCCCATTTAAAATAATTATACAAGGGTGTAAGGCGGTGTTACGTTTCATTTTTTATGGGCCACACTATAAATTATTTTTCATCTCACCTCGTATATTTTAAAACCCAAATTCACTTTTATTTCCGGTCTGTTATCAGCAATTAGCATTTCTACCTAATATATTCCGTCTCTCTCGAAAATAAGAGCTATAAAACGGTTGTCCGACTTCATTTCTTCCCCTTTTTATTTCATTATCTTAAAAATCTTACCTATTTATCTGCTATTGACACATTGCTAAATTGATTATTTTCGCCTCAAAATATTGGGTGAGTTTTAATATATAATACTATATTTTATTGCATTATACTCCTTTGGTTTTTATTATTATTCAAACGCTTTTAGATGTATTAATAAATATTGTATATGAAATACTCTGTATGAGTTTTTTTTTTTAGAAGTTAATTATTATTTATTTGTTAAAAGGTTTGAATAGCATAAATAATTTTATGTTGTTTATTTGTTATAAACAGAATTTGTTGTTAAAAAGTTTAATTTTAAAGCATTTATTAAGAGTAATTGGTGTATACAATAATTAAAATCAACAATTGTGGAGTGTAAAAAGAATTTTATTCTTATAATTATTATATTGTAACCTCCCACCCCCCTGGCCATTTATCTCATGAAAAAGGCGAGTACAAAGTAACAAACCGATGGCCATTTCGGTAAGGAACTTTTATACTCAAATTTATCATAAAATATACCTGATCGTCTAGTATTGTTAAAGGACCCAGTTGTGTTGTATTTTTATTCGTTATAGTAAAGTTTGCTGCAAGTAAAAAAAATAAAACACTGAAAAACCTTCAAATCGTATATTCCGTAATTTCAACCTTTTATGATAATTACAAAAATCAAAACCTTGAGATATTATTTACTCTTTACTCTATTTGTATGTGAGGACCCCTCACAGAGACCCGCCACTGGGTGGACGAAAGAGAAGACATTTGTCACATTTTACCAATTTGTATTTTGTGTTTGTGTAATTATTTTTATATTTCTGTTTGTTTCTATTTTATAACCTTTTTAATTGGTGATTTGAAATCACGTGTATTTACTATGGTCAATAATGTCCTAATCATTCAGGTAGGAAGATGGAATGCCCGCGGGTCTATTGCCGTCTGCGACATCCCTCATTGGGAAAATTTCACGGGGAGGGGAGATCACATTGCCT
This sequence comes from Neocrepidodera transversa, assembly GCA_963243735.1. NCBI lineage: Eukaryota > Metazoa > Arthropoda > Insecta > Coleoptera > Chrysomelidae > Neocrepidodera > Neocrepidodera transversa. Next base: position 30,607,362 of record OY725339.1, read on the forward strand.
CCTACCATCCCAAAATAATTAATTCTTTTTTTTGTTTAAAAGGGACCGTACCTTAATAGACATAGTAACAATCTTGACCAACTCATAAAAACACAAGATTTTCTGTGTAATGTATTGTGTATTGTTGTAATTGGTAAATGAGACTCCTGACTTAACCCCTCCGAACACACAACGGCGCGCCGCTGTGAACGGTCAATTAAACAAATGGTTTACTTGTCCGGACGCAAATTAAATATGAATTTTCTTCCCCGGATTTTGAATTGGGGGTGTTTTTGAGACATTTTATTTAGATAGATATTTTTATTTTGTAACGAATTTTGGATTATTTTTCGTTACTTATTTTCTCTTTGGTTTTATGGGCAGTTGTTTTCTATAGGATAGGCAAAGGCCTACAAATAATTATTACGGGGTCGAAGTTGGCGGTAGACACAGGTCTACAAAATAATTGTTGTTTTCGTCGATGGGTATTTTTAAAGGAACTGTTTTTTTTTCTCTCTGGCTGGTTTTTTATTTATTCTTTCTCGAAGTGAAGCGTAGGTACTATTAGATAGTTTAGGCGATGGTAAAAATTTTCAGACTGCCTTATTTCTCATTTTATGCCCCTTTTATACCCAGAAATTATCTCATTTCGTGACGTAGGCATTGTAACTGCGTAGTGAGAATCTACCCTCTTGCGACTCGTAATCGCCAATTTGTTTATGTTATCGTAGATAACTGCATTCCTGAGGACAACTTTTTAGCTATTTTGAGTCTTTTACGAATTTTAAGAGAAATATTTCAAGCGTAAATTTTATACAGGGAAAAATAAAATTAGAATTTATAAGTAAAATAATTCTACGGAAATAGAAAAATATAGGAAAAATAGTAATTAAAAATGGGAATTAATAAGAGATTAAATGGCCTAGGGTAGGAACGTTTCAATATCATGATTTTAATGTGAATGATTATTATTATTTAAATAATAATTTAAAAGAAAAAGAGTAAATTTGGGAAAGTATATTAAAAGAACTTTTTATGGTACCATTACAAGTAAATGACAAGATAGTCAAATTGATATAAAAAATAAAATTATTTTATAAATCAAGTAACAAAAAATTTATTTTGGGGAGAGACAGACAGTTGCAAAAAAAATAATAAACAGATAAAAATTTAACATTTTTAAAAATTTTATTGTCAGATAAAAATATGGTTTTTTGCAAAATATATTATGGAATAATGGAAAAGAAATGAATAAAAGTATACACCAATAAAAATAAAATTTTCTTCATTAAAAAAAAATTTAAAAAAAAATATTAAAATTTATGGTAGGACAACGAAAGAAGAAAACCAAGTAAAATCAAGTAAGAAAGGGGTATAGAAATATAGAAGTAGAGAAGCAGAGACCCGGGAATTGGGTTAAGAGTAGATAGTGAAAAGAAGTAGTCGAGGAAGAGAGAAGAGATTGGTGTAGGAGACTGGACAGGAAGTGGAGGAAATGCAATAAATTGGAATAACAGGACATGCACAAAATTTAAATTTTTATATATTATGTAAGGTTTGTTATTTTTTTTATTTATTTAGAACTCACCCCAAATTGAGATCATCATAAATATTCATTACAACATATTTGTTTTTATACCGGTATATATAAAAAAATTTTTAATACATAAAAGTCAAGTCGTTCTTCAATTGCTAATATAAATTATCTGATATATCTTGTGCTCTTTTAAATTTTTAACTATAAAAGGGAATCTATTTTAAACGTATTTTACAGATTGTCTTAATTACTTAACTCGATTTTAATTATTATTGTAACTTTTTATTTAATATCTTGCTTTAAACTTATGTTTAATTATTTTTATTCTTAGTCAATTAAATATTTTTATATTTTTTTATTATCATAATTTACTAAGAGAGCAGAGATCATAGATCAGGTAATTTATAAGCTAAGTTCTTATATTTATACGATTTGAATTTTATAGGGTTTTCCGATCACGCTAGAATTTTCCCATTACGCGAGAATTTTTCCAACCACGCTACAAGTTTTCCGATCACCCTACAAGTTTTTCTTGGATTTCGGATTTACTTGGAACAAATTGGAATCTAGAGGCAATAAGTCTAAATTTGGCGTTTTTCCAATTTAAAAGAACAACCGTCACGTGCCATCTAGCTGGTGGAGCAACCATGTAAACTCTCCATTTTATATTCAGGTAAGTTTTATTTACTTATTTGCTTTAGTTTATTTCATAAATAATCGGTCTCAGTGGCACAGATCGTTGGCTATCGGTCATATTCATTTATGGCTGTTTATATGCTAGAGCCAACGTGGGTTCGTGCCTCGAATAGGTAAACCGCATTGAATAATAATTTGATTAATGTCTAATGCGGAGTAAGCCGTCCCTTCCCCGCACAAGCCATTGGCTTTCTGGGATTCACTCGTAAGGAGGTGAAATTTAGAGCGAGTATTATTATTATAATAATTTAGGGCCGCTTTTACAAACCTTGAATAAAGCTTATTCTATGGTTAAGATACATAAACGGCTATACATTTTATTCCTAGTATAACACTTATACCGAATTTGTAAAAGTAACCCTTAGTTGTACTAAATTAATCAGAGTTTAATTTAATTAAACCCCAATAAAAAAGAAAGGACAGGTTTTGAACTATCTCATAGTTTCTTTGTCAATTATTTCTAAATTCACCAAAAAAAAAAATGACTGGCGCCCCTAATTTAACATTAATATCTTACAACCCACAAATGTTTGAGCTAAAACATTTATTATAAAAAAATAAACTAAAGAAAACGTACGTTATAGCGGACTAATGAGTTATAATCATTGAAGCAATTCTGCTAAAAACAAAGTTTACGGTCCAGAGAGAGAGAGAGAGAGAGAGAATTTGGTTTTGGACCTCGTAGCCTTGGTCAGGTCTTCATTACGAATTTCCCTACTCCTTCGGCTGCTAACTAATTTTTTATAAAAGTGAGATGGTTCATAGGGTGTCTTTTGATTTGTAAATTTGTATGTTCTTTAATCCTGAAATAAGATTTACAAATTTTTATACTTTTCTCTTATATGTCAACTGCGCAAGACACAAATACCTTTCTGGACTTTCCCAAACTGTTATCCAACTTTTTCCACTTGAGTTTCAATGGGATTCGAACCCACGGCCCAAACATCGACCAAGTATAAAGGCTGATGCCCTAACCAACCTGGCCACCGTAGCCGGTATTTTTTAGATTTATGAATTTAAGTGTTCTTGCATTCTGGAACGGTAAGGTTTATACGTTTATCCTATATATTCAACAAAATTTGTATAAATATTTTACCTCCGAGTTCAAAGAAGTGTAATTCTCTATTTTATCTGAAAATACACTTTTACCTCTCGAATTAAAAGAAACGCGTTTGTAATTCGACATTTGAGTTCAATTCGATATTTTATCAAAAAAATAAATATTTACCTTTGGCACTAAAATGCACTCAAGTGTTATTAGAAACTTTATCGAAAAAATGCCCTTTTACCCTGTCAACTAAAATAAAATGTAATTTTTAACCGTAGAGACAAAATAAACTCGACTGTAATTAGACATTTTATCGAAAAAAAATGCATTTTTACTCTTGAAGCTAAAAAACATCGAGTGTCTTTTGATATTTAATAAATTTTCCTGCATTTAAAAACTTGTGTCGGGAATAACATTTTCTGAAAAATTAATAATATACTGTGTGCCAAAAAATAGTAATTTTCAATAATTTTCATATTATTTAAATCATCATGTATATTTATATGTTTTTCCCGCATTTTAATATGGATTATTGAATTCCAAAACTTTTGTCAGGAATAAAATTTTCTGAAAAAATAATAATACAGTGTATGACGCAGAAATAAACTCGACTCTAATTAGACATTTTATCGAAAAAAATGCATTTTTACTCTTGAAGCTAAAAAACATCGAGCGTCTTTTGATATTTAATACATTTTCCTGCATTTAAAAACTTGTGTCGGGAATAACATTTTCTGAAAAACTAATAATATACTGTGTGACAAAAAATAGTAATTTTCAATAATTTTCATATTTTTTAAATCACCATGTATATTTATATGTTTTTCCCGCATTTTAATATGGATTATTGAATTCCAAAACTTTTGTCAGGAATAAAATTTTCTGAAAAAATAATAATAGAGTGTATGTCGCAGAAATAGTACTTCACAATAATTCTCATATTTTTCGAATCACCATGTATATTTTATATATTTTTCTCTCACTATAATATTGTTTATTGAATTCAAACCCTTATGTAAAGAATAAAATTTTCTGAAAAATTAATAATACAGTGTGTGACAAAAAAATATTACTTTTCAATAATTCTCATATTTTCGTATCACTATGTATATTTTATATATTTTTCTCTCACTATAATACTGTTTATTAGGTTCGAGTACGTATGCAAAGAATAAAATTTTATGAAAAATTAATAATACAGTGTGTGACAAAAAAATAATTACTTTTCAATAATTCTCATATTTTCGTATCACTATGTATATTTTATATATTTTTCTCTCACTATAATATTGTTTATTAGGTTCGAGTACGTATGTAAAGAATAAAATTGTATGAAAAATTAATAATACAGTGTGTGACAAAAAAATATTACTTTTCAATAATTCTCATGTTTTCGACTTATCATGTATATTTTATTTTAATAACAAAAAAATTATGTTTTTCAATATTTCTCCTATTTTTCGAATCACCATGTATACTTTATATAGTTTTTTGTCGCTTTAATACAGTTTATGGCATTTCTAACGATTTGACAATATTGCAAGAATAAAATTTTCCGAAAAATCAATAATACAGTGGGTGACAAAAAAAATAGTACTTTTCAATAATTCTCATATTTTTCGAATCACCATGTTTATATATTTTTCTCTCACTGTATTATTCATTGCATAAAAATTTTTTATCAAGTATAAAATTATCTATAACATTAATACTACAGTGTGTGACAAAAAAATATTACATTCAATAATTCTCATATTTTTCCTTATATATTTTATATATTTTTCTCCAAGTTTAATATACTTTATGACGTTTATAAACTTTTGCTAAGAATAAAATTTTATTACAAGTTAATAATAAAAATCAAGCTACTTGATATACAACATTGATCATTAGTTTTTAGAAGATATTAAACAAGCTATTTTTAATTAAAATATTAATCTCGTTTTTTTCCTAGGTAATATTTTATTTTATAATTTCGCGCCGTATTAGTTTTAAACAGATGCCCTAAAAGCGGTCCTGGCCGTATAACCAGAAAGGATTGGAACCTCGTACACTTTGGCTTTTACGAGATCGGATCAAACAAACACTGTTTTCAATTATTGCAGCGAACGACTCCACGATAGCTGATAATTATATTGTTATTTGGTACGAAATTCGATTGGACTATTATTTCAATCTGGGAAAGCAATTAACGGGAAAATCAATGCTTGTTTTGATCAGATGCTTATCCTCTTCCGTTACACCGCACTACCGATAGTAACTCACACGGTTTAAAATTCATATTCTAGCTGTGCAAAAGTTGATAGAGATTAATTTAATCTTAAGAAGAATAAAAGATTGGAAACGAGGATGCGGCTTCTATTTCTCTTAATACAAACACAAAATATTATTTTCAATATAACTAAATGTTTTTTTCAACGTCGCTTTCTTCTTCAGCGACGGACAGACGTGAGCTCAGTCAACTCCCACGACGTGGCATCAAATATGGGTCGCGTATTCTGTTAAGGACTCAACACGTCCTTGCAGAAATGATAACTAAAACTAGCTATAATCTTAACACGTCCATCTAGCAGAAGGATCAGATATAAGCTCAACATGTTTATTTATTACAATTCCCGCAGGACAAGAACGGGAGCAATAAATACTTGACATATTCCACTCAGGATCAGGTAAAAACTTATATTCAGCTTAATATGCCGAATAGAACTGCCATCTAATAATTCAGATTTTCTGTTTTAATGTTTTCTCAATGGTAGACGGGATTATATATACTAGGCAATGGAAATGCAGCGGTGTTCGAGTATAAGCAGATGAAACGGTCATTCTGGTCAGTTGAATGGTAACGTAAATTGGAGACTTAGGTAGATCAATATCCCTTTCTGCTTCATAAAAACCTACTTTGACTTGTCATTTTTCAAACTTCAATTAATGTACCTAATGAATCCATGACATTCCTTCCCAGGACAATTCTTCCTGAACTATCCATGATAATTCTTTCCAGCAGCAATTTTTTCCCACGAAAATTCTATCCTATGATAATCTTTCGACACTACAAATCTTATTTAAGAGAAAAAAACAAGACGTTCGACATGAGCTTTTCTCAAGAAAATGTTTATAATACTTATTTACAAATTTCCTTTCACTTTCTCGGACCCATCAAAGGGAAAGTAAGGTAAACGAGCAAAAAAAAAAACGAGATATCGATGGAAATATCCATTTTGAGGTCCTCCAAAAAGATTAAAACCATTTCCAGCGTATGGTCTGTCTGTGTGTCTGCGGGTCTGTGTGTCTGTGTGTCGGTGTGTCTGTGTGTCTGTGTGTCTGTGTGTAATCTTCCACGATAACTGCCGACCTTTTGACCAATCAAGCTAAAATTTGGTGTGGAGGATAGGTGTGTGCCTAGAATGCGACCATTAGATTTTGGTTTAAATTGGTACAGTAGAAGGTCCTCAAGACCGACATTGATTAAATACACATGTAACGATTTTTTACTTTTTATAAATTTTATGGACAAACAATACACTTTAGTGAAAAATGTTGTAGTACAAAGTTTTAAAGCATAAAATTCTCTATAACTTTTGTTTCAAACTTTTTCCAGAATTTCTAATAGTTGTGCCACTAGAGGGCGCGTAAAACATATGCATGTAGGTTTTCTCTAGTTTTTCTTGATTTTAAGGACAAACAATACACTTTACTGCAAAATTTTGTGGTACAAAGTTTTAGAGCATAAAATTCCCTACAACGTTTGTCTAAAACTTGTTCTAGAATTTCCAATAGTTGCGCCACTAGAGGGCTCCTAAAAAGCGTGCATGTGGGTTTTCTCTAGTTTTGCCTGATTTTGAGGACAAACAATGCATTCTAGTGCAAAATTTTCTTCGCCGCTAGATGGCGAGAAAAATACACATTTAGGATTTCCCATTTTTTAAAATTGGAGGTAAATTATGGTCTTAAGTGCAAAATGTTTCAGTGCAAAGTTGTAAAGCATTAAATTCCCTACAACTATTGTATGAAATTTTTTCCCGAATTTCCAATAGTTTTCACACATGATTTTAGGAGATCCTAATTGTAGCAGTGTGATATATAACGTGCGCATGCTCAGCTTATATCATTATCAACATTGAAATATCAATTCGGTAGACGTATTCATCATCGGCTCGCTAATTTTAATGTGTTGCCTAAATTAATGTAATGTTTAGTATTTTGTAATTAAAATAATAATCATAAATAACATATTCTCTACGGTCGAGCCGGGAAAGTTCTGGAGTGACACAGCCGATTTTTTTAATATCAAAGAGCAACACATTGTAGCAAACTACACCAGAGGAGAACTCTTTCATCTAATAAAAGAACATATACATAAAGATGCAATTATTGAGTCAAAATTGTCGAAAAAAAATGAACTTGGATTTCAAGTTGACAATTGAAAAGAGGCAAATTGCGATTTTCGAAAGATGACAATAAGAAAATTTTAAATAGCTGGAGAAATTCGTAATTATCATTGATGACCAAGAAAAAATTCCGTAGTCTCCAGAAAATACTGACCCAGGTCGTCCTTCACCTTCAGTTTTTATAGCAGCAGTGAAAGGACAAAGTGTAGCAAAACTGAACGTCTTCGGACTTAAAACACCTGTAAATAACTTCTTTAAGCCACCCAAATGACTCTTCCGAGTCACAGGACAAGTGGATGTAGCGAATGTTTTGAAACACATTTCCGCCATAGTTCACCATCAAAATGATCCAAATAAAGGAACGCTCTAAAACACGCCCGATAAGAAATACATGCGAGACGTAAAAAGTTGTTGTTTCTATCCCTCTTATTATACAGTTCTGGAGTCCAAAAACGAGTGTTCTTCCAGACAAATCTGTCATAACTGTGAGGGAAACTGAAGCTTCGATTACTTTACAAGCATTTTTAGACCATGCGACTCAAAGAATTTTATCAACACGATCAGAAATTATTAATAGACTCGCTGCAAAAGATCTGAAAGAAATTATATAAGGGTGTGATGTTATTTCTGGCCAGAATCGATACAAGCAAAAATTTACTAATGAAAAATGAAATGAATGTTTTATACTTCATTGGTCTCATTGGAAATTAGTGATCTGGGAGCGAAAATTGCAAAGAAAATTATTTGGAAAAAATCCGCACTCTTTCTCTTCAAGATTTTGTCTCAATTCTCTTCGTGAAAGAAATATCACAATCACCAATTGCGCAAGTAAATAATATTAAGGAATAGAAAAATCTAATACCTTTTGTAGCATCAATTGAAATTCGAGTGAATTTACAAGCTTCAAATTAAAAAGTTGGATAGTAAATTTTGTAATTTCGTAACCAATACAGAATCAGACATGCGCTGTTACTTTTGAGGTGCCAAATCCTCTAAATTTACCCAACAGTAATGAAATACTAAAAAACACTATTGATAAAAAGAATTTGCAGTTTGATATTTTCTCGCTTCATGCATAGATTAGAATTTTTGACTTTCTTGTACTAGATTATAAATTAAATTATGGCAAATAAAAAAATACAAGTTGATAAGAGAAAAAAGGGTACAATCAGAATTCTATCAACAATTATATTTGTTGGTTGATTAACCAAAACAGAATTATGAAAGTTCCAATGAAAATAATGCAATTCAAAAACTATCTAACAAATTTCTTCGCTTTGCTTTGCTACTTAATAATTTCTTGTTTAAGACTGTAACAGTACCGTATTCAGGGGGGTCTTAGTAACTTATATCCGACATAAAGGAAGTAATAAATTATCAAGCACTTCAGAAAAATAGACAATACATTGTAAATATTCACTTTAGAAATATTACCAGGATATATAAATCAATATGACAAAGGCTTTCCTTCTCAGAAGAGCCTGCAAGAAATTAAATTACCCGTTCAGAACTATAAATCAACGTATTTAGTTAAATTATGTTATTAGATAAGAAATTGGAAGTCAGGACATGGCTTTGGATGATGGTTTTTTTGGCGGGTTTTTCCATCCCTGTAAAGTACAAAGTTCATGATTTGTAATCCGGCCTTTACCTGTCTTGAGAGATTAGTCTTAATATTACATGGCGCGGATTCTAATTACATAGCTAGTCGCTGATATATCGCATAATTAAAGTTAAGTAAACTCTTTCAAATTTGCCCAGAGGGCAGCACTTACTGGAAGTCAAATTTGTAATAAAAAGGGATACGCCCTTCTTAGTTCGCTTAGTAAAATGTTCTCATTTCCGATTTGCTAGATTCCAGTAAGATTAAGGGTGGTACCGGAAAGCTTACGGGGGTCGAACCAATACTGAAGCCTTTCGCTGTGTGACACCAATTTCGTTTGTAACTTTGAAAATTATTTCCAAATTTTAGTTAGTTAATTTCCAACTTCGCTCGGGATCGGTTCTTCTTCCAATAAGCAGTTGTTTTAAATATTAATATTCAAAGTAAGTTTCTCAACTATGCAATAACCTTTCAGTTAGAGATTTAAATCATATTATTTTTGAGTGCAACAACAATAGAAATCTCCGAACTTAACAAACTGCTAATTCCCCTACCTAGAAATATAACAACGCTTCTTGCTCTACATGACAAAACCATAAATGATTTAATCGTAGACTTTGTACATAAAGCAAACATATTATTGTAATAATAATTTATGTGGCAAATGGGCTAGGTCCGATGCCAACAGCGCGCGCACACACACACAAGTTTCTCAACTAAAATTCGGGTTTCACGGTTACGGGGTTGTTTAAGCAAATAATATTTTTAATGATAGTCCGCTTGATAGGGAACTGGGTAGCTGTCGCTCTTTAACGATTAATTAACGTCATTTTTTAATAACGTGTAAACTAATTCTCTCTTAATTGTTTCTTTAGTAGTTTGGACCAACTTGTGGTCATGCATACAGACATCTCTCGCCAATAAAATTAATTAGGACTTATCTCGTGTTTCAATCAATGAAAATAATTATACTCGCGTAACCTAAAATGTGTGAAAAATAGTGGCCAGGACCTCCTTCACCATGACTACGAGTTCAAGGTTATTCGCCAGAAAAGGTAGGTGCAAGATCTTTTATACTAGATATAAAAATTATCTGTGCTCGCGACGTTGAATTAGTTCTGTCTCGCGATCTCATCTTACAGAATCCACGTGTGCCTCGCTCGGCCTACTGTCAATTTGCGGTGCTTTTACCAAAATCACTCTAAAATCAATAATATATACTACATAACACATAGCGAATACAATAGAAAATCCCGATTTGTAACAAGACTAATAAAAAATATCTTTTTGGTTATGAATTGATTTTGCAGAAATAAAATTTCTCCGATCCAAACTAACTTTTATTTTACGTATACCCAATATAGTATAAAAAAAACAAGAAATATGTAAAAAAAATGAATTTATATTCTGCAACGTTTATAACACTATTCGCCCATTAACTGCATTATGTTATTGCTGAATTTTCAACACATTCGTTCCTCAGAGGTCTCAATGCACCAACATAATTGTTAGAGGTTTAATTTTGAACTGGCTACGTTTATTATTAAAATGGAAGACTTGTTTTGGCGTGCATATCTAACTTAAATTAACTCGAATATTGCAAAAGTTTGCACGTTGTGTAGTACTAAACAAGGTAGTTGAAGTGAAGCATTGATTAAAAATGAACATTTATTGCAGTTGAATAGTAGTTATATTACTACTAAAGTTTTCTAATTTCTACTCGACTGTATTAAAATAAACAATAATGCAAGAAACTTTTACATTTTTATTGTAAAATAAGGTATGGATACGGATAGCGACCATTTTTTAGTAATACAGAAAATAAAACAAAATATCATACGATGAAGGGAGAAACAAAAGAATAGACCAGAAAAACTACAAGTGGAAAGTTCATAGAAATTAAAACAATTAAAAGATAATATCTGGAAGAAATCAGAAGAAGAACAGAATCAGAATGTAAATGAAGAAAGGAAACCAATACAGGAAACTATAAAAAAAGCAGCAAAAAAATAATTACACAGAAAATACAAAGGACAAAAAGAGACAATCGGTTCGATTCAGATTGTACAGGAAAAATAAAAAAGAGGTAACAAGCCAATCAGAAAATATTATAAGAAGGTATAGGCGGCGAATACAAAAGACAGTACGAAGAGCAAAGAAGATATACGGGGCAAAAAAGGATATGGAAGAGAGAATAAAACGAAACGAAAAAAGATTTATCAATAAAGAAATGAAGAATTTATATCAATAAGTAAAAAAAAATAAAGGGAAGGTAAAATAGAGAACCATATGCATAAAAGACAAATAAGGAAATATAATAACAGATCAAAACGAAATGATTTAAAGATGGGAAGAATACAAAAATGAGGAAGAGCAAATGAAATAATTTACAACTCGTAATATGCGAAACAAGGAAGAAATACTGTCACCAACGAAAAAAGAGATATCAGAGATATCAATAGAAAAAATCGGAAAATTCTTTGGAGAACACGAAATGTAGTCAGAACTAATCAAATATGATGAAGAAATATTAATAAGAAAAAGCTACCAGCTAATAACTGACATATGGAAACAAGAGACAATGCCAGAACCGTGGAAAATGGAAATAATGGTACCAATTTATAAAAAAGGAAAAAAAACACGAATGTACGAATTATAGAGGGATCACATTACTAGACACAATGTACGAAATAATGACAAAGAGTATAGAAAAGGCAAAGGAATATGGAGCAGATTTTTTTGGAGATCACCAATTCCGGATTAGAGCAGGAAGATCAGTAACGAATGATATTTTCACTCTGAAGCAAACTCAAAGAATGGGGCACGAATGCGATATAGAGACAACAGAGAAATCAAAATTTATGAAACAACTCCACAAAGGAAATACAAAGAAATTTTCCAGTAGAACTTAACGGACCATTGGTAATGGAATTTGAAGTCCAAATCTACGTCTATTTAGATGTTATTAACAAAGAAGTTGGCGATGAGGTAAAGAACATAGAAGTAACTAGAAAGGGACTAGGCAGGCAGAAAATAATAAACTTAAAGAAAGTATCTAGAAAGACCAAGTTACATCTCTACAAAACAGTTACAAGACCTACGGCACTCTATGGAAGTGAAAGATGGATATTGAATAAGGAGGAACATAAATATATGGTAAAGGAAAATACTAGAGTGTGGTTAAGAAGAACAAACAAAGAAATAAAGAATTTATACGGAGAACAAGTCATAAGCAAAATAATAATATACAGAGAATGTCAGAAACAAAAATGACAAGAAAAATTAAAGATATAGGAACAATAAAAGATGGATGACCAAAAAAAAAGATAGTACACTGAAGTGACAGAAGACCTAAGAGAAGAAGGAGTTGGAAGGTGAAGGAGAGAGACAGGAAAGAGTGAAAGAAAACTATCACCAAGCTGTTCGAAACACAGTCTCAAACAACTTATCATTATTCATTTAGTTTAATTTCATCCAAATTTCGCACAATGCGATCTTAAGTCCCTTTGAGGCCGCCTCTGCATACGTCTTAAAACCCCTATACCGTATTTTGCTGAGTAATCGGAGCAGGCGGATTACCCTTGCACCCGCGTGCACCCCGGCTCAAGCCATGTGTGCTTCGGGGTTAGGGGATTTTCCATTTTTGTTCGTGCAATGAGCAGAACGATACACCGACAGGTTCATTTTTACCTTCCCGACTTACCTCCGAGAAGGTGAACGAGTTAAAAAAACTTTCGAGATAAAAATGGAAATATCCATTTTGAGGTCACCTGAGATGATTAAGACCATTTCCAAATGGAAGTCTGTCTGTTTGTCTGTCTGTATGTATTCTTTCACAATAGATGCCACACGTTTAATCCGATTGAGCTGAAATTGGGTATATGGGTTTGGATAATCCATCTGAAGAACTCATTAGTTTTTGTACTACATCTGCCAAACGTAAGTGTCACTATCAAAAAATGACTGATGCAATATTTCACGCAATTTGACATGCGATATGCTATTTGAAAGCTCTTAAAAAACTCTCATCAGAACAGTCAAAATTATTTCTCCAACTGTCACTTGTCAAAAATAAAAAACTGTCAAAGTTTGAAACTTTAACATTAAATATCTGAAAAATCATTAATCCCATTGAGCTGAAATTTGGTATTTTCATTTGGGTTACCCGTCGAAAGAATTCTTTAATTTTTATATGACACCTGTCAAACGCAAGTGCCACTATAAAAAATGACAGATGCAATATGTCACGGAATTCGACTTGCAATATGTTATTTGAAATTCCTTGAAAATCTCTATTCAAAACAGTAAAAATTATTTCTCCAACTGTCACCTGTCAACAATAAAAAAAATGTCAAAATTTGAAACTTAACATTTAATATCCGAAAAAGTAGTGGATACTTATCGGAAAAGTTTTGGGGCGACACAACCGATTTTTTTTCTGTATGTATCGACTCCAGTTCCTATCGGTTAATTACCTACATTGCATTTTCCTTCCTTTTCCTACATTTTAATAGTTTAAAAAGTGATCTTTTCAGTGTGTGCAAGGTGAGCTTGGATTGAGATTCCGTAAGTACTAGAGTATCTTCAAAAAAAATTTAAATTTATTTTCAAAATTTTAGTATTCATTCTACTTTAATCCATTATTATTATTTTTAAAAAAAATGTTGTTTCTCAAGGCTTCACCTCTTTGCTATTGTAAGAACTTCTTACACCGATTTGTCATTGTCAATTATCATTGTCAGTGTCTATTGTTACTGCCATTGTCAATTGTCAATTTCAATTCAGAATTCATCCATCTTCTCATTGTCGTTCTCGTCAGATGAAGATTACACATTTGATGCCGCTTATTTTAATTGTAATTTTTCTTTTCATTATGTGGTTTTTGTTATCACTAATGTCTACTTTTCGTGATTTGTTACCCTCTGTGGAAGGGTCTCCCATAAAACCTTTTTCAAAGAATTTTTCCGGTAGTAGTCGCCGGTATTTTATGAATCTACAATGTTGAATAATAGATTTCTCACTTTCATTAATTTTAGTTAAGTTTAATTTTACTCATAATTTTTTTGGTTATTTCCTTATGTCAACCCCTATAAGCTTCTCATTGCACTTAACCTTTTAGGCCTAATGATGGCTATTTAGCCGAAACTAGTTACCTGTTGTTATCATCCTTTTTAATACTATTACACGTTGTGCTATGAGTATTAATGTAAAAACTGAATAAGACTAAAAATTCGAACATTTATGAGTTTTTTAAAAAACACGTTATACTTGACAAAATAAAATTTTGTATATTCATACGACAATCTATTTACTATCTTTACGACATATAAATATATAAATTGTATTTCATAGTAAAGCACATTATCAACCATTTATATTTTTAGTTAAATAGTTTGCACAATTGCTTAATTTTCTAACTAAATTTTAAACAGCAAAATTATGAGACTATTTTACTCCTGTGGTTAACGTTTTTGAGCTGTTTACGAGTTTTAATTAAAGCCAGTGTCCGTCAGTAACAAATTCAAAACTGCTAGACGATAAACAGATTCCAATTTCCGTGCAAACGATGCATGATGGTTTTTTTGTCGAATATGACAATCCAGCGGATCAAAATTTTATAAAATCATAGATTAAAATTCCAAAACAGAACAATAACCAACAAAACCCATAATAATCAACTTGAATAATAAACATATTGATACGAATACTAATAATGATGATTGTGCCTTTTAAAGTTAGTTTAAGATACAATTTTATATATGATTTCACTTAAATATACCTTAAGTATAATTCATAGAATTGTAGAATTAAATAGAACAGAGCTAGACCATATTTTTTACAATTTATAATAAGTCTTCTCGATTGATCCACTTGTAATGCCATTCACAATTCTCAGGTTAATATTGGTCCTCAAAGATTTAGAACAAGTAATCGCAGGAATTTCACTCATGATCCAAAGGTCTAACGCTGTACACCCGAGAAATTATTATGTCCAAACGGCATCAGGGTCTGACTGACATAACTTGAAGTATGAAGTCAAAGGTATCTGTTCTCTAACGACCGATGTTCTTGACCTTCCAGAAACGCAGCATTTTGTTGATGAGCTTTATGAACTGCCAATTTATGAATATCGTGCCTATTAGAGTGCAACTTGAATCCAAGAAGTCGCCAGGCCTTTTTTTGAGCACTCACCATTCTACCATTACTGTATTGAGTAACTTTATTATACTCAGTGGTTTCGAAGATTATTTCCATCTTTACTCAATCACCACCTTTTTATACATATTTCTAAAAGTACATGGTCTTCACAAAGGAGCAAAGCTCTGCGTTGATCTGAGTATTAAACTCTTTAAGGAAACTACCTATCAAATATAAATCCTGACGCTATACTCTTTCTTTGCCTATAAAGCACTCAACACTCTCCTTAGTTTAAAGGTTATTTCTTTTGAAACTGCTTAGCGCGTTTGCTATATTCCATACAAATACAGTCACGTTTAAATTTTACATACGGTCCATGAGGCTGCAAAGATTTAGTTCCGCAGTCTCGTCAGGTATCTATCACTACACAGACTACTTAATCATTTCTCTTCTTTCGATTTTTTTTTATCACTTTTTGTCATTATCAAGATATGGGCATGAGAACAACACTTCTACCAAAACAGCTATCTTTGTTTTAAGGTAAAATATTCACGCCACCAATTGTGATCACTCTTGGATTACAGTTAAAAGTGATGAAAAAATTAGGTTTCCCAAACTAGTTCACAATTACCATTGCATCCTAGTACTATTGTTGGATATACCTTTGACCGCTAGAAAATGTCGAAGGAAATACGCTTTTCCAATCGGTCTCTGTTGATCAGCTGCATCTTGAGAAATAGCATTCATTCTTAATTCTAAGGTCGCTTTAATTCTGGACTGAACCAAATACTCTAAAAATATCATGCAGCAATGATGAAGAGTAGTGAATGCATGGTTGTTTCTCTCCATCAGCCTGTATTTGTAGAACTGCTTGTAGAAATTTAACTCAAATTTATACATAGAAGTCGCCTTTAGCGACCACCAATTTAAAAATCATTTATTTAAATATTTTTTATAATAACTCTTAATCGGGCGTGTCCGCCGCGTTCCGAACCACCGCGAAACATTTTTGTATAACCTGTATCGACGTAACAATCGATCTCTTTTTGTGAAAAATGCCAGACGAGTCGGATCGCCAATATTCCAAGTCTGTTTTGAATCCTGCAACCTGTAAGTTCTTTCCGATATTTCGCTAGCATAACGATCACTGAGGGTGTCGCGCTGTTGCCACCTCTATTACCATAACTTCTAACTAATGTCTGAATATAGATAATTTATCATTTATGTTATGCAATTATTATAACCATTGTGCCTTTATTTGTATTGTTCGGGTTGGAACGGGAGAGATTTTAAACATTTCTTTTAAGTTAATAAAATTGTGCTACCTATAGTAGAGTGTAATTTCATTAAATTTTAACTGTAACTGTTTATAACAGTATTTGTTGCTACTGCAACTGGTCCTTCGAACTTCGCTCTTTTACCTAAAAACAATGAAGTGAAGAAAACCATAATATTATACAAACTATAAAATATACGAACCAGCCCCCAACTTAAAAAGTTTACTTCTTCTTCCTTCACTGCTACGTCGTCACCCTTTTGTAAAATACAGTTTGACTTCATCTTATGTGAGTTATGTTTAGATAACATCTAAGTTACAGTTGAGATAGATAGAGTAAGCCCTATTGGATCACTGTGAAGGCTTATGTTGGTGTATTTGATTAGGCGATTATTTAAAATTTGAGGAGAAATTATACTTTCTCCTATAAAAACGATCGTAACTGCGTTTGTACTCGGTCCATGGTAAATTTTCTTATCCTTCTTCTGATCTTTGAAAAACATGAAATTGACTATTTCAGGTTGTCAAACTTGAGAAAAAACATCACTAAATGTGCTAATCTGGTTCAAGCGAAGTTCTTATGGGGAATTATATGTCAAAAGTTATATCTTTCAAGGTTATAGTTCTCAACAACAAAATAATGTTGGCTGTGATTTCCAGCTCCGTCTAATCTGGTTTAAAGGTATTTCCGGTACATAAGCTGTTCTGGTTTTCAAATACTTAAACTCACTCTGGTATTTTTTTCAGATGTATCAGATATGTATGGTCTGTATCTATGTCAGATATGTCTGGGCCGGAATTCTCTTAATACGTTACGTCTTGGACGCGCTAAACGAAACGAATGGCAAACACAGTGCTCACCGAGACGCTGACCGCGGCTTTTCGTATTTTTCTAGCCGAACACGTCGCCGTGCGATACGGCTGATTCGAATCCGCTTGGCACATTGTGGTATCGCTGCATTTTGCATTATTCCCAACACATGATTTAAAAATTACACAGGTTAGACACTCAGACGTCCCAAATTCGTCCAAGTTTGTGCATGACGTCAGCTGAAGTCCAAACGAAATAATTTAACACTGGATTGCATAGGGTTATTGTGTCTTTCAGGTGGTTTTTATTTTTTTACGGCTATATATTTAATAAAAATGTATTGTAAAGTATTGTATACTAAAAAGTGATAACTACTTTAATAAAGGTATAAACTTTTTTTACGATTTCGATGTGCTTTATATTATAATAGTATATTATTCAACAAGCACATAATAGCCATTATATGCGAGTAGAATACTGTACTTTGTCTGCGACTATTAGGTATTTATTAACAACTTTTAGTGAGGCAAACCTTGATGGAACATTATTTTTAATATTTAACAAGATAGAATATTAATATTATATAACTACAATTTAACATCAATTATTTATGTTAACAGGTTCGCTGCGGACGTAATATAATAGGGTGTACCCCTGTGCTAATATATTTTTTTTACAAACAGTAAAAAAACTTGATTTTGTGGGTATTTTCGCAGTATAGCCGAAACATCGTCGTCACCTAAAAAACCACAAACACTGTAGGTACTTCAATTTCAAACTTACTACCTGATTCATCCATCTCCTCGGCATCACTGTCCCGTTCATATTCATCCTCTGATGAAAAAAAATCTTTCTCACTCTCTAAATTTACCAGAAATTCTCAAGTTAAGCGGCTGTTAATTTTTTTATCATTTTTTAGGGTTATTTTTCGCCACTTTCGTAGAGAATAACCAGGCTCTCTAGGGACTCCATGTTGCAAATGATCAAGCACGTGTGCGAACAAAAGTGAAATAACAAAACTGAAAACTGTGACCATAACCTACTACCATATGCTAATATAGCAAATACGTGTGGAAAAGGAATCTAAAGCGCGGATCCGCGCCGTTAGCACATAGGAACCACCAACCCTCGACGCGGATCCGCGTCGTCCGCAGTGAACCTGTTAATAGTTAGATTTGAAAAATTGTTAGTTAATTGCAGGAATAAGATTAACGTCAACATTAATATTCTGATTATTTGTTGAAATTTTTGACTGCTGGCATAAGAATTAGAATCATTTACTTGTATGGAGCTTGATATTTACTTCTGGCGGTGAAGGTTTCTAAGCACATTTCATTTTCACTTTCTGAATCCATTATTTTATTACAATCTAGCAAAAATTTTAATAAAATATTCTGAAGTCAAAAGTTTGACATTTCAATTTAAATTATTAATTTGACTTTTAGATGACAGTCGCGGCTTAGTAATAAAATGGATAAAATTTATATCACAATGGAAGGAAGAGCAGTAATAAAAAGTAGTGAATAATGATTATTCATTGATATTAGTGCATAATATTTACCATTTTAAGTTAGAAAATTCTCCAAAAATGGCTTCATTATAAAACAGTCGTGGACAAAAACTATTTAATTGCTAGATGTAAAATCCAGAAAATGCTCTATTATGTTATGGCTAATTTTATCGTTAACTAATTGTCAAATATGTAAAGCGGCAGTTTCACATGGCAATTGAGTGCTGTAACAATTGTAATATTTGGTGGGGGTGACTTCTATTGTGATAGTTTTACTGTTATAACCTAATTCACATAGTGAATTTAATTCCTTGCTTTAAAATGGAGCCGATTAAAAAAGCAGTGTTGAATTTTTCAATTATTTGCTTATTAGACAAAAAAAAAGTTAAAGAAAAAGAAGCTAAACGAAGAAAATATAAGAAGAAAAGTACACTGTTTTTGTAATAAAGGGCATTTCGGAAATCGAAAAAACTTTGAACTGTTTTTAGAGCGAGTATTACTTTTACACTAAACACAGCGCAATATATTATTGATCAGTTTATGGGTTAAATTAAATAAAAATATGTCAAAAAAGACAATAACCTCATATAATGACACATTAAAAATTTTTGATGGGTACCAGGTGACGTCACATATCCTGCGCAATATCTAACCTGATATACTTCAACCATGTTCCCAACATAGTATTTGATTAATTTGACGTTTCTTTTGTTGTCGTTGTCATTTTTATATTGATTTGTTATTTTCAGTGTTTTGTTGTGTTTTTTTTTTCAATTTTGTTGAAAATGGCTAAAAAGCCGATAACACCGGCACAGAAAAAAATCGGCCGCGCGGAGCCCTATTTTCAGCAGCAAATTAAAATTATAAATATTAGACCTAGAGATCCGGGAGCCAAGAGTTTCTTATCGGAAATTTCCTTCTCTTCTTCTCTTTAAGGATCTTATTTGTAATTCCCGATATCTTGTATAGTTTTTGAGTTATCAAAAAACAAAATGTCTTTTCTTTTCGTTTTTTGTTAATAACAATTACAATTTTCATTTGTAGAAAAAAATCGACATGACACTCAAAATTGCAATATGCGTCGAATGAACCATCGCTCTTAGTTTTGGTACTACACCCTTCTATTTTTCGCAGAAAACTCACTTCTTGACTAGAATACAAATGATGTACAAATTTGATATCACTTTCAGTTTTTGTTTTATTTTTATTCAAAACTAAAAATAAATGAAACCTTTACACTTATTAAGCAGTTCAACACAAATCAAGAATAAATTAATCTACCTTGACTCTATTGCTAATGGCATCTAATCTATTTCATATAGGAAGAAAAGGATGTTAACATCTCTTCTAGATTTTCTACATCTTGTTTACGAAGTCTTTAAAGTTTTATAAAATTGTGGTCTGAAAATTCAAAAGGATCGTCCGGCAAAAATCGCTGCCTTTCCGCCTCATCTAAAACAATCCCTCCTATATATAGAAGAGTCATACTCAGAAATAACTTTGTGAAGATATAAATTAAGATATAAAAATCGCAAGTCGAAGGGCAAAACAGCCACCAAATGGTAAGTGTTTTGAAAACGGTCACCGCGTGCTGTTCGTGTTTGAACTACGCCTAGCGTTTAACAAACGTGAATACCATTTTTGCCCATTTGACCATGTGGTATGCGAATTTTACGTCATCACACGGTCAGCGAGCACGAAACGCCGACCGTTTTTAGTTACGAGAATACCGGCCCAGGTCTTCATCTATGTCAGATACGCCTGGTCTTCAGCTCTGTTTGATATACCTGCTTTGGACTTTAGATCTGTAAGATACGTCAGACCTACCGGAGTAGACGAAGCTGAAAACCTGAGCTGAAGTACTTGAAGACTAACCAGACATAACAAATCAGAACCGACGTGATCTTATTGTTCATGGCGAAAGATAGAACTTTTTGCAATTTTACATGAGATCAACATTACAGCACATGAAAGTTTGTGAGGTTAGAAATTATGTAACTTATGATCAGGTCCTAGCTTTAAACGCTTTAAACGAACCCGACGGAGTCCCTCGAACAAGAACCATCCCGCTGCCTTTAAATTTACCGCCATTTTGAAAACTTTGACAGCTTATTTTTGGTTAAGAACATACAAAGCTCTAACTACTATTTTTAATCATCTTTTAATCACTTGCGTTGAGATTAGATCACCGCAACACAGTGCTCAACTTTGTCATAACAGTTTCCAAGAATTTATTATTGTCAAGTCTTTCCATTCTTTTTTCGAGTGCTTGTTGAGAGTCGACGTAATAGAGACAGATCTATCGATTAAAATTAGGTAAGAAATTATGGATATTGGTACTCTTCTTCTGGTAAATCTGTGATCTACGTTTTTATCAATGGATGTAAAAGCAAAAGCTGTTGTAGTTCCCGGAAACCTGATTAATAAAGAGTTTTTCTAATTTCTTTGGCATGTATTTGCAGATCTTCCAATTCGGTATTTCTTTTGCCACAGCACGTGGAAAAATATCCTGTCAGAAACATTTTTGCTAAGTAATCATGAGATTGATCAGACGTTGATTCTACTGGTACTTCTCGGTACACTTTAGGTTATAATTTCTAATATTTTGGTTCCGCTTTCTAATCCGCAGTAGTATTATCTCTAAAAGATTATTTTTTTCTAAATTCTCATTTCATTTGTATATCGAGCCCTTTATTTTTTTACTTTTGTGTTAAACCTGGAACAATCTGTTCTAAAGTTTTATATGACGAAGATGAAGAAAAAGATTGCCACTCAGGTGACGGTGGTACGTGTATTTGTATTATTCACGTTGTTAATTTTGTAGCAGAATATCTGTGTCCAAAACTTGCAAAGCAGAACTTTGTTGTGAAGCATGTGCATCAAAATGCCCTTTTAAAGGACTCGTGTGCAAAATTTCATGATTGCAGACCCACCGGTTAGGCTGTGAATTGTAAAAAATCTCCCACTCAGATATTTTTTCCTCACTTTGAAGCCTTTGTCTCACTCAAACTCACAATTTTCTAGTTTTTCAACAAATTTATTTATTTTTTCGACCGTTACGAATATATTTTTGTAAAAATGTAAAAGTGCATTTTTCTACACTTTAAATTTAGATTTAAAGAAAACTGCATTTTCCTCCTGAAAAAAAAATTTGTTCTCGAGCTTCTTTTGTAATTAAAAAGTCTCCTATTCTCAAGTTTTTTTCTCACTTTCAAGCATTTTTCTCACTCAAACACATAATTTCATAATTTTCTAGTTTTTATCAAATTTATTTGTTTTCCACAATTACTAACAAATATTTGGGTAAAAAGTAAAAGCGTATTTTTTTACACTCGAATTTTAACTGTAGATTTAGATCAAAGTAAAAGTCCATTTTCTGCTGAAAACAAACTTCGCTATCGAGCTGTTTTTGTAATCAAAAAATCTCGCACTCTCCAGTCTTTTTTCTCATTTTCTACCTTGTCCGTCAAATTATATTTACCAATAGTTTTTTTAATTAGACAAACATAGTACACTAATATTGAAGTTTAAATATTTAAAAACAATTATTAACACGAATCATCATAAAAAAATTGACATTTCGAAAACGATCAAATATTTATAGCACAAAACCGCCATAATTGATTACATTTCTTCCTCTTCGTTGTTTGCTTTTAATCTTTCCGAGTCGTTTGAATTTTTCATATTTTCCCAATAAAAATTTTGTCATGAGGATTACTTTATTTACTGTTAGGAAAATATGAGCGGACTTAATTCCTGCAATATTCATTCCGTTACTCTTCGCATTCACAGTGTTTATCCAGAGAGATCGTTAAAGTGAATTATTTAATGCATTTCCGACGTGCCATTGCGAAAACGGAGCTTCAAGCTTCGCCCGCCCACCGGTGCCGACAGTTAACTTTATTTGAGAAGAAGAACGAGACTTCTCAAGCTACTACTACTCTTAGTCGACCAAACATTGTAGTTTACGTAACTAGCGCATAAATTTTTAATTGGGAAAATTTGTTTTTATATTGGGAAAAAGTTGTTAAAAAAAATATAGTTTTTGAATAAAATATTTAATAAAAAACAATTTAGTAATTTAAGACTACCGTTATTTTTTGCGTTACTTTTACTTAATATTTGATAATTAATAGTATATCATACATCAAATACAATTTTTCTCAGCCGAGCATTATTATTATCCATAGATGCGAAGGAGAGAAATTTAACTTCTTAGCATAAATAATAGCCTTGGTCCCGGGTGCAATTCTGAACCAGTCCAGGGACTATTCGCATACGCAGTCTAACAAGCAGAGTTCACGGATAAAAAATTCTGAATTTTTAATAACAGTTCCCCGTTCGCAGATCACATCGAACTGATTCATTATTGATTCAGAATCGGTTCTAGCGGTCCTTGAATTTTTGTTAGTACTGAATGTTCGGTTCAACTGCTCATGCGTAATATCGATCCTAAATCTTAATCATAGTTTTCAGCTGTTTTTGTTTATTAGTTTTTGTGCATAGAGATATGTTTATGTTGTGTTGTGTAGTATAGGGCAGTGCAGGGTGTAGAGTGTAGCAAACACCAACTCTGTTTGAATAATCTAATAAATTATATCAAGTTATACATATCTAAGTTATAAAAAAATTAAAAATAAAAATAAGAACAGACAAAAACGACTGTCGTTTGATATTCGACAATTCAAAGTTTTCATTGGTTCCGAAATCATTCGCTGTAAAATAAAATCCAGAATCTGTTCATAACTACGTCAATTATGAATTAGTTCGGCATCGGTTCAGAATCTAACCCGCTAACAAAGCTAATGACATCTCCTAATACTAGTAGCATAAAAAATATATTAATTAAATAACGCATGGCACTGGATACTATTAAGTAAAATATAAGGTCAAATTCGATCAGTGGTATTATACGCACCAACTAGGAAGAGATAGAACTGCTCATTATTAGGCGGAGTACGACGAGTTCCAAAACCTGCGCAACCTCATCGTATATCATAAGGTAACATCGAGCAGTATGGGCGGAGTACCACAAATTTGAAGATATGACCAATCTCTTCATAGTTGCCGCTTGTTATATAAGTTTAGCTCTGTCCGAAAGATGAAGACAGTCTTATACTGTATCTTCATAGGCAATATACATTGCCTTATACACCGGCCTGATAGACTTTCGCCAATTCGAGTTGGAGCTCGAGCCGAGTACTGAGTACCGGTTAGTTCGAGTAGACAGTTCAATACTGAGTAGTAATTCAGGGACTTTTAGAGATAGGTCGAGTTAAAGGAAAAGCGAAACTCAGTCGACCGCAAGGTGCTTGAACGGAGGGACCGAAAGCTAGGATCCGTCAATCCGATCGCCACACCAGCCTGGAAGTCATGCCTTTTTACCGTCCAATACGTCACCGAATAAAGCTTGTTACACATACCTTTTTCCTTTCACGCCGGATTTGGTAGTACTTGGTATAAAAGCAATTACTTTTATATAATGAATTTTACTTTTTTTTACATCCCAGCAGTGAACATCCAGGTACTTAACCCAGTAAGACAAGTAAAGCCCACCATTAATTTTATCGATGCCATAACGAGCCCTGGAGTATTTTTTCTCTTCTGATGTAGCCCGGAGCAAGTGAACTTTATACTATAAACAGAAGGTGGTGCATGAGGTAACCTGAAACCTGGACCAAGCAACAGACCGCTTAATGACGTAAAGAGCGTTACAAGACCAACTAGGATGGATAAAGAAATACGTTTCAAATGATATATGACAGTAGTAGAATCCAAATATGTAGAAATATTTTTTTTTTTAATTTTCAGCTAAGAAGTAATGGAAGTAAGTGTTGCATTTTTTGGTACTTTAAAGTTTAAAAGATATTTTTTTTGTTTCCTTTCACCTCTTTTTTCCCATTCCAAAACTTTGATAACTGAGGTACCTGTAAAGTAAGTACTGGGACTGAATTCCATTCCTTGTCCTAAAATTTTGTTTACATGGTAAAAATACTTGTTGTTTAGTATCGTTTCGTCTTTATGGTTTGGAAATTAAGTATCTGCGAGCTAGGTATCTAGATGTATATAGCTAAGTGGATAACTAAACCAAATTTTGGACCAATTTTACATCGTTTCCAAATGCCATAATTTAAACAACTTCGTAGCAGTTTGTGAATAATTAATTCTGTCTACAGCTGTCCAAGGGCCTGGAAGGCTACTTGGAACGTCAGGAAATTGGAGAAGGTCACGAGTACCAAGGAGAAGTCTAAGCAGACTCCTCTAGATCAGCTGCCAAAGCTTGGTGCCAGAAATGAGTCCAAACGTAATCGTTCAGACTAGCCAAAAGGCAAATCAATATTCCAGCTAAAACTGGGAAGACAGGTACCTACAGCGACGCCGCAACAGGAATCAGAACAGTGGTTATAGATAAGCGCCATTCTGAGATAACCATGAACCAGGAACAAGCTAATCTGATTCAGAACAAGGTGGTAGACGCAAACCATTGCAGTTCATGAAAACTACGTTTAGCAGAGGTATCCTATAGATAATCTGTCTATAATAGCAGTGGAAGTCAAGGAGCTCCCAAAGAGACCCAGGGTCCGAGTCTTTATTCCTGGACCCGTGGAACGGCCGAAACTAGTCTGGGTGGACTTAGGAAGGCAAAATGTGGACGGCTGGCTATTTCTGAGTCAGAAAACCGAGAAGGAGGGCCAACTACTTGCTTACTTCATTGATAAGGTGTCTTTCAGAATCTTGGAAGCGAAAACTTATGAAAGCTTTTTAGGAGCTTGAAAGAGTAACTTTCAGGGTACTAGGAGGAGGACTGGTTGATGGTGGTGATGTTAATCCGGGGTCCTTCAAGCGAACCTTCAACACAGTAAGCTGGCCTCGGCCCTGGGTCAACAGAACTGGTAAGATACTGCAGGGAGAAGGATGCACAATGTGTCATCGGGTGTGATGCCAACGCACACAATATAACCTAAGATAGCAGTGAGGCCAATAAAGGAGGTAAGTCTTTACTAGAATTTATTGTGGTAAATAATCTGAAAGTTTTAAAAGTAGGCAATAAACCTAATTTTGCCAATTCGTAAAGGAAGGAGGTTATAGACATTACAATAGGTACTACTTTTATCAGTAATTTTGTAAGAAACTGGTTATGTGTCTGAGGACCACAGACACATTTACTTTAATAGGATGGATACAGAAAGGCTCTAACTGAATACAATAAGACACTGAGGAAATATATGAGGAACTCCTGGAGAAAGCCCTGTGAGAACATAAATGGAGCTCACGAATGTGCCAGGCTCCAAATAACTATATTAAAAGATCCATAGGGGTTAATAAACTCTCTCAGAAAAGGGACCAGAGAATGCACGAAAACTGGCGAGGAAACAATGAAAGAAATCTTAAGGGGTCAGTTCCCACAATCAAGATCAATAGATTTGTCATAGAAGAACTGGCAGGATTCAGAGCTGCAACCATATATGTGGGCCTCTAGAGAGAATTAGCAGGTAACAAAAAAAGGCAATCGACGTGGACAAAATGAAATCGACAATAAGCTCATTCGAACCATATAAGTTGCTAGGACCAGATGGCATTTATCCCATACTCCTACTTCACCAAAATGCCTCCGAACACAGGCTGTGCGGTATACTAAGAGCAAGTTTGACTTTATGGTATATACCTAATAGCTGGCGACTTAGAGTCACATTTATACCCAAGTCTGGAAAAATTGGACAGGATATGGCACAAGATCTATTAGGGACGGCGTACTGACTGAAAGTCCTCTACACCGAGACCAATATGCTAATAGAGCAGGCGTGTCTACAGAAACTGCATTATATCAGCTTGTGAAAATAGCTGAAAATGCCATTAAAACGAGAAAGGCTAATATGTACATCTTTGATGGCGGAGAAAAAGGCAGCTCATGCAAATCTACCCTGCTATGGAATCTGGTAATGGATGGGCTGCTGAGAATCCTTCAAGAAAAGGAACACAAAACTGGGGGAGATGCAGATTACATCGTCATATTTTCCCAATAAAAATTCAATACTACGGTTAGGGAATGACTGCAGATGGCCTTAATCTTGAAATACCCTTAGAATATTAGATTATCCTTGAAATATCCTTTAAATATCCCTAAATTATTCTTAAAGTATCCTTAATATAGCCCTAAAATATCCTTGAAATATCCTTAAAAAATCCTTAAAATCTCCTTAAATTATTTTTGAAATAGCTTTGAAGTATCTTTGAAATATCCTTGACATAGTTTTTAACTATCCTTGATATATTTTTAAAACATATTTGAACTATCTTTGAAATATCATTGAAATATTATTAAAATTAAAATACCTTTGAAATATTATTAAAATACCCTTGAAAAATCTTAAAATACCATTGAAATATCTTTGAAGTATTCTTAAAATATCATTAAAATATCGTTGAAATATCCTTGAAATATCCTTGAAATATTTTTAAAATATCCTTAGAATATCCGTAGAATATCCTTAAAATATCCTTGAAACATCCTTAAAATATCCTTAAAATATCTTTGAAATATTCTTGGAATATAATTGGAATATCATTAAAATGTTCTTGAGACTTAATCCATCAATTTTTTTATGATAATTTTTTAAAGTGGTCGGAAAATTTAAAGATAAGTAATTTATAATAAAGAATGGATATTTTAATAATCACGTATTAAAAGTCGTTTTTTTTTTGTTTTTTAATTCGTTTCGGGTATTTTTAATTTATGTATTTGTAAAGAATTCTCGAATGAAATGAAATTCCGTAATCATTAAATACTTTTTTTCAGGTCCACAAATAACAAAATTTAATGAACTTTTCAATTTAAATCAACGAAAGTCTAACTCAGTTTTAAATATTATTACGAGAGAAAAAGCAAGTCTGATTAAATCTGTTATTCAAATAAGTATTCAACGATTCATTTCAGATTCCAGGTTTATGGATTTTAATCTAATATTCACCTCAAATCAAATTTTTCCCTAACTAACAATTCTATTGCCGACATTGGGTTGTCTCCATGTCTCCAGACGTTCCAGTCTAATCGCATCATTTCATCGCGGAAACGCGACACAAAATCGTAACATGAAATTTCCGGTTCAGTGGTGTTCGTCCAATAATTTAAAGGATTTTGAGAAAATTTACAGGATTAGTTGCCAACTTGCAAACATTTATTGACGGGTTTGCTTTTAGAGTTGTGGTAGATATAAAAATAAAAACACGCTTTTTCCATTAGGATTAAGAAAATTCTTTTATCATAGTTTTCCTTTGTGAGTCGCAATTTTTGTATCGATTTATATAAAAGAACTTTTTTATAATTAAAATCATTATTTTGACAACCGTTAAATCTAAATCTCATTAAAACGTTGTAAGTTCTTTTCATTGTAATTTTTAACACATTTCTTCTCCGGATTGCGCTATCTTAACATTTTGAAATATTAACTGCCGGTCATATTTCATCCGATGCCAGTGGGAAATAAAGTGAATAATAATTCCGATTGTCGACATTCCATTCCCGATTCGAGAATTCAAACAAGATAGGCTGCTATTTTGCGCTCTATTATTCAAAGAATGCCCCCAGAAATTCGCCGTTTTCCCCGGAGTTTACCAGCCAGCAACCTCGACCTTGGGGAGGGATTTTAGCCATAAAAATAAATAATATTATCCCTGCGTGTTGACGTTTGTACCTTTATAGTTATTTTCATTGTCTCTATTTGAATTATTATTTTCTTCATTTATAAAACGACACACATTAAAACAGAAATTACTTAAAGCGACGAAGGATATTTTAAGGAGATTTAACGTTGTTTTAACGATATTTTAAAGATGTTTTAAGGATATTTTAAGTATATTTTAAGGATATTTTAATTATATTTTAAGGATATTTTAAGGATATTTTAAGTATATTTTAAGTATATTTTAAGGATATTTTAAGGATATTTTAAGGATATTTTAAGTATATTTTAAGTATATTTTAAGTATATTTTAAGGATATTTTAAGGATATTTTAAGGATATTTTAAGGATATTTTAAGGATATTTTAAGGATATTTTAAGTACATTTTAATGATATTTTAATGATACTATTTTAATGATATTGTAAGGATATTTTAAGAGTATTGTAAAGATATTGTAAGGATATTGTCACCTCCTAACAATATTTTGAGAATATTCTTAAGATATTTTAATGATTTTTAAAGATTTTTATGAATATTTTAAGAAAATTTTAAGGATATGTTAAACAAATATAAAAGGTATTTTAAAAGAATTTTAAGAATATTTTAAACAGATTTCATTAATCATTTCAAGGATATTTTAAGGATTTTTTAACGTTATTTAAAAGATATATTCAGAATAAGGATATTTCTAGAGTATTTCGAGGTCGAGCACATTTCTATAATATTTAGGGGTATTTTAAGGTTATGATAAGTATTTTTTACGAATAATAAAGTATATATAAGGGATATTACAATTATATTTTGTTAATATTTTATGCATATTTGAACGATATATTAAGAATTTTTCATGGATATTTCAAGGATATTTCAATAATATTTCAAGGATATTTTAAGGATTTTTAAAACTTCTTTTAGGATATGTTGGGAATGTTTCAGAAACATTTTATTTTTATTTTAAAAATACATTCAAAGATATATTGATCATTTTCAAGGATATTTCGATTATTTTCGAACTTTGGTTAAATTTGAGACCAAAATTTAAGTTTTAAAGACAACGTCAAAATTGAGAAAAATTTATTATTCACTCTCTAAATTTATTAACATTTTAACTAAATTTACAGATTAAATTTATTCTGTATTTAAATTTCAAAGACAAAGTATGAAACTGATTAAATTTAATTAAATTTATTCAATTCATAATTAAATTTTTAGTTTAATATTAAATTTCAGTTCAAAATAATTATTAATTTGAATTTTTAGTTATAGATTAAAATTTTTATTTAAAACTTACTACGTGCTTAATTTTTGGGATATTTTAATTATATTTTAATAATATGTCATGATTCATTAAGAATATTTCGAGGATATTTTAAGGATACTTTTACAATATTTGGAATACCATATTTTCTAGAGTATTTCAAGGATATTTCGAGCATATTTCTAGAATATTTTTGGGATTTTTTAAGGATGTAGCAAATAAGTATGTCATAAGAAGTTTTTAAGGATATCTTAAGGATATTTTAATTACATTTTGAGAATATGTTAAGAATATTTGGCAGTTTTCGTAATTATGGAAATTTTAAGAATATTTTAAAGCTTCTAGGACATTTTAAGAATATTTCAGAAAATTTTAATTTTATTTTGAAAATATATCAATAATAATTCAAGGATATATTAAGGATTTTCATATAAGGGTATTTTGGGGATATTTTGAGAATATTTTAAAAAATATTTAAAGAATGTTTATGTTTCTAGAATGTTTCAAACATGGTTCAAGGATGTTTCAAGGAAGTTTCAAGGATCGTTCAAGGATGTTTCGATGATGTATCAAGGATGTTTCAAGAATATTTTAACATTATTATAACGTAAAAAAGTGAAAAATACTTTTTCTTTATGACCCCGTCATTATATTATTTATTATTAACCATTTTAAATTGTAATTTGACTTAATGATATTTTTAATATTATTAATTATACGTGTTCATTAAAATCTAAGTTTTAGTTTAATAATAATTAAAGCATATGTTATAGAAATTTAATGGACATTTTAAAATTTAAAAACGTTTAAAGAGGGTTTTAGGAAAATTTTAAGAAACAAATTTAAATATTGGAAATTTTTGATGGAACTTCCAAGATATTTAATGGATATTTGAAAGGAAATTTTCAGTAAATTTTCAACATATTTCAATATTTTTTTCCCGATTTTTAAAAATTTCAAATTTCAAGGATATTTGATGGATATTTCACGGATAATTTATGAATATTTCAGAAATGTATTAATGATATTTAAAACTTTTTTAATGATCATTTAAATAATATTTTCATATTGTTTTAAGGATATTTAAAGGATTTGTTAGTAAAGTTTGAGAATGTTTTCAGAATATTTCATGGATATTTTAAGGATATTTTAAGGATGTTTTACGGATATTTTAAGGATATTTTACGAATTTTTTAGGGATATTTCAAGGATATTTTGAGTATATTTCATTGATATTTTAAGAATATTTCAAGTATATTTCAGGGATATTTTAAGAATATTTGAAGTATATTTGAAGGATAGTTCGTGGACACTTTAAAGATATTTATAGGATATTTCAAAGATATTTCTTGAATATTTTAAGAATTATTTAAAGACTTTTTAGAGATATTTCAGAGATATTTTAAAGATATTTAAATAATATTTTAGATATATTTCAAGGATATATCAAGGATATTTCAAGGATATTTCGAGTATAATTCAAAAATATTTTAAGGATATGTCAAGAATATTTTGCGGATATTTCAAAGATATTTGAAGGATATTTCAAGGATATTTCAACGAAATTTCAAGGATATTTCGAGGCATATTTCATTGATATTTTAAGAATATGTCCAGTATATTTCAGGGATATTTTAAGGATTGAAGGATATTTGAAGGATAGTTCGTGGACACTTTAAAGATATTTATAGGATATTTTAAAGATATTTCTAGGATATTTTAAGAATTATTTAAAGACTTTTTAGAGATATTTCAGAGATATTTTAAAGATATTTAAATAATATTTTAGATATATTTCAAGGATATATTAAGGATATTTCAAGGATATTTTAAGGATATTTCAAGGACACTTCAAAGATATTTCAAGGATATTTTAAGGAATTTTAAGAGAAATTTCAAGGATATTTTAAAAATATTTCAAGAATTTTTTAGTGATATTTCAAGGATAATTCCAAGAAATTTGAAGAATTTGTCCAGGATATTTTAAGCCAATTTCACTTTTATTCTAAAAATATTTAATTATATTTCAACAACGTATTAAGATTTATTAAAGGAAAATTTAGGGATATTTCAAATATATTAAAAATATTTTTGAAATATTTCTGGTATAATCCAGTATTATTTAAAGACTATATCAATATTATTCCATAAAATTAGTTAAAGTACTATAATTCTCTATGGGATTGAAAATCATTTACCAATAACTGCATTAAACTAATAGTTTAATTTAAATTAATAAATTAATCATTATATTAAATGGGTTTATTCAAATTGTGTATGTTGGGAGTTTAATATAAAACTAGAAAATTGGAATTGGTCTATTAATTTAGTAATATATTAATTATTTGTTATACAAATTATACTATGTTTGATGTAATACTAATTAAACAATAATAGGTATTAAATAAATTACATTTAATTTAAAATTAACAGGTGAATGACCACTTTTAGAAATTAGGTGTTATATCTGTTTATATTTGTTCTTGATATTTGAACAACCAATTTGAAATTTCTAAAGTTAATTGGTATTACTAAAATTAAAATAATAGTAATAATATTTATTCCAATATAATTAAAAAAATAAGGACATTTAAACGGTATTTCAAGGATATTTCGGGTATTTCAAGGATATTTATGGATTATTTCATGGATATTTCAAGCATATTATTTTAACGATATTTTCAGGCTATGATAAATATATTTTAATGATTTTCATGCATATATTTTAAGGACATTTTTAGGATTTTCCAAGGACATTTCTAAAGATATTTTAAAAAGGAAATTTGAAAGAAATGTACAGGATATTTCAAAGGTATGTCAATGATATTTATGAAATGTATATTTCAAGAACATTTTATGCAAATTTCGAGAATATTTCAAGGACATTTTAAGAACATTTCAAATGTATTTGAAATAATTTATTTAAACGAATTTCAATAATATTTGAAGGGTAATTAGGAAAATATTAAGAATGTTTTAAGGATATTTCAAGTATTATTCAAAGGTATTTTAATGACATTTAAAGACTGTATTTCAAGGATACTTTAAGGATATTTCAAAGATATTTCAAGGATATTTCTAATATAATATTTTAAGGATATTTTAGGGATATGTATTCACTTACATTTTAAGAAAATTTAAAGGAGAATTTCAAATCTAGGGATCTAAATAAAATAAAATTTATTTATATTTTAAGAACATTTTAATGATATATTGAAACTTAAAAATATGGCCTGTGACCCAATATATTTTCAATAGTTGCATAATAAACATATTTGCATTTATATTAGATTAAATTAAAGTTCTCGGCCTAAATTCGTTCCCATGGCTCAACTTCTCCCTTGTCTAATATTAATCATCGGAAAAATATCTTATCGTGATATGATGCAGCCTAATCTTGTTGCGATTTAGCATTTATTTAACTACTTGTATCTCATGAACAAGAAAACTATTTGATTAAAATTATGTATATAGATTTTTTGTCGTTTTCCTATTTTGAAATTCATAAATCTGAGCTTTAAAATTATCGCAATTAAACTTTGCTTTAAATTATAAGTTTTGACCCAAATGCATTTTCTCGTTAAACCACTTCAGTTACATACACACGTCGCCACCGCCATCGTAGTCGCCCTATATTTTACGGGCAAATGCAAAGTACTTGAACCCGTTTGTATTTAACCCCGGAGAATTAACGATGTTTAATCTTTCAACCGACACGCGGATGAACTATTTCACTCCCCATATTTTACATCCGCCTAGAGAAGCAACTTCCAAACTATTTCCATTCGTTGAAACCAACTTCACATTCATACGGACGTCATTATCCATCAGGATCGGTCGCGTTTTAACGCCCATTAACCGCCGAGCAGCGGTAATTTACTTTCGTGTAACCATTTGTTCGAACACTTACAATAACGCTAAGGAGAATGCTATACTTAAAATCGCGCTGGAACGGTGGTGTCGCTATGTAACGTTTAACGTATCTGCTGCGGAGGATTTGCGCTTTAGAATTGGAGGTGAGGATAAATCAGATTCCCGCAGGATGCATTTAGTAATCCTTTAGTTTGCACGTGAGGAAGTAAAATCAGTGAAGATAAGTTTAGTTATGTTTGGTAACGGCCTGACTAATTTAAAACTTAGAATTAGTTCAGTGATAAATATGAGTACAAAAGGTTATTTCAAGGACTGGTGTAAGAACCGTTGGATTTTTTAGCTTTTTTAAACACGATTCATCCTCCAATAAAATTTACCATTAAACTAGAATCTGATTATAAATTACCCTTTTTAGACTTACTTATCATTAGGAACTCGCTTACTTCGTCACTTGCCTTTGAAATCTATAGGAAACCTTCCACAACAAATACTTCAATCAATTTTCATTCTTACACCCCCTTTCACGTAAACTAGCCTCCGTTATATTAGAACTCAATATTGTCCAACAACTAGCTGTTAATAATAATTTTCCCCTATACATTATCAATAAATCATACACTAGATTTTTTACGGAATTCAAATTAACCTCTCACAAGAGGAAAAAACATTTTATTGGCAATATCTCTTATAAATTATTAAACATTTTCTCAAATACAATATCAGAGTTGCCTTTAAGACAAATCACAATCTTCACTCCTTATTGACTAAAGATACAATTTCTCATTTTCATAAAATTGGTGTTTATAAATTATGCAGTTCAGATTGTAATGTAGTTTATATCTGTCAGTCAGGTAGGAGACTTGAAACTAGAATCAAAGAACTCATTAGATATATTGATGAATTTAAAAATACATACGTTACTAATACGCCGTCCTCCTTCGCTAACCATATCATTACACACAACCACTCCCTTTCTATGTCAGATGTTGCTCTCTTAAATAACTGCGACAAATGTTGGAGATACATCCTTGTTTTAAGAATGTATGTTCTACTTGTGTTAACGAATAAGACCGAAAGAGAACCACATCTTTATATATGATCAGTTTAACCAATTCCTCTGATAACTTGTACTGCTATTTGATCCTCTCATATATCTACTCCCTCTATGATCCTTTTTCTTCCTTTGTGATGATCCCTTGTCTACAATCTCTCCTTTTTTTATCTTAAGACTTCCTTGTTATTGTTCTTTAAGTTCGACTTAACCTCAAATTATATTCTTCTTTTTATCTTCTTTTATTATTTGGTCACTGTTAATTTCTCTTCTTTCTCTATAACGACCTATGGCCTGCACCCATCTACCATGTGTTAAATTCAATTTTGTTAACTAAATACTATTTGTAATCAACTTCTCTACGTACATAATTTTATATAATTAGTTCACATTTCGGGTCAGAAATAACAGGTTATATTGGAAAATATGTTTTACGATATTATTAACTTTCCCATTCCTCCATACCCACTTCCTTCTTCCTGTCAATTGTCTTGTCATTTATAACATGTCACTACCATCTTGACGACTGTCAGCCAGTTTAAGTCGCCATGTGCGTTGCACAGTTAATTTTTTGGTTATTTTCAATTATTTAGCAGGTCTTTATAACCAATATTTTTGGCGTTGTCCGATATCGGCCACTTTTCGTTGTTATTTTTCGAAGTTACCTTCGCAGTATTCTGCAGTTTTTTCTCCTCTACGAAGTGGTGTCAATACTTCTGACCATCATCGGTCTCTCATCAGACTCCAAATTTCTCCTTTTCCGTCTGGATCTACCGCCCAATGGTTGTATATTTTCTTTTTATAACTTTAACGCGGTTAAAACGTGCATCATAATTAAGTTCATATACCCATATTCTCCTTTCCCCCTTCCCCTATAGTTTTCTATTACCCACTAGTAATTTTCTAACAGCGGTATGCTCCCACCCTATTAATATATTTAATATTGTAAACCTATTTTTATATGGTAAGGCAGTTTGTTTTTGTATTTAATTTAGGAATTTTCGAACATTGTTAAAACTTTTAAGCCTGAAGATGGTTAAGTAGCTGAAACTAGTTGCCGTTCATTATAACTTTATTAAGGTCTCTGCGGTATATGATTTTGAGTTTCATTTCATTCAGAAATATGAATGTTAGTATGATAATTATAGTTAACCAGGAAGACCAATATTATGTTGTAACCCTCTTTGCGTCATCAAGCAGTCTTTTGGCGCCTTAGTCCAGGTTTTGAATTGCCTTAGGCGCCACCTTCCATTTATAGCGTGAAGGCCACATGGTATCGATAAGAGCCTTAGCTGCCAGTAGGGCGATCTTTACTTGTCTTACTGGGTTAGTTACCTGGGTATTTACTGCTGGTATGATAATAAATAAAAAATTAATATGTACAAAATAAATTCATATTAAATTCAAATCCGGCGAAGAAAGAAAAGGTATGTAAAACTCTTTATCGGTGATGTCGGACGGTGCTATTTCTAAAGGGACTCGAGCGATTGCCACTGCTACTCCAATTGGAACTGCCGTAGCAACTCGGACTTTGGGCTGCCACGGCAACAACTGATTGAACCGTCCTACTCGATAAGAACTTCGGCGTCTAAGAAGCACGGACGCGAGTGTCTTCATCTGTCAGGCGGAGGTTCAACTGGTATGGCTGGCCTCTTCCATAATATTAAGTTAGCTCTTAATCCAGTGCTTTGCGCGATTTAATTTAAATATTTTATGTATTACGGAATTTAAAAGTAACTTCGTTACAATGTTACGCCCCTGTTCGTACTTCTACTCAAAGGCCTTACATATTTGTCAGGATCAGGAGAAAAAAGATGTGATGAATAGACCAAAATCGGGCATTTAAGTAGTAGTTAATGCTAGTGATAATGTCGAACAATAATACAGAACCTCATAAGAGCACGTCAGTAAAATGCAGTGGTGTAGTGAAATGAATTTATTAAAACCGTTTGATCTGTTTTATTCTTAAAATGTTTTTAAAATCATATCATATACTTTTATTAATGTAAAAGTTCATTTTTCTGGAAAAATGTTTAATTACACTCGAGTTATTTTTAGCTTAATACGTAGAAATGCATTTTTGGGATAAAATGCCGAATTGCATTCGAGCATTCTTGATTTGATAGGTAAAAGGGAATTTTTCTGATAAATTATCAAAATTCAATCGAGCATTTATTTGGCTCAAAAAGTAAAAATGTATTTTATTGACAAAATCTTGAATTATATTCGAGTTTCTAATAGCTCGATAGGGTAAAAAGCATTTTTAGGATAAAACGTCGAATTACATTCGGGCTTTTTGGGCTTAAAGAGTCAAAATGCATTCGAGAACTGTTGACTTAATAGGTTAAAGTTCACTTTTCCAATAAAATATCAAAGTACACTCGATTTTTTTGTGACTCGATAATAAAAATACATTTAGAAGACAAAGTCTCGATTTGCACTTGAGCTTATTTTTTGGTAAAAGTGCATTTTAATAATAAAATGTCGAAGTACATTCGAATTTTTTTGGTTCGAAGGGTAAAAATTGGAGTTTTTCATTAAAATATCGAAATATACTCGAGTTTCTCTTAGCTTGAAGGATATAAATGTATTTTTTTGAATAAGTGTCGAATTGCACTTGAGTTTTTGGTTTGAATGGTAAAAATGGGAGTTTCCGATAGAATCTCGGATTATACTTATGTTGAGCTTTTTGTTGCTTAAAGGGTAAAAATCCAATTTTCTTTTAAGCTCCAAAGGTAAAAATGCATTTTTAGGATGAAATGTCGAACTGCATTCGAAAACCGTTGGCTTAATAGGATAAAATGCATTTTTTCGATACGATGTCGAAATACACTCTAGTTTATTTGGCTTAATGGATAAAAGTTCATTTTTCTGATAAAATTTTGAGTTTCTTTTGGGTGACAGATGAAACTGCATTTTTAGAATAAAACGCTGAATTGGACTGGAGAGCTTTTGCCTTGATATCTAAAAGTGCATCTTTCAGATAAAACGTCAAAATATACAAAAACTTTTTTGGTTCGAATGGTAAAAATTCATTTTTCCGTTAATATGTTGAAATATACTATTCTTGTATCTTGTGAGGTAAAATGGCGGACATGACGTATTGAAAAAGTGAGGGCAATAACGGATCCAAAGCAATAGTACCTTTGTTTTCAGAAATACTAACGATCAGCGCCAAAGCAAAATTCAACAGGGTGGACTTCACCACCAATTTCGAATTTTTCCAACAAATTTGGATTGTTCACTTCTACAGTTTACATTATATTATACAATCCCAATTTTTCTTATTATTTTGACAATTTTTGTTTAATTTCGATTTTTTATCACAATTTCGTTTCCTCTCATAATTTCAAAGTTACCATAAGTTTATTGTAATGCTTTTAATTTCCTCTCACAGTTCCTCTTTTTTCCACATAATTTATGTACCTACGTCCCCATAATTTCGATTTTTCCTAAAAACTTTAATTACTTCTCATAAATTTAATTTTTCTCAAAATTTCGATATTTTCCGTGATTTCAATGTGCCCCAATAATTTGTACTTTTCCTCATACTTTTAATTTATTCTCTATATTTCTGATTATTCTCATATTTTCGTTTTTTCGTAAATGTTGATTTTTTCCTACAGTTCCTATTTTGTCCAGATTTTTCTCCAAAATCCCCGTTATTTTGATTTCTCCCCATAAATTTCACTATGTTTTTGATTCTTGCCAAATTTTCCATATTTTCCTTTTAATTGCGAATATTTCATCTAATTTCAATTTTTTGCTACAATCATCAATTTTCCACTTAATTTCGATTTTCTACTATAATATCGATGTTTGGCCATACTTTTTAGGTTTCCCCGTAATTTTAATTTTCACTATATTATTGATTCTCCTATATTTTCTATATTTTCCTTTTAATTTTGATTTTTTTACCTAATTCCAAGTTTCTACTATAATTTCGATTCTTTTCCTTACAGTTATTTTTTTTTCATTATTTCGATTTTTCCCTAAAATTACCCTAAAAGAATTTTTTCACTTAATTTCAATTTTCTATTTTAATTTCGATGTTGCACATAATATTTAGTTTTTCTCATAAGTTGAGTTTTATTATTAACTATCCCCATACCTTCCATTCGTTCCAAAAAATTCGTTTTTACTCATTGTTTCCAATTCTCACTAAAATTTCAATTTCCCCCATAATTTCGAAGTTGTCCTATAATTTTAGACTTTCTGATATTATCAATTATTTCGATTTTATCTATAATTTCAATCATCCCATAATTTCAGTTCTTAGTCGGACGTTAGACTGATCGCTACGTTCGCAGATGTTTTAAATTTTCAGGGATATCAACACATACGCACAGGAAACACTACGGACAAAATGGACAGTTGACAGGAACAGAAGAGCACTACCGAGAAGACCACTAAAGGGATTCACCTACATGAAGCAGAAGATCTTTCGGACGAGCTCCTAGATCTCATGGAGGATGCACCCTTATGCATCAGATGAACTTCTACCGTACCGACGCCCATGGACTCCACTCTCTTAGAGTAAGTTTTTCTAATAATTTTCCTTTACAGGCCAACATCCACCCACTGTATCCCTGAAAAGGGTATTCTACTCCTATACAGCAGGGTACAAGGAACAAATAAAATACCAGGGCAAATTACTGAGGAGGGTTTAATAGGTATACCCCTGACTCTGCAGAGTGATCAGGGACGAGTCCGGCACTACCTCACGCATATAACCTAGCGTTAGGTGTGTATAAAAGATTCCCGCCTCCACAAAGGACAATAGTTGTAATACAAAAAAGCTAAATAAAACCGAAACAAAACAAAATATTTAAATTCGAATAACAATATTAATACCATGGAAGTAAGAACTCGTTTCCGTTACCCCAAAAACTTAATTCAATATTACCCAGGTTGGAAAAATAATGAAGACATGAACATGAATAAATATTACAATTAATATTTATTGTCTGAAAAAAAAAATCTAAAATAATTTATTCCGCCATATCTTAACAAATATTTTTGTAAAAACGAATTCGTTTTATTTATACAAACTTTCACCGTGTTCCAATTAAATTAATATATAAGAATTCTTAGCACGTAAGTCAAGCGAACCAAAGAGGGTGTTGAAGTTGAAGATTTCAATCAAGATATTACTCGAGAAGTTTCCACACAACTTTACATTGAAATTAAACTCGTGTGTATACCGCATTGATGGCGAAGTATTCTCAACAACTTTCTCGCTTTGCTTTTATACCGGGAGCCTTTACCCAAATTGAATTTTAATTATTATTATTATTATGGAGGGTGAAAAATAACCAATTTTTTTCTCATCCACCATATGTAAATTAATTTAAAATATACTACCAGAAACTAAAAATACGATAAATAAAAGTGTATAAATTAAATTAATGTTAAATTTTTTAATGGCAATTTTGTACGTGGCGCCGTTATAAATATTAAATTAATTGTTCATACCCATATTCGGCATAAGTCATCAATTAAATAAATTACACTGATATTAATTATGAAAATGATTTAAGATGATACTGATATTTAATACAACCAACTAAAATATTATTATTATTTTATTCAAAGGTGAAAATTCCATCTAAACCTCCGGAATACTCCGGTAACTTGGAAAACTTACTTTCTCTCCCCCAGTAACCAATTATTTGGGCGAAGTGGCTTAAACGCGACCCTCCAAATATGTGACACGTCGAACGGTTAGCGAGAAATTTAATTTATAACTCGCACGCCCACACCCTTTTCCCAAGTTTCTGGAAAATGGATTGTTCGCGTTATGTATCGATTATAAAGGCGCGTGGTTAATGGATAAAGGTATTATGAAGATGTGTCTTTAATAAAGTCTCGTCTCTGCGTAATTGGGTCAAAATTCGACGATAGAAGGGTGAGTAATACGTGATTTATTTGGATAGGTTAGTGTTATATAGATGCTTACGAATCGATACTGCTCATATTTTATATTTTTTACATTACGAGAGGTTATTGATAGCGAAAAAGTAAAAAATTATATGTATGTATTATAAAATATTCTTAGTGGTTAACGTTTTCTTACCATCTTAAAGGTTCAAATTATGGTCCTTGATTTCAAAAACCTACTATGTTTGTATTTAACGATTCAACAGTTATATGTGTTATATTTATCTTTTATACACTGAAATAAGAAAAATAAAGAGAAAGTAGTATCAAAATAATAGATAGTCACGCCATCTATCGTATTGGTTGATGGGTACCAACCGGGCAGTGCGTTTAGCAGAATACAATTCTTTAAACGCGTCTCCAAATACAATTTGGATTGCCGTCAGATGGAGTAACCCATCAACCATCATAATGCCTAGGGGGGAGCGGGCACCTCGCAATAAAATCAAAAACAAATAGAATAAGTTTTCGAAACTATACATTCCGACCATTACCATACATGTTTCATCCTTATAGGAATCTTCAGTGGCACTTTGTCGGAATGCATACAAAGACTATAGACGTTCCACGTAAATGGCTTAAGATAAACTTGCTTTTGTATTTTGGGACCAGAGTCCCAGATGGCTCTGTCAGTATGAAAAATTAAATTTAGGTTGGCTGCATTGATATAATTTCAAATTTAGCTTACATAGAATAAGTATATCTATTTGTTGACGCACTGACTCGATATTGAAATGGTAATTGGGAAAAATATATAATAATAGGAAAAAATCGGCTGTGTCACCCCAGAACATTCCCGGCTCGGCTGTAGAGAATAGGATTATTTTAATTACAAACTACTAAGCATTATGAACACATTAAAAATACCGAGCCGATGGTAAATATGTCTACCGAATTGATATTTCAATGTCGATAATGACATAAGCTGCGTATGCGCACATTGTATATCACACTGCTACAATTATGATCTCCTAAAATCATGTGTGAAAACTATTGGGAATTATTGTCACACTCGCCTTTGGTTCGTGAGACAACATTTACATACTTGTTGCATAAATAACTATTATAGGAGTGTAAAAATTATATATTTTTTTATGCTTTATTTGACTGGATATTGATAAAACAAAGTTCAACGTAACTGATTCATAAAATAAATGGTGTTTTTTTGACCTATTTTTCAGAAATAACTAACACATTAAGCGGTTAAAATGATTTGAACCACAAAATATCGGATACTCGTTGGCCAAGGTACAGACTTTTTATTGAATTATTATAGCTAGCCACAAATTTTCCAAGACAGTAGAATATTAGTTACTAGGAATATGTCGTTTTCTAGATAATAACAACTTTTTTGCAAAAATAAGATATATAAATTTAATTAAAGCAAAAAATCTTATTAATTGTACAAAAAATATATTTAAACTGGAATACAATGTTGATTCCTTCTTAAATTCTTATAACATGATTTATTCTAAAATTAAACTAACTTAACCACAGTACATAAATAGTACTATAACTCAATATTTCATTCGTATTGCTTAGCAAAGTGATCTGACAGTTTCTGTAAAACTGTCAGGCCTGCATGCTCCTCCATCGTAGTTATGAAAGTTTGTGTTTCTTGAATATTTTTTATAATCTGAAGCAAATTTATACAATCCTCAGCTAATTTGTGAATGCCAGTAAAATCTCGGCCGCATTTTACAATTTTATCAGTAGCTGAAGCAAGTTTTTTAATAGAGTGGACCAATTTTTGTTGTTCTTCGTTTGTATCTAAAGGCTTAATGTTTTTTAAAACTAATTTACCACTTTTATCTTTTAAAGCATTATGAACACTTTCCATATTTTTTTGCATTTGAGGATTTCCATGAAGACGTTTAATTTTGTTTATATTTTCTTCCAAATTATTGATCATTTTAACAATTTCTTCTTTTTTTTTTAACTGTTCAATATCCTTTTGAATTTTAGCTAGAACCTCTTTTTTCTTACCAAGATTTTCTTCTTGTAGTAAAATTTGCCCTTTTAGTATTGTTTGTTTTTCTTTTATTTTATTTTCCACTATTTCTTGTTTAAGTAAGTCATTTAAGTAATCACTATAGGCCAAAGTTAATTCAGTTTGCATAAAGTAAGATTGTGAAGCAGATACTGATGAAGCAGAATCTTTAGAAGTAGTTTGAAAGGATGTTACAGGCTGGTTACTAGTTATATTTCTTTCCGAAGCACTGTTTTTTCTAACTAACTTTGAATTTTTTGGAAGGTCCTTCGAGGTTCCCCCATATTTGTCGCTCATTTTTATAGTTCTTTTCTTGATTTATTTGTTGAATAAATTACTTATTTATTAACTTTTATCGCAGTTTTAAATGTTTAAATTAACGGAATGTCTATGTGATAATCTTGACACTCTTTGACAGACGTCACTAAAAGTCACAGAATACTCGAACATTTTTGGAAAAATTTTGATGCAAAAGTTGTAGGGAATTTTATTCTTTACAACTTTCCGCTGAAACATTTCGCACTATCATGCATAATTTATCTTCAAAATTACAAAAAAAAGGTGAAAATCCTAAATGTGTATTTTTTAGCCCTCTGGCGGCGAAACAATGAAAAAAGTTAAACACAAAAGTTAAAGAAAATTTGATGCTTTACAACTTTGCACCCAAACATTTTCCACTAAAATGCATTGTTTGTCCCCAAAATCAAGAAAAACTAGAGAAAACCTACATGCACATTTTTTACGCGCCCTCTAGTAGCGCAACTATTGAAAATTCTGGAAAAAGTTTGAGACAAAAGTTGTAGAAAATTTTATACTCTAAAACTTTGTCCTACAACATTTTGCACTAAAGTGTATTGTTTGTCCTTAAAATTTAAAAAAATTCAAAAATTCTTACACGTGTATTCATCAATGTCGGTCTTGAGGACCTTCTACTGTACCAATTAAAACCAAAAACTAATTGTCGCTCAACAACCCTTCATACCAAATTTCAACTTGATTGGTCAAACGGTTCGGCAGTTATCGTGAAAGATTACACACAGATACACAGACACACAGACACACAGACACAAAGATACACAGACACACAGAGAGACCAGAGAGACCATACGCTAGAAATGGTTTCAATCTTCTTCGGGGACCTCAAAATGGATATTTCCATCGATATCTCGAATTTTATTTTTTGCTCGTTCACTATACTTTCCCTGTGATGGGTCCGGAAAAGTAAAAATAGGAAAAATCTGCAAAAATGGGGAAAAATGGAGAATAGGAAAAATGGAAAAAAATACTCAAAAAGTGGGATTATAAGGGACAAATATTGAAAAATAACAAAAATAGAAAAAAATAATAAGAAAGATGAAAAAAATGGAGAAAAAAGGAAGAAAACAGGGAAAACAATGGAAAATAGGCACAAATAGGGAAAAATGAGAAAAATAGGGAATAATAAAAAAAATAGTAAAAATAGGGCAAAACGGGAAAAAACGTATAAATTTGAAAAAAATAGAGAAACGTATGGGAAAATAGTGACAAATAAGGAAAAAGGGAGAAATGGGGAAAATGCAGAAAATAACGAAAAATGGAGAAAATAGGAAAAAAGGCGAAATACGGACTATAATGGATAAATGGGGAAAAATAAGGAAAAAATAATGGAAAACAGAAAAAAATAGGAAAAAACTAGAAAAATATAGGGAAAATAGATAAAAACAGGATAAAATATCGAAAAATTGTGAAATTAGGGAAT
Organism: Neocrepidodera transversa; assembly: GCA_963243735.1. Taxonomy (NCBI): domain Eukaryota; kingdom Metazoa; phylum Arthropoda; class Insecta; order Coleoptera; family Chrysomelidae; genus Neocrepidodera; species Neocrepidodera transversa. The sequence goes on from OY725339.1 coordinate 30,651,880, forward strand.
GATACAGAAAAACACTGAAAAATAAGGAAAAATAGGGGAAAATGGAAAAATAGGGGAAAATGGAAAAATAGGAAAAAATAGTGAAAAAAGAGGAAAAGGGAAAAAATAAGGAACAACAGGAAAAAAACAATGAAAAAGAGGAATAAATAGGAGAAAATAGGAAAAATAGATAAAAGCAATAAAAAAGGGGAATAAATCGAAAGAAATAGAAAAAATAGGGAAAAATTTGCGAAATATAGATAAAAATGTGGAAAAACGGGGAAAAATAGGGGGAAATTGATGAAAATACAATAAAATAGGAAATAGGAAAATTAGAGAAAAATAGAGCAAAATAGGAAACATTCGAAAATAGTGAGAAATAGGAAAAAATAGTAAAAAATATGGAAAACGGGGAAAAATAGAGAAAACACGGAAAAATGGTGATATGAACAAAATCGGTTGGGTCGCCCTAACTTTCCCAATTAAGTTTTGAGACAAGTTTTTGAAAAAAGAACTTTATTTTTGACTTTGAAAAATATAAAAATATAAAAATAAATGTATTAAAAGAATCGTAATTAATTAATGAATCCCTCTCTAAGGTGTTCCTGCTTTTTATATAAAACAATTAAATGACATAAACAATAATAAGATAAAAGCTGGTATAAAAACAATTCATCTTATTTTAAAAGATAAAGTCCGGAAAAGTAATATTCAGCATAATGCCGGCATTTATCAGATCCAATGATTTTAATATTGAAAGTGAATTTACCATAGGCGTACAAAATAATAATTATATAATATTAAATACAATAAAAAATAATAGATATATATATATATATATATAATATGGTTATATATAACTTCCCTTTTCAAGGGCTTTCAAATGGCATATTGCAAGTCAAATTCGGTGACATATTGCATCTGTCATTTTTTGATAGTGACACTTCCGTTTGACAGATATCGTACAAAAACTAATAAGTTCTTCCGACGGGTAACCCAAATCAATATCAGAAATTTCAACTCAATTGGAGTAAACGTGTGGCCTCTATCGTGGAACAATACACACAGACAGACAGACAGATAGACAGACAGACAGATAGACAGACAGACAGATAGACAGACAGACTGGCAGCCGGACTTAGATCTGGAAATGGTCTTAATCATCTCAGATGACCTCAAATGGATATTTCCATCTTTATCTCGAAATTTTTTTTGAGTTTGTTCACAATACTTTCCCTTCTCGGAGGTGGGTCGGGAAAGTAATATACAGAAAAATGGGGAAGTATATGGGAAAATACTGAAAAATGGGAAAAACTAGGGAAAAATAGGGACAAACATGGAAAAATAGAGATAAATATGGAAAAATAGGGAAAGACAAAAATATTTAAAATTACGAAAAAATATAGAAAAATGGGAAAATTGTGAAAAATAGGAAAAAATTAGAAAAAGATAGATAAAATAGGAAAATTAGAGATAAATAGAGAAAAATCAGGAAAAATAGGGAATCATATAGAAAAATAGTTAATAGTGGAAAAACAGGAAAATAGGAAAAACAATAAAATTAGACAATATGAAAAAAATGGGGAAAAATATAAAAAAAAATACTGAAAAACGGGAAAAAATATGAAAAAGCAGGAAAAATATAGGAAAATAAGAAATAATAGCGATAAATAGGAAAAAATAAGAAGAAGTGGTGAAAAATAGGGAAAAATAAAGAATAATAGGGAAAAATAGAAAAATGGGAAAAAATAGGGAAACATGGGAAAAAACAAGCAAATCTCGGTCGTTAAGGTAATAAAGAGACTCCGTATCAAAGCACGTGTATTCAGCCAGTTGTTTTATAATCCGTGATTACATAAATCTGAACTTCTCCTGTTAACAATTTGAGAACAATGATTAAGAACCGGTTGTATGAAGCGTTCTGTTATATCAAATAAGCATCTGCTTATCCATCAGCTATGCTTATTTTTTCTAGCATATCAAAAAGTCTAATATCCATCGACGTATATAATAATAACGTGAAACTGACATTTCCTATTCTCTTCCTCATTTTTACCTCTCGTCCTTTAGATAAGAGAGGTATAGTAATCATGCTAAAAATTAGGTAGTGAGTTTTCAATGGATAAACACGTTTTAAGGTCCCTAGAATACGATTTCGATATTTTCGCGATTATGTCTGTGTGTGTTAGGATGGATGTTTTAGTAACGATAACTCAAAAACTACTGAATTAAAAAATTTTAAATTTTGGATTCACGATTCTGATACCCTAGATTAGATCTGGTTAGATTTAGGGTCAATCGGACAACCGGAAGTAACAGTTGCTAAACAAAATGGCAATTAAGTTTTACATATATATTTTATATACACTATATTTTATTTTCGTAACATTAAAATTTTCAAAACTTTAGCTGTTGTTGCCAGATATATAAAAAAAAAGTTTTCATACTAAACTAATAGCGGAAAAATTTATGCTGAAATATTTAAATCTTTATCGATCTATAAATATTGTAATAAATACTGCTATGAATTGTTATTTTGGTTCCCTTCTTTTATAGATTTGATTTCTTAAAATTTTTATTTGAAATTGTAAAATTTTATACTTTGTTGATCGGCATTTAAATATTTTTTATTTTATTAAGAGCAATAATCTCAGGGAGGGTTCATGGATGTAAACAAAAAAAAATTGAATTTTCTGTGTATATTTTTAATAGTCTGATTTTTCTTTATATTTAAATTTTTTTATCAAATTGATTTAATTTATTTAATTTGATTTTTTTTCATTTTATAAATGAGAAACAAATATACTTTCAATTACAATAAAACTTTATTTTAACTTCGTTGAAACAGCTGATAAATGGATGGAAAATGGCTGAGAATCTTATTAATCCTTTCACAGCTGTGTTGATTATAACAAAATTCCTAACTTCACTAGGTGAGTTTTTTTTTAAAACTAATATTTACAAAAAAATATTTTAATTTTATATTTTGTTTCAACGTTTTATAACCTCTGAAAAATGATTATTTATTTTTGTTTTAAAATATTTTAATTTTTTTTTGGGAAAGACTTTTGATTACCTTCACTGACAATTACACTGAACGTTTCTATCTTCTTTCTGAGTTTTATTGCTCCTGCTTTATTTTCTTAACGATTTTCTACGATCCTTCGTAGAAGATGACCAAAATTTTTCTTCGCGGTATGTGTTTTAAATTTAATTCATTATTTACCTTTTGTTTTATACATAATTTAACATTTTTGTTTGAAGAGTATTTGTTTATATTTAATTTATTTCATTTAATCAATATTACTAAAACTTATTTTAAATTAAAGTTTACTATTTTAGAATGAAAATTTTAACATCTTTCTCTTCTGAAATTCCAAAATCAACAACTCCGTAGTTACTTCCTAGCAACCAAGAAAAGCAAAGCTGTGTGATCAAAAATTATTTCAATGGACCAATCAAAATGCTTTATTATAAAATGTATGAAAATTTGGATTTTTAAACATTAAATTGAATTTATTTGGAAGAGTTTAGTATTAAATTTACTTCCCTGGATTATTTTAAAATTTCTAAACTACTTTTTATTCAAAATGCTCCATCAATAGGTAAGTCTTTTTATTTTTAAGTACCACCAATCGTGATACATCAATTTTTGACATTTTTTAATTTAAACCAAATTATTAAGGTGGCAGTTTACCATTAATGTAAGGTAATTTGTGTAGAGGGTGTTATTTTCTTTACTGTTAACAAAAATTTTATTTCGATGATTTTTATGATTTTTAAACTTTATAATGAAAAAATGTAATTCTTTTTTATTTAAAATCAATACTTAAATATTATAAGAATGTAAAATTATTTAAGCTCTGAAGCCGAATCATACCTTAACGACTCATGGTATGTTGCGAAGAAAAAGTATTAGGTTGGTAAAGGATAGGAAAATATAACTATAACTATATTACATAAAGAAAAATAACTATTTTTAGTGTTTTTAAAATAAAACGTAATTACAAAGCGTAAGTAACTAAAAAAATTTTTTTTGTATGATGCAATTACAAATCTCTTCTATTAAATGTTATAAAATTATTTTGGACCATAAAACTTTATTTTCTGATCAGTTTACTTATATTATTGATAAATACTAAATTATTTTTCAGTTGATGAGAAGATAAATTTTATCCTGCCATTCGAAAAATATACTCCTCTTCTATTGTAACTGTATTGACATTTGGGGCGTATATCTCGATTCGTCCATCAACGAGCTCTTCGTTATTTATAGGCAATCTGTCTTCGCATTATGCTTGGTGGCTATTCCTCTACCCCTTATGAATCTGTCTGTATTCTAACAAAATTACCACCCTTACACCTCTATTTGTATTATTTATATTCATATCGTGAAATCAAGTGCACATGTCGCTCCTTCTTCATGGGTGAGCTATTTACTGACAATTAGATACTGGTTTGATGTTAAGGAAGAACTTGACCAGATTCTCTATAGAACAGGGGAATCGAAGTGGAAGGAAGACACCTATTTTCCCTGCTTCCCGATGTTAAGTCATTGGTTGATCGAGAAACTCAACCCCTTCATCGAAAGATGGTGCACCTCCTTACCAGCCAAGGTAACTCCATGTTGCACCATCTTCATCTTGGCAAGTCTCAAAGTGATTTATGCCCTAATTGTGATGTCGTGGATTCTACCACTCATCACATTTGCTATTCCTCTTTGTTTGATTAATTACGTGCTGGAATTGAGACTCACGGTTATATCCTCCTGACACATTATCTATTTGATACCTTTTTTGAACAAATTTGAGACGCTAAAGTCATAATTTTGTATTTGTAAATAGCCATAATCGAATTTATTTCATTTATATTGCCCATCGGGTGCTTGTACTATTTGGATATATTTTATACTGTTTTACTATTTTATTGATGTGTTGTATTTCTTATCTTAATACGTTATTAATTTCACATTTTATTGTGACTTTGGTTTTCACATTTGAATCCAGAGTTAAATTTCATTTGCTTGTGTTATTTAAATGAAATTTGGATCCATCTTTAAATGCCAAGAGGATTCAGTTAAAGCTATCTTAATCAGCCTGGTTTTGATCCGTTACTTCTGCCACGTAGCTGCGGATTACGTATATCTGAATTTAAACTTTGTAATAATAAATTCTGTTTGCTGATACACGGGCTTGCTGTCGACTTAGCTTGGCTTGGCTCCTTCAATTCGACCTCTCTATAAAAGTCGCTGAACCGTACTGGAGCTATATTTAGATATCGGTACGAATCGATGAGAATGCATTCAATAGCTGTATAAGGTAATGTTTTCTGCGTATGCGAAGCGCGTACGCGACTCTTTCTATTAGAAGTTAAACTTTTACAACTGATTGCGTTTGGACTCATAATCCATTTACAATCCGTCATCGGACGCGACATAATATATTTTAATAATTAAATGTTAAATAAAAGTAACGAAAATAATTTCTGTAATTAATTAACTTCGCTTCAGTTAAAACATAAGGAAATATTAGGTAAAAATTTAATGAGCATATAAATTGATATAGACAGATTTAATTTTTGACGCATTGTCCTATATTCCCCTACAATTTTCATTAACATGTACCTTAGTATGATATAAAATACAATTTTGTTAATCCAACGAGAATTTCAGAATTAGTTAACTTCCGGATAAAATCTCTTAAATACACGTTCTGGCCTCGAATTTCAGGTGGAAAATATAAGCGGATAACCTTTCGCAAACGTTAGTAATTAAATTTATGCTAGCTACATGCTATATTCGCGGCCATTTTAAAAAACTTTTCCCAACTAGACTGCTGGAGAAGGTCCGCATATAAAACGGCAGGTAGGTGTGTTTGCACAAAATGTTATCGTGTATACTTTGCATGCGGAAATTTATTTCTGGTTATTAAATTTCTTTTCGAGTTTAATGAATTTTTATATTTTTTTTCCCTTATAAAACTGTTTTTTTTTCTTTTTATATGTTACACAAACATTTTTATACACTATACAATTGGGATTAGATCGTTCTATTCTTAAATTCCCCTAAAACATTCTAGGAAGAAAAAGAGGTTTTCGTCACTTACCATTCAAAACGTGCACGATGAGAGTCTTGGGGTTAGCGTTGGATGGATTACAAGTGTATTTTCCAGAATCCGAATCTCTAGCTCTTTGCACAAGCAAATAGCTGACTGTGTTGTCGCCCTTCTCGGTGATGACGCTTACGCCGCCCCTAGGACTGTCGTAGTTGATTTCCTGTAAAAAACAGTGGTGTTACTACTAAAATATAAAAAATGTTTTTATATACATATTATAATGTTTTGGTTTCATTTATTTAGTTTAAATACAAATAATAATATTTTCTTATAGATATAAAAAACTGACCCCCATTAGCCCCCATTAACGCATACACGTAATAAAATTAGGAAAATAATAATTCTCTTTGTAAGCTAAATTATTATTTTGTTTGTATTCTTAAATTGTTTTCGAATAAGATACAACCAATTGCCATGGGAAATTAGGACATAGAAAAAGTTCATTTTGCTCCACATTGAATTCAAGTTGAGGTCGTTTGAACTCCGGGCCAAGAATTGCGTCGCGAAACAAAATTACTAACAGCGACTTTCTGTAAATCAGCGAGATGGAAAACGTGTTTTATAAAAAAAAACTCTTATCGAGATATTTAATAATTATTAGTTGGACGTAAAGTAGTTTAGTTTTTGGATTAAATTATTATTTACAAAAATAGACTAGTAATAGAAACCAGTATTTACTGTTTGTTAGTGTAACAATGATTGGTCCAATTTATACGCAATACATGACAAGAATTATTATTGCACCACCCACAGATGGAAAATAATGTTAATACTGTATTTTAACGATACATGGTAGTCTAATAAGTATCAGAAATTAGTAATGCTAAATTCACCTAAAACCTGAATCAAAAATGCCTGCTATTGACAACTTTCGTCATTATTACACATCCTTGTTAGCTTGCGCGGCGACAGTCTGGACTGATACAGTCTGTCTCTAGGCGAAAGGGTCGTTTCGGCCTTTGCGGTGTTGAGAGGTCTTTAAGCTAAAAAATACTAAGATGATTGAGAGAATGAGAGAAAAGATCTGATCCCATTGGATAAATAAAACTTTCATCAAACCAATTGCGTATTTGTTACAGATACAAGAGAACAAATATTGTACAGTGAAATATTTTGATCGTAACAAGGACATTTTAAAACCCAAAAACCAAAATTACTTTGATATTTTACACAATTTTAGTGAGTATTGGTTACACGAACCAACATAAGAGAGGCACCTCTTGGCGACGATGCCAACTACATAAAAACTGTAGGAGGTTGGCTGATGAGTTAAAAAACATCTCACGTATCAGGCAGGATGCATAATGAGCCTATGGGCCTAGTGAGGTCTAAATATTGTGGGAAATCTTACTCTGTGAAACTACTCACCCTCCTCACCGTACAGATACAGATTTATCTGACGTTTGCGTCGTTGTTGCAGAGATCGCAGTATTTAGTATTAGTAATTAGTTTAAATTTATCTTCCTTTCTTTTGAATCACTATAAAATCAAAAGAACCAATTTCCGCGAATAATGTTCACTCTACTGAACCATCCAGTTAAGATTTTCTCTCCAAAAAACAAAGAATTGCAATTCATTCCTATTTTCCTAATTGGACTGCTTACAGGGCACTGTCGTCTGCGGTACCATCTGAAGAAGCTAGGTCTGAGTCAAACATCGGACTGTCGCTTCTGCAGCGTGGAAGACGAAATGGCGGAGCATATTTTATGCTCCTGCCCTGCCCTGGAAATGAATAGGCTTCGTACGTTTGGTTTTGCACAGCTGGTGCCTACCGACTTCAAGGAAGCTTCACCTAAATCAACCATAGACTTCGTAAGAAGGTGTGGATTGTATGGTGAATTATAGCCCATAGGGGTGAGCCACAACAGGCCTCTGCTGGCCGCAGTGGACAGGCGAGCAAATGCTCCACTCACATTGAACCTACCTACCTACCTATGGTGGTTAATATTTAGACATTGGTTATTGGCGGTCAATTTAGAAGCCGCCTCTCACAGACTTGGCCAAAATTGCCTTTTGGTCGTGACGATTTCGCAATTTTGTCGCTGATACCGGACTACGTGTGTATGGCTTATCTGCCCAGAGAAAATAATTTGATTGTTTTCTTTTAATTTTCAAGGTTTTGCTAGAATGTGTAAGCAAGATGCAAACTAGAGCGATAACGGACGCGATGGAATATGCGGTTTCGATGCGGTCACATGGCGAACAAATAAATGCGAATATCAAAACGTTGAATATTGCTACTTAAAACTAGTTTAGAATTTTTCAATGATGGATATAGAGGAAGGGGCTTTACTCCTCGCCCTGTTAGTGGACGAAGAGTATACAAGATACATACATATATAAGTATATTCCTTTCCACAAAATACGAAAGGATTTGGGTTCACAATATCAACATAGATCGAGAAAGCAAAGGAAAATTTTATACAATATTTTAATAACTGAGAGAGAACAGAGAGTGATATCTCGTTTTCTTTAGAATGACTGTCCACGCACTTTTCTTATCTATATCACACATGTTTCCCATTTAGAAAAATGGTGCATGCAGTTCTATCGCAAGGTGGTACGCGATAGTTCGCTGCGAGGAAGGCAGATCACGCAGGTTTGTGCTCTTTCATTTATTTACATTCATAGGGGTTGACCGTATCGCCACCGCATTCGCCTCGCATCACTTTTTATGACTATTTTTTTTTGACAACCTGGTTCAATTTATCGAATTTCAAGTGAATACATAATGTATAGCGTGTGGTACACCGGGTGTGCTTATATTTTACGTCACGAATGTTATTTGTCTAATATTATATTTCTTATTTTTTATATTACTTTCCCGGACCCATCAAAGGGAAAGTAAGGTGAACGAGCAAAAAAAAAATTGAGATATCGATGGAAATATCCATTTTGAGGTCCCCCAAGAAGATTGAAACCATTTCCAGCGTATGGTCTGCCTGTGTGTCTGTGTGTCTGTGTATCTGTGTGTCTGTGTGTCTGTGTATCTGTGTGTAATCTTCCACGATAACTGCCGAACCGTTTGACCAATCAAGCTGAAATTTGGTACGGAGGGTCGGTGTATGCCTAGAATGCGACCATTATATTTTAGTTTCAATTGGTACAGTAAAAGGTCCTCAAGACCGACATTGATTAAATACAAATGTAACAGTTTTTTATTTTTTTAAAATTTAAGGTCAAACAATACACTTTAGTGCAAAATATTGTAGTACAAAGTTTTAGGACATAAAATTCCCTATAACTTTTGTTTCAAACTTTTTTCAGAATTTCCAATAGTTGCGCCACTACAGGGCGTGTAAAAAATATGTATGTAGGTTTTATCTAGTTTTTCTTGATTTTGAGGACAAATAATACACTTTAGTGCAAAATGTTGTAGTACAGAGTTTTAGAGAATAAAATTCCCAACAACTTTTGTCTCAAGCTTTTTTCAGAATTTCCAATAGTTCCGCCACTAGAGGGCGCGTAAAAAATCTGCATGTAGGTTTTCTCTAGTTTTTCTTGATTTTGAGGACAAACAATGCATTTTAGTGCAAAATTTTTTTATGCAAAGTTGTAAAGCATCAAATTTTGTTTAACTTTTATTTTTAACTTTTTATCTAGTTCCTCATAGTTTCGCCGGTAGATGGCGAGAAAAATAGATATTTAGGATTTTCCATTTTTTTAAAATTGGAGGTAAATTATGCTCTTTAGTGCAAAATGTTTCAGTGCAAAGTTGTAAAGCATAAAATTGTCTACAACTAATGTATGAAAATTTTTCCCGAATTCCCAATAGTTTTCACACATGATTTTAGGAGATCCTAATTGTAGCAATGTGATATACATTGTGCGCATGCGCAGCATATGTCATTATCAACATCAATTCGGCTCTCTATTTTTAATGTGTTCCATAAATTAATGTAATGCTTAGTATTTTGTAATTAAAATAATAATAATAAATAACATATTCTCTACGGTCGAGCCGGGAAAGTTCTTGGGTGACACAGCCGATTTTTTTACTTTACTATGAGTGGCCATTTATTTCACTGATATTCGAATATAACATGAGACATATACGCCATCTTTTTATATACACATCAACTGTTTTATAAAGACAACACCAAAACTGAATTTTTAAATAATATTGTATCATATTTTAAAGTTTTAAATATATTTATGTAAGGAATTATGGCAACCACTTTTAATGACGTCATAAATCAATGGATATTGATTGTGTAGAAATCTGAGACGCCATTGAGAAGCAAGAGGGAAATATAGATATTGAGATAGATTCAATGTGACTAAGCACACGTGTCGAATATTATTGAAATAAAGTTTAAGTTAATGTATTTTTAGTAATCGACACTTACATTTATTTAAATTTATCATTTCTATCATATATTATTATCCACTTTTTATTTTTTAAACAAAGAGATGCTTGAAATAATGAAGGACAAAAACAGCGGGGTCCCTGTGAAGCATAATAAAAGAAACAAACTCATAACCACAATATAAGTGACACAATACAATTAGTCTATAAACTGCAGTATTGAGGCCACAACATCAGTCAAATCCATTGATCCCATTGTTGGAATTTATTAAATAAATAAGGTGCTTAATGAAATGATGAGAACAACAGCGTTTCAGTCAAGCCTAATACAAAAAACAAATACGTTCAACGAAATAAAAACGATGTAAATTTTTTAATTGCAACATTCTTACCTAAATTAAAAAAACTGTTTTTAATATGAATTTGTTTATTATTGTTTATACATTTTAATTATCAGTTAAATTTATTATTCTTAAAACCATTAAGAAGGCTTAAAATAATCTGTCAAAACTAATTTAATATGTAGCAAATGACTTCGAACTATAAGGATTTTTGCAAGGATTATTTTAAACTTTTTAGAGATTTTTCACGGTTGTTTAAAAATTTTTTCAAAAATATTCAAAATTTATGGATTTTTCATAAAGGTCTTAAGTAAAGGAGCTGCAAGAGTTCTAGCCCCGTCCTAATGGGAAATAACATTGGCAAATCGGTAAGGTCCATTCCTGGTAAAAATTGAATTCAAGGTCATTCGTCTTCGCTTGCCGGCTCGCAGTTTGTTAACGGCGGTTTGCGGTTTAACTAAATAATTACCTTCGGATGCGTTAGGTCTGTCATGCCCTTCTGCTCGCTCAGCATCTTCTGGTGATACTGTCAGACCTGACACATCTGAGGGACTTGAAGTCTTCGCTTGCCGGCTCGCAGTTTGTTCCTAAATGGAAATGACATTGGCAAATCGGTAAGGTCCATTCCTGGTAAAAATTGAATTCAAGGTCATTTGTCTTCGCTTGCCGGCTCGCAGTTTGTTAACGGCGGTTTGCGGTTTAACTAAATAATTACCCTCAGATGCGTTAGGTCTGTCATTCCCTTCTGCTCGCTCAGCATATTCTGGTGATACTGTCAGACCTGACGCATCTGAGGGACCTGAAGACCGATTGCGTACTACTTCAGGTCTGTCAGACCCTTCTGATCGCTCAGCATCCTCTGGTGAAACTGGCAGACCTAACGCATCTGAGGGTAATTATTTTTTTAAATCGCAAACCGTCGTTGACAAACCGCGAGCCGGCAAGTGTAGACGAATGACCTTGAATACAATTTTTGCCAGGAATGGACCTTAGCTATTTTCCCGTGTTATTTCCCATAAGGACGGGGCTAGAACTTTTGCAGCTCCTTCGCTGTTTTAGTTATTTTTCAAGAATTTTTCAAAGATTTTTCAAGGATTTTCAAAGATTTTTCGATTAATTTTTAAGGATTTTTCAAGGATTTTGTTAAGGATTTTTCAAGGATTTTTCAAGGATTTTTCAAGGATTTTTCAAGGATTTTTCAAGGATTTTTCAAGGATTTTTCAAGGATTTTTCAAGGATTTTTCAAGGATTTTTCAAGGATTTTTCAAGGATTTTTCAAGGATTTTTCAAGGATTTTCAAGAATTTTTCAAGAATTTTTCAAGAATTTTTCAAGAATTTTTCAAGGAGTTTTCAAAGATTTTTCAAGGATTTTTCAAGGATTTTTCAAGGATTTTTCAAGGATTTCTTAAGGATTTCTCACATTTTTTTTAAAGACTCATCAAGCATTTTTCATTTGCAAATGTTTCAAGAATATTTCAAGTTTTCCTCATAACTCTAAGTGGATTTTTCAAGAATCTTTTTAATAATATTTGAAGGATTTTCCAAAAAAATATTAAGGAATTTTTACTTTTGCAATACCCTTTTAAGAAGGTTTTATTTATTTTCTAAAATTTGTCAAAGATTTTTTTTAAGAATTGTTCATTTTTGTATTTTTGCATATATTATTTTCAGATTTTTCAAGTACGTTTAAAAATTTTTACAAGAATATTAACATTTTTACAGAATTTTTCAGGGATTTTATACGAATTTTTCATAATGGCTTTTCCTATTTCTTAAGAATGTTTTAAGGAATTTTCAAGAATTTTTCAAGGACTTTTCAAGTATTTTTCAAGGATTTTCAAGAAGTTTCAAAGGAGTTTTCAAGGATATTTCAAAATTTTTTCAAGGATTATCAAGAATTTTTCAAGGATTTTACAAGGAGTATTATTTATGATGTCTATATGAGCGGGAAACCAATTTGGATTTTTTTAAATCATAGGAAACATATTAGGCGAGAAGAGGCGATCAAAGATTATTCGGCGATTTTTCAAGAATTTTTTAACAATACTTACAGGACTCTCCCAAAAAAATGTAAAAATATTTTCAAAGATTTAAGAATATTATTTATTTTCCAAAACTTGTCAAAAATTTTTCCAGAATTTTGAATACATTGTTCATAGATTTTTAAGCATTTTTCAGGGAATTTAAAAAAAGATCAGAGATTTGTCACAGATTTTCAAGGTAGTTTTACTTATTTCTAAAGCATTTTTTAAGAATTTTGAAAGAGATTATTTATGTATATTCTTTAACGGGTTTTCAAAGATTTTCCAAATATTTTTAACGATTTTGCTAGAAGAATTTTTTAATGATATTTCATAGATATTTTAAAAGATTTTTCAAACATTTTAAAGGTACGGTTTGTCAAATACGGTCAAGGACCCCCAGTTTTATTAATATCCAGAACCGGTATTGTTTACCTACTAAAATGGTACAGTTTTTCCTAGACTTATATCTATTTTAATATATATTAAAAAAAAATTAAAAAAATATTGTTTTGAAATAGGTGACTCATTTGATATTTGAACATAAATGTTATTTTTAAAATACGAATCTTTTTCTTGTCCAAAATTCATATTTAATTATAAATATTAAAATATAGGATCAGACGAAATAATATTTAACCCACTCTTCTAGGTTTCAATTAATATATTACATATTTCATGCAAAAGGAAAACATTTTTGAGTATTATTATTTTTTAAATTATTAATGAATAAATATTTATAATACTGAATCATATTTATATTCATTTCCAAATTTAATGTATATTCCTCCGTTGTGCTGTCTCTGACAAAAAAAGAAGAAAATCCAGGGAAAATGCGTAAAGGACGAAGGATCAAGCTAGCTCGACAACTTCAACAGGAACAAAAGGGCTTCGAAATTAGGCACGCCCTTTTCCATAAATTGCCCTGATTAAGTGATTTGTGAGCCCATCATGTCTGAGTAACCTATTAGGGAAAATTAAAACTTTTCGATGTCTTGGTTGTGGAGCCGATTCAAATAAATATAAGATTGGTTTTTGGGCCTAATCGCATTATGTTTCCGAAAGCGAAATTGGAATTTTAAATTAATAAGATTCAATAGAGAAAATGAAGAAGATTAAATTTGATTTATTAAAAAAATAATTTATTTAGTAAAAATTATTAAATCTTGATGAGATATTTTTTATTTTTCTTATCACGTAAATGTAACAATATTTTTTCTGATAACAAATTTTCTATACCAATTTACTACCCTTATCCTTATACATATTTTTTAAATTCCCTAAGGATAACCCCTATACTACCAGATTTTCCGGAAAATATCATTCCCAATGGCGATATCTGCACTATATCAACCGCCGTTTGTTTTTCCTGTCCATTAAAATAACAGAGATTTAGTCGGCGTCCACAGTTCTCTGCTATATCACGAGAGATAAAATGCATAGGAAAATTGCCCGAGATAATGGCATATTGGAGACTTGTTTCACATGCGATAAAACTCTTAATGTGCCATATGACAAAATAAACTTCAACCGTAGATTGGACTTTCGACGTTATGAGGCCGAAATGGGTTTAAACGTGTTTTGAATTTTATATTCATTAGTTCATTAAGAGGATTTTTTACACACAATATCACCCTACATTCAAATAATGAAACATTTAGCACTTATTAATTTTTCATTAAATTTTCAAGGATTATTTAAAGATTTTTCAACAATTTTTCAGAGTTTTCAAGGATTTTTCAAGCATTTTTCAAGCAGTTCTTCAGGATTTTTTATGTATTATTCAGTAATTTTTTTATAGACTCGTTTTCCAATAACAGATATTTCAAATATTCCTTAAGGACTCTTCGTGGATTTTTGAAGTATTTTTTACTAATACTTTCAGAAAAAAGTGAAGGAAGTGAAGGAATTTTTAAAGATTTTTTTGAAACACGTTTTTAATTTATTTTATAAAATTTGTCCAAAGATTTTTTAAGGATTGTTTATGGATATTTCAAAGATTGTTTAACTTTTTTTTTTAAAGATTTTTCAATTATTCCTTAACGACTCTTCGGTGATTTTTAAAGTATTATTTACCAATATTTGCAAAAAAACGTGAAAGAATATTCAAAGATTTTTCAAGAATTTTAAAATTTGTTAAAGATTTTTTAAGGATTCTTCATGGACATTGTATTTTTGCAAGGATTATTTAAGTACTTTTTAGAGATAATTAAAAATTTTGCACTTTTTTCCAGAATTTTTCAGGGATTTGTTACAGATTTTTCATAAAGGTTTTACTTCTTTCTCAAGCATTTTTTAAGGATGTCGCATGATTTGTTCCTCCTTTACAGATTTGTCAAGGAATATTGAAGAATTTTTGAAGGAGTTTTCTAGGTTTTTTTATGGATTTTTCAGAATTTTTTAAAACATTCAAGAACTTATTAATCACAAATTTTTCAAAAATATTTGAAGTTTTTTCAAGGATTTTTTAATATTTTTTGAAGGATTTTTTAAGGACTTCTCAAGGATTTTTGAAGGATTTTGAAGTATTTTTCAACAATTTTTAAAGGATTTTTTAACGATTTTTCAAGAATTTTTTAAGGACTTTCCGCGGACTTTTCAACGGCTTTTAAAGGATTTTTCAAGGCTTTTTCAAGGATTTTTTAGGAACTTCTCAAAGATTTTTCAGCGGTTTTTAAATGATTTCTTAACGATTTTTCAAGGATTGTTTAAGGACTTTTCCATGACTTTTCAACGGCTATTAAATGATTTTTCAAGGCTTTTTCAACGATTTTTCAAGGTCTTTTCAAGGACGTTTCAACGGCTTTTAAAGGATTTTTCAAAGATTTTTCAATGACTTTTCAAGGATTTTTCAACGGTTTTTAAAAGATTTTTCAAGGCTTTTTCAAGGTTTTTTCAAGTACTTTTCAACGGCTTTTAAAGGACTTTTCAAGGCTTTTTCAAGGATTTTTTAGAAACTTCTCAAGGATTTTTCAACGGTTTTTAAAAGAAATTTTAACGATTTTTCAAGGATTTTGGATTCTTTAAGGATTTTTCAAGGACTTTTCGACGGCTTTTAAAGGATTTTTCAAGGCTTTTTCAACGATTTTTCAAGGACTTTTTAAGGATTTTTCAACGGTTTTTAAAGGATTTTTAAAGGCTTTTTCAATGATTTTTCTAGGACTTTTCAACGGCTTTTAAAGGACTTTTCAAGGCTTTTTCAAGGATTTTTCAGGAACTTTTCAATGATTTTTCAACGGTTTTTAAAGGATTTTTCAAGGCTTTTTCAAGGATTTTTCAAGGATTTTAAAAGGATTTTTCAACTGTTTTTAAAGGATTTTTTAGTAATTTTTTAAAGACTCATCAAGTATTTTTCAATCACAAATTTCAAGTATTTCTTATGGACTCTTCTTGGATTTTTAATTAATACTTTTAAAAGAAAAAAAAGTAATTTTTTAAAGATGTTTCTTAAAGTTATGAAAGAAAGATTGTTTATGGAAATTGTGTTTTTCAATTTTTGCAAGGATTATTTACAATTTTTTAGTTACTTTTTAAAGATTTTTTAAGGATGTTTAAAAATGTTTTCAAAAATAATAAAACATGTTACAGATTTTTCCAAAATTTTTTGCGGATTCGTTACGGATAAAGGTTTTACTTATTTATCAAGAATTTTTTAAGGATTTTGTAAGATGTGTTCCTCTTTTAACGATTTTTCAACGATTTGTCAACTAATTTTCACGGATTTTTCAGGATGTTTAATTTTCTTTTTAAAACGTTAAAACTTTATAAAGATTTTTGCAGAATTTTTTAAAACTTTGTTATGGAATTTTCGTTAATGTTGCAGCATTTTTTAGGGATTTTGCAAGGACTGTTCCTGCTTCAAGGATTTTTCAAGTACAATTAAAGATTTTCCAAAGATATTTCTAGAATTTTTTAACTATATTTTAGATAATTTTTAAGGAATTTTTAAATGTACACGAAATTTATACAATTTACCATTATAATGTCTAGCTTATTTTCCTGATCCACAGTTTTTATAGTCAAATTAATCTGTAAATAAATAAAATACAGCGGAGGCAAACTAACATTATGTAGATAAAAAAATTAAATGTATTATTATAATAAATACATTACATTTTCAGAGATTTAAATTGATTTTGATTGATATATTTGATCAAATATTTCTACATTTTCTTATAATAAACCTTTTAACGAATATCTCAAAATATTTACGATCTCGCTGTAATTATCTAATCATAACAGAATGATAATCGCCATTTCTCCCATATTCTTCCTTCGTATCTACTCCAAAGTTTTCCTTTTACGACTTTCGCACTCTTATGAACATCATATCTTGCGGGTTATAGTAGGACTTTAGGGACATGTCTATTTTTGAACCGTAAGGCAGAACCGGTTGCAGTTTATATAAACTGCGTAATAAAAAAATATAGTAAATAATAAGGAAATAAAAAAGCTAACCATATATAAAATCATAAACAATTAAATACAACTAGTTACGACTAACAGGAAACTGTTGCCAATGAATTGATTTTAATAAAAGTGCATCAATTGTTCAACTTCAAGCAGTTCTACTGTAGGAAGTCTACATTGACGTTAATACTGAACTAAGGAAAAGCTAAGAATACATTTGACAAAAATCGTTTAAGTTAATAAACATCGCTTTATTTGGTAAGTTTTATTTGTTTTTAAAGTCCTAGTTTCAAAGGGAATAAAGATGATGAATAATTTTATTTATTACATCTAAATTAATTTTTTATCTCATTTTTTTAGCATTCTATCATACAGATTGTAAATTTTTGTACCGTTCATAGCCATGTCTCGAGTAAGCAACAAGGCCACTGCTGCGCTTTGCTTTACGCGGCAGTCTGTTAGCCATCAACAATTATATTTAGACCAGCGAACACGCAAGGATGCCGCTTATCAGTTTTGCCCTCGCTTTCCCTTCTTACACACCTTCTTGACTTCTTAAGGAAAATTATTCTGATTCATTTTGTCTAATGCTTTCTATTTTTAACGACTCCCAAAAAATAATACCCTAGCAACAAATACTCAGGTACTCAACCTGAAAGGACAAGTAAAGTTCGTTTTTCTGACCGCTAAGTATTTAGTCGATACCATAATGACCCAATAACTATTCATTTCTTCACTAACGCTATCCGGAGCAAGTGGTCTCATACTATAAATAGAAGGTGGCACCCGAGACAAGTAGATATCTGGACGAGCGTTACAATGTAATTATTCTCGTAAACAAGAAGTTGAACAATGTTGCAACAGTAAGATACATCAAAAACGTACATTGAAAATAAAGTAACTTATACAGTACAATCAATCTTAGGCTGCAGTGTTGGGACCAGAACATCAGTCATATACGTCAAAAATGTATATAAAATTTCTTAGGTAAACAAGAAGGTGGTTGGAATGATGAATGATGAAAACAACGACGTTCCAACAATCAAATACATCGAAAAGTATATGGATATTATTAAGTAAACTAGAAGGTGGTTGGAATGATAAAGTACGGAAGTATTGAGGTTCAAATAAAGCCTGATGAAGGGAACAAATATTTATACCTAATCTAATAACAACGTAGTAATTTACATAGTACAATAAGTCTTTAAGCTGCAGTGTTGGGGCCATAACCTCAGTTAGATACATCAAACATGTATATTGAATTCCTGGAGAAAACAAGAAAGTGTTTTGAATGATGAAGGATAAGAACAACGGTGTTTTAACAGTGTTACTCTCAATAACTCAATTCCATATTGAATATTTGCGTTCGTCATTGGTTTTGATATCTGATTTATTTTCATGTTTAATATATATTAATAGTTCTTTATTTTATTATTATATTATATTATATTATAATTAATCTGACTCTTATTAGTAAATGTATTACATTCGATCGTCTTCGAAAGGTCCTATCAGTCAAGTCGTTTATATTAGTAAGGTTCTCACTATGTTCCTTCGTTTCGTTAATTGGCCTTGTATGTAATAGGTATGAGCTGAATAAACGAAATGGACTGTTTGTTAACCTTTTATTTAGTTTGTTATTTCAGGTTTGTAAATAGGGGTTTATATGTTTATAATAGTACTTTCAGGGGGTTTATTATTCCTTAAATGTGTTGTCGAGTTTACGGTGACTGGTAGTACCGCACCTAACATCAACGAGGACACCTTAGTACACCTTAGGATACCTTAGGACTCCTTATAGGACATCTAGTAGACAACTAAGTCAAGTATTACTACTAGTAATAAGTTAGGACTTCTATCGTTCTGAGAACCATTCTACCACCTAACTCTTTTGTATATATTTGCTCGAGAAGAACAACTTGTTTGATTGTTGAAGAACTTTCCGGCTACTTTTGTGGAACTGTTCAAGAGTATTTTATGTACTAAGGAAAGTAACTCATTGAGATTACCTTTTGTTTCAGTGAAACATTTCCTTATTGTGGTCTATATGAATATGTATTATTTGTAGTTTGTTATTTATCGTTTGTAGTTTAGGCAGCACTTTCTTGTTTATTTTTATGCTTAAAACTACTGAATCTATCTATAGTATCAAACCACTAACTAGTAAAGCTCTTAAAGCCTGTTAATTCTGTAAGAATAGTGTTAGACCTTCAGACGCTTTAATTTGTAGCTTTGATTATCATTTCTCACTGATACTTTATATGAACTTGTATTAATATTCCGTATTATAGGTATATTATGGACAGTTGTACACCACATGCTAGCATCTGGTTGGGAACAGATTATTATACTCTTCAGTGAATATATATACATATCAGCATAACTAGTTCCTTGTTTTTAATCTTCTTCTCCTAGATCAAGCATAGTCCAGGTACCACTGGACCATATAAGGTGAGAAACTTATTTTATTTATTTTCTTGAGGTGTTATATGACTCGGACAATCGAGGGGATTTGAGATTTTCCAGCTACAAAATCTGTGGCGCAGTATAAATGCCAGAACCCACCGACTGAGCTAGAGGGGTTGGTTCTGTTACCCATCAATATATAGAATTCCTCAAGGAAACTTGAAGGTGGTTGGAATGATAAAGGACTAGAGTAATAAAGTTTTAATAAGGCTTGATAAAGAAAACAAATCTCTTTTCCAGATAAGAATAATGGAATTAACACATTACACACAGTCTTTGGCCTATAGTGTTGAGACCACAATAAATCAATCAATCAAATATCATTGAGACATTAGATTTTAAATGTAGTTGTAGATAAAATGGACAGTTCTCGAATGAAATATAAATAAATTAATATTGATGATATCAATATAAAAATAGATAATACTAAAATTAATATTCTATAATAGAAAATAAACATTTAAAGGATATATTTAGCATAACTAGAGCCAGCTGTTCGTTTGCATTAAAAGTGGATATTTAATACTTAAACTGTAACATTTTCTTCTCTATCCTATAAGATAGACAAAGATAATTTTATAAGTTAGACTAAGCCTGTCAATTTTTCGATAATCTCTTTTGGCTCAGTTGTTAAATAAATTTAAGTAATGAGATTTTACTAATTTACAAATTTATGTTTTTAATGGTAACAGTTCAATAGAAAATGAATAAAATAATTATGGAATTTGATAAAACGAATTATACT
The DNA here is from genome assembly GCA_963243735.1 of Neocrepidodera transversa. Lineage (NCBI taxonomy): Eukaryota > Metazoa > Arthropoda > Insecta > Coleoptera > Chrysomelidae > Neocrepidodera > Neocrepidodera transversa. Next base: position 30,672,265 of record OY725339.1, read on the forward strand.
AGTTTATTTAGATAATTAGGACATTTAAGACAAGAAATAATTCAAAAAACAATGTTTAAATGGTTACTTACATGAGAAGATCAAAAGAGCCATTACGTTAAATAAGAAAGTACACAAATAATGAAGCTACCCCTTTTTGAGAGCCAATTTATAAAATGCACTTCTTCATCAAAAATATAATAATGGTGTCTTAAACGGAATCTTTTTAGTCCTTAATGACGTTCTCCTCATTCAAGAACCAGAAAGATTTAGTGTTTGGCCAATCACAGCTAATTTAATATAATAGTCACAAGATGGCGACACTAAAAACTCACAATTTTTTTCCATTAGTCACAAGGGGCTATATATCCTACATATTCTGGTTAGGTCCGACGTGGGAGATCCCACCTTCACTGAGGCTCCAAGCCTATTGTGCCCCGCCAGTTTTCACATCACTATAGTACTATTGACAAAATCAGGAGTTTTGTCCTCTTTCTGGCATTTCCTGCATAGGGAATCTTTCGATACCCCTTTGAGATTCAATTGTCTTCTGAGATTGCAGTGTCCTATCAGGACACCTAGTAGAGTTTTAAGCTCCCGTTTATTTAGACATAACAGCAGACTATTTCTGCTCTTGGTTTAACCTTCTATGACTGATTTGGACTGAGGCTCCAAGCCTATTGTGCCCCACCAGTTTTCACATCACTACAGTACTATTGACAAAATCAAGAGTTTTGTCCTCTTTTTGGCATTTCCTGCATAGGGAATCTTTCGATACCCCTTTGAGGTTCAATTGTCTTCTGAGATCGCAGTGTCCTATCAGGACACCTAGTAGAGTTTTAAGCTCCAGTTTATTTAGACATAACAGCAGACTATTTCTGCTCTTGGTTTAACCTTCTATGACTGATTTGGACTGTACTAGTCCCGAAAGTCTGATCCAGTATTCCCTCTATTTGTCCTTTAATTGTAGCTCCAGCATATCCTTTATATGGAAATACCACATGTAGATTGGGGTCCAATTAAAGGTTCTTTAGCACCAGGGCCTCTTCATTTCCTTCTAATCCCAGACATCCATCCAAAAGTTATCTTGTTATGTTCTGCCTTAGGTGTTTATGACAGTCTAATACTAGTTTGGACTGTATTTTCACCTTTTTCATTACTTTAAGGGGTTTGACTATCTGTGAGTATACGGTTTCTCTTATTTTTAAGATCCATGAGCAACATCACATTTATGCAAGTATTTATCGCAGTTATTTCCACTTGAAAGATATTTGCCATAGAACCCAGGTTTAGAATGCAGGTTCTTCCTGAGTTCATATAATAGAATCCAGCACTTGTGTTGTTTTTTGTTTTGGACCCGTCTGACCTCACTTTTTCTGTCACTCTCAGATATGTTTACCCTGAAAGGTTTCACAAAGTTTTCCTGCAATCATGGAACGTTATCTTTTCCATAAATGTTCCCATACCCTTTCGTTTATACCCAGCCTGTAGGTTGCTGCCAGTGTCCCTTTTCCCAAAAGGGCTATGTACACTTTTTACAAACCGAGCGGAGCGAGGTTCTTTTAGTAGATCTTTTCTTCATTTGTATATTCTCTTTTAAGTAAAAACTAGCCTAGAGAAGCGAGGTTCTTTTATTGCATATATTTTTCTTCTTTTTTTTTGCCATTTTTAAAATTATCTTCTTTTTTAATAAATATTTTTTTTGTTACTTTTTTTCTTTTTTATTAACTATATAATTAACGAACCGTGTGAAGCGAGGTTCTTTCATTGTATCTCCTTCCCTCTATTTTTTCTCAAATGCTGTTTCATTCATAAATTACCCCTGTTTTCCAATAAATTAAAACTTTTTTTAATTTTGTTTATAAATTAACCCTTTTTACATCTCGACCTTCAGAGAAGAGAGAATAGTAATCATGCTAAAAATTGGGTAGTGAGTTTTCAATGGATAAAGACGTTTTAAGGTCCCTAGAATACGATTTTGTAATTTATTTTCGATAACTCAAAAACTACCAAATTAAAAAATTTGAAATTTGCATACAAGATTCTTATATCATAAATTAGATCTGGTTAGATTTTGGTATTAATTGGGCAAACGGAAGTGGCGGTTGCTTTGAGTGATGACGTAAATATTATACAAGTTTTACACATATATTTTGTATATACTATAGTTAATTTTTGGGTTATTAAAATTTTCAAAAATTTTGCCATTGTTACCAGATTTAGAAAAGAGTCAATTTTTTTCTTATACTATTTGTGTTAACGTTCTAATTTTTGATTAAAAAATGGAGAGAGGTCATGCGCCTAGCCACATCAGATTTTTTTCTCTATTTTGTTCTTATTTTTTTAATTTTTTTATTGTATCTTTTATTTAATATTTCCCTCATTTTTTTGTCAATTATATCTGTTTTTTCAGTAAATTATTCCTTTTTGTTCTTCATTTTGGACTTTTTTTTTAAATTACTCATTTTTTCTCTATTTTGTTCGTAAATTACAACTTTTTTGTTATATTTGTCATTTTTATCAATTTTGACCTTTTCATCAATTTTGTTCATAAATTATTCATTTTTTTCTCTCACTTGTCCTTTTTGTAACTTTGTTCATAAATTACCCCTTTTTTCTCGACTCTCTCGATATTTCAATAAATTATTCTGTTTTTCTCCTAAGTTTGTCATTATTTTGCAATAAATTACCACTTTACATTTTCTCCCCTTTTTATATTTTCCCTTTTTGCCCTTTTTTCTCTCCTTTTTTCCCCTTTTTAACCCTTTACATAATTCGTAAAATCAAAAAAATCTCTTTCACTTCAAGAAATAATATAAATAGGTATTTATTTATTTCTGTTGAAGTAAAATAAAATTTTCTTAAAACCTAACCTGTCTCCATCTTAACTAATCTACCAAGAGCTAAAAGATGATGACAATAACGAAGACATTCGCCATCTTAATCTAACTTGTAAAATAATTCAGTTATATGTCGTGGAACAAAAACGCTCAGGTATTAAATTGAATATGGAACGACCCATACACGCTAGATTATAGCTCGAATATAGCTCGGAAATTGGAATATCTACTGTAAAACACAATAACAGTGCGTTTCAAATTTTCTTTCGCTTCAATGGGCCGTGATGATATTAAAATTGTGAGGGTCGGCAGAAAATTGTTACCCTTGGTAGTAGAAGTCAAATGATCATTGGCGTAGTTGTGAATCTATAAAACAATATAATTTTTTTTTCTTTAAACTACTGTTTTTGGTATTTTTGGTTAAATTAGTTTTTTAGCAAAGTTCACTTGGTCGAATATGTTTCAATTTTATATCTTAATTACAATTACATCATTGAATAAATTGAACACAGTCTGTTTTATATACGCGACAAACTTGTTTGTTCAGATATTTTAACATTATGTGTTTGTTGTTCGCCTTGGATCATATTTCAAAAGATTTCGTAGCCGTGAAACTGTGAAAGCAAGGGACAATACTTCGTTATTAAAAAGAGAAAAATCAACTTTGAAAAAAAAATAATTATAAGCTCGGATAGAATTCTCATTAGCGGTATTTTGTTTTCGTTACATTAATTACTGAAATCACAAGAAATATAATGAGCACTGAGACAAAATGTAACAAATTGAATAATGCTTTAATTATATAAATACAAATTCGTTTATTCATAAAATGTATAAGGTAGACTGTATACAGTGTGTCCAACTAATAAAAATTATGTACAAGAATTATATGGGAACGATGTAAAAAAAAGTATTTATTTCGTACTGTGTCCAAAGTTTTAACATTAATAAAATTCAAACTATCTTTTTTATCACGTTATATTGGAAAAGATCCCAAATTTTTAACATATTAGAATTGATTTAAACTTGTTTTTTCTATTACCCATAATTCTACTATCCTTTTTATCAGAATAATATTTATTAAATTTCAAATACGTAACTAACAACATCCCCATTGATAGATTGTCGAGAAGGAGGTGAAAAGTGGCAAAACAGGTACAATCTATCCCAAATAGTATACGTGTGTTAATTTTTGTTGCTATTTGTCTTGTCTCTATTCAACTAGCCTTTCAGATCTGGCAGAAATCAGTCGATTTTAATATGTAAAAGTTATTTGTTAAAATGCCGGTTAAGCCCGCTCCCTTTTTATCACATCATTCAGCAAATATTTTCTGAGATTTCACAAAGTATTGTAACTAGTTATACAGTGAATAGTGATTGGCAACAGTTAATTTAATCATTGTTAATGTGTTTTTAAAATAATTTACCTTTCATAATATTACTTTTTAAATATTAGGTAATGGGTGTAAAAATAGCCCTTACAGTTCATTTCAATATGCGTTTTCCTATTAAGTAAATAGCTTGAAACTACAGTTGTTGGTCCTTCGATTTTTAGTCGATTTTAACATATCGCCTGCTATAGTAACTTTTTCAAACATTTACCGATTCTTGATCATATTTGTTCACTCATATAATTGCAAATAACTATAAACGGGCTAATTTTTCATTCAAGATTATTTTTTATAGAGAACAATTTTTTTTATGACTAACCGTTTGATAGATACAAGCGTTCGAAATGTGTGGAAAAACCTAACTACAACTCACATACGATCAAGCAAAAGTTTACGCAAGAAAATTAACTATCATTTTATTTTTGAACGTACGCATAATCTTATCACGTTATAACACCTTATTTTAAACCTAGCATCAAGACAAGAAAAACGTTAATTTATGAATGTTTGTTTGATGCAACACATGTTTTTTTAAAATAGTATTATATCCCCCCCACCCCTGTTCAGACAAATTTTTTATTTTACTGTTAAATCTCCCATACAGAATTGATTATTAAAAAAAATTAGCAATAAAATTTTATTGGCACTCAAAGGGTGGTTCACCGTTTCAAGACATCGGTACATCGGGTACCGAAATGGCTAATGCGATCCTGGCCAAACTTTTTACATAGATGTAGGGTAATATTGTACATGGTGTGACGTAGAAAAATTTAAATTGGAAAAAAGTTTTCTACCCCAAAACACTTTAGTTTGTATAGCGGGTACCGGAAGAGCTGATCAGATCTGGTTCTTACCCGGAGAGAACTAAATAGTGAAGTGAAAAACCGGTGCTCGATTAGTTCCAGGATTTTTTTTTTGAAAATTATACTGTTTTTGGGCCTCAGCAAGACAAGAAAACCAGCAAAAATTGAAATCATTAAATATGAAAAAAATCAAAAATCTTAAGAATCTAAAAAGTTTAAAATCAAAATGAAATAAAAATTAAAAATAATATAAGAATTAGAAAAACGCGTAAAATAAAATATAAAAAACAGATGTAAAAAGTGAAAAAGAAAATAGAAGAAAGAGATAACCAGCAAAAATTAAAATTATAAAATATGAAAAAAATCGAGAATCTAAAAAAGTAAAGGAAAAAAAAGATTGAAAAAATTGATAATAAATAAGAAACATCAATTAACATAAAAAATAGAACAGACAACAAAAACTATTGGGTAGAAGGGGCATCAAAAAAGTATGGCATAAAAAAGTGGAGTAAAAACAAAAAAAAATGGAAGAAAAAACAAGAAAACAAGCAAAAATTAAAAATAATAAAAAATTAAAAAACTGAAAAATCAAAAAAAATTAGAAAAATAAAAAATAAAAAAACACGAAAGAAAATATAAAAACAAATGTACAAATGAGAAAATAAATAAGAAGAGTGAAAAAGATAACCGCCAAAAATGAAAATCATAAACTAAGAAAAAAATCAAGTATCTGAAAAATATAAAAGACTAAAAAAATATAGAGGTATTGGAAAAATCAATAAAAAACCAGAATGGTCAATTACATACTTTTCAACTAATGAGAGAATAAAAAAAGACGGGGAATTGAAAAAAAAGGAGTAGAAAAAATGGGTTAAAAAAGAGAAAAAAGGGAAAAGAAAATTGAGAAAGAACCAAAAATATAACAAAAAAAAAGTAGGAAAAACAACAAAAATATTGTAAAAAAGGTGCTACAAAGTATGGCAAAAAGAAGTGTGTCAAAAATAAACAAAAGGGGAGAAATTGAGGCAAAAAACAATAAAACAGCAAAAATTAAAAATAATAAAATATGAAAAAAAAAGAAAAATCTAAATGTAAAATGAACAAAAACAATATGGAAAGATTGCAGAAATTAATTAGAAAAATAAAACAAAAATTAAAAATAATATAAATAATAAAATTTCCAGAAAATATGGTCATAAAAATTTTAGCATTAGAAAAAAATGCAAAAACATCAAAAGAATATGGGAAAAAGTGAGCAAAAAAATATAAATAAATAATAAAAAGAAAATAATATGAATTTTAATGTAAAGAATTCAGTAAAGGTCAGAATAAATTAAAAAAATCATAAATTTAAAATAGACCAAAATTTTAAAAAATATAGAAAACTTTTATGGGTAAGAAAACGATTAAAAAAATTTAAAAAATTTGAAAATCCTAAAAAATAGAGACGATAAACTGAAATAATCAGAGAAAAACTAGAATAAAAATTTGAACACAATCAAAAAAAATGCAAAAATAAAAAAATTTAAAAAAATTATAATAGTAATAAATTATCTTCAAAATTTATCAAAATATTAATTACGTGCATAATTTTTTAAACAAAATTAAAATTTTAGAAATCCGAATAATTATTAGATCCGGGCACCGGAACAAACATTCCGTATTTTTTTTTATTTTCAAAATCTGAGAGAAATTTATCTTCCTGACTCGAATAGAGCATAAAAAATGACATCTTCTAATACTAGTAGTGGAAGAAATAAAATATTGCATCTTCAAAAACGATGAAACATGTTTTTTTCGAATAAAGAAACTGAACGTTAAAAATCGATAAAAGTCTCATATTCTACCACATTTCGAACATTTTTAATGACATAAAACGTTAAAAACGACACAATTTACATTTTACAAATACGTTCTCTTTCTAGCACACTAATTTCGCTATATCTATACTCGGAGATTCTTAGTTTATCTACTAGCGGTAGTCGACGAAGAAGCGTGGCATGACTCGGCCTATATTTCTTGGATCTCGTTGTAGATGGTTCGTTTTTTGGCTGTGCACCCTTTACTCAGATATGAGTTACTGTTTTCATTGCAGGCTGCTTAGGGTTATGTTAAAAAACTTCGGCGAAACAGATTATAACTTCATCGATATTACTCTTCAATGATAGTCGCACTTGGTCTGGTTCTAGTTGGTGTTTGATGCGGACTGGATTTAGGACTAATATCCTGTTGGAGGTCCTGATGTAGAGGTATCATCAAGAGATGTAGATTAAGATTTGTTGTTCAATCAAACTTGGAAGACAAAAATTAGTTCTTACTGCAGATTATCGAAGACTAATCAACCAGTGCTGAAACTTTTTCTTTCTACCTGGATCGAAGCTGACTGATCTCTTAGAGACGGTCCAGTGATTGGAGCATACTAGGTTGACTGTCACTGAGTAGATTTCTCTTTGACAGCGTCGGTCCTAACGAAGTTTCCTGATGTTTTGGTGTCAAGAGAAGGGATATTTTCTTTCCATATAGGTAGCTATTGGTACAATATCTTATGAGCCAATTTTTCATGAAGACTTTAGCTTTTCATCATAAACCAAAAAGAAGAATTTTCTTGTTCTCTAATAAATGGCAGGTAGTTTAATCGAAGATATTTTGATACTTAAAAAATTCTTTTTAATTTATTGCCACGATGTCACATGTCCCTTCAAGTATACAAAGAAATAAATTAAAATCAATCTACTAACTACCTATTTATATTAAATCAAAATATATAATAATAAATTACCTAAACTAACCATTTATCAACTAAATAATAAAACACTTAAACAACACAAAAAAACTATTCACGTACCAGTAAATCAATGCAATTATTGTAGAAGACAGGTTGTTTACTTATATTCTACCTTTTTGTCATCGTACCAGCTCTCATGCGTGTTTTTCTTTTCCTTTTTTTTTGTGTATTTGACATGTTCAGACCGGCTACCCGAGTGTCCTCGAGAGCTTCGCAATTTTATCACACATTTCATGTCACCGTGAAATTCGGGAGACCCCGGAGTGAAGTAAAGCACTATTCTGTGTCTTTTAGACCCATTAATCATAAATATGGATTACTCCGCTCAACAATGTAAGACGACGCACTCTGCTACACTCTTTTTGTATGTCAAAATCTATCTCGACCCATAGTAAATTATTCTCATCATGATGAGTGTTAAGGAAAATGTATAACGATGACTGGGTTTTCTGTATAGAGCGTTGGTTTGTTCTAAACGATTTTTATTTATTTCCTTCTGTACGATTAGGATTTGTTTGTGTATTATTTCCAATTGAACAAGAGCAATAAGTTAGGTTTAGGTCCACTGATTTATTAATTCAGTCAAATAAAATAAAGTCTAAATTCCTGAATTTTTAAACTCCCGATGTTTTAAGTGATATTACAATATACATGTTATTTGTATCAAAATATACCTTAGTGGTTTTACCAACCCTTAAAATTTTGTGGTCAACTAGAAACTGTATTATGTATCATTCAATTTACAACATAGTTACCACGATATGTAAACAGAAACAATACCGGCAAATTTCATCGATTATTATAAAACATGATGACCGAATACATAATAACTTTGGGAAGATTATATTGTAAGTTACTGTGTATGCAATCTATCTGTGCAAAATTAGTATAACTGAACGCCCTAGGTCTATACTCCTGGTTGTCGCGGCATTAACGTTCCCTGTGCTGACTTTATCTTGATTTTTTGCTCAATATTTATGATCGTGTTTTTAAGTAGTGGAGTTAAGTTTAGTAATCGAAATAATAATATTGTTAGGAGAAAACAATAAATTTGCTTATTTTATACAAGGATTTAACAAAAAACATCAAGAATAACACATAATTACGACATAAAATTAAAATCAATGTAACGATATTTTAGTTTGTTGATAATAAATAATTAATGTGATTAAGCTCAAATTTTTTTATTATGGGTTCGTTCCATGAATAGAATTTTAATTATATCACAAGTAGAATATTAGATAAAAAAAAAAATTGGGGCGCCAGTCTAATCGATTTTTTGATGTAATTAGAAAAAATTGACAAAAAAACTATAGTATATTTCAAAATCAGTCCTTTCTTTCTTTTTGTGGGTTTAAGGAAATTAAACTCAAATTATATTTATTTTATTTAACGATAAACAAAAGTTCCAGTTCATTAAAAAAACTTGGCTTTTCTTGGGGTTCCTCTTATCTTCCTTCTTCAAAGGAAACTGGATATCTTGATCCAAAAATGTAGTCCAGGAAAACGTAGTCCAAGAAAAAAAATGTGAAATAAACACAAGCTTGATCCAAAAGAACGAAGTCCCCAAAAAAAAATCTGTAGTCCAAAAAAAAAAACTTGGTCCAAAGGGAAAACTGAAGTCCAGAGGAAAGACCCCTATAAGATGAGGGGAAGAAAAAAAGAAATCTTCAGTAAGCGACACGAACGATATAAAGTCAATTATTTTGACTTAGTAGGCAAAGAGAAGAATAGTATTAACATGGGAAAGACATTTTATAGAAATACCAAGAGACGAGAGCGACATGACGCGAGGAAGGGAATATCAAGCGAGTATGAAATTAAAACATATTGAGTAGAGGAATAATGAAAATACAGGGTGGCACAGACACAGAAAAACGTACCATCAAGATTTAAACTAAAATCAATGATACTTAAATAATGAAAAGGAGGAGATAAAGTTAAACCAACCTCAAAGTAGACCATACTCTAAGCGGGTTGCCAGAAATAGCTCAGCTGACGGCTCTAACGTTCGTTTTCTTGCTGTAACAAGATTTAAAAATCTAAACGAAAGTAAGGAGTAACTTCTAGTTTTGCCCTAGAATCAAAAATAAATAAGAAATGACCTGTCGTACTGTATTTCTTAACGTATACACACTGAATCGAAGGTTCGAGCGATATCCGACTAAACAAGCGCGATTGCTGACCGTAGACAGAGTACGTTTAGAGTGGTCAACTGACGAACCCCATGAATTTTCTCGCTTTCTCAAAATTTAAAATTCTTAACGAAAACTCTAAAATTTGTCCTAAAATAAAAAACTTACCTGTATTTCTTAACGTATAAACCCTAAATTGAGGGTTCGAGCGATATCCAATAATACCAAATTAACAAAAGTGGGGAGATATTCGCTTCACTGCTTGTAATTAGATGAATGACTTCCTCCAAACTTTGAATCAGTATGTATGCATTTTTCCGTGCTTAGTTGGATGATTAGCTGAACATACTTTGCTGACAATTGTGACAATGTATAATCTGTCTCTTTCACTTCCTGAGATCCCAGGTCAGCCTTGTGTATAACACGATCCTGGCATTTTTATTCCTCAAGTCAACGATGATTCCTGGGTTTGTCATACTGTCATACTTAGGTGTCAATTGGAATATCTCTCGAACGTCGATGTGGTATTCTTCCCTTAGGTTTTCTCTAATTTAGTCCAAGGTTATGCCTGAATCTAATCCCCTCATTATGAATGCCTGTGATTTTTCAGCATTTAGTATATATGACTAATGAGGTAAATTTTGTTTTCATTATAACGCTATTTGCGCCATCAAGCGGTATTTTGGGGCCTTAGTCCAGGTTTCGGATTGCCTCCTCTGGCGCCACCTTCCGTTTATAGTGTGAAGGCCACTGCACGGGCAACTTCAGCTTTAGCTGTTGGGATCTTAAAACTCGCCAATAATTAATAACAAATACTAGAAATAATTCTTTGTTGACGGTCAATCTGAAGAATCCGGACTCCGGTACATTTGAAATTGGCTTCGCTTCCTTTAGCTTGACCTGTCTCTAAAGGTCGAGAAACAGCCCATGAAACTCTGACTACCATTGATACTCCAATTAGGACTGTCATAAGGCGAAACAAGTATTGTGAGTGACTCCATCTTTCGGCGGGGGTCTACTATTGATAGTGATATTCCAACACCTGTAGTGGGAAATTCTTAATGGGGCTACAAGGAACATATAAAACAATCCATCCCCAAAAAAATTTTTTGGGGGGGTGGTTAAATTACGTGAAATTTTTTTTTGCGACTTTTCACAATTTTCAGCGAAATTTGACGTCGTGTCAAAAAACATTCAATAGCCAAGTTGTAGCTTTTAAAAAAAAACGTACAACTTTTATATAAGTCACTTTTAATTCATATAGATAATTTTTTTTCGTTTTTCACTTACGCAAAAATTATTCTATTTTAATGAAACTTTCTGAAAGTATTCACTTTTATGTATTAAATAACCGAAAAAATATTGAGGTAAAAAAATTAAAGCTTATTTGAGATATCCATTTTTTTTTGTCAGAACCCTTTTTTTTAATTAAAAGTCGAGTGGCAAAATTTTATAATACAGGCGTTTTTTCGATTTTACGTTTACTTATTACAATAACTGCAGTTCCCATTTAAAATCATGCCCAAAATTAAAAAAAAATGAAAAAATGACTGTTGTAACGGAAGTAATTAGAAAACTCCTAATTTTGCTCTAAAATCAAAAATAAATAAGACATGACCTAGTCGTACGGTATTTCATAACGTATTAAGTATAAATCGAATGTTCGAGCGATATCCGATTAAACGATCGCGATCGCTGACCGTTGACGGATTACATTTAGAGTGGTCACCCGACGAACCCCATGAATCCTCTTACCCCGTCGTTTCCTCGCTGTCACAAGCTTTAAAATTCTTAACGAAAACACCAAATTTTGCTCTAAAATTAAAAAATAAATGACCTAGTCATACTGTATTTAACGTATAAACTCGAAATCGAAGTTTCGAGAGATATCCGATGATACCGAATTAACGAAAGTGAGGAGAAAATATTAAAGGAGCCTGATCGTAAACTAAGTAGTAAGTTAAAATGACCAATAGAGGAAACCGAAAATCGCTGTTATCGCTCTCTGTTGCAATATTTAAAATTCTTGACGAAGGTAAGGGAAAAACAATAAATTTTCTTATTTTATGCAAAGATTATTATAAACATCAAGAATTACGTATTAATGTGACTTAGAAAGAAATTACATGGTTATGTATCAATTTCAAAGACTTTGGATGGAAACATCTTGGGAATTAAATTTTGTTAAACTTAAAGAAATAAGAATAGGAAAACATACTTTACAAACACAAACTCTTGCGAGAATGAAAATATAGCAGTTTCACATGAAGACCAATGATCTATTAGCTCAGCAAGAAACTTTTAAATTAGTCCAAATTCCAAATCAGCAATAAGTTGAACGTAGAACAATGAGAAAAATGAATATCAAAAGTAAGTTGGACCGCGAGTCATCCAATGGCAGATAAATTTAAAATAAAACAAAAAAGTTAATGATGACAGTTACAGAGAATCAAATAATTAAAATTTACTCAGTAGAAAAATTGGAATATAGTGGTTATTGAATACAAAAATTATCTTCGACAGTCTTGACGAAAAGCGCGAATTCATTAATTTTCTCCCGTGGTCGTTTTTTATATGCTTCTTCATTTTTATTTTGCTATTATCTCTAAGATGATATAAGCAAGTGACCTTGAATTAACACAATTTTTCCAGAATGAACCATTCATTTATTTATGGAGATTTACTTGCTAAAATGAGGGTTCTTGCGATCGTTCCGGTGCAGTACCATTACTGATGGAACTGATTATTGAAATCTTTGTTAATATATTTATTGAATATGGAAATGATAATTTCTGATAACAAACTAATTTGACTCTTTTTCTTGTTTTCACACAAAATTGTGTAATTTATTTTTTTGGATTTTATTTGTCTAGATTTTATTTAATAAAACGACTAGATCACGAGTACACTTTAATGGAATAAACTTGGAAAGAAGAGTACTACTATGTCTACAAATAAAGACAATTTAGTAAAATTGCTTTTAATAAGATTCAGCTTAGCGCTTTCGGTCAATAACCATCTTCAGAGCCTTCCTACCAACATCTGTAACTAGTGGCTAATAATAACAATAATAATAATAATCCATACATACTTGACTAGACCTGAAACCCTAGTTGGTTGGAAAACTATTAAACAACTAAATTTATTTAGAGTGAGAGTGATAATAACGTTATTTACAGATCCTTAACTTACCTTGGGAAAATCTCATCGAATATTTAGCGAAGTTGACCAGAGGTGTATTGAAGAAACTAACCGATATCATTGGTATATTGAGTTTGTGAAATTTGTAGTGTCTCTGGACATTATGGTTGGGAGGATGAAACTTTTAGGGTTAATTTTTATATAAGTTAAAGAATGCAGAATCATTTATTAATATCTTTTTTAGGTCGGTACATAATTTGTTAAGTGGGTTCCTGGTTAAAATTAGAACATTGTTATTAATCCAATTCCATTTTACTCCAATCATCCATTTCAACATAAATTGTCAGCCCTATCCTGTTACATACATAGACTCACATAAATACTTCTATCGAATACTTTTAAACATCATCGATAAGATGATTAATAAATTTAACATCATAAATAGGAGAAACCTGGCATTCCATAACCAAAATACTTCTGATAATAACTTTATTTACAGCTCCTTATCTTACCTTCGGACATTTCAAAAATTTTACTCAATAATGTTTCTGATCTTAAAATATCTTATAAAACTCAAAATACCAATAAAAGTCTTCTTTCCAAAAAAAAAGACGAGATAGCTAAGTTGTTTAGAAGTGGTATCTATAAGCTGGAATGCAACATTATGACGAGCCAACAACCGGTATATTATTTTTATTTTTTTAGCAATTTTTAATGGTATTTTGTTTCGTCTTATTAATTTTTGTTTCAAGGACTTTTAGAGATATAACTAAAACACATTATTTTTAATGTGTTCTGTTTATCTAGTTATGTAAGTCAAGCTATTTTTCTGTCCGTACATGTTTCTACAACTGATAAGACACACTTGAACCAGTTGAAAAACTATTAATGTCACAATTTAAGTTACAAAAGTTAGAATGTTGAAATTTTAGAAAAAAATTCTTTTCACGCCTAAACATTAAGGGCAAGAGCACAAAAGAAGATATTGACCACACAAGATTATGTTGTAAAATGTTTACGTCATGACTCGGCATAAAATGGGGGTTCGCAGCTCAGAGAAAGATCAGTCAAAAATCAAATTTCGCACTACCAACACGTCACCGAATATCCTGTATCCATCCAACGTCGAAGTGCCGACGCCTATAATTTTGACAAACAGTTGGGTTTTATTTCTTCAAAAACTAGTCCATTCTCACAAATTAAACTACGAACTCCCTTAGTAGAAGTTACAATATTCGACGTCCATTCAGCTTCGCTACGCTATTGGTCCCGACTTTTCGGAGTTTGTATTAAAGAACATTTATCTAGACCCCATAAATCTTATTTTGGACATCATATTAAATTTAATAACCATAATTTCTCTCCTAGCAGCAACAGCAAAATATTACATAGTGTCCCAGTGAACAACTTTAGGAAGATGGACCTCCTGAAGGCGGTGGAAATACTTCGTACGATAAACCTGAACTTTGTTTGTCTTAATACTCAGATTCACTTCAATTGTAAATTCAACCTTTTATTTAAAACATTATGTGAATTCTCAACAATTAAATTAAGATACATCCTTCGCATTTATTTACATTTATTTGATCAAACTATAGTTCAGTACTTATCAATGGTTTGTCAACTTAAATAATTTCTTGTTCCAACAATTTTATACCCTGGCCCAGGCGACATAGAAGTTAGTCTATCAGCAATCACCCTTTGACCGTGTGAACTAGGTTTTAGAATAAGGTTCTCCAGCTCACATCTGTTTAGTAAGAAGCGAATAAATGTGTCTTTCCTTAGCTTTGTTTATGCCTAATGTGGGATAAACTTATCTTTTCTATCATTTTTGTTTTCTTGACTTCTTACTTCTTTTCTTACCCTTGTTTCAACAACACCTGACTGTGTTCAGGTCTACCCATCTTAAACACCTTTCAGCTTTAGTCTTAGTCTCAATTTAAATAAATATCGTTGTTCAGTAGTTTCCCAATCAACTAGGGTGTGCGGTCTAGTCAAGTATGTATGGATCATATCACTGGATCCCAAAACCTAGTATTGTCATTCCTCACCTATACTTGTAAAATTGTTCCAGCCACACTAACTAACAATTAGTAAACGATCAGTTTTTTGTTCCATCCAAGATTCAAAACTGTCAGAACTGTTTGACAACTTTGTTCCAGTAATTTAACTGACGCGTTTTATTTCTCTGTTTTACTTTCTGTTAATAATTATTGCAATAACATAGCCTATAGCCTAAATCTATCAAAGTGCGAATTATGTTTGTGTTTGAATATTTAAAAAAAGCTTCTTTTACTCTCTTTTTTAATCAAAAAATGAGTGACGAGAGTATAGTGAGGTGAGTGACATATCGTCCATGGGAAGTACCGATGACGATGATTTGGGATTGCTTCATTTTTCTTTTCTAATATATGAATATAAATTTAAAACAATGATTTTACTCCTCGCCTTTTATGCCACTTTTGGAAATCTATCAGCTCATTTTTGATTGCGCATGTACAATAAGTGATCAATTGATCGTTGTTCCAATCATTTATCAGAAAGATCAGGAATCGTATTATTTAACAGACATACGCGTTAAAAACAATTTAAAAATTGTTTTAAATCTGTTTGTGATTTGAGGTTGGAACGAACCTATTATTACTTGTAACAAATCGTTTAGGAAGGCTTTGAAGCTAAGCCGAATCTTATTAAAAGCAATTTTAATAAATTGTCTTTACTTTTACATATAGTAGTACTTCCCTCTCCAAAATTATTTAGATTTAATTTATTGTATAATTGATGTTAGACCAACTTTTTTTGTTTATAAAATTATCTTGTTTCTTCTTTAATATCAAGAAATATTTTCTTCTTTGGAAAAACGAATACTTGAAGCATATTTTATTCTATTTTGAGTTTTTATTTATTCTGTGAGTAAAATTTTTATAATTGTCTGAGAAAGTATTAAAATTAGATGACTTAAAATACAATTTCATAAAAAAATATTTTTTTACTACAAAATTGTATATTATTGGATATGTCCCATTATCGTATCCCTGAAAATAATATTAAAATACAATAAAAATCTTAACCTAACTTTACATATATTATATTCTAATTAATTTCAAGGAACCATAAATCTCTGAATTCTTCTTATATTCTAAGAGCTCTCGACACTAATTGTTCTGAGAATAATCCTTATGGATAGAGGTGAATGTAAATTTGAACTCCACCTCGATTTGACTATCGGAAAACCCATTCAGACGTTTCTGACAAATAGCCATAGATATAGATCATCCCGTAAACATCAATCTTCAGGATTATTACGCTATTATAATATAATGGGAGTCATCCAATATATTCATTGACAAAATATGCAGTTATCGATATCCGTGTTCCGGCAGACCGAAGTGGACGTTAAGTGGAATTTGTTTTATCGTATAATTTTAATTAAATATGAATTTAAACAGTATGTGAAATAAACGTTGCCATGTAATTGATTTCATCAAGCAAGGGCACAAATTCTTAGCTGATCGTGGAATATTGAAAATTGAATTAAGGCGATTTCCGTACGTGTTTGTATCGGTTTAAATCAGTTTGTTGTTCAAAACCGAGGAGAACGTGACCAATTCATAGTAATATAGTAGTGCCCGAAACCACACATCCAGGTTTACAATATAGATTTTTTATATTTAGAATCAATTTTGAGATTGAATGAAAATATAATATCATATATTACTACATAAATAATTTGGTTAATTAAACATAATTTAAAACTGATTGACTGAATAAATGGAAGATATTACAGGATTTATGGAAATGATGGCTATAAAATGAAGATAATGGAAGAAGCATATAAGAAAGAAGACACAGAAGAAAATTAATTACGCACAGAATGAAAATTCTGGAACTATAAAAACATGAAATTTATACTTTTGGTAAAAACACTCAAGATAATCCTTAAATTTTATAGAGAGTGTCTAGAGGTCCGTCTCGTCGGACCCGATGAAAACCCAATAGGTTCGTCCGAGCGCACGTTAACTTGAAAGTTTGATTATTCATCACTGTGATACGGTGTAGTCCTGAGGATAAATAAATGGAAGTTATTTATTTTTTTAAATAAACAGGTTAGATTTAGATAGTCAAGACTTCTTTTAATAAAATAAATTAAAATTCACAGGTTAATTACGCTGGCTCTCAGGACTCTTGTTTTATTTTTTCATCTTTTCTTGTATTTATTTCAAACTAAATCCTAACAGTCGATTGACAGACCTTTTTTAATTAGACACGATATCCGTCAAAAGGATCTATTGGGTTTTCATCGGGTCCGACTAGACGGACCTCTAGACACTCTCAATTTTATAACCACTTTATTTAATTTTTCCCGACGGTTCTACTGAGTAAATTTTATTTCTGTTCTTGATTTACTAAGCGCGGTCATTAACTTCTATTTTATTATTATTTTTTAATCCACTATAAGACTTAAAATTAAAATTAAATTTATCTGCCTTCCGACGATTTGCTGATCTTGAAACTTTTCCTGAAAGTTAGAAATAAGAGTATCTTGGCCGGAAGCTAGAAGGACTCTTACTTTTGTAAGAATGCATTTTCCTTATTAGTATAAATGTTTATTTTATCTCGAATATTGACTATCCGAAACACACACACACGAATTTCCAAATATGCAAGCATCGCGGTTATAAGTTTCAAGTGGACAGCAGACCCTTGGGTCTCGAATGAATAGACAAAATCAGTTTCTCAGTATATCGATGGCGTTTAATAAACAAGGGTGTATCGTTTTGTGTGTGCTCACGAATTAAATTTTGGTGAGTTTTCACTGGGCAATTTTATTATTATTTATTTAAATAAATGATGGTGAGTGATCACTGGGCAATATTATTATTATTTATTTATGACAATTGTATTATTATGTATTTATGGCAATTTTCTTACTATACAGTTATGTGAATTATTTGTTATTTACTGAAGCACTGTTGCGTGATTCTGCCCCTCAGTGTGGATAGATTAATATTTATTGTTTAAATATTGTTGGAACGGAGTACTCTGCGTGATTCTGCCCTCAGTACTCAATAGATGTTCCATTTTTGAAGCACTTTGCGTAATTCTGCCCCTAGCGCTGGTTGCAGGATATTTTGCGTGATTCTGCCCCTAATATCCTTGGTATTTAAATGATTAGAGACACTGTTACGTGATTCTGCCTCTCAGTGTAGGAACGGAGTACTCTGCGTGATTCTGCCCTTAGTACTCAGTAGATGTTACATTTGTTAAGCACTTTGCGTGATTCTGCCCCTAGTGCTGGTAGAAGAATATTTTGCGAGATTCTGCCCCTAATATCCTTCGTATTGAAATAATGAAAAACACTGTTGCGTGATTCTGCCCCTCAGTGTATATTAATTAACATTAATGAATCGAAATAATGAAAAACACTGTTGCGTGATTCTGCCCCTCAGTGTATATTGGTTAATATTGTAATTGGTATTTAAATAATTAATAATTATTACGTTCTTATTGATTTAATAAAGTAAAATTAAAAGGAGAAAACAATATGTACGAACGTTTAAATTATATTCGATTACGATCGTAATGAATACGATAATAATAATAATAATAATTATTATTATAATATGTGTCTTTCATTTATTTTCAGGTGTGTCATCTCGGACCTCATATTTTCAAAAATAAAAATAAATAAATAAGGATTAAAAAAAATATATATTGTATACTAGAGGTGTGTAGTAGAGGTGTATAAATTTCAGAAGGCCCCATGTTGGGCGCCATTTATTGGTGTAATTGTAATTTAACCCCAATCTTGTTTTATAAGAAAAAGAATTATAACCTGTTTATCCAACTAATATATTTTTTTATTTCAGGAAAATTTTTTTCTAATAATGAATACTTATTTATTTATTTTTTTAAATTTTTGTCTCAGGTTTAAGTTCGCACGGTGTGTACCAGACGTGATGAGATAGTAATAAAAAATAAAATTTCAATATTCAAAAATAGATTTATTAATGTGTGATAAATAAAAGTTTAATTATTACCCGGTTATTTTACTTTATTTTTCTTTTTACTATCAGTAAAAGACCTTATAATTATATATTTTTTTATTTAATATTAGATGGATATAAAACTCAATTATAACTTTCCTTCAAATACCAAATTATTTCCATACCATGAGCTTTATCTGTTTTTTCATTCTTTTATTTAAAATTTATTATTTTACTTTTTTTTTATAATTCTTAATTGTTTCTATTTGTATTCCCCCCGTCATATAAATTAAAATTTCAAAAGGATATAAACTGGATATTACATATATGTATATCCCCAATGTAACATTTAAATAGTATTTTCAATTAAATTGTTAAATTGTCATTATAAAACTTATTTTGATTGTTTATAAAAATGTTTTATCTTACTCAAATATTTTCTTGATCCTACCCTGTACAATTTCGTCACTTCGCTATATGCTTTTTGCCTATCTCTTCACCCAAACAGCTAATTGTAAGATGCGTTGTGGAATACCTGTGATGTTTTTCCTCTTCCAAAGGTTTATCCATAAGTTTTTTCTTGTGAAGTTTTCTTGTTGTGGCCTCTCAGTATTCTTGCAGATATACTATATTTGTTTGCTGGATCCATCCGGTGATTATTTATTTATTTTTCACATAGTGTGGTTATGTGAGTGTTAGGATACATTTATTATTTCCTTCTCTCTGGTAAGTGTCTTCATTTGATATTTTTATTCTTTAATCGTATTTTTTTTAAGATTTGACCTCTGCTTTGCTTAATTTTGCTCTAATTAACATTTGTGTGCTGTGGGCATCGCTTTAAATATGATTATTGCACTATTATATTTCTCCGACGTCGTATTTACGAAAATTATTACTTTTTTTTGCTTATTTTCTTAAAAATTTTCTTGGAGTTCTTTCTCCTTCAAAGACTTCACAGCGACTCCCCGATTTTCTGTCGAAAGACTTTTGTATAAATGCCCTAAAACCATGGCAACGGATAATTTGTTCAATTTTTTTATCAACTTTCAAAATATTTTTTCTAAATTTTTTGATCACTTTCTTAATATTGTTAATTGATAACTTTTGACTTTATTTTTGGATTTCTAATTTTTTCTGATTCTTTTGATATACTTTTATGCTAGGTTTATTCTACTTTTTATATTTTACACTTCGTTCTCAAAATTTTCCCAAATTGTTTCTAAAAGTGTTCCTGTTGTCTCAATTCATAGCACTGCCTTATGTGCAAGCCTCAATAAATATTTTAAAGTGGTTTTTACCTTGTTTTACTTGTCATTACTATGTTTTTAGGTCCTACCTTTTTTAACGTTATCCCCTATTTTGTGACATCTAATAAAATCCCCCTGTATTCATGATTATTATTTTTTATTACTTTGTACTATCATATATATCCTCCGTATTTCATTTTATAGTTAAAATTTCATCCCATTTCTATTCTACTCAAATATTTTACACTTATTGTTATTTTTTTTCGATTGTTACTTTTACTTGCTTATTTATTTGTATGGAAACATTTGGTTTCATATTATATTCCTTAACTAATGATATTACACATGATATTACACATTGTTCTAAATACCCCTATCCTTATACAATACTTTAGAATTTCTTCTTATTTATTTTTTTTTATGCTATAACGTTAAATAAATTTCAGGTTTCTACCCAAATCCAAAATTTAACTTCCCCTTTACCTTACATAATTTAAATTTTATCTCTTCAGACAATATTTCTCATTACTTCTTTCTTGTTATATATTTCCTCTTACTCTTTAATTTATCCTGTTGTTCCTTTTCAAATTCCATTCTTGACATTTTTTATATATAATTTTACCCTTGATATTTTATTTAAAATTGTTTTATATTTTTAGGTTTTTTGGCTTTAATTCCTGCCATCAATTGAAATAAATAGACTTTATTCACTGTGACGAAAATTAAAAATGCAAATTTAAATTGTATTTTAATTACTAAATGGTATTTTCTTTTATGACAACTTTTTTTTTATCCATTTATTCTAATATTAACTCTACCAAAATACACTACAATATATATTCAAATTTATTAAGTTCTTAAAATAAAATGTTTATATTTTCAATTTTTTAATTGTCTTTATCAATTATTATTTATATTATTTTCATTATTTCATATTTAACTAATTGCTGACTACTTTCTTTATTTGAACTTTGAGTTTCTCGCTGTACTTGTATATCCTTGATCTTCATATGTGTAATATATGTGCTTGAGATGGTCCATTCGACGATACCAACTTTTTACATGATAATTAGGTATTGGGCAGTCGAAAATAACCCCGATATTAATAAACACGTCCATCCAATTTCGGAGTTTGATTTAGTTTGCTAAAGTTCATATTAACCTTATACAAATATAACAATATGAAACAATTATACCTGCATTCTCACATGAGTGTGTGTTTGAAAAGTTATTTTTGTTTTATAAAACGTGATACAGCTTGTAAACATTTGTGCTTTACATAGGAAATTTGGCGTGCGAAAAATAAACGCCGCAAGTCATTATAATAATAATATAGTTTATTTCGACAACGTATTTTATATTTCAACATCGTTTAAAGGCGTCTACTTAAACAATGTAACCAAATAAATATTCCATTTAAACCAAAAAAATTGTACATGGACTAGAAATTAGTTTTTTTTATATACAGAGAAGAAAAATATCATACGTTACTGGTAAAAAAAGTATTTTAGATATTAATTTCAATTAAATGTGCCAGTACGTATTTTTTGAATATACTTTTTATTATATTAAATGAGATTAATAAATAAATTAATTTTATTTTAACGACAACCCATATTTTACTGCAGACATATTTTAAAACATTAAGATAAAAAGTCTCCTATACTTTTTTTACACTTTACACGTCATCAAATCTCGCTTTGCTCCTTAAATCTACAAAGATAAAAGTAAGAAAAATGGGCGAGAAGAGAAACAAACAAGCCATCTAATATATTACACCAAGAAGGAATAAGTTTCAAGTTTATCCGATCCAAGTTCTTAAATTATGTTTAATACAAACAAACAATGTGTGTTCAAAATTGGTGAGAAATTTTAGTTAGTTTCTATTTTGTTCAATATTTCTTGTTTACTAACTGTAGTAGGTTTGTTAGAGTTTACTTTAAATTTATAATCTTGGAGCTTTAATTAGTAAAATAATAATCTATACGTGCAAAATTTGTTAATAAAAATCCATTGTTATCCACTTCTAGTTAATTAGGATGAGATAAAGGAACATTTCAGAATATTTTTTTTTTGTATCGTTATCTCTGACAATTTTTCAGCGTGATTTTATTGTATAGAAGAACAAACAGCCACGCGCCATACATTACGCCCAATTAATCAAAGTCATGTGTATTTTTTTTTCGACATTTTATCGAAATCATTCTCCAGTTGCATTTGGCAACAAAGCCAAGAACACAATACACTGAGTTTTGTTAGAAAAATGATTTCAAGTGCGCTTCATCTATCAAGCCGGTCTCTTTGAACAATCGAACAATTGTATCGTTTTCATGCTCATCGACACCCATGAGCTGGAGCAATAAATTCAGTGGGAAAGTCGACGGCCACAAATAGATTGAAATTCAACGAGAAATTCAACGACTGGTCGGATACTGTTTCCTTTATTTTGTGAAATAATGGTTGACACATTGTTTGTAGTTGTTTGTAGATTCGATCATTAGCCAGGGCTAATTTAATAGGAAACAACGAAATTAATGGAAAAGCAATTTAATTTCGTGTGATTAATTAAATTATTGTTAAAATTTGAAACACCAAATTGATGAATACTAATTTATAGTCCTTTTAAAAAAAAATCCGATTTAGGAAGCTGTTAATTAATGTTAAATAAGCAAAAGAGGCAAATTATAAAAATTATGAGGTACAAAAAAAGATGGAACAGATATGCAAGAATTTATTGCAAACAATCGCGTGTTTTTCTGACAGTTATCCTATTTTTTCGATATTCTACTGATTTTTTGTTTTTTGTCCCACGTTGTTTACTCCACTTCTTTGTGTTGTTTCCCACTTCTTTTTGTGTTTTGTCTCCCTTTCTTTTTGTTTTGTTTTTCCGCTTGTTTTTGCCATATTTTTTATGTCCCTTTTACCTCTTTTTGTTGTTGTTTGCTCTACTTTTTTTGTTCTGTTTCTTGTCCCTCATTTTTCCCAATTTCTATCCCCCTTTTTTTGTCTTAGTTTACCTATATTTTAACTCACTTTTTACCCCTTCTTTTTTGCCCCAACTATCCTTTTATTACCCTACTTTTCTTCCTTATTTTTCCTCAATTTCCTTTTTTTCGATACTATTCTTACTTACCCTACCTTAAACTAAATTATTCAATGTCCTGGATAGATATATTGAACCCATCATTCCCGCAAGGACATATTGAGTCCTTAATATAATGCCCGTATCGACATTTAGTTTTAAGTAAATTTGAACCACATTCATTGAATTCACGCACTTGGTCTATCCATCCAAGCTTCTTGATTGGAGGAAAAAGCAACGTTGTCAAAAATATAATTTTATGTTTTAATACATCTTGCTTTAAAAACCCTGTATATTTACCGCATCACAAACTGTAATATATTTTCGACACAAACTAATGAGTAAATTGTTTATTTTCATGACAAATAAGAAATACTAATAATTATTTTCTTAAGTGGATTATCCTGACTAAAAAAAACTTATTTGTGGCAAGGAATAATCAAGACGGTTATATATTTTTTGTTCTCTGATTTTTTCAGAAAACAAAAAACCGTTAAAGCCTAAACAAAATGAATGAATGAATCGGCATCTTTTATTCATCCATTAATTTCTCAATTTGTATATTATCTTGTTAGTGGGGCAAATAAATCGATCGTCTAGACGGAGTAAATATCTGGAACAGCTTAACCTTAATAAAAAAAAACGTTGAGTAACCTAGACACAGTTTTTGTAAAAACGATGCTATATATATTTATACAGGGTTTACATAAAGTATGGAATAAAATTATTATTTTCCAAAATATAAATATTTTGCAAAAATTTGAATGCAAATCGTAACATGCATTACAATTTTTTTTATAATGTCATGTAACGGTTTTATTTTATCTCTAAGTACCAAGCCATTTTAGAGACTAAAATTTGTCATAAACTTCTTAAGAAACAACTTCTCTTATCTATTCACTTTTGTAATGTACCGTCTCAGTTTTGGTTTGAAGTGAGATGTATTATTGTCCATAAATTAAGTAAGATATAAGACAAGATTTCAGTTCACATATTTCCTGTAATGCTGATTGATTTTCACTTTCCTCTGTATTGTGCTTTCCATATAGTTTAATAGGACATGATTTGTAGTTCTGGTTGTATTTAATGACTTTGTGGTTTTATTATCATGATTTATAGTTTATTTTAATTTGTAAACATACCTAGCCTACCTATTACGAAAAGAATAATAACACAGCCCCACAAAAAAAATACACAAGAGAGTGACATATGTATTCCCATGTATTTTTCGACGCTGAATCCGATCCCGAGCTCAGAATTGGCTGGAATTGGCCCCAGGGACCGAAAATGGCCTGAAATGCGGTTACCGGGATACAGCGAAGTCGACGCTGAATGTTGGAGCTAAAGCCAGATTTGTGCTCGAAAAGTTTATGGCCAACTGAAATTCCGGGTTTGGGTCCGGGAAAATGACCCCTTGGGTCAAGAAAATCCTGTTTTGGACTTCCCGGTCGCGACTGTGGTATTTTCATGGACTTTCCAATTCTGAAGCTGAGACTGGGTGTGAAAAGTGTCTGGTCAGCTGAAATTCCCAGTTTGGGTCCGGGAAAATGGCCCATTGGGGCCGGAAATTCATATTTCGGACGTACCAATCGCAACAGTGGGATTTTTATGTATTAATTCCTGTAGCTTAGACTGTGCTTGACAGGTTTATGGCCATGTGAAATTGCCTGTTCGGGACCGGGAAAATGACCCTTAGGGGCCGGAAAATCGTGTTTTGTACGTCTCAATTGAGACATTGGTATTTTCATATACTTTTAAATTCCGGAACTCATTCTGTGTTTGGAATGCATTTGGTCGATTGGAATCTCTCATTTACTTATATATAAAAAACAATAGCAGAACATACAAATACAAAAACGAAATAAAAGAATATCGGGCAATAAAATGGAAGGAAATCATATACAAACAAAAATACCACTGGCTACTTCCAAAACCTCATGTTCTCTTAACTTCTCATTAACAAATTCTTCTAGCGACTTACTCTTTTTCGGTGACACGACATCTTCCGAGAGAATTTTGATTCCCCTGCCTATATCTGCATGTATATATCTGCACAGTCTCAGGTCCAGAATTGAAAAACACGAAAATACCACTGTTGCGACTGGTATGTCCGAAAGATGATTTTCCGGCCTCAATGGGCAATTTTCCCGGACCCAAACTAGGAATTTCAGTTGTCCAAAAATTATTTGAACATACTCCAAGGACCAGGATTGAAAAATACATGAAAACCACACTTTTGCGACTGGTACGTCCGAAATATGATTTCCCCGGACCCAAACTGGGAATTTCACATATTTAGATGAGTTAACTTTTAATTCATAATATTTTCATTGGATTTCTATCTATCTTTAACTTAATTTTATCCATTTAAAGATTACTGTCGGTTATTTTGAGTTTGTTTTGACGTTTAGGGTTATCTGACAGTTTGTCTTAAGTCAATCGTCACTCGTCGTATTGAAGGCTGACAACTATGATCGAGTTAGGCGTTTTCTCGCGCCAATCGCTTGGAATTTCGTCCGGTGACCTGCAGCCGGATTCCCTTTGCTATCGAGTAACTCGATACGAATCGGACGATACGAAAATACGAAGGACAAATCGTATCGACTTGATTAGATTCTGAATTGCTTTCGTATACAAATCGCTGCAGTCGATCGTAGCATTCGTAGCTGAAGTATCAAATGTGTTAATTTTTTAGACAGGTCTTTGTTATTGTTGGTTTTGTGTTTGGTAGAATTTATTATTCATTTTTAGTGGTAAATAAAATTAATATTACTAATAGTTATAATTTACTATCAAATATAAAATAAAGTTAAAAAATAAATTTTACATATTATTTTCAGGTTACACAATAGGTTTTATTTATTTTTTTGATAAAATATTTAATATTTACAGCGCAATTTAATTTCCCTAATGTGTCTTCTTAACCTTGAAACATATGACTTAAAATAATTTGAAATATTGATCAAAATTAACACCAATTTTGAAAACAATATTTTATTAATATTAAAATTATGTTCCTTACATGGCGTCACCATTTATATTAGAATAAAATAAAATATAGAATGCATCGTGGCATCTATAAATCTTAATAAAAATAGCCATCAGTGTGTTAAAAAAGGATAAATAGATAAAAATGGTGGAAACGAGACCTCCAGAGGTACCGAGTAAAATTGACAGTTCTAGACGAAATCACGTGACTTCTAATTCGATTCCATAGGAATGAGAATCGCACCATCTCGGAAAAATGGCGTAAACGATTCGTATCGGACGATACGATACCAAAGAGAATCCGCCTGCTGGTTATTAAGTATTTTTCGTTTCTTTTGGGATTTGCTGTATAGGTGCGTATCTTCACAGCCGTGCCGAGTTATGCGGTTATGTTGTATGAATGTACTACAAAAATGTTACACGAAAATCCTTACCGGAAAATTCTTCCCCACACAATCCTTCTGGGCAATCCTTCCCTACGACAATCCATACATGCGACAATTCTTTTCACTACAATAATTTTATATGACAACCTTTTCCCGCGACAATCCTTCACGAATGTACTTTCTGGATATTTCCCAATATTTACGAAGACATTCTAGTCATTTTTTTTAAATACTTAAATATAGTTACTGGTTTGCATTTCATTGCTCGAGTAAGCGTATGTGAAAAATTGTAGAGATTGTAACACGACAATCCTCCCTGAAAAATTCTTCTCCAGACAATTCTTTCCGGACAATCCATCCCTAAAAAATAAGTCATTTGGAAGGAGTGTCACGAGAGAGAATTGTCGATGGAACGAATTGTCACTGGGAAAATTGTCATGGGGAAGAATTGTCCTGAAAAAATTGTCTGGGAAGGATTATCGGAAGAACGTCTATCATGGACGCCTGTAAAAAATAGTTATAGACTTTCACTTTTTATCAACTTTTAACGTTTTTTTAACTCCTGCGGGATTTATGATTTTAGTTGCTTTTGTCTTTTTTCGCGTTTCTGTAAAGCATTTGTGTCTAAACACTCAATTTTTTTTGATTATATAGTTTTCTCCATGAAAAATGTTAAGAAAGTTATTCTAGATTTTCTAAACAAAACATTTTTATAATTCAGAAGATTAAAAATAAAACTTTTTCACATCTGCTATTCTTACACACATTCTACTTTACATTTTTATATAATTCAAACAGTCTATAAAGTTCAAATACGCAAAAATACTAAACGGAATATTAAATTTCCGTGTTAGAAATTTAAATAACACTTTGGTTTATTAAATTTTCATCAACTTCGAACATCTCATTTTTTAGGAAATTTAAAACTTCGTTGTAAGTTTTAAATGCGAGTGGAAAAGTTTGTTGAGGTCTTAAATTGTTTTCTGGGAAATCGTAACGATGTAAAATTACTCCATTTTTTATTATATTATAGATAAATGATCAAGTAGTGATATAAAAATAAAAATTATTTATTTATTTTTGTTACATTTAAGAGGCGCCAATACCATATGTTATCTACTATCAACTTTTATTCTCTAGATAAATTTGAAAAAGTAGCCCAGACACATTCTTCTGATCAATATTTTAAATATCATGAAAAAAAACGCATATTTTTAGTTCCATGTTAGGCGAGTTCTCGTCCAAAAACGAATAATTATGTTTTATGGCGCTCTACCATGTTTTGCGTTGAAAAAATTGGACTAGAGGACTAAACATTAACCGGAAAATACTACAAAAACTATTTTTACACCCAATTTATTAGAACACACGCAGATTTTCCTTGGGTAATTCTCTAATCGGTAACCACAAAAGGCACGTGGTGTGCGGGATTCTTAAAACAAATACAAAGTAAAACATTAATATAATGCCAAAAAATATCAAAATATTTTATATGTATTTAATGTCAAATTCAATAAAATACATTTATCAGTAAACGAGTCCAGTAAAAATTTTGATTACGAAAATCAAAACTACATTGTTTACTTTTATACTGTTATAAAAGTTTTACGATTTAAGACGGTAATAAACTAAGCCGAAATACAATGATTTAACTTTTATGGAGCTTTTTAAGAATTTATCTTAACAAATACTGAAAATAAGTATCTATTGATATTAATCATAATTTATACAAAACTAAAATATTAAAACTAAAATTACAATTTTAGAGCGAAAATGATGAAACAATAAATTTGTACACAATGCGCGTTCGCCAAATGGGGACGTCATAGACAGACCAAACATTAACAAAATACAAACAGCTCATGATAATTTTGGATTCGAATATTTATTCAAATCGGCCGCTGACAATGGTTTGATGTATTACCTGTCATGATTAACCAAGCGCAAAATAAATGAGTATCCTTTTATTTTATTACCAGAATATAAATCAACTCTGACAAATTGCTTAAGGAGCGATAAAAAATTGATGATTTATTAATTAATAGGCAAATATAATTTATCTCAGATTGAGGGAATTTATAGCAATAGGAAAAGTTTTATAGCAAGTTCATTATGATAATATTTATATAAATTTTGATTATATCTTACCATCTTGATAATACGCTGTATTGATGTTTATATTTAAGGAAAAACAATGTGTACTATTAATTTAAAACTAAGCTATCTTTAAACAATTTTCCAATGTAAAATTGTATTATATTATAGAGGGTGAATACAAAATTATAGTTCACTATTATAGTATTATAAGGGACAAGATATTTGAGACAAAAATTGAAGGTTCTGTAAGTGAAAATAATCAGTTGTAAATGGATTATGACAGCGCGCTGGATGTATAACAGGGTAGGCTTCGTCCGACTATTAATAATTCATTATGTAAAATAAAATAAATGGATTTACACACATTATTACTATGGAAGATAAGAACATACAGAACGATGTTTATTTATGGCGCCTTAAATATTATAAAGAATAAATTGTGATATATTAAAGAGACCACATTGCAGCAGCCTATAGTCAAAAAAAAATATTTACAATAATACTCACAGAAATGTTTTGAATCATTCTTTGTAGTCACAAAAAATATTAAATTATATGTACTCACCTATTCTAATTCAAAATCATCTTCACATTCAGAGTCGGTATCATTTAAATTAATTATAATTTTTCGCGCAACATTCTTCGTGTATTCTTTCTCCATTTTTATTACGTGATTGATTGCGTTTTTCCAGTTATCAGCACTAATATTCTTGAATTCCTTTTGGATTTGAGTTACAACACTTTCAGCATTTTTAGGAGAAGTGTTATGTTTTCTAACATTACATTTTAATTGAGACCATAATAATTCTATTGGATTTATTACACAATAATGTGGTGGCAAACGAAGGACGGAATGACCATTTTTAACTGCCGTTCCATCTACAAAATATTTTTTTGTTATTATTTTTACATTCAATACTTCTATTAGTTGAGCTTTTGTATAGTGTTCCTCATAGTATAGATCTTCTGCTTCTAAAAATTCTTGAACGGTGGTCTTATTAGAATATTTAGTAGGGATTTTTCTAGTTTGTCTAGAATGATACGACGCTTTATCTATTACAAATTCGTTTACCCCTATTGTGTGGAACATTAGCTCTACATTTCTTTGAGTTATCTGTCCAAGCCCTCCGAACTGTATCATGGCTATCAAACCACGTTTCATCTAAATAATATATTTCTTTGCCTTGACTGCGACAATCCGTAATTTTCTCAATATATTCATTCCTCCACTTTGTCAACCGTGTACTCTCCATTATTGCTTGCCTTTTATTAACAATTTTATATCTGAAGCCATGCTCTTTTAAAAATCTTCCCAATGTTTTGGTTAAACAGTCTTCGATTATAAACTTTTCATTCAAAGTGGCTAATAAATTGTCCAAATTGGGCATAATGTTGGATGCAAATATTTTATTTATTTTTCTCTTCGCATAAACTAACATCCTAGCATCAGATACTGCGGCATACTCCGGGATATTAAATCTTCACTGACGCTGCCCGGTGCAAGTGGCCTTCACACTTAAAACGGAAGGTGGCGCTCGAGGCAATCCGATACCTGAATCAAGGCGCCAAAAGACCGCGTGAAGACGCAAAAAGCGTTACATGCTTCAGACTTTTTCATTTGCGTACAGAGACCTTCGAACACGTTAAGCACTAGATTTTGGTATTCTTCATTTTTAGGATAGCAAGGAGACGACCTGTATAGATTTTGGAGTTAATCGGAAAACCGGAAGTGACAGTTGCTATAAGTGATGACGTCATTACTAAACAAGATGGCAATAAAGTTTTACACATATATTTTTTATACGTTAAAGTTTAATTTCGAATAATTAAAATTTTCAAAAACGTTTGCCATTATTGCCAGGTTTATCAAAAAGTATTTTTTTTTTCATATTTTTCTTAAATAACCAAAATAATGCATTTTAATGAAAATTTACAGGATATGAAAGTTGTAGAACATAAAATTTTCTACACTTTTTGTCATTACCGGTTTTTTGAATTCCTCGTAGTTTCGCCCCTAGAGGGCGTGAAAAAAAAAATTATATAGACATTTGCGACTCTTTTAGATTTTGAGACAAACTTATTGATTTTTATGAAAAATTACAAAAAAAAATCAAAATTGTTGAACATAAAATTTTCTACAAATTTTGTCTTTACTTTTTTTTCGAGTTCCGCATAGTTTGGCCGCTAGTTTTTATTTTAATTTTTAAGCAATTTTTATCTTTATTAAATTATTATTTTTTAGTTAAATTTTAATATTGAAACTTAAAAAAAAAATATCGTTAAATTTGTAATAATTAATTTTATAATTATAATTTTTTTCAAAATTTTATTACAAAAATTGTGAAATTTTTTAAAAATTGGCTAAGAAACATTTAAAATTATATTACGATTTTAAACTAAATTGAATAACTAAAATATTAAAGTTATTGAAATGGGATTTTCACCATTCAGAAGAAAATATAAAATTCTAGATGTATTTTAGTTTCTTAAAATTTAGAATTATAATTATTATAGCCAAAATAAAGAATATTTTTAAATTTTTTTGTAATTTCGTTTTATCAGTAACTATAAAATAAATGAAAAAAGTAAATAGCATATCCGAAAAGGATCCAAAAGTACTATGTGTGTAAATTATTTCATAATTTTAACAGAATATTTGTAAAAGTTCTAGCAAAAAATGAAAAAAGGTAAAACAATTCAACGAACTTTGACAAAAAATTTGATTTTTTTTTGGTTTTTTAAACTAACGTCCTTTTGTTTTATCGAAAACGGTAAAATAAATGAAAAAAGTAAATAGTACATCCGAAAGGGATCAAAAAGTATATTATGTGTGAAATATTTGATAATTTTAAAATAATACTTGTAGAAATTATACAAAATTATAAAAACTTAAAAAAAAATTTAAAAAAAAAGTAAATTTTTTTTAATTTTTGTAAACTAAAATTTTATTAATGTATTTTGATGCAGAAAAACTAAAATAATCGATTAAACAATTACTTTACTCTGAGTGTTCGGAAAGTTGGGTGTGACAACCCCCTCATTTTTTTAATTTTATTACAAATAGATGTAACGATAAGTTTATATTTATTAAATTTCTTATTATTAATCAATTATTTAAGATATATTTTATTTAATTAAAAATGTTACATAAATGTAACAATACATCATACAAATTAAAACTTTTTAATAGTCCCATTAGTTTTTAAGACTGTTTGGAGTCTTATTATTAATCAATTATTTACTACATATTTTATTTAATTAAAAATGTTATATAAATGTAATAATACACCATAAAAATTAAAACTATTTCAATTAATTGAATTAATTTTTCCAAATAAGATTTTCCAAATATCTTCAATAATTCTGTAATATTATATTACTCAGGCCAATAAGTTTCGGTATAACTTTTTTTATTACTTTTCTCTACGTTTCCGTGCTAAACAAATCTAACACGAGTTTCTATCGTATTTCAAATCTTACTTCGGATATTTTATTTGTTCTCTTGTAGCTTTTATTACTGAACTTTGTTTATCTATTTCACCCCATTTATTTATCTATCTTTCCTGCTCATATCTTATTTAACATTGTTTTCTTGTATATATCTTCTATTCCTTATATTTCTTTAATTTAAACTTTTATTTGTTTCCTAAAAAAAATATTCTTACTTATCATCCTTTGCTGAATTAGTCTGACAATTCTATTAATTTTGGTGTAATTCCTGTTCTAGTTTTTTATTGATGTGTCAGACAATTAAAAAAATTATAATTGAACTAGAAAAGTTTTATTCATGGTTTGAATACACATTGGATATAAAGCAATGTTAAGTCTTTTTCTAAAAATCCTTATTTTAAATTTTCCGTAATAAATGTCACATAAATCCGTTTGCTATTTCTTTCTAACTTTAAAGCGTTTGTTGAAGTTTAAAAGTTTTCAGTTTTGAATACAAAACGAAACTGATTTATGTAGAAACGAATAAAAATTGAAACTTTTTAAAATCTTGTTGAAAGAAAAGTTCCATATATTTAGACTGTAATGCTTGAAAAGTTTTGTAAAAGAAACAATACTATAAAGGAAATTTAATGAATGTTTTCGTCGAAACATGCATAATATTTATGTATACTAGAAACTTTTTAATATTTTAAATATTTTAATTAAATTAACTCATGACAGAATAGTAGATTCTGTAACAAGGTTAGAATGAAAAATTCGAAACGAGTGGAAAATTCCGAACGCGAGCGATTGCGAGTGTGAGGAACCACGAGTGTCGAATTTTTTCATTCTGACCGAGTAACAGACTATATTTTCTCCACGATCAAAAAGTATAAATCAAAATTAAATTAAATCTGAACACAAGTTATTTGTTGACATATTTGTATTACATTGTATTAATATTTATAGTGCTGTGGTACACTTACCGAAATTAAAATCTGGTGCATTGGTGTTTTTTCATAATTTACAATTTCAGATATTATTAAATTCTATATCTACTTCACTTGATTTTTCACTCATTATTTTGTTTTAATTAAAACTTGTTTGAAAATAATTATTACCGTCACCATTTTATATCTGACACTGACACTTTTGAAGTCCATGGCAATCGATATTGTTTAATTCGATTACAGAAAATCCATTCTTTACCTTGATAAAGAATGAAAATACATGCAAAATGCATAAGAGGCAAGTATTATAGAATAAATATTCAGACTCTAGAGTGTGAATGTTTACATTCTATTATTAAAAATGATTTCAGAATTCATACATTCAGTAATGGTCGTGGAGAAAAATTATTCTTATGGAAATATCTACCAGTTTCTTTATTGATGAAAATGAAAAAAAAGTAGGGAAATGTATTTTAAACTCAAGACCCCAGAAGTTACAAACCAGAAAAGAAAGTTTAGTATTTTAATGACTTCTGAAATTTTCTGATTTTTTTTGAACCTTTTTCAAATTTTAATGTTTGAAATTTTTGAAATTTCATGTAATTTTTAATTTTTTTTTAAATTGACATTTTTTTAAATTTCTACAGAGTAAATTTTTTTATTTTTTTTTAATTTTTGAATCTGAAATCAAAAATAAAATAAAGTTGTGTGTTTAAGAGGTAAAGAAGTGAATACCTATTGTTAATAATTTTAACTTTTTAAATTTGTTAAAAAAATTTAAATTCAGAGTATTTTAAAATTTTATATAATCAAATTATTCCTGAGAACCTAATCATTTTTTAGAGTCTTTAACTTGGATGATTCCATAGATTCATATTCATCAAATTTTAATCTGAGTTTAACTTAATCTTATCTGATTTTGATACCGTGACAATTATTTACGAAACTGAATAAACAGAAGGTTCTGCATCGACACCCAATTAAACCCAGGTCAATTACTTGGCAAAAAGAAGACTAGATGACTGAGAATTTTTAAATTATATTAAAATTTTTTTTGAATTCTTGTATTTATGATATATCCAGTTCTACTTATAAAATTAAGCAATAATTTTTATTAAACTTATTGTAATGTTTTTGTACTTTGGGTTCGCTCGAATTTTAACACTAATACAACTTCGAATTTATGTGAAACGCGGCTAGCAAATTATATTAATTTATCTAACATAACATACAAAATTCAACTGGCCCTTACCGGTCCTTTTCGATTATTTATACTCGGGTTTTTTCCAGAACAGTCAACAGGTTTCTCGATGTGTTTTGTTTGCAGCGCCGAAGATGAATCACTAATATTATGTGTACATTCTATCAGACAGAACCGGCCTTGTTTCTCGTTACATTACATTCATTTTATGAAGGTAGAAAATAAAGTTAATATCATAAGTGTTACTTCCATTATCTCACTCGTTACTGGATTCTTGTTAGGAAAATCGCCTAGAGACGTCGACCTTTGATTTAATTTTTATATGAATAGTTTATCTCTAATTTCGTCCCTTACTGCAGAGGAGCAACCCTTTCGAAAAATTTAAATAGTATGTGGTAGTGAGTGATAGCTTATTTGAAAGGGGGTTTTATTCTCCATTCAACCGTGCAAATGAATTGAAATTTGCTCCTTTAATTTTCAAGTAATTATTGTTTCAAAATAACGAAATCTAACGTAGCGCACTCATCCTTAGAATTAAAATTCGGCCCTGTATGATGTCGGTTTTGATTCAGACGTGAAGTCAGACTTATTTTCCATTATGCTTGCATATTAACTGCACGGTTTTGTTCGTGTTTTTCCATTGCTTTCAGGATAATGGTCAAAACAATAAACTAATGTCAAAGAGAGTGCGAGTCAGTGTATTCTAGCTGTAAGTTTTGATTGATTTTTATCTCCAAACAATGATTGCACCACGTCAGTTAAATGAGAAATGCGAAGCGATTATTATTTTCCAGATCGCCCTATTGATAGACATTATTTCAAACAGTTAGTGGAAAAATTTAATGAGAACGGCAGTGTGCAAAATAAAAAAACTTTCTGGGTGATCAACTACTGGGGAAGATAAACAAAGTAGACATTATGGGCGAATTTGTGAATAATCTGTCCTCATGGAGTAGAACTGTTGCCTTGAATTGTGAGGTTTCGCAGATGACTGTATCTCTGTATGTGTAAGGTGGGGAGGGTGGGTTGCTCCATAAGTGGGCTGTCAGATAGCATTTGGACCTCATTAGGCCCATTGTGCATCCTCCTTAGTAAGTGAGGACTTGGCTCGTCAGTCAGTCTACAGTTTTTATGTAGTTGACAACGTCGCCTAGAGGTGCCTCACTTATGTTGGCCGGTGTTAGCCGAAACTCGCCGAACTCAGTTTTCCTAATTGACGAGAGTGTTGGGCAGTTATAAAGGATGTTCTCGATTATCTCGTCTTCTTGTTCACACCACCTGCAGAGTGCAGTGTCTGACAGCCCTATGTTTTTGACGTGTTTTGGTCATGGACAAGTATTTGTTGGCTGCTGTGTTGTCAGGGTAACTTACAAGGTCCCTATCTATTCTTCAGCTTCTTGTTTCATCCCATCTTTCCTTGAAGATGGGATGACTGTATTGAGAGTTCTGAAAAGAAAATATGGTTCATCCGTAAAATAAATTTATGAACTGACGGAAGATGATCCAGACCGCCGTCTAGAATATTGTGAAATTGTATCTAACAATATTTTACAATATTTGAAACACATTTGTTTCACTGATGAGGCTACTTATTTTTTAAACGGTCACGTGTATAGACAAAATGTGAGGCATTGGTCCGATGGAAATTCTCTACATTTTAGCGAAACTCATAGAACTCATAGTCAGTTTCCACAAAAAGTTAATGTGTGGTAACTACATTATAGGTCCGTTATTTATTAAGGAAAATCTAACTAGTGCCCTCTACTTTTAAATGCTAGAAACAGTGATAGATCCACTGATAGTGGCAACTGTCGAAAACAATGTAGAAGAATTATTTTTTAATAATATGCAGCACCTCATTATTTGTCTTTTTCGTATTAATTGTATTCAATACAATACGAGTAGGTATCGATACTTTTATTCGACAATCAATAGATATCGATACAATTTTTGCGATGCTACTTGAACGAATTATGAATATTAGTATTAATAACTGTTGAAAGAATACTAGGCTGCGAACGTGTTAAAATGAATTCCAGGATTTCGAAGGACCAAACTTCTTGGGTAGAAGTTAAACCAATATAAATGTTAAAATAAAAATAGTATTTGAAATTGTAATGTAATTTTTATTCCATTTTTTCCAAGTACGAAACATGAACAGAAAAATATTTAAATTGTACTCAATCACTTCCCTCAGTGTAAAAACTATTTACATTTTTTATTATGAAAAATCGGAAAACTTTTTGGGTGCGGTTAATTACGCGCCATTTTACTTATTTGAAGAAACTTTTTTTGATCTAGTGAATTCATGACTGACTTTATTCAATGTCTGGATGCGAGGGAGGTGTGTGCTCTGAATTTTAACGTAGAAGGGGGTTGGTTGTTTTTTATTGGTAGGAGACATGTTACGTGGTATGTAAATAGTCTTGAATTAAGCATCGTAGCGGGAAGAAACATATCTATATTTTTTTTTCTCTTATAATGATGATATGACAATATAAGAGAAAGATAAGCTTGCATAGCAACAGTCGCTTATGTATTTTATTTCTGTTAACAGTATTTTGCAAGTAGACAGAAAAAAGTCTGAGAGAAAGACGGAATAATATTGTGTTGACTTTAAATCTATTTTTAGATTATAAAATATTAAAATTTACAATAACAGACATTAGTATGAACTGAAAGATTAATATTATTAATTTTAAAAGAAATATGAATTAGTTTCTATTTTCTGGATAATATTCCCGTGAAATTTATTCACTACTCGTAAGTAAAAGTAGCGATACATTAGTGGTATCGGAACAACCCTAAGCACAGTTACCAGACTGAGTAGCATAATGAATATAGAACTTAAATAAAGTGAAAAAAAAGGAGAACTATTAATAACGAGTCAAGTGTTTGAGTCCAGGTTTTCAACAGTAATGGAAATGGTGCGTAAAGTGTATAGATGGTAACTAGGTTTTAGCATTTAAACTATGTAATATTAAGTCGATTTTGGTATATTTTTTTTAATATTAGTAATTGTATGCTTCTTCAATTATTTTAATAGATGTGAAAAGATATAATTAATGAAATTTCTCAAAGTTTAAAAGATAATGAAACTTATTTAGTAAAACTTGGTTCAGGAAGAAGGAAAAAAGAGATTTTAAAAGTTGAAGAAATTAAGTAAATATATGAGGAATTTAAACCAGTAGTACTAAAAGTCAACACAAAAATTAAAAATTCTGAGTGCACCGATGAGGACATTGTTTTTTTTGAAAAATATTGTTGATATTATTAAAAAACAGAAATTTTAAGTTTTGCTCCAACAAGTTTGATTTCAAAAATGTCGAATTTTTATCTAAAAACTGCGCTGTATTGATTACCTGTTATGGATAATAACGAAAATACAACAAGACAACTAATAGATAATATTGAATTATATGAATCAATGCTTAATGATAACGGTAAACGAGAGATGGTAAATTTTGTACTAACAACGCGACTATCGTCAAGTGCCAATCTTAGGCTATCGTCAGGTTATAATACAGTTAAAGAGATTATTTTAAAAATTAAAAATCACCTACCAATGCTACTTTCACATTATAGGAATTTGCTCGAACGATTAAAAATCCTATTAGAAATTGTGGTTGTACGATTTTTTGCCGTTAGTTGCGTTCTCTGTAGACTACAGATATGGAAAGTGTTGTTTTGAATCGTAAACAAATTATTGGCTCATTATTTTGCAGTTGCTTTGAGGAATTATTTGAATACTGTTAATGAAGGACAATGGAATGGGCGTCGGTGATCTGTGGAATGGCCTCCAAGATCACCAGATCTAACCCCTTTGGACTTTTTTAAGTGTATGAGGGATATAATTAAAGGGGTAAGGAAAAATTCACATGGTGGTAATTAAAAATAGACACACATAAATATCAATTATTAACATCAGTGGAAGGATATAGTTAATTTGGTTTAAAAATAAGGACAAGTAAAAAGCAGGTACTATAGGTTCTGCACGGTCATGACCGGCAAGCTGAAGGCACAGTAGGTACCATATTAGGGTACATCTTACTGGGACTAAAACTAATGACTTTGCAAAAGGTTAACTTGACAAGTGGCATAAAAACTTGACAAGTGACACATGTCGCCGGAAAATTTAAAATTATTTTAAAAAATTTGAAATGTAAATGAGTCTATAACAATTAAAGTGATTGGAATTTAGCCTGAGGGGCAACGAAATGAACTAATTGAGTTAATCTAAATACAAATAATACTGACAAATATAAAAATTGTTAAAAAATTAAAAGTTATTTCTTATGAACTAAGACCGGGGACCGAGTACAGGCGTGAGGGAAGGAACTGTAAAAAAGAAAAGATAAGAAAGGAAAGAAATATGGGTAGAAAAAGATTTTTGTAAAAGAAAGAAAGGTAATGGACCACCGAAGACTGGGGGAAGAAAAGGGGGAAAGCCTCGAACAAAAAATGGGTGAGGATGAGGTGACAACTAGAAAGAAGAATAAGTGATTGAAGTAATTATATTAGGAGAATAAAATGAGGTTAAGATAAACAAAGGAAATTATAGTAACAGATAAGGTTAGTGTTAGTTTGTGGTGGTGTTTTGATATTCTTAAACATTAATAATTCAACACGTCATGAAGCAAATTTTAAATTTTTTGCTTGGTTGAATGAAGAATAAACCCCCTTTTAATTGAACTCCTAGTCAGGGATTAAATTAGGGTTAAACTATTCTTACAAAAATGTACATTGTAGAAATCAAAGGTTGATGTGTCACGGCGATTTTCCGAACAAGAATCCAGTAACGTATTTAAATTTAATCACTGTATTTAAAATTAATTAACAATAAAAAAAAATGTTAAAAAAAT